>JAIWNF010000002.1:0-1200000 GCA_025093555.1 Circinella umbellata | reverse complement strand
ATATGTTTCTTATATAATCTTCACTAGATATACCTCCTTGTGCGATCATCCCGTCAAATGACATTCGAAGCGATTGTCCGTTTTGATTAACAAAAAAGAATGCATCATCAAGAACATGTAATTGAATTGTGCCTTCAAGAAAGTCTGCTGATAATGGAGGTTCTGTTACGAGCATTACTAAATATACGCTATGTAACTTTTTTTTTTCTCTTTTTATTTTCTTTGTAGATAAAAAAAAGTGTATGGAAAAAGCTAAAGTGTTATAGAGCAATAAAAGACGATAGAGAAGGGAAAAAAAGAGAAATAAAAAAAAATCACACCCTTGAGGACAAAGAGGGTTTGCCCCTTTCTGGTTTGTACAACTGTGTCAAATATAAACTTATATAATGCAGCCAAAAGAATTTTAATTAGAGCACCGTCATGTTCTAATTATATTATACCTTATTTAAAATGTAAATAACAATGAGAACAACTATAAGATCTATTTGATGTATTCATTATTTTACTATTTATTATAAATAGTTTTATAATAAAGCAATACTTGAATTATAAAATGTTTTTGTTTTTTAAGTCATGATATCATAGATTCATATAAAATTAATACAACCCAATAAAAAGAAAGATGTAGCACAAAGACGCAAGTATTTCCTGCTGAAGTGATACAAAATCTACTTACTGTGAGAACGTTCTTCCCCCCTTCCCCACAACATACTGTAACTGCTATTTTTCATATCTTTTAACTTACTAATACTTTGCGTCCCTCCCATTTTTACTTTTGCTGAGGGTAACTATTGCGCATGGTACAATTTCCAACTTTACGTTGTAAGATTTTTACATTTGCGCTATCTTTGATTCATCCTTTAAAATTTCACATCACTTCATGTTTTCCAGTCTAACACGCCGAGCTTCAATAGCTTTATCTTGTTGAAGCACATCACAATATTCAGCAGGCTATTATAATTCATTTTACGATGGTCTCAGTATTGTTTAATGACTATTTCGAATACATAGGTACATGTAAATCACATAGTACATGGATGGATAAAAAAAGGACTTTCTACGTAGAATATTTTGTAGTTGGCTTTTTTTTGTTGTATTCTTCGTAACCACAAGCATCCACGTTCCGTCATTGTAAATAATAATTAATGAGATAGACAATTTAAGATTGCTTGGTTATATAAATTACGATACTATTAGTATGATTTTAATCAACTAAAAGTCATTTAGCGGCGATTACCACATGATTCAGCGGCTGCAGCTGCTTGTAACGTGTAGTCCGTAATCTAGAGTTTATATTGACTCCACTATAGCACGTTGTTATTGGTTGCAAAATCACATAGGGTAGTAATAAAAAAAAAGACAAAGTTTTTTTCTTCTAATACATTAGGGTATGTTCGAGCGGCATGATCAGATAACTTTGTATGGTAACGTCCAGCAAGTGTCTCTCGCCGCATTTGCTACTTCATCATTTTTGTTGTTATCCATTCGATAGTACACAGACTACTACTAAAGTATTTAAAGTACTTGCTAATGAATTACATCTGTAATGCCTCCAAAAAGAGGGGCCTGCTCGAAGAAGTGATAAGTATCCATAGCTACGCTACTAGTGATATAAAAACGTTTGATCAAGGGAATTATTTAAAATGTAAGTAAGAACAATGATTATTTTGTTTGGCGTTGACAAATTTGGTGACGAGATAGTGAAATTCCGTCCAGTTTTGTGACAAGGAATTCGTATCAAAAACCATGGAAAAATACATATATACATCTCAACTGCATTTATAAAAGATAACTATGTCACAATAACAAAAGACGTATAATATCAACAGCAAGCTACACTTACGTATTTAATAGTAATATATAAATCCTTCGGAAGAATGAAATAAGAGGTTGTGTGATTATATTTATAAAACGACAACAAATTAGATTCTTTTGTTTTTTTTTGCATAAGGAAAACGTTGCGGAATTTCGCGTTCAGGAATTTCGCGATCTTTTTTTTTTCGTCAACCTAAACTGTTTTTCTCCTATTTTATTTCTCTATCTTTGCATTTAACATCTCACAATAAATTGAACGGACATGTTGCGAGCTAGATCTGAAAATACACGTGGAGTGACCCAACACCATAAAAAGAATGGAGAAAATGACGGCATTGTTGCCACTTCCCCAAGTGGAAAACAAGACTTGCAACAACCATCCACGAATAATGATCCATCGACCCCTCTTTTAAAAGATAAAGATGTTAACCAACAACGATCTATTCAATCATTCTCTTCTACAAAAACAAATGAAAAGGATAGAAGCATTTCCACCCCCACTACTCAAAGTAAAGAAACTCGTTATATACTCTTTTTAAAATGCTTCAATTGGAAATATATTTATATATAAATTTGGACTTGCTTTTTATTTTCTATACATTAGAAGGATCTAAATTTAAAGTATTTACTGATAAAGAAAATATCGGTACAACAACATCAACAATAACAAGTCCAACACGAAAGAAATCAGCTATTACACCAGTAAAACGTTCAGGATCAAGTATGAATAATATTGATATTGAATTCGATTATACATTACAAGGCAACTGATTACTTTTTCAAAAATAATGATAAATGAATAGATTTAGAGACCTTATCACCAGTTACAAAACGAGTAGAAATTGAAACTACAAGTACCAGTACAAAACGTATTGAACAAGTCTATCGTAATAATGAAGAAGGTAATGATATTTTTCCTTGCTTCCAAAAATTCTAAATAAGAATAATATTCATGCTAAAAAAAAGAGAAAGGAAATATTTTTCCTATTTAGAAGAATTATCCTTTGTTCCTGAAGTGGATCTTGATTTCTCAGCTTTTAATGACAGACTTGACTTTAACATTTATGATAAATCGATCAATCATGAACAAGAAGAAAAAGAACAAGTAGAATTATCACAAATTCATATTGATCCTATTGATGAGTGTGATAATTTCATTGAAAAAGAAGAATCGTTTATTGATATTGAAAAACCAATAACAACAATAACAACAAAAGAAGAAGAAACTGGAACTCTTAACTTAGAAAAAGTTGTTTATCCATCAGAAGTTGAATATGGTCCACCAAAAGAAACAGGTAAAAAAATATACTAGTTTTTATATTCACATTATATAATATGTTTTTGTATTCCATACTGATTTTTTTTCTCTTTATTGGTGATATGTTTATATATATATATATGTATATTAGAACTTGAATATGAACCTGAAGTTGCTATTGATGTATCCGAATTCTCTGAATTCTTACCCGATATCAATGCATATGAATGTAAAGATATTATCGATAATGAAACTATTCCTGTTTTATTTGATAATGAAGATGAAGAAGGTCTTTTAATTATTGATAACTGGATTAACGATGATGATATCAATACTGAAGGTATGTAAAAGAAACTAAAAAAAAATACCACATGAACACATGGAAAGCTAATTAATCCATCATGATAGAATTCGATTTATTGGATGATTTGAAACATGATCCCTTTTTTACGCTTGTTACAGATATTGAAGAAACTGAACAAGATTCCGAATTACATTCACTGCTCTTTGCTGATCATTTATTCGATGTTGACGAATATCTCGGTCAACAACAAGTTATTTGCTAACTAAATGAAATATCATTATATATATTATTTTCTTTTTTTATCAATCAATATGTAAATAATTATAAAAAAAAAAGCACAAAAGCACAAAAAAGCAGCAAAAAACGTATATATAAACTTATTTTACTCTCGTCTCATTGATATCTAATCCATATATATCGACAACCTACATTCAACTACTTAGCGATAAATTAATGAGAAGGAGAAAAAAAATATTTCAGTGCTCTACTGTATTTTAACTGAGAAAGCAAGGGGAAGAAAGGTAAACAGGACGAGGGAGTGGAAAACTTACAATTATTACGTGATTTATTGATTAGCTATCGTCCAAATACGAAAAAGGGGAGGAAGGGGGGCTGGGTACAGGAGAGTGAGAAAGAATGGATGACATGCAATAAATAATAAATAAATAAACTATGACGATGATATACTTGCAAAAAACGATGAGCAATAAGGGAAAACAAGCTATTCTTTATTTCCTAAAACAAGTATTATATAAAGATACGTTATACCTAAAATGTTATAGACGTTGTAATATACAACATGGTGAGGCGTTTCATTTTGCTCCTATTTTTTTCTTATCTTCGGCTCTTGGTCATTTGCGTATTACCTGCCAGTATTGATGTATAATGCAAACATACAATATTATACATAATAAATCTATAAACCCCTACTTCTTTTTGTTTTCTATGATATAATTGGTATAGTAAAGACTAAGGAAGGTAATTTCTCCATGTGGTTCAAAATATCTTTTCGGAAAGTGTTTTACTGCAGTGATTACTAGTTATTTTATAGCTCCTTACTAGTTCTTTCTTTTCCTTAAAAGTATATATGCTGTCGTTTTTCATATCATAATGAGATAATAAGAACGCGTGGCAACCACGCAGACATAATACTGCTTTCAAAAACCACCCTTTCTCTCTCTTATAATATACCTCCGTATTTATTAATAGCCATAAAAACATTACAGCCACTTAGCTCCCATATTACCATGGTAACATAATATAATAAAAGTCAATATTGTTGTTACAACGTTTATGTTTATGTTTATGATTATTGTTTTATTTTTTTTTCAAAAAAAAAAGTTTTATTAACAATATTTGTTGAAAAGATCAATTCATATAATAATAATATGAATGATGACTTAAGCAACCTGGCCTGAATTTCTTAATGATTTTGATAGGAAAGTAATGATAATGAATGAAGAAATAAAAATAACTGTTATATATATGCTGCTGTTGTTGTGTGTGTGTGTTTTTTTTGAGAAGAAAGAGATAGAAATATGTTATAGTAGGTGAAAGAAAAATTTTACAAGTGCAAAATAAAAAATAATAATAAAAAAAAGTCGCAATAACCCGAAAAGAATAAAGTAAGCTTAGAATAAGAATAAAAGAATTAAAAAAAACCGTATATGAACGTGCATAGACAACAAGAATAAAAAACAGGTAAAGTTAATTAACTAGTTAGAAAAAAAAAACCGAAAGTATGTGTTTGGGGGAAGAGAGAAGATTGGAAAATGCATGAATAATGAAAAAGAAAAATGTCAAAATTGTTTTAAAATATAATGCAAAAGAAAAAAAAATTGAGCTTGGCAATAATATTCCAAGTTAAAATAATAATAATAATAATTGAAAATGTTGTGAAATATTATGTATGTATATGTTATTCTTTTTTTTTTCTTTTTTTGTTGCTGATGTCGTTGATGAATGATGATGAATGATGAAAGATTATGATATAAAAAAAAATATTGCTGATGATTAATAATATTCTAATTGGCTAGATTGCTGCATAGGATGATGGAAGTCCTTTGGAGCCGTCAAAGGGTGATGAACTTGAGGAGAAGAAGCATATACCATATGAGGCTTTGTATCAATGACAGTAGGTGTAACAATTTTGGTTGCCTCTAATGGTACTGGTGTAGTGGATTGTTGAGGTTCAGAAAACAACATCATGTTATTATTATTGTCATGATGAATACTATTACTGCTGTTTGAAATTGAACCTTGTTGTTGCTGTTGATTATGGTGGTGAGAATTAGGAGGGTTTTGTTGAGGTGGTGATAAACTGCTGTTATACCCTTCGGCAGAAAAACGGGGATTATCTCGATAAACCTCTTCCCTTGTTCGTTGTTGTTGCCAGTAGCCATTTTGTTGTTGTTGTTGTTGTCGCTGTTCCAAAGATAATTTACGAGGAATTGAACGACCATAGTGACCAAAAGGTGAGGGTGGAGGGGATGTACTACTTGCTGGACTCTCAGACATTGGTAACGAATGTCGTGATGTTCGTACAGGGACTTGTAAATGGTAAGGGATAGCTGATTGTTGTTGTTGTTGTTGCTGCTGCTGCTGTTGTTGTTGTTGTTGCGGAGGTAGTGGAGGTTGACCTATAGCAGCTGTTGGCCGTGGATCAGTAACCGTAGGTGAAGGCATAAATACGGTTGCTGTAGCGGATTGAGGAGATGACATATCTGCTACTGCTGGATAACCGACCGGCATCATTGGCGTACATTTAGATATGCCCATTGGGTCACAAACTCCGGTCAATTCATGAGGTTCAGGAGCCGTATTATATCGTACCATGGGACCCCTATTGCTCAATGCAACATTGTTGCTGTTATTACTGCCACGTGAGTATGGTGTTGTCGTAGGTGTTGCCATTTCATTACCATTAGTACCATGTATACCTCCTCTGTCTAAAATAGTGCTATTGCTATCAAATGGACTATTATTATTATCCAGTGTCATTGCACGAATGCTATTACCATCTAGACTTGTTTTTGATGATTTTCTGGTATAGATCGGCTCTGAATACTCTGAAGCTCGTCGACGTAATTGTTGTCCTGTCCAAATAAAAATAAAAAGAAGGTTTTTCAATTATTATTTTAGAATAAAAAAAAAGGGGGGTTGAAATTTTGTTTGTTTGTTATTTTTTTTTTTTTTTGAAAATCCATTATCAACACAAACATTGAATAATAATAATAATTAATAATAGTATCAAGAACACATACTTGGCATTGGATAGGGAGATAAAGCAAGTGCTCTAGGTGAAGGATATTCTGACTTAGTATCAAACATCATATCAGCTGCTGTATGTTCAGTCATTGGAGGGATACGAAAACTTTGACGCAAAAGCAAATCTGGAGAAATTTCAAGTTGAGCAAGTTCTGGAATGGAAGACGGCGTCGGTAGTCGATTATTCAATACATCTTCTTTAGTATAATAACTAATCAAATGTTGTGGTGAGCCGTTTACGACAATACTCATTGTTTTTTTAATAAGCCCTCCTTTTTTAAAGTTGTACGACGTTGTTAATGATCCAACTAATGCACGTTCACGGCTCCGATCAACCGCTGGTGGAGAAGAAGAAGAAGAATTATTATTCATGTTGTTATTTGTGTCTCCTCCTAACATCATGTCTCTGTTACTGTTAGTATAATCCTGATGAGGATGAGAATGATGAGGATGTGGATGATGTGGGTGATGCTGATAAGGGTCATCAAATTCTTGGTGATTGACTTGAGAGTAACTATACCCCATGGCAGCAGATGATGATCCAGCAGACATTCGATTTGCACGCCGTTTGTCAGTTGTTGAGTCGCGTCCATCAAGCTCACGATAAATTAAAAAGTTACCGAGAATTCGAGAAGGACTCCAAACGAATCCATCTGTCCATCGTTTTATTCCTTTTACAATAGCAACAATTTTTATAATGTTAATTTAAACGCAAAAATAAATTTATGAAAATGTATATATAGTAAAAATGATCATTTTTATATAAATAACATATATTTACCTGATTCTCTTTCATCAAATACAAATACAGTACCAGATTGTACTGCACCACGTTCTCTTTCTTGTAATCGACGATTTATTTTTGGAAATATACCTCGACGACAAGCTTCAAAGATTAGCAAAGTATCTGTAGTAGTTTCCACAAATCCATGAAAAGTTTCATTTGTTGATGGCATTGTTATAAATGTTTTTTTTTAGTTGTTTCTGATACTTTTAAGTGTATTTGAGTTGATTAGGGTTAAGCAATTAATAACTTTAAAAGAAGATGTACACAAGCAAATTGATAAAATTAAAAAAAAAGTAAAAATAAAAAAAGTAAATAAAAAGGAAAAAAAGAAGTTTTTTTTTTTTTTTTTTAAATGTAAAAAAAGAAAAATTTCAATTGAAGAGAAAAGAGAAGAGAAAAAATCTGAAGAGAAAATAAATAAGATGTGAATTTGTGTGTATGCGTAAATGTGTTTATGAGTGGCGTGAAGGTTTAAAAGAATCTTAAAAGTAATAAAGTAATAAAAAAGAAGGAGTATAGGAGAACGAGGGGGGTTGGGTTGAGGAGGGAGATTTGTTAAAAAGAATTGATGATTAGTAAATAAAAAAAACACAGATAATAATAAAAATCATATAAATAATAAAAATAAATAAATAAGAGATAGAGATGATAAACAAGTGATTGAATGTGTATGTGAGTGAGGGAGAGGAACGATTGAGGGAAAGAATGAACCGAGAAAGAGCAATTTTTTTGGGGGGAAGGAAAGAAGGTTGAATATGAATGAAAGTGGTAAAAATATAATACTAACACATTAAAGATCCATGCGAAATATGCAATATACTTATTGTTAGTTCTTTTATTTCATTCGGTGAATTTGATATAATATATTATATAACCAGTTAATAAATGTATGTAGGGCTGAAATGCATTGAAGCGGCTGAGTCGCGTGGAGAAAGTTCATATCGAACCAAAAAGTTACTTCATAGTTGAAATATTGCTATATTTTATTATTACTATTATTGTTATTTATGACCCTGAGAATACACATTTGTGTAAATACGACGACAGAAAAAAAAAAGAGTATATAGTGATAACCCAGTATTAATAGTGGACTAAATGATCTTTTGAGGTAACCTTTCAGATTTAAGTGATCCACAAATAGAAAGTACAATCATGTTAGGATCGCTTTATGCCTGTTTCTATCAATCAAATAAGAACAAAAAAAAAAGAGAGAGTACAGCAAAAAAAAAATAAGGGGTTAAGTAAAGGGGAACAAGGGGAAAGCGATCCTATTCTTTCTTTTATTTTTTTTCTGCCGCTAGTAGGGGCCATGAAAAAGAAAATCTTGATTCCTTTTTTTTTACTCATGCATTTACAACATACTATAATAGTCTTTTATTATTATGATAGCTATAACCTCCTTTTGGAAAATTGTCGCTAATTCAATAACTTCTAATATTCGTAGTAGTTAAAAAGTAATTATTCTCGATTGATAACTTTTCCGAGTATTTTACGTTTTGTTTAAAGATATTAATTTCATTTGTTTTTACTACTACGATGAGTTACCATTTAGTTTTTTGTTAAATAATAACCACGTGCTAGAGAATTATAAAAGAAAATTACAAAAGAAACAGTTATCTGTGCGCGCATTTTTATTTTTGCTTCCTCTCTTTTTATTTTTTGCTTGTCAACTGCGTAGTTTTTTTTAATATGTAATTAAAAGCTTGTATTACGTAGTTGCCTAGTTACTATTTTCTATTATTATTACGTACCATTGTCACTAGTGATTTATAAAACCTCCTCTTTCTTCTCTTCTTTCGACGTTAGGGGAATATATCTTGATCCTGCACGCTGTCCTTACATATTCATTTTTCTTTTTCAGCAACGTGGTATGGCGTCTCTCCGTAGTTTTACGATAATTTCCCCTGCCTTTACTCTTTAATGTTGTCGGCGGGATAGTATGTATTATTATATGATAAATATTTTGAGAGAAGAATCTCCACTTTTTCATTACTGATTAAAGAAATTTTCCTTGAGGTGGTTTTTTGTCATTTTTCTTCTTATTTATTATTGCTGTTGTAAATATTATATGGTATTGAAGGCACGAGAATCACGTAGTTAAAGAAAAACGTTTCTTTGTGGCTACTCTTTTTAATGATAAAGCAGGGATAATGTTGATGTTAATGAAAAAAAAATACTTAGTAACCACGTTTTGTTATATATCAAATGCATGCCAAATGATAAGATGCTATATCTCGATTTTGCTTTTTTTGAAAGAAAAAATAAGTATAGTTAGCATGTTTGAAAAAAAAAGGACTGTGCTCAACTCACATATTTCGTTTTCCTAAGAAAAAAAAGGTCAGATTGCATATGATGTATATTTATGTGTGTGTATGCGTGCATGTATTTTATCATCTTCCCATTTTCACCATTTATGCATAATAAAATACTTCTTCATTTTTTTTATTAGTAGGTCATCGATAATCAAGATAATTATTTATTTATTTTTCATTTCACCGTCACTAATTATCGTAAAAAGCATATTTTACTATTATCATTTCCTTGCCTACTTCTGTTTCTTTAGTCTCTTCCTTTATTATCCCTTGTTCTTCCTTGTCGAATTTTTTTATCTCCTATCAGTTATTTGTCTTTTTTTTTCTTATGAGATTTTTCTTCAGATTGAATGAAAAAAAAATATATATATAAAATGAGTTTTCTAAAGAGGTAATTTAGAAAAAGGGGCAATGATAGTAAGAGAAAGAAAAAAACGCCCGTTCATGAACATTACTACGCAAACATATTAATAATAAGATGGAAATATACTGTTGCATAAAATACAATACAATTTAGCTAGTTAATGTCTATTTTTCTTTTGTTTTATTATGTTTGATAGTAAAAATAGAATAAAATTGGCCATTCTATAAAATGATATACAAATCTATATAATAATAGGAGACGTACTATAATACTGAAGCATAGTAAACCAAATGCTATTAATTTATAAGCCAACCAAATGAGCTTGCACAAAAAAAACTGTCTATTCTTATTTAGAAACAGTTTGATAATTCTTTCTGTTATAGTAAATAATAAGAACAATTTTTTCTTTTTTAAATGACAAACATAACAACAATGTTTTATGTGTATATGAGTTCTAATTTGTAATTTTTCCCTCGCATTCATTATTCAAGGGGTAAGAAAAGGGATAATGAAAGATGTCTATTATTATTATGTAAAAGCTTTGTATTGTAGAGATAATCTTGAATATTGCCAGACTATGGTAAATTAATAATGTACCATTCCATCCTATTGCCGAAATAAAAGTTCGTCTAATATTATAATTTAGTATATGACATTATGATTTGTGGCAAGTGCCTCATTTATTTTTAAGTCATCGTTGTGTTTTGTTTTGTTTTTAGGGAATGTTGTGGGCTACAGTCTTAGCGATCATTTCACCTCCTTTTTATTTTTTTATTTAGGATGAAAAAAATTAGCCCCTGAAAATCATTGATGTACATTACACTTTGTGCATAAAAAGTATCTATTTGCACACTATAATGATAATACAACATGTACGTACATGCATACTGAATAATTACCTTATTATATTTATACTCATTCAAGAGTAATTCCATATATAATCAATCACCTCGTTGATATAATGTAATACTGACGGCCCATATGTCCGCGCTAAACAACAATAATATACATTCTTTTTAATTTACGTAACATATTTTTTTAAGTTATTTGTTATTAATTTGAAATAATAACAATTAACATTCTCTGTTTAATTTGAAGAAAGCAAAAATAACATATACTATATCCTGTTGTTATTACTTTGTTGCTTTAAGGGTTGATAAATAAATGGGATATAACACAAAATAGTGAAAATTGGCGTGTCATTTATATAAGAATAAAAATAAAAACGAGTATTTTTTCAACATTTTTTCTATCGTCATTATTTGTTTATTCATTTATTATTATAGTGATAGTTTGTAAGTTATCTTGCGAAAGTGACTATTATATTATTTATAAATGTAATGTACAGGGGGATGAGTATTATTCAATGGTGACTTCCATAGCAATCTATAATAAACTATATTTTTCTAACATTTATATACTGAAGTCATTCACCTATATTCTATTAAAATTGTATATTTTATGGAATACATTGTAGCTTTTATAAAAGACATAATTTTGGTTGGTCTTTATTATTTCTCCCGTCTTTTCCAGCTATATGTAGACACTTCTACTACTGCTGTTATAACAAATATTTAATAATAATCTGCCACCAGTAAAGGTAATTGTCAAGTCGGGCCTTGCGGCGCTTAATGAGCAGAAGAAGGGAGTGATTTTCCTACCACAGGTATATATGCATGTTCTGTTACGTATATTCTAACCCGTTCGTAACACATTATTACCAATAGCATCTATAATAGCTGTACTTATCCAAATCATTAGAAGACTTTATGCTATTAGTAAAATTATACTATCATTATTGTTATAGTTTAATAGGCATGACATAAAACTAGTTATTTAACCAAGAAGAAAAAGAAAAGATTACAATGGATTATAATTTATTGTGGACGGGATGAATTATTCTGTAAAGTTATTTTTCCATAATAATACGTAGATACATTAATAATATCTTTGGTAAATTACGACTATATATAGATTTCTTGATCCTGTGATACTGTCTTCTATGGTGCTTAACAATTTTTCCCGCGCCACAACAAGTTTTTTTTTATATTAGGTTAAAATTTATATATTATAGTTATTAGAAGACTGATGGACTTGAGCTTATAAGCATATGCTTTCTTTATTAAGTGTCTAACCAAAAACAGGTCATTTTCTTCAAAACTTTGTAAACTTTCCGGAAACAATATTGTATTAAAACCATACTTTAATTTCCCACCAAAAAAAGAAAGTAGGTAGTTGTATATCTGTAAACATCTTTACAAATAAGGGGGTTTTATTTGAAATGAAAAAAAGGTTGTTCTAGACAAAATATTTAACAGTATCATGGACACTTATTATTATTACTTCAACAAAAAAAGCTAGTTTCTTCTTTTTGAACCAACTAAAAAAAAAAAAAAAAAAAAAAAAAAACCCAGCGAAAATAAGGGGCAACATGTATGCAGTAGCTTTAAATTTGTGCTGGGTACATGTTAAGTGCTAGATAATGATACCTTTGTTGTTGCAGTATCGATTATATTTATATATATATTTTTTTTTGCTCCTTATAAAGTAGACGTAAGAGTTTGACGAGGAACTAACCAATATATGTTATCTTTGTTATTTTGCGTTAGTATAAGCTCGTGTTAAACGCGCTGTTAGAGTTTTGTTAAAAGAAGAATTGCAGTATGCTATTTACGATATGGCTTATTCTGCTATTGCTATTATAGTATGTGCTTATATACATACATATAATTGCAATTTTTCAGCCTTAGTGAGAATTATCAAACTTGTTACATTACTATATTTAATTGTGCGACATGTTCTCGAGTTCATATTTTACACTGAAAAATAAATAAATCATGACAAGCATTTTTACTTTTGGGTAAGTATTATTTTTTTCTATAGTATTACATAGTGTAGAAATGGCGCTTTATATTCACTTTTTTTGTTTTACCGTAATCTCTATATAGACTATCGTAATACTATAAATATTATTAAAGTCCTTAGTTCAGATAGTCTTGAAATAAATGGATATTCGAATCTTCTTTTGTTAATGGTTTGATTTCCATTTAATCGCTGTTCGCAAGTTCTAAACAAAAGTGTCGAAGGAACACCATGTATACTTATTTGTCGATTATGCTTATTACTATATACAAATAAGTCTAGATCAATATTATTATAATTATAACACTAAAATTTTGATTTAAGTAGCCATAGTTGATTTCAAGCAGCACAAAGTAATAAGCTAAGCAGCACCTATGTATAAGTTAGTATATCTATAAGAAAAATACATACTGCGTGGTATTATTTATATATTAATTGGAGATTTACATACCTCTCTTCACCAATAAAGAAAAAACCTATACAGGACGCGTATGCTCAACATATCTTTCCTGCCAAACCGACCACTTTCTCAGAAAATCAACATGGTTAGCCAAAAAATATCCGTAGTCTGCTAAATTGACCATTTTGACCCACCTCTGATCGGTAAATAGTTTATACAATGTTTTTATTTATGTATGATATGTTTTGTGTTCCATCAAAAGTCTATTATAAGTCATTGCTTAAATTTAAAGTACACTCAACATTCAGGTTCAATGTCTGTGTTAAGGGCATTGAAAGACTTTGTGATTAGCTTCTTCTTTAAGAGTTTTACAGCTCATAATATTAGTATGCTATATTCAATTGGTCTAAAGTTTGTTTAATAGTAATGTCAAAAATCGTTCAACTTTGGAAAAAGTATAACCTTATGGCTCTCTTGAAATTAATACCATGATCTGTCATACCTTTCATTCCGAAGAATATCATCAGCCATAGCTTGTCCTGGAATGTGCTGTAGAATTGGGCGTTTCTTTGAACCATTCAGTAATCTTACATTGGGGATTTTTTGAAAAAAAAAATGCCTATAATTACATGAAGTAAAAGTTGCGGTGATACAAAAAGAAAAAAAGCATTAACATGATATAGGATAATTTTATTGGTGAGTATATGTTAAGCATATTCTAGTATTTTCCTTAAATTACCAGGGGGTGTCTCAAAATTTAAACAGATCATCCGCTCAACTGATCACTTTGAAGAAATACCAAGATCATCATGGGGGGTGGGTACTATTACTATTCACACGAAAAGTAATAAAACTTTGCTATTAGTTGATGTAACGGTGTATTAGCTATGTTCCCTGCTATATATTTTGTTTACTTATTGAAAGTATAGTGATAATGATCTAGTAGTACAGTTTAATAATTTTATTTATTCTACTTATAATGTCAATTTTTAATGAAATTGGACACTTCCAACTTGACAATTGGCACACAAAAATACCAGCCAAGGGGTTTTTTTTTTCTAAATAAATCGGCCTTTATCTCATATAATTTGGTTAAATACTGTATTTTACAAGTCTATTAGTGACTAATAAGTAATCGTGTCACATTTTTATCTCATTACCACTATTCTGTTACTAGTATTATACTCGGAAGCTAGCAATCAATTACCAGCAAAAGAATAATGCTACTAATGTTTTTTAACTTCATAATTTTATATTGTTAAAAAAAATAAAAATAAAAAGATATTTAAAAAAAATTATTACGTTTATTTCATTATCGATTATAGCTTCTTCTTTTTCTATTTATTTATAGTATATTCAATACATCAGATGATAAAGTAGATCAATTGATACAAGATTGACATATGAGTAGTATGTCCTGATATGTTTGCGATCAAAGCAAACTAGTGGTCCGTGCGTTTATTGATTAAGTAGCATAACATAAATAATATAGACTTATTGTTAACATTGAAGTCACGCGATTATAAAAAACAGTTCATAGATAAATGTAAATATTTATGTGAGTATTTTTTTTCATTGATTTATAACTGGAGACTTTATGAATTTACTATCGGGATCTCTTTTAAAGAGGTATTGTTTCTCCTGTTGATGAGATTTTGTTTATTTATAAGCAGTTCCTTCTCATATTGATAACATAACATATGAGAACTATATATCATTAGCAGTACTATTTATTACCGATAAATAACGTGACTGTAGAAGTAGTATATCTTGTTTCTAAAGCTGTCGTTGAACAACATTAATAACAACAAAAATAAAATAATTTCTCATCACACTACGTATAGATTTTTCTCACGCCTGATGGACTACAATAGGCCATGGGTAGACTTGACTAGAGGGATATGGAAGATAAAGATTCGGGTATCCATTTTCCAATAACGTAGCTTACTACCTCGAGTACTTTTTTTCATTTAAAAAAAAAGAGAGAAAACGGACATATTTTGAAACAACAGGTTTTAGAAGTCAAATGAAACAAGCATGTGTTTTACTCCCCTTCAACAACACACTTTATTCTTGCACACTACTTATTCTATTATGACCACCATGGTAATGTATTTTTGTTCATTAAGAAATAATACAAAATATCAGCAAATGATAATTGTAGTGTATGAATAAAGCTGTATTTCAGTATGTTTATATAGCCAATGTAGTATGTATATTATAGACAGAAGAAGATAATAATAATACAAATATACTATACTACGTTATACTATATATTATGCAAAAGAAATAGATGATATATGCAAATGTATGTAAAAAGAATAAAAGTAAAAAAGAAATATAATAAGAGTATGTATTATCTAGGCGCTTGATAAACGAGTTTTCAGATTTTCACTCCATTCAACATAATCTTTATAACGTTTTGAGTCCTGATAATCTTGACGATTGATCAATGATACAATACCAGAAACAGGTGCTACTTTGTTTTCATTTCGTTCTAGTGGTGGTAATGTAGATTTGTTGGTCTTTTTATTATTACTACTGCTACTACTTGCTGTTGTGGTAGCTCGTTTTTTTGTTGGCGGTTCATCTGTAATTTCTTTTGAATTAGAGGAAGCTGCTGAAGTTGTTCGTCGGGTTCGTTTTACAGGTGATGCTTTTTTCGTATTTTCTTTTTTAGGTTGTTCCTTTTCTTGTTCTTGTTCTTCTTCTTCTTTATCTCCTCCTCTTCGACGTCTAGGTCGTGATGAAATCGTAGATCCTTTTTTCAACTCACTGAGCTCTTCAGCGGAAACATCTGAGATTACTTTAATATATCTGCTGAATTCAGTTGAATTCGATGCACATAACTCTTGTAATTTGTTCTTTGCTATCCGTTCCTATATAAAATTGCCCCAATTTTGTATAAGTTTCTCTTTCTTCTTCATTCTCCTTTTTATTTAAACAATTAGACTTACACCAAATGCTTTTGCACATGTATAAAAAACTGCTCCTTTCCATGAAGGTTGATCCAGTTCTTGTTTTGCTGTCGTTTGTTGAGCTACACTCATTTGTGAAATATATTTCGTTGAAAAAGAGTCCCATAACTTCTGTACCTGGGATATCATTGTTGTACATCCAAAAGTAACACCTAAACTTTCAAAAGTAACTGTAGGTTGAAGTTGAAGTGCTTTTCGAACAATACTGACTGTATTCTCGTATGCTCGTTTAGTACAGCCTGCTAATTGTGCTGCTAAACTATTGTCCCAATCGGTTCGTGATAAACTACAATAGTACACATTTCATTAAGTATATTTTTATTATTATTTATAATCAATTAATAAATGAATAAAAAGTATTGGGCTTTAAATAACTAGTAAAGTTACCTTTCGGATGCCATGTGGATCGCAAGTACAGTCTTACAGTTGGGACCTGCATTAAAAACTTTTGGTGGTACATTACTTTCTAATTGTCGTTGAAATTTTTCAGCTCGTTGTTGAAGTTTATTATCGTCTTTAAGGTGAAGTCGATCAAGACAATGGATGAGTGGATTCTCACTAGACATATTTTTTGATAAAAAAAAAAGTTATAAAAAAATGACAAGAACTTTGGAATTTTATGTGGTCAGATTTGAGTACCCTCAAATCCAAATTCAACTTTAATTAATTATTGAAAGCAGCCATTTAGAAAATCTTAATAAGATAGTATATAATAATACATTACTGACAGTAGCACTTTTTTTTTCAAATTTGATTGATTAAATGGTTATAATGATTAAAAAAATAAAAACTGTACAAAACAAAAGAGAGAATGAAAGAAACATTTATACATTTTTTTTCGTCAAAGAAAAGGATTATCTATAAGTTGGAGCGGGATGAATAATTATATAAAAAAAGAGAGATGGTTTACAAAATACAGAGCTTTTATAATTCCTCATCATCCATTAATTTATCACCAATAAATCGTTGTATATCACGCCAATGCATTCGTTGTTGATCACCTGTATCACGATCACGAATAGTCACTGTCTCATCCTCTAAACTTTGATAGTCTACAGTAACACACCAAGGAGTACCGATTTCATCATGACGATAGTATCGTTTACCAATCTTAAGCTTTTGTGCTTCCACCATAGTGAACCAACCACGTCGTCGTAATGATTTAGCAATCGATTCCGCCAATGGCATGAATTCCGGTTTACCCGTAAGTGGCATCACAGCACATTTTACAGGTGCTAAACGTGGATGAAGTCGTAAGATGTTTCGTGGTGGCTTGTTATTTCCTTCTGAGACTTGATGAAATGCATCACATAAATAGGCTAACATAGTACGATTCAATCCACACGAACTTTCAATGACATGAGGTACATAACGAGCGGGTTTCTCGGTTGGGATCAAACATTCATCAACTTCTAGTACTGAAGGTGTTACGCGTACTTCATCTTCCACTACTTCAAATGCTGCATTACTGTTCTTGATATGTTGTGTTAAGTCATAATTACCACGATGAGCTACACCTTCGACTTCTCCCCATCCCCATGGATATTTGTATTCAACATCTGTACAAGAAGAAGCATAGTGAGCCATTTCATTCTTTTCGTGATCGCGTTGGCGGAAATTCTCTTTATGACATGCATGCTCTAACCACCATTTGAATCGAAGTTCACGCCAGTATTTAAACCAATGTGATGATTCCCAAGGTGGAATAAAATATTCCAACTCCAATTGTTCAAATTCAGGTGTTCGGAAAATACCATGTTCTAATCGGATTTCATTACGGAATGATTTACCCACTTGAGCAATACCAAAAGGAGGTCGTTTGTTCATTGTGCGCGTTACTTGTTCAAAATTAATAAATACACCTTGAGCTGTTTCGGGCCTTAAGTAAACGGTAGATGGTTTAAGAACTTGATCTACAGCTTCACGAATGGCACCTTGACTTTTGTTTTGTTGTTCCTGGGAAGTTGCTGTTTGAATAACACGATCGATTGGATCAATTGGATCAAGAAATGTTTTAAACATTAAATTGAATGGTCGGCTGGCTGTTAAGAAAGGTGAATTGCTGTTGGGTTCGACGTATCCATTATATTCCAAAGAAAGAGATTGTTCTGGCATGGATGCTGATACAAAATCAATGCGCCCACCTTCTCCATTCGCATCGGGTTTTACAAAAGAGTTGACATGTAACATAATGCGTTTACCTTCTAATGTTGTTCGAATACCAGGTGCTATTTGCTCCTGAATTAATTGCTGCCATACTTTTGCTGTTGCTTTATCTGGTGCTTCGACAGGTATACGACCACCGGATGCATCTTTGGATGATATAAACTCGAGTGTGGGTGCCTTGTCAGGTCGGAATCGTTCTTTGGTTAAAACACAGTCTACCAATAAGTCAGTAAACTCATCCACATGTCCAGAAGCTTTTAATACAGGATGTGGTGTTAAAATACTCGTGTCAAGTCCAACTACGTCGTCTCGCCAATAAACATGGCGTTGCCACCATGAATTCAAAATGTTCTTTTTCAACTCAACACCTAACGGTCCATAATCATAGGCACCACGTAAACCGCCATAAATTTCGGCCGATTGATATAAAAAGCCTCTTCGTTTACAAAGGTCAAGTAATGCGCGAAATGCTGCCATTATTTGGTATATGAGGGAACTTCTTTTATATAAATTTTGGCAGGGGCAAAAAATCAAAAAGCTTTCGATACCTAATTTTTTTTTACATCCCAGAATTATCTCAAGTCACGAAAATCGTACGATCACTAGCTGCTTTGACAACGTTTTATATCTTTTCTCAAAAGAAAAATAAGCTAATACACCATAATCACAAGATGAGTTCTTCTATTGGAAAACAAAATAATACAAACAATAACAACAATTCCGATTCAGTATCTTCAAAAAAGAATGATTGTCAACTTTATGAACTTGTTCAATACCAATGTGAAGTTGGAAGTACACACATTGAATGTAACCCATTTGTAAGAGTATTTTTACGGTAAATGCATAAAGAAACTATATAGGTGATCATGGAACAAAATAATTATTATGCTTGTTGTCATGGCAATTTCTTTATTTTATTTTTTGCTCAGTTTATGTACATAATATTTGGTTACTGATATATTAGCTTTATATATTTTATGGGAATACAATAAAGATGTGCTGGTAGACCGACGACAGAGGTTACACCAGAATACGACCATAATGGTGATCCAGTGACAAAGTAAGGATAAAAGTAAAATAAAAATAAAAAGTGATGCATATTGGTAAAATAACTAGGTATTGATATATTATGTATATATATATATATATCTATGTAGCATATTACCTGATTTTGGAGCAGTAGAAACAAAAAAGACTCCTAAAGGAATTGTTATGATGGAAGAAGATAAATAACAATCACACACCATTCAATATCATTACTCTTACTGCTATTAATTGTACATACATACTCCTTACATTTTTACTATATTTTCACTTTTTCTATTATTGTATACCACGAAAATACATACATTTTTTTTAGTCTTTTCATGCATCAATTATTTTATCACCTTAGACTCAAAACCCATTTTATCAGTTCATCCATCATCACTTCTGTTCTTGTTTCTTCTATTCTCTTTTTTTTTTCTTTTTGATTTTGCATGATATTGATAAATTGCTAGACGTAAATATAAAAAGACATTATTATTTTTGTGTTTTCAATCATTATTTTTCTCTTATCTTATAATTTTTTTTTCTTTATTGCTGCATCTCTCTTCAACTATGCGTTTTTATAACATTACCATTGCTGTTTCTCTTTTGATAGCCTCTGCTACAACATTTGCCCAACAAGATAATGGTGAAGAAGTTACATCATCGATCGTGGAAGGAGCAAGTGATAACACTGATAACGGCAAGATACAACAACTACAAGAAGGAGGAATGGCTAGTGCTCCTGATAACTATGGTTCTTCGCATCATTTGACTAATGATCTTGGACATAATAACATTCCATTAAATGGTCCCGAACGTTTGATACCATTTTCTATTTCTAATTGGCTTCGTGGTTTTCAAACTAGTCATCCACTTACTGAAAGTGCTGTCGAACCGATGATTAATGAACAACAAAAAGAAATGCCGGTAGAACAACAAGAAGTATCAGTTCCTGCCATTAATCCTCTTGTTCCTCAATCTCATCAAACAGATGAGCAAGTAAAAGAAGCAGTACAGCCAGCACAACCCCCTCAACCAGAACAAGCAGTTCAACCAGAACAAGTAGTTCAACCAGAACAAGCAATTCAACCAGTGCAGCCAGTTCAACCACCTCAACCAGAGCAACCTGTGCAACCACCTCAACCAGAACAGCCAGAACAGCCAGAACAAGCAATTCAGCCAGCTCAACCAGCTCAACCAGCTCAACCAGCTCAACCAGCTCAACCAGCTCAACCAGCTCAACCACCTCAGCCAGCTCAACCAGCCGAACCAGCTCAACCAGTTCAACCACCTCAGCCAGCTCAAGCTCCCGTTATAGAAGAACACCAACAAGAAACTGCTCTTGCTACTAATGAACAGCAACCCCAAGTTGAAAATCAACCTGCTACTGAACCACAACAACCGCAACAACAAGCAGATAATATTTCTCCCAATGTGAATAATCGTCAAATTGAAGTGACATCGACCTCTACTTTACCTGGAACATCAACATCCCATGGACCTACTTCTACTCTTGCTCAACCCACTAATACAAGTTCCATTTCTACAACACGTGCTAGTACGACCAGTCGATCGGCTTCTACTTCTACTCATACTACAACAGAAACTCCACTATCTCATCCAAATGTTGCTAATACTCCTCTTTTTTCTAATAATTTCATTTGTATTACAATTATGTTTCTTGTTGCCACCTTCATCTTTTAAAAAAACAAACAATGGAAAACAATATCTTTTCTTTAATAGCAAAATAGTAATGAATAAAAATAAAATTTAGTAATTCTTTTTAATTAGTTTATAATACAAATTTCTTCTTTCCTCTGCTTTCTTCCTTTTTTTTCTTTTACTTTATATATATATATAAAATGTTGTTACAATGTGTATATCGTCCAGAAGTAAAAAAGAAAAAAAAAAAGAAAAAAGTATAATGAGAAAGAAAGGAGGAGGAGGGTGGTAGTTGTTGAAGTTTATGATGTTAAAAAAAAAAAAAGTAAAGCGGGTTTGTCGTTTCCAAAAATAGGTGTAAGGGAGGGAGGGTGGGAAAAGAACTGACGAAATATTTATATATATATGTACGGTTTGTTTCTATAATATTACTGTTGTTATATATTTGGTATGCTTGTATAATATACGAATTTTAAACTGCAAAGGATTCACCACATCCACAAACACCTTTAGCATTTGGATTATGAAAAACAAATTGAGAAGAAAGTTTATCTTCAACATAATCCATTTCAGATCCAAGTACAGTAATAAGCGCTTTTGAATCGACAAGTACAGTAACACCTATATTTATATATATAAGAAAAAGGTTAAAATGTTGTTGGTTTTTTTTTTCGGGTGAAATAGGATCATAAGGTATTATTTTTTTTTGTTTATTTTCGCTTGATCGATATACAAGGTAGCTGTTATTTACCGTCTTGTTGAACAATTTCGTCAAATTTTCCTTTGGAATCGGTGAACTCGAGAATATAAGAATTACCAGAACAACCTTTTTGTCTTACACCTACTCGTAAAAATTGAGGCGAAGTTCCATCGTTTAATCGTTTCAATCGTGTCACTGCTCTCGGTGTCTATTTTATATTATAATTAATATTAATAATTGTTATGCTTATGAATCAAGAGAAATGTCCAAAAAAAAAAAGTATAAAAACTCTTACCAAAGTCAATGCTGCTTTTCGAAGACGTAAACGTGAACTTCCATTAGAAGCTTGTTTTGCTGAATTAGCTGCTGCTTGTTTTACTACGGCACCAATCGCCATTTTTTAATATTATTATTATTAATAGAAAGTGAAAGAAGGGTAACACTTAATCACAAGGCCCCGACTTTTTTTTTAATTACACATATAGAAAAAGTTGTGCACCCCCCCATCGTGCATTCTCCGTCCACTTTAAAAAAACAAAGTCACATAAGCTGACAGTGCACTTGTAGCACTAATAAAAAACATATTGTCCCTATTATTTCATTTTATTCAACTTCAAAGAATGCCTTATGAAAATCCTTACGTCATTTTTTACGGGTATTATAATGAAGTAGCACCCGCTTACTTCAATGCTGAAATTGGTCGCTATGATAAGTTTACGCTTGACATCGGTTGGGCAATGCGTTCTGTACATAGTAATCGTCGTATCAAAAAAGGAACTTGTAGACACTATAAAAAAATCTGTAATGGTTTCGTCACTTGCAAAGCATACGCTCTTTATTTCTTTGAAGGCTCAACCTGTACTACTGAACATCATGTTGAGCATAACCATAATCAAATAAATGATAACGACGACGGTACAAATAATCAGCTTGAAAAGTCTTTCAATTATCCTGACAAGCACCTTAGCTACAAACAGCAACAACAACTTGACGTGTATCTTGGGATCGATAAAAAAGATAGCGAGCCAGAAGGATTTGAAGCCGCACCATTGTCGATTCGAAAGGTAAGGCATTGGCTACTGATGTTTTGGATAAGGAGGGTACGATAGTGCACTGTCAATCCAATATTGGACAACTTGGATCGTCTCAGCTATGAGAATCGAAAACGTGGACTAAATAAAGAACGCGGATCTACACAGGATCTCTTTGCTGATTTTGAAGGATTTGAACAGGAATATTCACATTTCTTTACTTCAGCAAACATTACTTCTGATTGTTTATTACCACGTTCAGGGCACGGCTGATGACCAATTTGAGTCTTTCCGCGTGTTATTGATGTGACTTATTCAGCATTTCAAAAGGGTCGATATTTATGTTCTACTGTTATGTACTTCCCTGAAATACGAAAGCACACGCTAATCTTTCAGGCTGTCATTAAAGGATTAACAACAGAATATTTCCATCAGCACTTTTTGGGGTTATTTTCACTGTACAAAATTGATTTCAGTTCAACAGACAATTTTATGGGAATGTTTATGGATTTTATCAACCTATACACAATCTACCGGTATGATGAATGGGCTACAATATTTAAAGGGCTGTTACATGCACTGGATGCAATCTGTGCAAAGGATCAGCAGTATCCATGCCGTTGTACCCAACATCAAACGGACTAGGTTCTTAGAACTCACCTTCAATTTGCGCACCGTTCCAACCATAACCGATTTTGACAACGTATGTAATAGCATCTTAACGACTTCCCGAATGCTCATAGGTGGCTCAGATGGTGGCTTCAACCCGACATTCGTAGTATGATTTTTGTTACCGGATCAATTATGAAAGCCAATTTACGTTTTCACATACGTAGAACCTCAAACTATGTCGAGTCATTTCACAGTATATCTTATACATTGATAAGAGGCGGGCAACCACTTCGAAGAACATTGCGTCAAGCACTGAAAATTGCCAAAAGTGAACTAGACGATTTATCACAATTCTATGAATATGGTATGCTAACAACATATAATCGCCAGCCGGGATTGCGAAAATCACGAAAAATTGGAACAAACAACTACGCACAAAGTGATAGTCGTGTTCCTGATAATACGGACTCTATTTTTGGTGATGAAAAACAAAAGGCAGCAATACAGCAACCTATTGACGCCACCAAGGTCGGTAACCAACGTGTTTTTTTTAGGTAATATGTAACAATATTTATATTAGTAAGAAAAAAGAATAAGTTTTACATTTGCATTTTTTGAAATAAGTAGCGTCTATCAAATTATTTTATATAATTTTGTCGTGAGCGAAAATATACTATATGTTAATGAGCATTTCAACACATAATACAGCATTGTACAACAATTGGCTATTTATTATTAATGGTAGTATATTATTGCATCTTTAAATAAATAAGAACAAAGTATATATACGTATATATTCTTTTTTTTTCGTAATAAATTCGTTGTGTAGCTTAACTAGATAATCTTTCGTTGAGGTATGATACCATATTAAAGTAATATAAAGTAACATAAGATCGTTAATTAACAGCTGCAAGTAGTATAAAAAGCGGTTTAATTCAAAGTTTTTCAACAGGGAATTCTTTTTTTTTTTTTTGCCCTTTTTTTTAATATCCATTCATAGTAAAATGTTCAAGAAAGAACCACATTATAGATAAATAAGAGAACTTCAAATGATATTTGAAACAAAAAAAATTATTTATGTACTAACCTAAATTGCTTGGTAGACAAAAGTATATTAAACCCTGTATTTCATTGCCCCGTACTACAGGTATAAAATCCCTACCAAGAGTTGATATTCAATGTATTACGTATGTAGTTTCTTCATAGACACTTAGATCTGCATATGAACTATTCACTTCTCAAATGGCTCGTCATTTCAAAACCATATCCATGTATAAAAAATATAATGTATGATCGAATGTATCAAAAGACTTCATTATAAATTTGTAAAGCTACAGTGATTTTATTTGATTACTTTTTTATGCTACTTGTACGTAACAACAGATAAAAAAAAATACTATAACAAATCTCTACATATGTGAGATATATAAAATGTCTAATGATAAAACCAGGTCGAGTTTGTAGGAAGAAACATCAGAGAAAAAGCAAATAAGAGCACCAGGGCGGGACCCCACTCGTTGTGTATAAAGTTAAGCTCTATTATTGATTCTCCAGTTCCTTTATTTGCTTTTTATACATTAACAAACTACAACATCTACTCAGGTATAAAAGGTCGGTCCATCCTGTATGCACTAGACGATATACACGATATATTTGAAATATCTCCCAAATAGTACTTTCAAGACGCCTAAATTGAAACCTAAATCAGAAAATCTGTCGTTTGCAAAATACTGACAGAATTAAATTGCCAATGACACCTACTCTTATACGATAATTGGAATTGGTGGTATATATTCGTTGATATCGACAATAATATAAAGAACTCTTGCTATTGTCGATTTGGTCTACCAGTAGTATCACGATGTATTTACTGTTATGTAGTAAAGAAATTATAATAAGCTAGAGTTATTAGAATAAACAAAAACAGAGGCCAGGAAGAAAAGAAAGAATTCAAGGCAATTCTTGTTGTTTTGCATATCTCTTGTATATCATTAGAGCCCATTGAGTATGTGAAATAACACTTATTCATTTATTATTCTATCAAATTATACTATCCAAATAGATGATAGTATATTAATTGATAATAGAAGAGTTTCCGTTTACTTTAGATCCCATACGTGCACTAGTGTCTACATGAACTTTTGTTGTTATGTAGACATTATAAAACATAATTTTTTTTGTACGATAAAAGAGAAGCCGAAAACAACAAAAGCTTCTAAAGATTTGATGACTCGAGAATTTATCTCTACTTATCATAATTAAATAAATTGACTATGGCTATGAAAGATAAATAAAAAATATATATACAGATATTAAAGTAGGTAGTGTTGATAAAATATGAGGCATAAATAAAAACTGAATGAGCTTGATCACATTCTTTCTTTCAAGAGAAAAAAGAAGGTTCCCCTAGGTGTTTAAATGAATGATCACCTCTTTCTATTATCCAAGGGAGCAAAGAGACTATTATGGCAGAACACAGCGTGCTGTCAAAAACATTCTTTTTTTACGTATTTTGTAAAAATCAAAACAACCTAAATAAAATGCTTTAATCTGGTCTTGATATTATAGATATTGTGTGCCACCCATCTTTCATCATCTAAAAGGTCAATATCGTGAATATTAGTATACATGTACAAAAAGACATTGTCTCCATCAAAATATCGTGACAATAATAATCATAATACCATACCCATGACCCATGACCCAAAGTACGTATTAGGAAGGTTTTAGGGAAATTAAAACAGAAAGCAAGTGATTACAGAATTTTCTTGCAGAATTAAAAAAGACACCACTTTTATTTTATTAACGTAATGTGAACCTTCACTCCTTTCTTTTTTTTACCACAATGACTGGCTTGTTCTCGTAATAAAATTAAAAGCACTGTTTACTTTTTCAGTAACTTGAACTCTTTACGACGTTTTTTTTTCATCTGTTAATTATTTTATTAAAAAAAAAATCGGAAAACGTTCCGGTGCTTTGGGATTCATTTCCAATTTTGGACATGATTCCTTCCTCTTTTTTTTGCTCTTTTCGCAACATATTATTATAGCTACGTAAAAAAAAGCGTCTTTGTTCTTAAATAAAAGAAAAATGTTGTTAAGCAACACTTGTCATGGCAATGGAATCTCACATTCTAAGCTTACTTTGACACGGAATGTTACATGATTTTTTTGCATGTGGAGGATTTACCCCGACGCGTAAAAAAAGTTGATTTTTATGCAACATGTTACTAGATTGCGTAAAAAAAACGCGTTTGTTCTTAAATAAAAGAAATGTGCTGTTAAGCAACACTTGTCATGGCAATGGAATCTCACTTTCTAATCTTACTTTGACACGGAATGTTGCAATTTATACACATGATAGTTTTTTTTTTGACCCAGTACCTCTTACTTTCACCTACCTACTTTATGCAGATCATTTTCATTGCTCCGCATTTACTTCATGTAGATCGCTATTGTTATCACTGTTGGTGAACATAAAAAGAGAAAATGATTTTTTTTTCAAAAAGATTCGCATTCATAATATAAAGTAATAAGCATTTTGTTTCAAACTAGTGTCAAAGTCATCATGATATTAGTTGAAAAGTAGTTTGAAAAGTATAGTTTTATATAGCAGTAAAATATCATTTGAATAGACGGGATTCTAGACCCACAGAGCCCTTTTATGCTTTATATTCTGTAGCTGGGTCTTTCTTGACTTCCAACACTTTTTCTTTCTCTTTCTTTCCTACCAACTAAACTCTTTTGTTTTTTGAAATGTACTTTCAGTAACTTTGTCTTTCTACATTCCTTTTTTCATTTTCTCTTTCCTTTCAACATTCAAGTAAAGTAAGTATTTCTCTCTTTTTTCTTTTGACAATTACTTTTTGACATTTATTTCCAGTTACTTGTAACTTTATTTTTCCTTTTAACGTTCCTTTGTCCACCTTCTCTTTCCTCTCAACATTCAAAAAAAAGAGGTAGATTAACTACTACATTTTTTTTGGTTGGTGGGTTCGACATTTACTTTTTAAGTTACTTGTAACTTAATTTTCTCTTCTTCCTTTTGACATTCCTTTTTGCATTTTTTCTTTCTTCCCAACATTAAAAAATAAAAAAGAGGAGCAGTGATTACTACTCTTCATTTTTATTTTTAACATGTACTTTCAGTTACTTGTACCTTTTCTATTTCATACCTTTTTTTATTCATTTATCTTTTGACATGTACTTCAAGTTTATTTTTTCTTCTTTTGTGTGTTCTTTTACATTGTTTTCTTCTTTTTTTTATTACAGTGGCCGTCTTTCATGTTGCTAATTTTGCCTATAGCTTTTTATTTTTATTATAGCTGTTTGTTTTTTTCATTCACTTGGAACGGTGCGCATAAACGTCGTATCACCAGTAGGCCTTGAAACGCGAATATTATGGTTTATAGAACTTTACTGCCTTGGTTCCTTTGGCCTGATAAAGCATGACGGTGTCTCATATATTCAATGGTGAGCTTCTAATCTGTTTTAAAACTATTATAACGGTTAACAATCTCTCATAATTCGTTATAAATAAGGTTTTTCCAATGTGTCAAGATGAGTTTCAACATCGGGCGTGTACTACTACTGCTCGGGTTTATATTGGTGCAGTTAGTGCATGAAATCTTTTTTAACCGCGCACACATTTCAAACTTTAATTAGAACCAAAATGGTGTATTATTATGTTAACCAGGTAAATGATGATATATTTTTAATGAAACTTTCCATTATATCAATCCGCTTCTATGGCGTGATTTCAAACGAAATTTCTTCTATCGAAGAAAAAAAAATGTTAATATTGTTTTTATCAAACTACGTATGACCTAATATATAGATATTCCGTGGCTGACTTGACCTTAGCTTGTCACTATTCCATGAGCTGCAAGGAACACTATAAATCACAGGATGGGCTATATGACAACGTACGTGGTCTAACACGCAGTGATACAAAATAACGTGCGTGTAATTAGTCCATGTATGAGCCAATGGTTATGCGTGGATGAATTGAAGTGAAAGAACAGAAGGATTAGCGTCCAGGTAAATCCATGTAAATAGCTGTGTGTAAATAAATGCATGGAACTTGATTGGTGTATATGAGTATGCTGAAGCCATTCGGTGGGGGCAAATAAATAGACGTAAAAGGGTGCTGGCACCGGAATGAGAGTGAGAGTGAGAGTGAGTATCTGGAACTGAAGAGTCTAAGTGAAGGAGTACAACTAAATGCGTAGACGTAAATGAGTCGAAATGAATAAGATGCTTTACTTTATTACTTTATTTCTTTTTGATTTTTTTAAATATAGATACGATGAACAGGACCAATGGAAAACTGTATCTGCCTGGGGGTAAGGATAGGGCATTTTTTGTAGAACGATCAACTGGAGGGCAAGTGATTCAGTTTTCCACGATTCGACGATACGCTTACCTTGGTGGCATGGCGACAACGGTAATAATAAAATAACATGTTGTAGATACTAATGACTAGAACATTTTTTTATATTTTTTATATAATATATAGACGCGACGATTAAGACCAATGGAAAACTGTATCTGGCTGGGGGTAAGGATAGGGCTTTTTTTTGTAGGACGATCAACTGGAGGGCAAGCGATGCAGTTTTCCTCGATTCGACGATACGCTTACCTTGGCGACATGGCGACAACGGTAATAATAAAATAACATGCTGTAAATACTAATGACTAGAACATTTTATCTTATTTTTTATATAATATATAGACACGACGATCAAGGCCAATGGAAAACTGTATCTGGCTGGGGGTAAGGATAGGGCTTTTTTTTGTAGGACGATCAACTGGAGGGCAAGCGATGCAGTTTTCCACGATTCGACGATACGCTTACCTTGGCGACATGGCGACAACGGTAATAATAAAATAACATGCTGTAAATTCTAATGACTAGAACATTTTCTTTTATTTTTTATAATATATAGACACGATGATCAAGACCAATGGAAAACTGTATCTGGCTGGGGGTAAGGATAGGGCTTTTTTTTGTAGGACGATCAACTGGAGGGCAAGCGATGCAGTTTTCCTCGATTCGACGATACGCTTACCTTGGCGACATGGCGACAACGGTAATAATAAAATAACATGCTGTAAATACTAATGACTAGAACATTTTATCTTATTTTTTATAATATATAGACACGAAGATCAAGACCAATGGAAAACTGTATCTGGCTGGGGGTAAGGATAGGGCTTTTTTTTGTAGGACGATCAACTGGAGGGCAAGCGATACAGTTTTCCACGGTTCGACGACGACGATTACCTTGGTGGCATGGGGACAACGGTAATAATAAAATAACTTGCTGTAAATTCTAATGACTAGAACATTTTCTTTTATTTTCTATAATATATAGACACGACGATCAAGACCAATAGAAAACTGTATCTGGCTGGGGGTAAGGATAGGGCTTTTTTTTGTAGGACGATCAACTGGAGGGCAAGCGATGCAGTTTTCCACGATTCGACGATACGCTTACCTTGGCGACATGGCGACAACGGTAATAATAAAATAACATGCTGTAAATTCTAATGACTAGAACATTTTCTTTTATTTTTTATAATATATAGACACGATGATCAAGACCAATGGAAAACTGTATCTGGCTGGGGGTAAGGATAGGGCTTTTTTTTGTAGGACGATCAACTGGAGGGCAAGCGATGCAGTTTTCCTCGATTCGACGATACGCTTACCTTGGCGACATGGCGACAACGGTAATAATAAAATAACATGCTGTAAATACTAATGACTAGAACATTTTATCTTATTTTTTATAATATATAGACACGAAGATCAAGACCAATGGAAAACTGTATCTGGCTGGGGGTAAGGATAGGGCTTTTTTTTGTAGGACGATCAACTGGAGGGCAAGCGATACAGTTTTCCACGATTCGACGATACGCTTACCTTGGTGGCATGGCGACAACGGTAATAATAAAATAACATGTTGTAGATACTAATGACTAGAACATTTTTTTATATTTTTTATAATATATAGACATGACGATCAAGGCCAATGGAGAACTGTATCTGGCTGGGGGTAAGGATAGGGCCTTTTTTGTAGGACGATCAACTGGAGGGCAAGCGATGCAGTTTTCCTCGATTCGACGATACGCTTACCTTGGCGACATGGCGACAACGGTAATAATAAAATAACATGCTGTAAATTCTAATGACTAGAACATTTTCTTTTATTTTTTATAATATATAGACACGATGATCAAGACCAATGGAAAACTGTATCTGGCTGGGGGTAAGGATAGGGCTTTTTTTTGTAGGACGATCAACTGGAGGGCAAGCGATGCAGTTTTCCTCGATTCGACGAAGACGATTACCTTGGCGACATGGCGACAATGGTAATAATAAAATAACATGCTGTAAATTCTAATGACTAGAACATTTTCTTTTATTTTTTATAATATATAGACACGAAGATCAAGACCAATGGAAAACTGTATCTGGCTGGGGGTAAGGATAGGGCTTTTTTTTGTAGGACGATCAACTGGAGGGCAAGCGATGCAGTTTTCCTCGATTCGACGATACGCTTACCTTGGCGACATGGCGACAACGGTAATAATAAAATAACATGCTGTAAATACTAATGACTAGAACATTTTATCTTATTTTTTATAATATATAGACGCGGCGATTAAGACCAATGGAAAACTGTATCTGGCTGGGGGTAAGGATAGGGCTTTTTTTTGTAGGACGATCAACTGGAGGGCAAGCGATGCAGTTTTCCTCGATTCGACGATACGCTTACCTTGGCGACATGGCGACAACGGTAATAATAAAATAACATGCTGTAAATACTAATGACTAGAACATTTTATCTTATTTTTTATAATATATAGACGGGACGATTAAGACCAATGGAAAACTGTATCTGGCTGGGGGTAATGATAGGGCTTTTTTTTGTAGGACGATCAACTGGAGGGCAAGCGATGCAGTTTTCCTCGATTTGACGATACGCTTACCTTGGCGGCATGGTGACAACGGTAATAATAAAATAACATGTTGTAAATTCTAATGACTAGAACATTTTTTTATATTTTCTATAATATATAGACACGACGATCAAGGCCCATGGAAAACTGTATCTGGCTGGGGGTAAGGATAGGGCACTTTTTGTAGGACGATCAACTGGAGGGCAAGCGATGCAGTTTTCCTCGAATCGACGATACGATTACCTTGGTGACCTGGCGACAACGGTAATAATAAAATAACATGTTGTAGATACTAATGACTAGAACATTGTTTTATATTTTTTATAATATATAGACATGACGATCAAGGCCAATGGAGAACTGTATCTGGCTGGGGGTAAGGATAGGGCCTTTTTTGTAGGACGATCAACTGGAGGGCAAGCGATACAGTTTTTCACAATGCGATAATTATGATAAAATCTTGGTGACATGCGAAAACGGTGCTAATAATAAACAGCACGGTGTATGTATTTGATAAGTTTAGAAAAAGTACCGGAAGAAAAGAATAAGAAGAGGAGTGGTAAAATGTTTTACGAATAGAGTTTGTTATATATTTAAATAGTAATTTTATAATAGAATAAAGTGGATTTATACAAAAATGTTTTTTTTTATATATTGATATTTTAATAAGTTTTCTATTTTATGATTTATCTGAGGCTGTGTAGTTATTTTAGTTGGATGATCTGTATAAAATGATGAGGCTGAAACAGTAGGTCGGTAGATGGGTAAAGCAAGTTCTTCGGAGAGGTTGTTGGGGGAGGGACTTGGCAATTTTCTTTAGTGGTGGATTGATTCAAATAAGTTTATACATATTGTTAAGTTTGGGAGTTTATAACGGTTAGCAATACTGAGGTGTACGATATGATAATGATTTAATTCAACAATAAAAAAAAGTAAATATAAAACGATGAGGCCTTTGAAACAGTGTTTATTCTTCAAAAATAAGATAAAGATTAATATTTTATGTACTACTTGGTCTATGTATATGAATTATTTATTATGATGGGTATATCTGGTATGTCATCTGAAAAATGTATCTTAAAAATGCTATCTTAAAGTATAATAACCTTGTTCTTAGGAAGATCCTTTTTATTAGGGGTAAACCCTTAGGATCCCCGGTGTTTTTACATTTGCTTCTTCCAGGCTTTTCTAAAGCAGCAAGAAAAGTTTATTACTTTGATTTTATCATTTGCTTCGGAAGTTATATCTTCTTGCGGGGCAAAATAATAATAATAGCATATCGTTATATCATGTGTCGTTGTAGACTTTTCTTATTGATTAACAACGATAATTCTTATATATCATCAAATAACTTTTATTATACCTGGAATATTTATTATACGTACATCTATCTACTACTGACCACAATTAAACATTTGTATATATATGTTGTTATGAACTTTGTCGCCATGGATATATAATTACCCCCTTCCTTCTCAATAATATAAAAAATTGTCATTGTCATGGTTATATAATAAATAAATAAATTTTAGTATACAGATAAAAGGGTTTACAATAAAGAATCAAATCAATGATGATAATTAAGCAAATAAATACAAAAAAAAGAGAACAAGAGGCTAATATGGAGGAGAATGTTTGGTCAACAAAATAATGGAGAATTATACAATTAAGGGTATGAGCAAAAGTGATAAGATGGAACAAAAAAAAGGAACGAAAATCTGTATATACAAAGGTAATTAGCGATGTTTTGGTTAATATAGTAGTACGTAGTAGTAGTTTTTCATGGTGTAGTACCAAAATGTTTCCTTAATCGTTCAAGAGAAGTGTCAAAGATGTCTGCTACAAGTGCATATCCTGGTAGTGGATATCTTTCATAGAGACTTAATGGAGATCGTTGCCTTGTCTTTACAAATATTTCTAAAACAGATGACGAAGCAGGAACATGATGTCCTGACGGTAAAAATGAATTAATAATTGAAAAGCATTTGTGAAATGCTGCTTGTACTCGAGGTTGAAATTGGACTTCGAAACTTGAAGTTACTTCACAAAGTGCATGTAATAATTGCATCAAGAAATCAAAGGGCACTATATATATACTTTGGTTAATCCATCTTCCTTTTGATTATATATATATATATATATATATATATAAATACTTACATGGCAAGGATTCATTTTCTAATTCTAAATTACGTTGAAGAGCAAGAATCATAATTTCAGATGAACGAACCGATGTTTTTAATGCTCTTTCCCGTATCGCTTCCAATACTTCTTTTGTGGTAGCTGAATCATTGTCCGAATGTCGTGGATGAAGCATGCATGCATGGAAAATGGTTGATATGACATGAATAAATACGAACACAAGTGTTTGAGTTGGCTCTTGAATGTCTTCAATCACATCAAATACATCCTTGGCATAAGGGTCTTCACAAGGTCGGAGCTCGTCCGGTAAGCTTCCCCACCATTGTCTTGCAACAGGTTCAAATTGTAATACTAAATCAAGGCTTAATTCTCCGGGAATGCCATGAACATTACAATTTATTTGATGCTACATAAAAATAATATGAATAGAATCTCAATTTTAGAGAGTAATAATGATAGTGTGTCATAACTTTATTCTCGCTTTTCTTTCTTCTTCTACTCTCTTCTCACATTCTTATTTTGATTGAATGATATAATATTACCATAAGCGTACTCGAAAATGGTTCCGATGCAAATCGTAACATATGATTATAAAGAGATATATATTTACGTGTGGCCAATGGTTCATCGGGTGCTGTCTCTAGATCAATAGCAGTTAACCGATAATCCACTTTATCACCCAAGACAAGATCACATAATCGGATGATGGCCTGATGATGTAGATAATGACGCTGAAACATGATACGTGCCACCAAAGGTGCTTGTGAATTATCCATGTATATAGATTCTATATCTTTGCATATCAAATATCCAATTGTTGCTAATCGCCTCGATTCGTCATACTGCAATAGTCCATCCCCAAGATATTGTACCAAAAAGCTGATTGCCATGACAATTTGTAATTTTTTGGCAGGATCGTCGTCCATCATATCGTAAATCATATCTTTACATTTAAGAAAAAAAAATTCAGCAATCGTTCGCCGTTCGGAAGGTGGCATATCTGATTGAACACGCGGACTAATGGAAGCATCAACACAAATTGCTAACGTGAGTGGACAAATCATTGGATCTTTTAAAGAATGATAATGTGTAAGATATGTGGGAACATGAATTAATCCAATGTTGACGTTAGCACGATGAACATATTCCATAACTAATTTATTGATGATAGACCTATAGTTCCATGATAAGGGTTCATAGGTGAGTATTAATCGTTTACGTGGTTTTCCAGCGACGAATTTGGATATTAACCGAAATGGGGCAAGTGCAAGACTGGCGGATTTGGTTTCAAAATAGACTCGTTCGTTTTGAAATAATCCAGAAAATGGAGAAAGATAACGTAAAGATGCTTGACTAAAACTGTATAATTCTTGTAAGCTCGTAATTGCTTTTTCTAACCGTAAATGACCATCGACAACACAAAGTGTCCATTCTGATTGTTGTTGCTGTTGCTCCTCTTCTTCTTCTTGTTGCTCATATTTGATGGATATAGTTGAACTAGTTTCGGGTGATGACCCAGAACAATAAGATGACATTGATGATGATGATTCTCCATATTCACTACAAGTTGTTGAATAAGTCAGATCAGAAGATGTATTTAGATTATTGTTATTATCTAAAAATGTTGTCGGTTTGTGCCGCTGTTGTTGTTGTTGTTGTTGTTGCTGTTGCTTTTGCGCTTGTGACGATTCGCGAAGCGCTTTACCTAGCTTTTGCATTTCAGTCTCTAGTTGTGAGACTTGATTTTGCCAGTATTGCAATCGAGCCAATTTATATTCATTTTCAGTATCGTCGTCACTAAGACTCGGGTCATCGATGGGAATACATTCTAAATGAATTTTTGCACAACGTTCACAAATATTAGAATCAGTTCGCCAAACGCATTTTCGGCGACGGATTCTACAGTCTAACAAAAAAAACCATTAATTTAAATTGAATAAAACAAAAGAAATAAATATTAATCGAGTATTTTCTTTTTTTTGAGTTAAATATAGTAGATAATAATACTAACTGGAGCAAGGTGTATCGTTTCTCATAACTCTTTTTCTTTCCTCGTTTTTTTTTTTTTGAAGAAAAAAAAAGGTTCCTAATATCTAAAAAACCCAGCAATCAACTCTCACGAAAAAACTTAAAAAATGCCATTTCTTCTGTGGACCCGATTTATGCTTTTACAAGGTACAAAAAAAGTTACAGCGGGGAAAAAATGCTAGTTTAATCTTATCAAAATTTAAAGTTTTTGTTATCGATAATCTTCTAAATGATGTTAATAAAGATCAGAAAGTAAATCTGGTTCAACCAGTGGACATTCGTTACAGACCTTTAATGGTATTGATGGTTTCACTCCCTTTTGTCCATTATTATGTGAACTGTTAATAGACTTCATGAAATCTTCTAGCCTGGTATATCCCGAAGGAACTTGATGATAGTCTCAACTTTCCTAACATGATGTGGTATTTTTTAAACATCCCCTGCATACCTTTTGCATCAATATGAAAATCACCATAGATCACAAGATTTGATAATGCATAAATCAGACAATAAAAAGTCCACTATATTAAAAACTGTATATTCATTGTACACATACATGATACAAAGCATAATATTGGGTACGTATGAGCGAAATTGCTTATATAATTTACACCAAACAACCCTCTCTAAGATAAATATTAACTTACCAGGTGTTGAGATGGGGTTTTGTTTTCATATACTTGACGATATTCAACTAATCCAAACACAGCAGCTTGACAGAAAATCTACGTGGTTGATTCTGCTTTTTCTTGAAGTAATCGTATTAAATCATGATTTGAACTGTGTATCTTTACTTTAAGAATGGATAATAAATATGGCTGCCTACAAATATGCTTAAGTTCTTGTTTCTTGTTATTATTGAACACATCCGATATATTTGTGGTACGTAATTAGATCGTCACAGGCACGTAAGTCTGAATAAAGTTCAGGCCGCCATTTGTGTATCACTATTTTAACATGTAATACAAAATCCAACTGCAGAACACTACTTTTACCATGCATTAAACAACTCACTCGTTGCTATGCGCGTACAATTTTATAAATATTCCAATGTAAAAAAATTGTTATAATATAAATGCTAATAATAATATTAACATTATAGTAAGATTCACTTTTAGCCATGATTTATAATATTAAGCTGTAAATATTAACCCATATACTAACCAACGTGGCATTTTATATATAGCATTCTAAAGAAGATGAGCATTGTGCTATAAATAGTATAATGGAGATTAATACGCTGTGGTCATTATTTAAAAGTTCAATATCTGCTGATATGACGGCGGTAAAATTGATTTGACCATTTAAAAACAATTCAATAAGTCGAAGATTCGTTGTTGCCTCAAATCGATGTCGCTAAAACATAACGCTGCAACTATTAAATCTTCTGTTAACAAGTCACTCCGCTCTTTATAATTATGTTTATTCCTATACGGGTTGTGTTGTTGCTGTTGAAATAAATCCCCATTACCATCGTCATATAGCTGTAAATGGTTTTCTAGTTACATAACTGTATAACAACAATGATATTGTGGTATACGTCGTGCTATCACTCAGTCAGCATGTACGTACGTTAATAAAAGATAATAATAAAAACGTAACTGTCATGACTGTTTACGGGAATAATGTCTAGCTTTATCGAATATTTCAGTAAGAACATGATCTTTGGAAATATGTCGATTAGCAATGGGGGAAAGCTTGGCACGTGAACGTAGCATAACAGCAGCTTCAACACAAAGAGAAAGAACAATAGGACAATCCATTGGTTCAGAAATACTTTTAGTATATGTTTAAAAGTAGGCACATGTAAAAATCCAGAAATTGAATTGATATGTTCTAAATATAAATTGATAAGTTTATCCATCTGATTTCAATAAAGTTCATCATTCATAGTATTAGTACTACAAATGTCTTCCTTTAAAGCTGTTGTTGTTGCTATCATGGTCTAGTGAGAACATCACAAAATACATAACTTATGGAAGCGACGGTGATGCTAGCTGTTGAACTTTCAAGATAAATACTCTCAGTTTTAAAATACGTACCATGAAATGGGGAAAGATATCGAATTGATGCTTGCGTATATAAAAGTATTCTACCAATACTTTCAATGGTGGTTCCTAGACGAGCATAGCCATTATTATCCATATAAAGATTCCACTTTAGACTTTCAGGTCTTTTGTTGTCATTGTTTCTATTTGCTGATAAAAAGGTTTTTACGGTTTTCTTTATTTCTTCCAAGTTAACTTCAATGTCACTAAGTTGAAGCTACCATTGTTGTATTTTGAGTGGACCACTGATTGAGCCCTCTGATTTACTATCTGTATCAAGTTATTCTATAGAGTTGGTAGGTATACAATTGTAAGCGTGATTTTGCACAGCGTACGCACGAACAATTGTTGTTGCTATTATTGTTTTCTTTGGTCACATTTTATTGTTGTTGGGGCCAGACACTTTTCTTTTGGTTGTTTGGCAACCTAAAATTACTACTATGGCTTTATTTGCATCACTTAAATAGATTTTCATATAAAGTTGAACTATTACTATGCTTACGCGATTGTCTTTTATACATAATATATAACAACAATTTTATTGACGGAGAAGAAACTTTTTATTTGTACCTCTTTACTATTTCCAAGCTTTTTAAAAGATATCACTTGATGTGTCAATATGCAAATAAGTTGTTAACTTGTAAACATTCTTTAAGGCAATTAATTTACTACGTATCTCAGACTTTTTTTTATTCATAGTTCAAAATAATACCGAAGATAAAATGGATTTTGAACTTTTTATTCATTTTTCACAATCTTCTTGGGATTTACTGTTTTGTTTGTAATGTGTTGTAATAAACAATACAGTATCTCAGTCATAAAAAGAACAATAAGAATAGCTTATTCAAAAAAAAAAACTTCAATACATCATGCAAAAATAATTTATGTTTATGTTGAGATTAGATGTAGTTTTCACACGATATTTCCACTGAGCATCATTTTTGGAAGACTGTCGGAGTGCGTTCCTTTCCCGTGGGAAAAAAAACGTCTTAAATCAGCACATCAACCTGAACAAACACCCGACCCCACATTCTCTGTTCTCTTTTTTCTTTTTCTCCTGTTCTTTTCCTCTTACACTTTTCTCTTTCTTTCAACTGTCAAAAAATGCTTTCATCACGTCTCTTCTCTCAAACTGCTCGTGTATGTTATTCTTAAAATCTAGTAATTATTTATAAAAAAAATAAAATCGAAAGAATTAAACTCTTTGTTAATATAATTCATTTGTATATATTAGGTTGGTGCTTGTTCATCCGCTCGTCAAGCTTTCAAAAGATACGCGTCTTCTGCTTCTTATAATGCTGCTGTTGCCAACTTGTCTCCTGAACAAGAAGAGGTATGTAACTTACGGCTATAGTATATATATAACTGATAATGAAATTGTAGGTTACTAATTTATTTTATTTTTGTTTTCTAGCTTCGTGAAGCTGTTCATAACTATGTTCAAGCAGAACTTGCACCAAGAGCAGCTGAAATTGATAAGAGTAATGAATTTCCCATGGATATGTGGCAAAAGTTTGGTTCTATGGGTTTATTAGGTGTTACTGCTCCTCAAGAATATGGTGGTTTAGGATTAGGTTATTTGGAACATACTTTTGTTATGGAAGAAATTTCTCGTGCAAGTGGATCCGTTGCTTTGAGTTATGGTGCTCATTCTAATTTATGTGTTAACCAACTTGTTCGTAATGGTAACGAAACACAAAAAAATAAATATTTACCAAAGGTACTGTATCCAAAAAAGCCCTTTCTCCCTTATTTGTTATATATACATTACGTATAAGTATTAAATAATCAAAACAAAGGAATCCTAACTTTTATTAAAAATATTAGCTTATTTCTGGTGAAAATGTTGGTGCCTTAGCTATGTCTGAACCTGGTTCTGGTTCTGATGTCGTTAGTATGAAACTCAAGGCTGAAAAGAAGGGTGATCGTTATATTTTGAATGGAAATAAATTTTGGATTACCAATGGACCTGATGCTGATGTTTTGATTGTTTATGCAAAGACCAATCCTGATGCTGGTCCACATGGTATCACTGCCTTTTTGATTGAAAAGGTAAAGAAAAAAAGTTAGTGGGGAGGAAAAGGAAAAGAAGAAAGAGTGTATACTGACAACAAATCAAATCATTTCTTTTTTTTTTTGGAAATAGAATTTCAAAGGATTTTCGACTGCACAAAAACTTGATAAGCTTGGTATGCGTGGATCAAACACTTGTGAACTGATTTTCGAAAACTGTGAAGTTCCTGGTAAGTTGATTTTTTTCAAGAAAAGTTTGGGTAAGAAACAAATAAGAGAATCTAAATTTAATATAAATAATTTTATTAGCTGAAAATGTACTTGGTGAAGAAGGAAAAGGTGTCTATGTTTTGATGAGTGGTTTGGATCTTGAGCGATTGGTTTTGTCTGGTGGTCCTTTGGGGTAAGACTTGATTATGTATATACATTTTTATCCTGTAAAATACATCATGAATGAACTTGTCTCTAATTCATTCTTATACAGTCTTATGCAAGCTGCTTTGGATGTAACTGTTCCATATGTTCATGAACGTCATCAATTTGGTAAACCTATTGGTTCATTCCAGGTTAGTTTTATTAGACATGACATATATATTTTTATATACCGACTTGATAATAACTATTATTAATATTTTTGAATAGCTTCTCCAAGGCAAACTTGCAGATATGTATACAAAATTGAACGCATCTCGAGCCTATGTATATGCTGTGGGTCGTGCATGTGATAATGGTAACATTAGTAATAAGGATTGTGCTGGTGCTATTTTATACTCTGCTGAACGTGCAACTGAAGTTGCGCTTGATGCAATTCAATGTTTGGGGGGTAACGGCTATACCAATGAATATCCTACAGGTCGTATTCTACGTGATGCCAAACTTTATGAGATTGGTGCAGGCACCAGTGAAATTCGACGTATGTTGATTGGTCGTGAATTCAACAAGTTGTATAAGTAATTAACTAAATAAATACCGTTGCAGTATAAAGTGTTACATTAATGGCATCGTTTTCTAAACACATTCTCTCCTCCTCGTCAACCTTGTTAAATAATACGTAAAGAGAAAGAAAAAAGAATACTTTTTTAAATAAAAGACAATTATGTATAATTCTTTTACTAGAAGTTAAATAAATAGAGCTGTTTAATATATAGACCAAGGTGATGGTTATTATTTACATAAAAGCAAAAGTTCTAATACACACAGTAAAAAAAAACTGGAAAAAAGATGCTTTTGTATGGACAGTAAGTATTATCGAAAATACTAAGTGTTAATAATGAATAAAATAATGTACCAGGATTACTTTTTATCATTTCTACATTATTTCAGTCGTGTATTAAGCAATTTCAAAATGTGATATTACTATAGAAATCTTGAATAAAGCCTTAATGATAAATAAAAGTAAAAATTATCCACTTTGTCTCTTCTTTCCAATATTCACAAAAAAAAGATTGTTATTTTCTTCGAGATACATCATCTTGTCTGCTTTAACATAAACATGAACGTATCTAAAAGTAAGATTATTGTTTAGCTTTAGCTGTACCAATGCGTGGAATATGATTTTCTTGATTCTGAACAACAACGAACGAAGAGGGTCAACACTTTACATAACCCTATAGTTTTTTCCAGGCCACAAAAGTCTATAGTTAGTCGTAAAAATGAAAAAGCTTAAGGATAATTAAACTGATTTTCCCTTATAATATACTTATTATTACTGTACCTATACATTTTAAGCTCTCCTGGACTATTTCTACTTTGTATATTTGAGTTTCTTTTATTGTTGGTAGCCTAAATCTTTTTAGCATTGATGGTGATATTTGTAGTATTATGAGCTTTGTATTATTAAATGAATTAGATAAATGATGGATGCATACGTGTGAGTGTGTGTTTATCCTAAAATTCAAAAAGTATTTTAGGGGGTTTCCTCTTTCACAGATGTTATCTTAGGATCCTTGTTTTTTAAAACACTATGTAAATGATTCACAGCTATTAAAATTAGTTTACTGCTACAAATATTAGTGGTCCCAGCACACCCTATTATTATTCAATATACGTGACAACATTTATTGGCTAGTATGACTAAATTCCATTAAGAACAATACCAATCTCAACTGTATTGATTTTATAATTATGAGGAATTACGAAAATAAAATAAAATAACTATTATCAGCTTCTTAGTTACATGTGCATTTGTCGCATGGCAAAGAACACGATCCTTTTTTGAAATGCGACTATGAATGTAGACAAAGAACAAGATAGAAAGCAGTAATGTTGACTATCATTATATATATCCATGTAAATGCCAAAAAAAAGAATATATGTAGTTGTATAAATTATGATTAGATGAATGCATCTAGAAATGGATCCCTTGTTAGTCAAAAATATATATTTTTTTCTCTTCTTTGAATTAGTGAAATAGTTAGTAATGGCTATATATAGTAAAACAAGTTTACAAATAAAATAGTTTAATTATCCATTCTTAGCTATTATAAATATACTAAAAATGGTTTATTTATCTAAAATAAAAAATTATTATAATATAATATATGTAAAAAAAAGCTAATTTTACCTATTAACTATAAGCAATATAAAATATATTTTCCCTACAATTATATAACCATGATTATAGTTTAATTGATAAGCAGAATGATATAAAGGAGTCTAAAAAGATTGATATAATAAAAAACCAATAAGAAAGATCACGTGACTCTTAAAACTTTTTTTTAAAAAAAATGTTTTTTGCCAAAAAAGGCAATATAGAATGTTGTCGTTGTTGGCATTCGATGATTATTAAAAAATGAGTGTAATCGGAATGCGAGGTGTGGCTGTCTGTGTGATGTGTGGGTGTGCGTGTATATTTATATAACCTCTTACATGATGAATAGAATGGATTTAAATTTCACGTCTTAAGCTTTATTGCTATGTGGAAACAACCCTTCTGCCTTCCTTCTGAGATGCGAGGTTATATATTATATTTATTATTACGTATTATTATTTCTTTTTGATTGTGCGTAGATACGTAGTAACAACAACAAAAAAGATCTGTTGCAGTACTAGAGAAAACTGAATTTATCTCTACAACGAGATAATCCTTTATATATATACTATATATAATTCATTGTTTATCATTTATTAATTTTGATATACATACTTCAATGCTCTCTTTTACTATTCATCAAACTAAAAGTATGTATTAAATTATAAATATATATATAATATTTAATAACTTTTATATAAAGAAAATAAAATATTAATGCGTAGGAAGACAAGGGAAAAAAGTCATGTGTATATAAATTACATAATATAATTTTGTTATTCTAATTACGATTGCTAATAAAAAGTAATTTTTCGTTTTTTTTAAATAGATAATATTAGTGATTCATTGTGCATGTTTCTGATAAATGTTCTTGAGAACCACAGTATCGACAAACATCCTATACATTTTTTTTTACATTAGTAAAATAAAAATATAATAAAAGACTCAATTCTTTTTTCTAAACACGTATACAAATATCTATGTATATATATTTACCTGACAATCAGTACTTGTATGACCTGTTCCACCGCAATTACCACAACGAACAGCTGGTGGTTGCCTATTATAATAGCGTCGACCACCACTACCACCACGATGGTTATTATTGTTATTAGATCGCATCGATTCACGATAACCAGCAAACAAGTCCTGATTACCAAATCCTGCAGTAGCACCACCTACATTACCCATATCACCACCACTGTTATTACTATTGGATGCAGCTGCAGCAGCAGCGGCAGCAGAGGCAGCGGCAGCGGCAGTGTTAGCGGTCTTGAGCTGTCCTTCAAGAGTACTAATTCTTGCTTCCAATGATAAGATATATCTTCTTGCTTCTTCCATTTCCGTTTGTTTACGTGCTTCAAATAATTGCAATAATTGTGTTTCCCGTTCGCGAGATAAGGTCATCAATTCAGTATAACGAGTTGTTTGTAAAGACATTTCTTGTTGACCAGCAATTAATGATTGAAGTAAACGAGTGTTATCTCGTTGAAGTGTTTGAATAAAACTGATCAAATTATCTTGCGTCATGGTACGCATTTGCTCAGTAGGTATTTGTTCATGCTGAGCAACCGATACAGATAGCGATGTTACGCTGCCCATAGGTGCAAGTGTACTGCTATTTGAAGTTGTGGGTGGTGGTGTTGTTAATGGAATAGAATTACCACCCGTATTTTCGAGACCAGGTGGTTGTGAAATAGTTGTCGCTTGTTGCGGTTGCACTTGTGGTTGTGGTTGTTGTTGAAGAATGTCTTTCAGTGAAAAGTTAACAACTTCGGTATCTGAATGTTGTTGAGATAAAGGTGTACCAGGAGCAGACATACCAGGTGGTGTAGTAATAGCTGGTTTAACGCTTTGTTGTGGTTGTAGTTGCGATTGCTGTTGAGTATTGTGGTCCCATCCATTATCTGGAATACTTTGGCTTTGATGACTGTCAGTTTGTTCTTGATTATTCCAACCAGAGGTATTACCCCAACCTCTATTGCCTGCACTACTCCATTTATCAGCAGGCTGTTGTTGTTGCTGTGGCTGCTGTTGTTGTTGTTGCTGTTGTTGCTGTGGCTGTTGTTGCTGTGGCTGTTGTTGTCGTGGCTGTTGTTGTTGTCTATTCCGGGCATTATTTCCAGCGGATTGACGATTAGTCGATGGTTTCCTCTCACCCCATCCATTGGATCCTTCCTTACTCCAACCATCATTTGCAGATACACCCCATCCATCGTTAGCTGGGGCTTTTGAAGATGCACCCCAACCATCATCCGTTGTTGCCTTAGATGATGATGATGATGATTTCCATCCATCATCTTCATTGATTGTTGCTGTTGGCTTCTTTTCTTTTGATCTCCAATTATCACTTGTCGACGATGTACCCCATGCTTCAGTTTCCTTTTGCTTATTATCTTGTGATCCCCAGCCTTCATTGGCAGTTGCTGAGCCCCAACCATCACCCTTGGGCGCTTGTTTTGATGGTGTATCCCAACCATCATTTGTAGGTACCTTTTTTTCCTGTGGAGCTCCCCATCCATCATTATTAGCAGGTACTGATGGCTTTTTCTCCTGAACTACCTTCCAACCATCATTATTAGCAGGTACTGGCGGCTTTTTCTCGTGAACTGCTTTCCATCCATCATTTGCAAGTGGTTCTTTCTTTTCTTTGGGAGCTTCCCATCCATCATTAGTCACAGTTGGTTCTTTCTTTTCTTGATTTCCCCATCCATCATTAGTCACAGTTGGTTCTTTCTTTTCTTGATTCCCCCATCCATCATTAGTCACAGTTGGTCCTTTCTTTTCTTGATTTCCCCATCCATCATTAATCACAGTCGGTTCTTTCTTTTCTTGATTTCCCCATCCATCATTAGCAACAGGTGTCTCTTTCTTTTCTTGGGGAGCTTCCCATCCGTCATTAGCAACATGTGTCTCTTTCTTTTCTTCTGGGGCTTCCCATCCATCATTAGCAACAGGTACTTCTTTCTTTTCTTGATTTCCCCATCCGTCATTAGCATCAGCAGTAGAAGCACTCCATCCGTCATTTGTAACAACTGACTCCTCTTGTTGCTTTTTCTTCTTTGTTGGAATTTCTGTCCAACCATCCGCCGTTGTTATTGGTTTTTTCGATTCAGGTTTTTTCTTAGAAGCACCAGCAGAAACGTCACCCACAACTTGTCGAATTTTATCATTATTACTATTCCAAGCAGCTGCATTTTCAGTATTCCATCCATCTGATTGCGAATCAACCTTAGGTACAGGGGGTGCTGCACCCCAACCATCGTCTCGTGGTTCATCAATGTCATTGATTTTAACAGCGGTCGTGATGGGCTTTTGTTGCTTTTGCTTTTTTTCTGCATTGAGAGGAATCGAATCCTTTGACGAATTCCAACTTTTTACCATTTGTGCTGCGTTCGTGGAGCCCCATCCACCAGTATCTTGAGTTTTCTCAACTGCTGTTGATGATTGTTCCTGTTGAGGGAGTGGAGGAAATGATGCCTTCGTTACTGGTTCAGGTGCTATTTTCTTTGAACTAGCCTTGGGTTCAGTCACCTTTGCCATTGAAGAAGATGGTGCACGTGATTTAGAAGAAGCAGCAGCGGCAGCAACAACAGCAGCAGTAGAAGGCTTTGCTGGAACAGGTGTAGGTTGCGTCGATGGCTTTGGTACTCCAGTTGGAGATACAACTGTGGTTTGCTTTGATGGTGGAATGATGGGTGATACGGGTTTCGATGAAACAGGTGATCCTGTTTTTGGTGACGAAGCTTTTGGTATAGTTACTTTTGATGTCGATGGTTTAGATTTCAATGGTGCACCCTTTTGTTGCTCATGTTTTGGATCCGCTGTTGTCTTTTTAGAAGTTGCCGATGAAGATGTGCTTGAGATCGGCTTACTCGAAGGGGTAGTTATAGCAGTAGCAGCAGTAGCAGCAGCAGTAGCGCCAGGAGTAGCAGCAGCAGTAGCGCCAGGAGTAGCAGCAGGAGTAGTATTATTATTATTGGGTGGTTCTGTCTTTTCAACTTCATCATCAATACCCATAGAATCACAAAGCTTGTTGAGCATTTCAAGTCGATTACCCATCAGTTCCATATCCTTCTGTATCGTGGTCAAAGATTTTTCAGTAAATCTATTATCCACAGTATCATTCGTATTTCGAGTTTTTTTTTTTTTTCCAACCAAAGAATCTTGTTTCACTCGAGGCTTCTGTTGTTGTTGATCATTTATCAATGATGGCGATGATGGGCCTGGTGGAGGTGGAGCTACGTCTTTAACACCCAAGGAATAAAGTAAACTATATTGACGTTGCATTGCCAAATTTTCACCTTGAATTCGCATCCCTTCTTTCAAAAACAATCGACCCATGACACCCGCCAATTCACGTCTACCCGTCATAATACCATCTTCAAAATCTTCAAATAAATATTGACGTTCTTCTACCATTTCCTTTTGTTCTTGAGTAAACCGTTTCATTTCTGATTCGATCGTCATGACTTCTGTCAATTCACCTTCTTGCATTAATGCCTCAACGCACACCAAACAAAACTTGGCAAACATAGGTTCAGGGAATATCTTTTGAGTCAATTGATATCTGAAATGCTGACGGATTGACTGATATCCACCTTCTGCCTTTTTTATTTGTTTCTTGAATGGTTTACTGTTAGCAATCTTGTCCAATCGCATCACAACACTTGGTTTTCCTTCCTTGTAGGCCTTTTTCAAAGCATCCAATTTCGAAGCATATTCCTTGATACGCAATTCCGTTTCTTCCTGAATATTTCCAGCAGCCTTTTTGACATCAGTCAAGGGGTCCAAATTTTCCACAGATTTGACTAATTTTGCACTGTTAATTTTCATTCGTTTTCCAATACTATCCCCCATTTCATTATTGCATTCGAAGTTTGCCATTCGTTCTGCCATCTGACGGATTGAAGGCATTAATAATTCCCACAGTTTCTTGAGCAATTCCACCACAGCTTCCAACCGAGGAATTACAAATTCTTTTTGAAATTGTTCAGCTTTCTCAAGTAATTGATCAAAATAATCATCAAAAGCTTTATCAACAGTAGCAATATCGACTGGATTTCGTTGTTTTTTCTTGAAATTACTAGCCAAAGGAGTCCAATAATCTTGAAAAGCTAGTGTTTGTTCTTGCTTACTAGAGAAAAAATCTAAATCTTTTTGACATTCTTCTTTACCCAATAATCGAAGACGCTCCTTGTCAATCGCACGTAATTTGGTCACAAATTCTGTCAAATGTTTCCATGATGCATCCAATGCTTGTTCCAATCGAACCAACTCATTTTTGATTTCTTTATCCATCTTTTCATTAAAAATGGCACGTTCGACATCCAAATCGTTTGGTGATTTCCATTCTGGACGTGTATGATCACACATAGCTTCCCGATGAGATAACAACACATCGCCTGTCAAGTTTTTCAAAAGTCGAAATTCGTTAGAAGGTAAATAAACATTTTGACGTTTTACGATCAATGGGTTCAATAAATGCCCAGGTTCCTTAGGATCAGCGTTTTCTTCTTCAAGAAGTGCCTGATCGTATGGATCGAAATGAACAGGTTCGAACAAAGAATTCAATGTTGTAACACTACTAGGTGCTTCAATCCAGGCATTACAAACCGAAATAATGTCTTCTGTCAATGTCGACGTTGATTCTGTTCCAGTTGCCGTCGTGGTGTTGCCATTTTTTACTTGTTCAATAAGTTTTTGTTTCAAGACATTCAACGATTGACGAGCATGTTCCTTATGATCGACAGGAATGCCCTCGCTATTGGTATTGGTATTATTTTTGGGAAGACGTAGACGATATCGACCTGCCTTCAATTCCATAGGTTGGTCTTGATTATCTTGATTTTTTTGAATAGTCGCGACATGTTTCTTGTAAACGAATTGAGCCCATTCGCGACAGAAATAACAACGTGATTCTGAATGACAGGGACGAAATCGCGCAAGTTCCTTAGAAATGACACTTTGTTCAACTTTGAGTGCTTCAATTGAATTATCCATTTTTTCTTCTTGTTCAGCCGGGATCAGGAAAAGGCGTCAAAGGCACACGATAATTTAATGTCGCTGAACGTTTTATAACGTAAAACGATAACAAAGAAACAAAAACAAAAAGAAAAGCGTGTATTCTTATAAAAAGAAAGTATTTCCTTTTTTTTTTTGACTGGTTGAACCATAAAAAAAAAGTCTGAACCTCCGATACTGGCTTGCAGCTGTCAGAAACAGAAACAATAACAATCTAAAAAGGCGTATTTGATTTTGGCCTGCAGTAATACTGCTCCTTTTAAGTTTGATATTGTTTATTTTTCAATTATTCATACAGTAGACTGTCATTATATATGGATAGTAGTTATTAGCAACTTGTATATTAACATTTATAAGAAAAGCATATATATATATAATATTATGCATAAGTCTACTAAAATGAGCTCATAAAAACAAATCATCATGTTAAAGAAGTAATGATAGCTAATTATTATTAAAACCTTTCGGTTCAATAAACTCACATTTATTATATACAAAATAATCAGTACGTAAAAAATATCTTATACTTTGGACAGTTCAGCCCAAAAAAAAAAATCTTTTGGCAAAGAGACTAAAAATGAAGAAAAAAAGGGGGCAAGGGAACCAAAGAATGTTTTTTGTTTACCAATTCTTTTCTAATTATCGACACGAGGCATTAGAGCACCTTCTTACGTAACATGTGTTTTTTTTCAGGGAACGTCTACTTTGTAAAAGGAGCTACAACTAATTATTATCATTGTTATTTATAAGAAAATAAATGTCTGTTCGCACTTTTTTTCTTATTGAAATAAATATAAATAGATTCATTTACTTACTTTCTCTCTCTTTGTACGCATCTTACAGTATGTGTCTTTCATTCATTCCTTTACATATATCGCTATTGTTATCAATATTCGTACTAAACCCCCCATGTTAATTCCCCTTTCTCATTCCTCCCCTCTACATTTTTCGTAAGTATTTTACTTGTTTTTATTATATGTATACTATTTGGTATGGTATTATGTGTATATAAGATTAGAATGTTATTACATATATATGAAACAATAACTCAACAAAGCAAAGTTATATATTATTATTATTATTATTATTTAATTTTTGTTATATTAGTAGATTTTTTTCTTTTTAATTTTTCATTTGATGAATAAGGAAAGGAAGGAATAGATAGCTGATTAGTTAAATGATGATATGCTGAATGATTGTAATGCGCTTTTGTAATATTATGAATTGTTAGTGATGATGATGATGATAGTGGTAATTATGATAATAGTAATAGAGATGATTATTGATATATATATATGAGATTGTTAAGGTTGTACGTAAGAAAAAAGCTGGGTAAAAAAAACTTTAAATTTTGACATCCACAAGAGATGAAACTTCAGTACTATTACTTTTACGATCAGAATGGTAAGCAGGTGGTGGAGATCGAGGCAATCCAGGTGTTGATGGACATATCATATTATTATAATTTGATAATCGTGCAGGTAATGATGATTGTAATAAGAAAGATGGGCGAGCTTTTTTATCAGTTATACTATCGCCTTCACTCTTTTTGATTTCGGCCATATGAGCTGGACTTCCAATAATGACAAAATCTCGCTCAATATCTCTCCATAATCTTCGTTCCAGTCGTGAATATCGTTTGCATGAAATATAAACAATGACAATAACAATCAATAATATTAAGAACGAAACAATGATCAATAATCCTTGATCCAAATCAGAGAGCACGACATTCCCCATTATATTTCTCTACATAATTGAAGGTACGTACCGAGGTTAATTGAAGAATTGCTACTAAGCGACTATGTTGCCAAGCAACAATGTTACTAACTAATGATGATATTATATTTACCTTTCAGCTTATTAACACAACAATTACTTTTTCTGCTATTATTCGTTTATTATTAAAAAGAAGAGAGAAGAAAAGAAAGAGAGATTAAATGAATGAATAAATAAAAAAGAAAATAAAAGAAATGAAATATAATGTGTAAAGAATGATAAAAGGAAACTCCTTGATTATAAAAAAAAAAGTTTGTTTCTAAGCACGTACGTATATAATTATACTCAACACCTTAAATTCCCCTTTTGTCTTTTGAATCTTTTCATAACTCCCAAATAACCTTCTCATATAATTCGTTCTCATCTTTCTTCATCCCTAATATATTTATATATAAATCTTTTCATTCCCCTTGTTCTATATTGAATACAATATACGGATATATATATAGGGCAGATTTCTCTCGTTTTTTATTTATTATTAGACATAGACACCGACTGAAACAGAAGTAAAAACTGCACCAAATCCAAGAAACAGTGATGCCAAAATTGAGGTTGATAACTGTTTAAATAATGACGTGTTTTTGCCTTGCCTATTATATCACATAACCCATAAGTATAAATATTATTATTAGTGAATCAAAAATAAAACCAACTCTAGCACCTCCTCTCCTTTTTTTTCGTTCATTTATGCATTGTTTATTACAAAAACTTACACGACAAAGATTCCGCCATAAAGTAGTCCTGCGGACAAAAGGAACAAAGCTAAAAAGGGTAATACACTAGGTGGTATAGGTGCACTGAAAGGTGTGGCCGTTTTCCAATCACTCTATATATATATTAGAATTTTGTTCCTTTTCGATTCACAAAAACATTACTGAATGAGAGTAAAAAAAAGAGGTAATCTTACAAGAGCTGATGACATTATTTAAGAATAAAAAAGAAAAAGGTATATATTATTATCGACGTGGCACAAGCGTAAGTGTTGTCGAAATAATTGCTTTTTCTTATGTACAAAAGCGCGATACGGAGGTTAAAAAAATATGGTTGCATCTAGGAAAAAGTGAAAGGGCGTGTTTCTGTACCTTTTCGCTCTCACTTCTTATCCATATATACATAAATAAATACGTGATGGCCGATTACATCAATAAAGCATTGATAGTTCAACGTGAACCATGGTATAAAAATCAAACATTTCTTTGGATCTTAAAATCAACAGCAATCAACTTTGTACTACCTTTCTTCAATGGTGTTATGCTCGGTTTTGGCGAAATTTTGGCAAATGAATTAGTATTCAAGTATGGTTGGTTTGGCTTCTCACGCGTGTCTTCACCAGCAACAGCTCTTGGTCTTGGTCCAGGCATTCCACCTGCTGCTACACAAGAATATAAAAATACTTTAAAAGCTGAAAATAATCGATTAGAAAAGCTCAGAACCGAGTAAAAACAGCAACAGCAACAACAACAACAAACTTGTATTAATATTATTTGTTATTATTATTATTATTGTATGTATACCATATCCCCTTGAGGGATAAGCTAGCGTTAATATTATATACATTTAAATATTTAATCAAGCAAGTATATAAATAAATTTATATATAGGGAAAGAAAAAGAAGACATATTTTATCCGCTTTTAACACTAAACACAACTACCTACTGGGAACATGCAAATACACTTTTTATTCCCTCCCAAATTCATTTATATATATTTGATAAATCATTCCACAAATTAGAACTTTTAAAAATATTTGTTTTTGTTTGCTAAATATATGTTGTTTTTAAAAGAGGGAAAAAAAAGAAAGAAAGGTTGGGGGGAGGAGGAAGTTGATGATGTGTATGAATGATATATAAAAGAAGAAAAAAGAAAGACAAAGAGGATCTGTATTGTGAATGGAGAATGTGCAAAATATGAAAAAAAGGGTGAAAATGTATTATTTAACGTCGTCTTTGTTTTTTATTTGAAGCACTTGGTGGGGCAGGAAGTTCATCACCATTTCTTTTAAGTTTACGTTCATCAGCTATAATATAGATATCAAATAATTTTCTATTAATTCATTTTTATTGTATAGCAGTACCAGTTATTATTCAATATTTACCTTTTCGTGCTTTTTCTTCAAGTTCATCCCAATCATCACCTGAATCTGACAACTCTTCTTCATCCATAGAGTCATCAGAAGCATCGGATGCGAAATCACTTTCATCGTCACCTTCACTTTCGTCAAATTCATCTTCACTAATTTCAAATTCACTTTCTTCGTCTGACATATCTTCTTCTCCTTCGTCCTATATATTATTATCATCCCATCCCGTAAAATGGTTAATAAACATTTTTAAAGGGGGAGAGAGAGAGAGAGAGAGAGAGAGAGAGAGAGAGAGAGAGAGAGAGAGAGAGAGAGAGAGAGAGAGAGAGAAGTGGATACACATAGCAATAAACTAAATACTTACATCACTACCACTTGTTAAGAAACTCCATCCACCATTTCTGTAAAAGTCTGCTGGGTCAGCAAGAACAGTCTTTAAGATCATACTCCAATTGAGGTTAACAAGACCTTCTGTGAATGCAACTTCGACCGAACTAGATTATAATGTATCATATGTTAATAATTTATCTCATTCTCTCTATCATAAATAAATATGTAAAAAGTTATACTTACTCTAACCAGTCCTTAACATTATCCAGTTGTGACATGGGAATTGTATTGATTTGAATAGGAGGGCGTCGCAAATCTTTAAATACAAATACCATATCAAAATTCTTGAGACCGAATTGAACACGTTCTAAATGAGCAATTTCGATTTCGTTGATAGTAACAACCATAAAAGGCGGATCTGATAAATGTACAAGACAATCTGTTGTAGGCTGTAAAAGAACATTAGATCGAAAAGGTACACCAGTAAAACCAAGTTCTCGGAATGGTGTATCAACTTCTACTCGGCCATCGCTCTATAAATATGTATATTCAATTAGTACTCAATATTCATTTGGAGGAGAAATATTCACCATTGAATATACTTACAGCATCAGCAATCTTTTCTGCGAATGTTTTGAATTCACGATTAAGATTCGCTCGTCGTCGTCGTTCTTCTTGTTCGGATTCTAATTCATCTTCATCACCATACATGTGTCTCCTTCGCTTATTACCAGTTTCATCGTATTGAATATCCGATGCTTCACGATAAAATTGAATATCTTTTGTTTTCTTTTTGCCAATCATCACAGGGTTTTTGAAATGTACATGAATCAATACCAATAATTCATTATCACAAGGTTGGAAAAATAAATGTTTTACGTTGGTAAACAATACATCTATTATTATTATTATTAATGTTAGAATTTTTTTAAGTTGGTCTTCATTTTAATAATATAGTGGGTTTTATTAAAATAATAGACTTACTGAATGAATTATCGGATTTGATGGATTGATATCGAATACCGTTTTGATGAATTTCAAGTTCGCCAGGTAAACGTTTACCATCAAGTTGTGGGCGAACATAAACATCTGGTAATCGAATTGGACGACGTCCTTTAACAGCAATAAGATTGTCTTGTTCAACTACATCAGCCATTTCTTTACGTTCTGTTTCTTTCTTGGCAGCTTCCTTCTTAAGATCAGTGATATCACGATAGATTTGGGTCATACGATGTGTATCTGCACTGCGGAAAGTTAAGGCTCGAACAAAAGTGGCATTTGGATCATGGAATGGCTAAATAATATATTGATTAATATAATATATTTTTCTTCTTCTCATTCATCATCACAGTTAAATTTTTATCTTACCATATCTTCCTTTTTACCACCAGCTTGACCAGGAGTAATAAAGTTAAGACGAAGCATGACAAAATCACCTTCATCACTTTTACTTGCATTCTTTAGAGTAGTAATATGGAAAGGTACTGCCATACCATAAAATGGAAGAATAACAGTTTCATTTCTTTTATCAACTACAATCTAATAAAAATATATATATTTTAGTATAAGTTTACTAATACCTTTCTTTTTCCCTCCTTCTAACTGAAAATATCTTTTTCTTTACCTTTTGTTCCCGAACTTGAGGTAATTTAGCCTCTGATCGATAACTTTCAAATTTCTTAAATACAGGCTTATTGTCATCTTCACCATTACCCGAACCATCAGCAAATTTAGCAAGACCTTCCGCCAATTTTTTCGCAAATAATTCCTTTTGATGTTCTTTGCGTTTTTGTTCGCGTGATTCTTCATCTTGATCTTCACTACGGAATTTACTGCGCAAAACAGCTGATTTGGATGTGGTTTCCTTTTTAGCAGGTTTAGCAGGTTTCTTCTTTTCTTGTTGTTCCGTTTCACTTCCATCAGCTTTGAAAAAGTAAGATACTTCATTCAAATTTTTGCTACATCCATCAGTTAAAACAGTAGCAGGTCCCTCTGAAGAAACTCGGATCGTATCCACCAACAGTAAAGAATAAGTCTTACTGCGCTTATCAGCAGGTTTAGGATTCTCCAAATCAGAAAAGCCAACGGATAAATTCAATACCATGCCATTACGTAACTCACGTACATTTCTACCATGAAGTACATAACTAGCTTCACGGAATTCAATACCCATACCGAAACCAAGTGAACGAGTTAAATGTTTTTCCAAATCTGGACGTTTGGTCTTAATATATTCCATTGCACTTTCATATACATCACGGATCTTAACACCATCATGAATATTATCCAAGATTTTCTTTTGTAATTCGAGTAAGAATTCATAATTCTTTTCTTGTGTTTTGTTAGGATCGATCAAAAAGGTACGGCCGATATTAGAACAATAATATTTATATCGAATACCAAGAGAACAAATAATAACGCCTGCGTGTAAATTGCTTGAATTGGACATGGCAGAGGATTTTAAGTCATATTCACCGCCACTTTGAACAATAGGACTATAACACCAATCCACTTCATCCTTGTTATCGGGTTCAACGGGAAGACGAAGTTTTTTAACAAGTTTAGGATCGTCCAATATACCTTCTGTTTGTTCAGAAAGTTTTTCATGTGTCACTTGTCGTTCTTCATCGACAATGGTTGACATTTCATCAATAAAATAGTTTTTCATGACACTGACACTAAGTCGTGATGCCATTCGCATAGTTTTCTAAACGCCCAATTTACAAGATAAATTAGTTTATCCTTTTTTTTCTAAAAAAAAAAACATATAAATACTAACTAAAAAAAAACTTACAATTTCTTCTTCGTCCTTTACAGCAAAGCAAGCAGATAATGCTGGAGTGATATCTACATTTTCAAATGATTTGCCGGAAGCTTGAAGAGCTTTCTTCCATTCATCAACATTTTTACCAGTAAACTTATCTTTTTCAACAACACCAACACGTTTCTATGACATTTAGAATAATAATATCTCCTATATAAGTAAGTCCATAATATATATAATTATCAACCTATCCCAAACAATGAAAATATTACTTACACCAGCTATTTCCTCAATTAAAGGTTCATAAAGAGAAATATTTTTTTCTTGATCTTTTGTACGTCGAAGAACATCAAGTGTAATTTGTTTATCTCCTTTCTTTAAACTTTCCACTAGGTCGGCTATGTATAATATAGATATACCACATATCATCATATTAATGCTTGAAGCTTATTATAAACTTACGTAAAATAATATGCCATTGTGTATTCTTTTACCTTTTTTCCCGCTGCATACAAAGGTGGCTTTATCGGGTACGAGAAGAATCAAGCTTTGATACATTGGCATTCCAAGTAACCAAGTCTGTTTAAAAATAGAATAAAATAAATCCATTTAATTGATTATGTCAAACAAATGAAGAAACGTATTCACACAATAATATTATTTCTACCTCTGCAGTAACTGATTTACGATAAGGATTCTCATAATCATCTTCTCCAATCAATAATAAAATGGCGTCTACATCATGGAAAAGATTGGCGTTCGATGGACTCTATAAAAATATTTTATATACGCATATAATATATCATATTAATAATTCATGATCATGCCCAAAAAGATCTTTCAAGATCAGTACCAACTAATTTTTTTTATTAAAGAGTAATTTTGTTTTGTTATCATTACCTTCCATTGGGTAAACAAAAAGCGTGCTCTTCGATGAAAACGCTTGGCAGCTGCCTCAGAAAAGGTCATTTTTGTGAGAACCTCGATAGAACCAAGTGTTGGAAAGCGAAAAAAAAAAGACACGAAAAATTAGCCAAAAGCGTAATCGCGTCTCTTTTTTTTTTTTGGCTGCACTTTAAAAATTTCTTTCCTTAGCGCAGCTTCCGGAATCATTCTTTAATAGTGGTAATAACACTCAGATTATAATAAATATGAATGTTTTATATCCTCAATTAGACTATTTATTTTCTAAATCACACATAAAGGGTGATTTTGGTAGAATTAGCGCTCATAGTGAGCTGTATTGTAAGTTATATAATAAATAAACATATAATGTAAGACATACATGTTGGTGATCACACTACTGGTGCTCAGTTGAAGATACTTCAAAGTCACCACTATCCTAGCATAAATCTTTTTTTTGGGTACTGTGAATTTTACCTCTTATGCTTCTCCGTGAAATTTTGTAGTTATGATAAAAAAATAACTGGGTCTAGTTATTTAATAGATATAGTCCATATGTATGACTCACAAACGACATTGTATCGTATCTCATTTATTTTATGTTTGGAAAGAAAAGACGTAACAGTACAAGTACCATGTAACTATCACTCTCCTTTTGCTTAAAAGCCTATTATAGCGGCAAAGGGTTTAATTAGAGCTGTATATTTAATCTGGATAAATAGCTACGTAGGTATGACCTTTTGCTGTTTTGATAAGGATTTGTAGCATGACCGTTCATAGTGAAGTCTTTCAAGCATATGCTAACACCTGATAAATTCACTTAAGTTGGCCTCACATTTTATTTCTTTTTGCTGAAGATCCTCTTACTATATTTAAACAGATGAAGTTAATCCAATTTCTCTCACGTTTAAAATAAAAGAGATTTGACCTTCCTCTCTGTGGTAAAAAAGAACTCTTCTGAAAACATTCGATTTAAGCATAACAACATCAATCCCTTCGTCAGACCGTCAGAGTATTGTTGACTCATGCCGTCCGCAGCAAGGGGGACTGCCTGGGATACGTATTTTTTTAAACGTATATAACAGCAACAGTCAGAGAAGGATCACAAATAGTTTCTGTGTAACTGACGTTTTAAAAAGTCGTTGCAAGACATGATTTTTTTACAGTAAGTGGAGCTACAAAGGTGGAAGAGTATAAGTGTACCACTTAGTAAAACAACCAATTGCGGAACAAAAGATTATTGACTATTTTGCATCCTGCCGCTTACTTGAAGTCCCACCAAGAAGCAAAAACGAACGAATTTTACCTAGCAAAGCTTTTACTCGAAACAATTTTCTTTTGTGCTTTTGATTTCAAGTAATGATATTTTATTTCTCGTATGGTGATTCTGACTACTGAAATATTTTACTTCATATTCTGTCTACGCATAAACGTAACGAAATGATGGGCTTCTGTTTTTCTGCACAGATTGAAAACAATGATATTAGACAATTGAAATAAAAATAGTAATCAAATATCAGTGACTCTTGAATCTCATGGTTCTTGTATTGGTGCTAATTACAGAAAGAGTACGTATATATAACAATACGTACAATTGTAGCCGTAATAAAAATTATTTACGTATTTGTATTAAAATTATATGTCTATAATATATTTATTCTTAGGTACGCATTTAATCAGAGATGTCAGGTAGCAGTAAAATCAGTTTGTAACAGGAAAACATATATTGGCAAATTAAAAACAAGAGTAATATAATATTATCTGTAAACTGATTAACGTACTGCTTTTATCTTCTTATTCCTCTTTACAATTTATTGCTATTATGTGCTTGTTATCAGGTCGTTTCTATAACGGAATTCCAATGGGGCAACTGTTTTTATTTTTACGTAGTTTTTGTATTAATTTAGTGAGGAAGTTGAGCCCATTTTGACTATGTGTATGACTAATAGAAGAAGGGGAAGCTTGTTAAAATAGAAAGAGGTAACGTGATACAATATTATGGAAATATTGGTTAACGAGAAGTCCAATGAATAGCTTATATATTTTGAAAGGTCTACATACCCAATAATAGTATGCTATTTTCATTAGAATCAGCCATCTTATTCTAAACGCAGAGTATAGTAGCATTTAAATTTCTTGAAAAGGTATATCAATATGGGAAAATTTGAACAATTAAAACCACGATGTCTTTTCGTTGCACAAGAAAAATGTGCTTACCGATCATTGCATATAAATAATAGAAACATTTAATATTTGCAATATATTATTCATGTAAATATCTCTTCCTAACGTGACCATAAATAAATGTAAACAATATGCAAATATGTATATGTGTATAAAGCTCTATCATTATATATAATGTGATTAAAATATTGGATGAATGCAAAAAAAAGATATTTGGGTGTATATGGTGTTGAGAAAGAATGCAAATGCATAAGAGTAGAGAGGAAGCTGTCGAAATAGTGGTAGTAGTAGAAGAAGGAAGACGAGGATCAAAACATAAACAAGGCAGGAGGAGAACCAGAAAGAGAGAATAAAAATGTTATGTGATTTACAAGTAATCGACCACCTTGAATGGGTTACCAGTACGCTGCAAAAGAGCGTTCCAATAAGTTTCAATATTGAATTGGAAGTTATAGTTTCCACCATATTCACGTTCAAGAATATTACTAGGAACATAATCTTTCAAATGAACCCATTCATTGCTAACACCCTTGGTATCTTCCTTGGCTCCCTTCTTATCTTCATCATAAACAAATTTAATTTTGGCTTTAGTTACGGGGTCCATGAATGGTGAAATCATTTTGAACGTAGTGAAGAAGAACCATGGCGCTATATATCGTGTAGATGTTAGTTTACTTTATCATTGTATTACCAACCAGCCCGATAACCCTAACAAAATATAATTCAAAATTTTTCTTTTTTCTTTTTTTTACTTACACTTGACGACAAATGCAATACCTAAAAAATCAAAAAAAAAAAAATAGAAACAGGTTAAATAATCGCGCGCTGCATTTAATAATTACTTCATCTTAATATAAATGTAAACTGGTGCTATATACCTAATCTTTCAGGATAATGATTACTTAAAATATCCAAGAATTTTTTGCAAGTGGCGATACTAGGGTTATGTGCATAAGCGGAGTCCTTGAAGTCCACAATGATTGCAATGTTTTCAACCTTGGCTGGCATAAGACGAATACCACGTTCGAGACAAAAGACAATATGCTTAACTTGGCGGTCACCTTCTTTGGAGTTTTGGAGTCTAGGTCGCATAATCCATATGGGTCGACCATTATTGTCGAATCCATCGAAATACATCTTGCCCGTTTCAGCCTAATGTTCAATTCCGTACAAAAGAGAGTGAGATAAGTAATTATGATATATATATGTTATTGCCCATTCTACAATACAAAATTAGTTGCTACCTCTGGCTTGATATAATTCGGATCCAATTCATCCGGACGATAATCACGGCGCCATTTAACAGTATTTTCCAACATAGTTTTAGAAGCCTAACAAGCAGTTCCATAAGAATGGTTAATTGGAAATTAAAGTTAGCGAAGATATAGATAAAGGTAAAAAGGGTATGTATTATTCACACAGTTTACTTTATTTTTACACCAAAAAAACTCCCCGTATTTTCCTCTCTTCTCCAAGTAATTATATGTTTTTTAATTTGATTACAAACCTCATAATCATATTTACGAGCACGTAAATATCTTTTTAAAGTACCATCGGTTACAAATCCTTTTTCACTAGGATAATATTCATGATCTTCTGGTAACATAATGCTATGAATATAAGTCTTTAATTTTTCAAAAACGGCTTGTTGAGCTTCGTCTAAAGCAGCTGGTAAGATGGGTGAATAATCGGCAGGTGGTGTCAAGATAGGCTCGTGGGTGACCGGCACGCTTTCCGAGATACTTGACGCTTTCGAATCGGTTCCCTTGGAAGCAGTGGAGTGACCGCTTGATTTCAGTCGAAAAACATTCATTTTAGTAATTCGAAAACAAAATAAAAAGAGAACTCTGAAAAAAAAAGAGTGAAAAGAGTTGGAAAGAGAGAAGAAGAAAAAAATAGCAAAGCCAAAAGCGGGAAAACTTGAATAAAAAAATCGGCGCTCATCATTACCATATTTTCTTTCCAAAGGCAGGATCTGCGTGTGACGATTTTGGCTTATTTTGCCTTTTAACATTCGGCCCTGAATTATCCGAACCCTATTTTTCATAACGTTTTCGGATATTGGAAAATGTGGGTTTGGAAGAGGAAAAAAAACAATTTCATGCTTTTACGGATCTCTTCTTCTAGTATCTAGTTCAACATAGCAACCGTATCGTAGCAACAACATAATTTTTTCATTTCATAGTCGCTACTCTCCTTATAGAACTATAGCAGCTTGAAAAAAGGAGGCAAGTTATGTTGTTTTCATGGAGAACTTGACGGGGGTGTTGACTGAGGGGGATAATAAAAAAGATATAAGGGATAATATCGTTTGGAACTAAGTACCCAAAAATGCAATCAACGTGGTTTGAGCCTCAATCAGTGCTGTTCGGTAGATCTTTTATGCTACGCAGAAAGAACTGTAAAAAATATATCCCGTATTTACAAGACATAATCTTTTTTTTTCCACGTGTAAATAAAAAAAAAAGTTATTATATAATTGAATAGATATGTATTAAAAAAATAAATTGTTTCTTTTTTTAAAATGCTTTATCTAGTATATATCCTAGCATAAAGAAATAAACGTGCAAAAAAAACCTGAACCCAGTAATATGTAAAAGCTGTCAATTTTTTTATTGTGTTAAAAAAATTGGCTTGCGACCGGGGTTGATTTCAAGTTTGGCCCTGGCTTTCGCTTAACGCTAATCGCTCCAAACAGTCACTAAGCTTGACAACGGTAATTTTGAATTTTTGTTTTTTGCCACAAAAAAAACTCCACTACAACTCTCTCATCTGTCCACCCCCCTCCTATAAATTATAACATGTTGAGAAACGCTGTTCGTGTGGCACGTCCCACTCTTGCTGCCCTTGCCAAGTCTACACCCGCTGTGAGTTTTCTCTTTTCTGTGTTTATTTTTATTATATTGACTTATATCAACAATTCGCGTTTATCTATTTTCTGGCGAACCGATTCTGAACCGATTTGATTTGATTTTTTTTTCTAAAAAAATTGTTGGAAATGGATAAACGCGTTTAACAATAATATTACGAAAAGAAAACGTATATTGACTGTAATTTGTTTATTTTTTCAGGCCCGCGTCAATGCCAACGCTGCTGGTATTGCTGCTTGGAGAAGCTATGCTACTGCTAAGCCCTCCACTTCTGAAGTGTCGTCTGTCCTCGAGCAACGTATTCTCGGTGCTTCTGCTGAAGCTGACCTCCAAGAAACTGGCCGTGTTTTGTCTATTGGTGACGGTATTGCCCGTGTTTACGGTTTGAAGAACTGTCAAGCCGAAGAAATGGTTGAATTCTCCAGCGGTTTGAAGGTAAATAATAGTAGATAATTACTTAAAAGGAGAAACAATGATCAAAAGGAAGACATTGGAGGGAAAAATGAACAGAATTTTAGGGACGATGAAGATGAGATATATAAATATTTGGACAAAGAAAAAGAAAGGATATATGAAAATGTGCGTGATGTATATGAAAGATGATGATATTAATATTAGAATGATAATAGGGTATGGCTCTTAACTTGGAAGCTGACAACGTCGGTATTGTCGTTTTCGGTAACGATCGTTTGATCAAGGAAGGTGACACTGTCAAGCGTACTGGTGCCATTGTTGACGTTCCCGTCGGTCCTGGTGTCTTGGGTCGTGTTGTTGATGCCCTTGGTAACCCCATTGATGGTAAGGGTCCTTTGGATACTGTTGGTCGCTCCCGTGTCCAAGTCAAGGCTCCTGGTATTTTGCCCCGTCACTCCGTTAACGAACCTATGCAAACTGGTATCAAGTCTGTCGACTCCATGGTCCCCATTGGTCGTGGTCAACGTGAATTGATTATTGGTGATCGTCAAACTGGTAAGACTGCCGTTGCTTTAGATACCATTCTTAACCAAAAGAACTGGAACAATGGCTCTGATGAAGCCAAGAAGTTGTACTGTATCTACGTTGCTGTTGGTCAAAAGCGTTCTACCGTTGCCCAATTGGTCAGCACTCTTGAAGAAAACGATGCCATGAAGTACACTGTCGTTGTTGCTGCTACTGCTTCTGAAGCCGCTCCTCTTCAATACTTGGCTCCTTTCTCTGGTGCCGCTTTCGGTGAATGGTTCCGTGATAACGGTCGTCACTCTTTGATCATCTATGACGATTTGTCCAAGCAAGCTGTTGCTTACCGTCAAATGTCTCTTTTGCTTCGTCGTCCCCCAGGTCGTGAAGCTTACCCTGGTGATGTCTTCTACCTTCACTCGCGTCTTTTGGAACGTGCTGCCAAGATGAACAAGAGCTTCGGTTATGGTTCCATGACCGCTTTGCCCATCATGTAAGTTTTACTATTATTGTCATCTAGCAACATATTGAAAAATGAGTACTAACTGGGAATTTTCTTGGAATATAACTATTTAGTGAAACTCAAGGTGGTGATGTCTCTGCTTACATTCCTACCAACGTTATTTCCATTACTGATGGTCAAATTTTCTTGGAAGCTGAACTTTTCTTCAAGGGTATCCGTCCCGCCATTAACGTCGGTTTGTCCGTCTCTCGTGTCGGTTCCGCTGCCCAAACTAAGGCCATGAAGCAAGTTGCTGGTTCCTTGAAGCTTTTCTTGGCTCAATACCGTGAAGTTGCTGCTTTCGCTCAATTCGGTTCCGATTTGGATGCCTCCACCCAATTCTTGTTGAACCGTGGTGCCCGTCTTACCGAATTGTTGAAGCAACCCCAATATACTCCTTTGTCTATTGAAACCCAAGTCCCCATTGTCTTTGCTGGTGTCAACGGTTTCCTTGACAAGCTCCCCGTTAACAAGGTTGTCGACTGGGAACGTGATTTCATTAGCCACGTCCAATCTGAGCACAAGGCTACTCTTGATGAGATCCGCACTCAAGGTGTCCTTTCTAAGGATCTTGAAGCTAAGCTCCGTGATATTTGCGAGAACCACGTCAAGTCCTTCTTGTAAATATAACATAAAAAATCATATCTTTTTCTCCACGTCCCACACTTTTTCGAAAATTCTTCAATAGCAATTCTTCTACAAAGATGACATATATAATTGCATAAAAAAAGAACTACTGTTCCCAATTTATTAAACAGTTGTAAAAATAAATATATTATTTTGTTCCAATTATTGTATCTACAAAAAAAACACCTCTTATTTTATTTTGATTTTATCTGTATTTGCAATTGAAAATGATTTTCTATTATGACTTGAGTTCAAGGGACGATGTATCGAATATTTTACACTTTGTTTTAAATACTTGTAAGGACCGTGCACGTACGATATCTTCGACAACAAGTTCGTTAGCAATCATACGACGCTAGATACAAAATTATACATTACATCAATGTTCCTTTTTAGTAAACTGTTGTTTCCCACTCACACAAGCATTATTTCCGATGCTTCTTCAATCCTCCCCCCAGTATACCTTAGTTTCATCACTAAACAAGCTTGACTTTGTATCGAAATCATCAGGATCTTCCTCTAATAACTTTGTCTTTTTGTCTATTTGTTCATCCATAATCTATTGAAGTTTTAGATTATTATTTGCTTATTAGTATAAAAAGGTCCTCGCTTCTATTGGTATTTATTTCTCTGTCTTTATACTATGTGTTTCTTCACGCTCAAAAAAATACCTTGAGACAGTAGTCAACAGCATTCTCACGTTTACGATATGACTCGGCAAGTTGACTAAAAAACTCGCCACAAGCTTTTTCCGAATGAGTATCGGTCATGTTCATGCGAGGGATAATGTTGTCATCGACACGACGCAACTCCTTCATGATCTCTACAAACGAATGAAAGGGAAATTATCTCATTGTTAACACCGTACAATCTATATAACTAAAAAATACAATTCTGTTTTATTTACCCTTGAAGAAGGAAAGGTTATAACATGTGCTTGGATTCAACCGCTTTTCTGCCATAGTCTTTGGTTTGTTGTTATTGTTGTTATTCTTTCTTTTGAAAGTTTATATAAGCAGGTACTTCAACCTCCGCAAACGCTCTCAGACCACTTTCCAAATGACAGGGCTGTAAAGCCACATATATATTACTATGAATGTAATAATGAGCTCGCTTTATATAACTATATATGAAACGGAATCATGGAAGTGGATATACGTGTACTATGGTGTTATAGTAGCTACTAACCAGTGGTAGTGTTACACTAGCTTATTAGCATAAGATTAATTTAAAAAATTTCAGGCATTTTAACCATTATGCAAGTTTGTCTTCGACTTACAGGATTTTGCATTCATTCCCGGACTCACCCGTCAATTTATTCGCTTATGATATGTGATTTTGTTCGCTTATAGTGTCAGTTTTTTTTGCTTATGATGTCGATTTTTTTTTCGCTTATAATGACGGTGTTTTTTGTTTATGATATGGGATATTTTTCGCTTATAAGACCAGCCGCAGCGGTGCTCTGTTACTACGTATATAATTTTCTTACTTATGGGGTTCAAGAGACACACTTGTGAGGATTAGAGATTTACACAAAAGATATGGGGAGTTTTCGCAACTAATTTCAATTTTTTTTCGCATTTGCTACACCTACTTTTATTGGATCAACCAAGTATCATCTGTCATAAGCGAAAAATATAGCATATCATAAGCAAAAAAAAAACTGACATTATAAGCGAAAAAAATGAGGGGTGAGTCCGGAAATAAATTCAAAATCCTGTATTAGCTGCATACGTTATATATCTAATAATGTGATAATAACGAAAATAAATAAGAGTTGGAGTGATGGTATTTAAACACTTCACACTTATTTGGAGCAATAAACATTGGGTTGATTATTGCGTTGAATTACCGTAAATGCAGTCTCAGTAATGAATAGAAAGAGCTTAACCCCCCGTACCCATATATCTTGTAAAACGTTCTCGCTGATTTCAATAACCGTCCGGGTTTCTTACTTTAATGCTATTTTGATCTTGAGATATAATTATTTATACACACAGTACTTAGTATAATTGGACTGTTTAGCCTCGATATAGCATATGTAAATAATCAACTTTGTTCCATTTCTTTTCAATGAACCAAGTAAGTACTAACAGTGCCGTAAAATAACACATGTAATAGCACAAAACTGTGCTTGTTAAACAATCAATTTAATAGGTAATCAAAAACAAGACGATAAAAAAATTTAATACAATACGTACTTATTTTTATTTAATAAGTAACAATAATAATAAGGAGAGTGTTAAGCTTGTACGTATGATTATTAGTAATATAATCCATTATTGAATTTTAAAATTGAAGATTTTTTATTAAAAACGTTGCTGGTGGTTGACGATATTCTTTTCATTTCAATTGATCTTCGTATTTTATTAAGTGTGATATTATTATTGTTGATACATATATCGTCAATTTGTAGTGATTCTAATGACCTAATGCTGCTGATTGAGTTTATGACAACTTCATCCAAAAAAGAATAAAGGTTTCTGATTGTTAAATGTTGCAAGTTGCTGTGTTGGCTGATTGTTTTTATAAAGTGTAGCAAATCGCTTTTGGTGATGAGGTGAGGGCGAGTTGTTGTCAATTCTGCAAGCTGAACATAGTTCTCGTAACAGTAGTAATGATAATGTGATCCCAGCGTTTGAATTTCCCTATTGATGCATTCGTGACAATTGTAGTTGCTCAATAAGACTCTCTTTAGTTGCCGGATTTTAGAAATTATATGTAATATTGAAATTGAAAGTACTATTGCACCCGATATTTCAAACTGCTGCAAATATTGTAAATTCCCTAATAAATAATAGTTGCTTGGAAAGACCACCGGCATAATTTCTGTACCAGAATATGCCCAACGATTAGGATCCTGATTACGATAAGAGACATGTAGTGACAGTTCGACAAGCTTACTGCAGGTAGCGAGTGCTTGAATAAGCTGCCCATTGAGCATAGGCGGAATCATGCCAAGAGAAATCTTTTTCAAACTTTTGCTGTGCTTGCCAATAAAATGAGAAATTGTTGCTGAATTAATATAGCTGTGTATTATTGTTAATTGCTGAATGTGTTTGAACTTTAATTTTGCAAGGTTAGACCAGATAGAAGGAGCAGTAACATCTGCTTCCCTATTCTGAAAAAAATCAGAATGACCTTGGTTGATATAAAGTACAGTTAATTTGTCTTGTATGTTCTGTAAAAACGGTAAAAATGATGATCCAATGCGTGGGATAAGCATATCCGTGTAACATATAAATTGGCGCAACATGTGTTGTTGTAACTGTTGTCTTGCTAGTATATTACTGTTGCTGGTGTAATTGTTCTCGATTATTGTAGAAGCATCGAAATTCAAGCCCTTTAGATTACCGTTGCTCAAAGAATAAATCGTATTGAGAGAGCACTCAAAATGCTCAAGATATGGGCATAGATGTAAGATTCGCGTAAAATCAACATCACCGTTATTTTGGGTAGTATAATAGCTATGTTCTCCTAGAGGAGCTAGCTGTAAGTAACGTAGGTTAGGGGATTCCTTTAAAATGGACTCGATCCCTTGAGAATTAAGGTCGTATTGAAGTGAAAAGAACATAAGACTTGAGAACAGGGGTTCTGTGGAATTTAATTTTTCTCTATGTCGTTGCGAGAAACGAGGTAATAGTCGACTTTTTGGGACTATGACCCTTAGATATTTTAGCTGTGTGGACATACGACCAATTTCTAGCAAGAGTGGAATGCCGTTTTCATGATGGTTTAGCGTAAGATTGCAAAGATTATCGCCAACAAATTGAATGACCTTTAGTAATCGAGGTATATATTTCATTTCGTTAACTCCATCTAGTATTTCTACATGGTAATAAAAGAGAGTTTATCCATTTTTTTTTAGAAAAATATATCAACAATAATACAGCATTACTAAAAAAACTTACCTAATTCTTTAATGTTACATTGACGGCTTATAAGTTCTGCCATTATGTAATCCATATTCTTAGCAATTACGTGTGCTTTTTGGACATGAGATCCAAAACATTGTTGCATACAAATATTTTTTCTTCTGCATGGTTCAAGACTGAAATCGATATCTTTCCATAAGCTTTTAGTCATCTCTGGAACCAGCCCAAACCATCTGTGAGAAGTACACATAAATTCAATACAATCGCGCCTGCTAATAAGAGAAAAGATTAAGGAGTTAATCTCGAACGGTAAGTTATCAAATATAGTAGAAGTAACCATGATGACGAATAATTATTATAAAAATAAATTGGAATAGAATATAGTATCAGAATGAATATCATTACAAAATCAATGGAGTTATATATGGTTTTTTTTTTTTTTTTTTTTTTTTTTTTTTTTTTACCTTGGAAGCACAAAGAGTTTATAGATTATTACGCAGATCAATGTACTGCTCATTGTGTGAACAAAGCTTTTACAAAGAGCTTAAAAAGAATATGTTATTTTCAAATGACATGCTAAGTTTTAGTCCTTACTGCTTCAATTTTTTTCTGATGAGAATCTAGACAAAGAGCAACAGCTAAATATAAAGACCATTCAATGCTATAAACATAACTACTAATATATATAACATCATATTTTATTATTATTTTTATAGTGATAGTTCTACTATTATTACTCGGCTTGTTGCTGTAATTATTTATTGATTGCTAATAAAATGTTTGAGAGATATGGCAATAATGAAATCTAATTATTTACAGCTCATTCATAATGTGTTGGATAAACAGTGTTGCAGTTGTCAAGAAATGTAAGGATATCAACCAGTATAGTTTTTTTAAGACCTACATAATTTTTTAGCATAGCGTTCGCATAAAACATAATTTTATTTGACCCAGCTAATAATTAAAAAGTCTTAAGACGGTGTGGGGTTATGTCCTTTTTCAGGAGCTTTATCCCCCGTCTAATTTGTCTTACCTGGCACGCATAAAAAATTTATACTTTTAAGCGCTGCGCAATATTTTTCTTTGGTCTCTAGTTTTTTTTACTACTTGATCTCCATTACATACTTCCAAAACACAAACGATCGCAAGGCACCTTCTAATGGACCGGTACATTTCCATTCGAATGGTCAATATTGATCACTATTTGGATGACCCTGGTCCGATGGATCGTGCTTTTTGTCCTTTCAGCAATACTGTATTGAAAAAAGTTCCAGTCATTCGTATATTTGGATCAACACCTTCAGGACAAAAAGCTTGTCTTCATATTCATCAGGTTGGAAATCGCAAAAGAAAAAAAAAAACCTTCTCTTATATATCACCCTGATTATTGTAGTCTTTATCTAACATCACGCTTTTTTTTTCTGTTGTTGTCAATAATACTAGTCCTATCCTTACTTTTATGTACCTTTTAAACTTCCATCGCATAATGTCGAACCTGAGCAAATCCAACGTGAAATCTTCCAATTTGGCAATGCATTGAATCATGCTGTCAGTCTTGCTCAAGGTGCCAATCAAAGTGGTGTCAATGGAGATCAAAACATTGCGGCTATTACACTGGTTAAAGGAATACCTTTTTATGGATATCATTCCGAACCGGAGACATATTTGAAAATACACTTGTTGAATCCAGCAGATAAACAACGAATGGCTGATCTATTATTAAAAGGTGTAATAAACAATCAAATATATCAACCTTATGAAGCACATATTCCATATGTTCTTCAATTTATGATGGACTATAACTTATATGGTATGAACTGGGTCCATTTACATCCCATTATCGATTCTCCTACAACTGTGGCTCAGCAACAACAGAAAGCCAATAGTGATAATATTAATAATGATAATAATGATAATGAAGAAAAAGAAAAAGAAAATGTCCAACTTAGTTTAAGATTTCGAGAACCATTATTTGATGAGCCCAAAACAATTTTATTAAGTCAGACCACAATAAATAGTAATGAACGAAGCACATCCATCTATTTGAACGAGAATGAATACTTTACATCTGTGACGATACCTGACGAACTAAAATGGAATAAAGTTGGACGAACCAGCTATTGTGAACTTGAATTGGATACCACTGTAATGACTATTGGCAACAGATTGGACTTACAACAACGGAATATCCATTGGAATCGAGAAGTAGACGTGGGTGACTCAAAAGAGAAATTAATTAATTCGTTGGCTGGGATTTGGAAGGATGAAGCAAACCGGCGCATGGCAAGGAATGAATCGCCAACCATACCAAATACTCAGCAGCAAGATGATATACTACGTGATTCGAACCCAAAGGAATGGAGCTCAGAGGAGACATGGAGACAATTAATTGATCGATACACTAGTACAATTAACAATAAGGAGAACTTGGCAACATCGCCATCAGATGCTGAAGAAGACAACGGGTTAATTTATTCATCCAATATTCCAACCACCTTTGAATCTGTTGAATCATTATATCCTTCGCAATACTATGATATACATCGGCGACAAAAAGTTTCACATTCATCAACTATGCCACCGAAAGTTATATCCAATTTATCGGATTGGCTACAATCACAAAGTTCCGGATCCCAACAAGAACAAGAACAACAACAACAAGTGGAACATAATTTAAGGGTCAATGAATCTCCTTACGATATTCAAGCAGCAACACCATCTCGATGCAGAGCTTGGCGGGATGAAGGGCAAGCAGCCAATAATGACAACGTAAATGCAGATAAAATCCATTCGCTTGTACGTCAACAAAGTTCATTTCAAGATGATGATATAACTGATGAAGATATTTTGGCATTGGCAAGGCAACTTAGTGAACAAGAACAAGAAGAACAAAAAGAAAAGGAAGAACAAGAACAATTAGAACAACAAGAAGGAGGAGAATATCATGATGATGATTTCATGTGGCCATCAGATAGTCCTTTCCGAAAAACCCCAGAACGAAAAAGATTACCACAAGTTCAAATTAGTTACGATGATACAGAAAATCCAGATCTTTTTAGGTATATATATGCGTTATTCATGAAGTATAATAAGGGCAGCGAGATTACAAAGATGAAATCCGATGGGCATTTTTTTCTCAAAAGATATGGGTACATTGCTATGTAGGCCAAGAAAGTTGGATTTTCATGCAGAAGTAGCAAAAATAGATGCACGACAAAAAGAAGCAGCACAATCATCACCTTTTCCAAGAATAGACAAAGAAAATAATATTTCAACAACTCATACGACTATTATGAATATTAATGAGAATGATAATGACAGAGAATTACAAGTGAGCGAAATACCACCTACCCCACCACGGTATTTATATATACATAAAGGCTATTGATAAGAAGAACAAATAAGTTTGACCAAAACAACAAATTAATCGGGGGGGGGGTTGCTATCTGTAGTGCGTATAAAAGAAATCGTTATTTGCCGCAATATGATGGTGCATGTGACAGTAGCGAAAACGACGATTATAGAACAGATGATATTCATTACATACGTGATGATAATACACAACAGCCAAACGTTAGTCGACAAAGGCCTCCACTACCATACAAAGAAGAACCTTATATATCCGCCAAGTATTATCCTAAATTAACCGAGCTAGTAATGAAAAAGAAGAGACAAAGAGACGTTCGAGAGCTTCAATCTCAACGACAGCAAAATCAAGTAGTAATAGTAGAACAAGAAAATATGCAACGGCAACTGGAAAAGAAATCAATAGACCAAGATGACACACTCGCTTCTGGTCAAAAACGGAAGACAGGTCTAGAACGACATGATAATGAACTATTTACAAAACAAACGCGTATTGAATATGGTCATTTAGAAAAAGTAAGCTCAACAATAGAACAACAAGAACACGCGATTAAAACCAAACCACCAGGAAACGAATACGATTATTCTCACCCACCCCCTGCTATCGCTAAACCGAAGTATGTGACATATCAAGGGCCCTACTATAGTAATCCAACAGATGCTCCTAGTAGACCCAAAATATTTTCTGGAAAGGAATTTCGAATACCATCTAAATCAATACAACATTTAAAACCTGTACAACCAGTATACTCTAACAAATCAGAGGAGGAATGGAAGCATTCAACAATTACAGGATGGGAACCAGCAATAAAACCTCCAACCCCAAAGGAGGTACGGGAATGGTTACGTGAAAAAGAACAGCGACAGTTGAAAGAGATGATGGAGAAGAAGGCTAATAAATTAAACAAAAGCAGTAATGGGACTACATCTCAGGTACGGTTATAATTTATCTATAAATTATTGTTGTTCGGTGAAAAATGAATTATCCTAAAACGTTATAACCCAAATAATGTTAGTTGGATGGACCTTCAATGCTCGATTTTCAATTTAGTTTGAGTAAACCAAAATCCAAAGTGACACAAACAAGAGATTATCTCGATATTCTTAGTGTGGAAATTCATAGTAAAGTTATTTGTATATTTACAGTCAAAAAAATTATACACGCTTTTTCTTTTCGGCTTATTAAGATTGTACATTCCAAAAAAATCACATATAGTCAATACACGTGATAATATGCTTCCTGATCCAGAGCATGACCCAGTACAAACAATTTTTTGGTGTCTTAAAACAGAAGATGTCAATATTGTATTCAATGGATTTGAAAAGGGATATCATGTTGAAATAATTACTGTTGGTACTGATATCAATACACAAAAGATTGGACTTCCAGGTAACAATTTCTTTTCAATTCAGTCTAGGTTTTTTCTTCATTAAAATATACATATAAAAACGATAAAGATAAAGAAACATGAATATAAGTAATAATAACGCTTCCTTATCATTTAAATTGGTTAGCTTATGAAACAAATTATGTTGAAAATGAGGAATCACTTTTCAGGGCTCTTATCGAAGTTGTACGACTTTATGATCCAGATATGCTTGTAGGCTACGAGCTTCATAATTCATCTTGGGGTTACTTGATTGAACGAGCTACTGTCCACGGTTAGATATCTAAAGAAACTTTTTTAGAGACTACTTGATCTAATATTATTCTGTTTTCCTCTCTCTTTAGATATCAATTTGATTGATGAATTAGCAAGAGTTGGATTAACGACGGATCGAATACAGTTCGATCAATGGGGATATAGAAAAGCTTCTGTATTTAGAATTTTGGGTCGTCATATGATCAACATTTGGCGTCTAATGAAAAGCGAATATAATTTAACAAGTTATACATTTGAAAATTTGGCATATAATATCCTCCATTGCAGGTAAAAAAAATACTATTACTACCATTAAGTACTATCCTATCTACATATATATATTAGATAAAAAGCCTTTTTTTTCTTAAACTAAGAAATGTTATGCACGTATAGAATGTCCCATTTTTCGCATGCAACATTAACATCATGGTATACTCAGAAAGATCAGGCTGTTTTGAAATATAGACTATATAAATACTATCTGGATAGAGTACAAATGAATCTCGATCTACTGGACGTATCCGAAATAATTAATCGTACCTGTGAATCTGCTCGTGTTTTTGGTATTGATTTTTATTCAGTGCTGACTCGTGGATCACAATTTAAGGTTGAATCCATGATGCTTCGAATAGCTAAACCTGAAAATTTTGTCCTTATATCACCGAGTCGAGCGCAGGTAATGTATATCATAAGTTATATAAGTGTAGAAAATAAAAGTTACTACTATCATTATTATTCAGTTTATTTATATACATAACATGCGTGTAGGTTGGTCGTCAGAGAGCTGCAGAATGTTTACCGTTAGTAATGGAACCTGTAACCGAGTTTTATAGTAGCCCATTGCTCGTATTAGATTTCCAGTCATTATACCCATCTATTATGATTGCATACAATTATTGGTTAGTATATCTCATTATTCATGTATATATTGTATAAATATAAGAACCAATATTACTAAATCGTTTTTTGGTCGTATGTAGCTTTTCAACATGTCTTGGAAAAGTAAGAAATGAAGATGATCCACCTAAATTTGGTGTTACTGAACTCAATATCACACCTGATATATTATGTGGATTAAAGGATAAAATAAATGGTAAGAGTACTGAAATAAATAAAAAAACAAATTGAAAAAGTAATCGATATCTGTTTGTATTAAAGTCATAACTAGTATCACCCAATGGCGTCATGTTTGTAAAATCAAGCGTGCGTAAAAGTCTACTTGCCAAAATGTTAACCGAGATATTGGATACACGAGTTATGATCAAAACAGCCATGAAAAATTATAAAGGAGACAAAGGCTTACTACGACTCTTGGATGCCAGGCAATTAACACTCAAATATATTGCCAATGTTACGTATGGATACACCTCAGCTTCTTTCTCTGGTAGAATGCCAGCTGTTGAAATTGCAGATAGTATTGTTCAAACAGGACGTGAAACACTTGAAAGAGTAAGAAGAAAGAGGCAAATTAATATTCTGGATTTGTATATCCATAAATATATGTTACAACTCACCTCACTATTTTCTCCTTTTTAGACCATTGCAGTAATTAACGAAACGGAAAAATGGGATGCACGAGTAGTTTATGGAGATACCGACAGTGTTTTTGTATCTTTACCTGGTAGAACCCGAGCACAAGCTTTCCAAATTGGAAAAGATATTGCAAAAACCATCACCGCTATGAATCCAGCACCAGTACGGCTCAAGTTTGAAAAAGTTTACCATCCATGTGTTCTTGTGGCTAAAAAGCGCTATGTTGGTTTCAAGTATGAAAATCCGGAAGAAACAGAGCCTGTTTTTGAAGCTAAAGGAATCGAAACCGTTCGGCGTGATGGAACTATGGCAACACAAAAAATCTTGGAAGCTTCACTAAAGTATATAATCATTATATTTCTTTTTTCTACGTTGGGTTTTCATTTTATAAGAAAATGGAGAAAAGTAAGAACTCATAGTTTTGTGTGGATATTTCCGCTTTTTCTTTCAAAGGATTTTGTTTCGAACTCAAGATATGTCCCAACTCAAAGAATATCTTTATCGTCAATGGACAAAGATACTTTCCAATCGAGTACCAGTACAAGATTTTATCATTGCTCGTGAAGTACGTTTGGGTACTTATAGTGAACAGGGTTTACCAAATGGGGCTCGAGTTGCATTGGATAATATAGCACAAGACCGTCGGGATGTGCCCCAGCATGGTGAACGAGTCCCTTACGTTGTTGTTTACCGTGGTGGACCGAATGCAAAATTACGAGACAAAGTAGTGCGGCCTGAAGAAATCCTTATCCATGACCCAAGTTTACAACTGGATGCTGAATACTATATTACCAAAATGATTATACCACCGTTGTCACGCATATTTAACTTGGTCGGGGTCGATGTCAAAGCTTGGTATGACGAAATGCCACGGTCACGCAAGACAGCTGCCATTGCTTCAGCACGATATCAAATAATTCAAAACAAAAACAAATCATTCAAACGAATAGACCAATTTTATTCTAGTAGTCATTGTATCGTATGTCGACGATTGACAGACCAAAATATTTGTTCTAACTGTACCAGCCAGCCAGCACAAACTATATTCACACTTAAATCACGACAAGCCGAGACAGAAAAACGTTTCGTAAATACTCTACTCATTTGTCAATCCTGTTCTGGTATATCCCCCATCCTTACAGCCAATGTAGCTTCCTCTTATATAAACACCACCCATCCAAATTCTTTCCCTGAACAACAACAAGAAGAAATTAGTAATGATATGGCCACCATTGATACAACAGGGTATGCAGACCATCCATGTGAATCACTCGATTGTCCTGTGTTCTATGAACGCGTAAAAACCAAAAATGATGTACGGGCAACGTCGACATATAATGAATTACTTTAAAAAAAAGTATAAATATGTGTAAATTTTATATATGGAAAGGTGTATGTCTTTTTTTTGGTACAAACTTGTAAAATAAAGTAAAACAAAGCTATTTTATATAGTGTATTCCATATTTTTATTGTTGAGCCTTTTGGACAACGAATTTCTAATAAAAAAAAGAGAACGATTTCCATTAAAAACCATAGCTATTAATTTGTACACTCAATAAACTATAATTTACCTGTTCAGAGGCGACACCCTTTTCCCACTTTTGGAACTTCAAATTGTTGTTGTTGCGGATTTGAGCGGGAGCCTTGAGTTCATCCTTCAAGGTGTTACGAAGAGCGCGTGCGGCAATGTTGGCGTATTGAAGGTAACTAAAAATATAATTCATCAATAACAAATTAGTTTATTCTTATTCCTTTTTTTTATTCGCAATATTTTTATAATTCGATTTATATTTGCTTAATAGACGTACGAGATACCGGCAGACTTCCAAGCGGACATGATTATAAACTGTTGATGGTGAAAAAGAACAGAAAAAAATTTGTTTATAGCTTCGACCAGCCCTTTTTCGCAAATCCCACCCCGGCAAAAATATTCGGAGCTTAGAAAGGTAAAAAGCTGGACAGGGAAAGGACTCCTAATACCACCAATCATATATTACGACTGTGTTGAGCCACTTACCGTGTTTTGGCGCAGCTCATGTATCATGTACCATATAAACTTTAAATGCTTCAGCAAGATAAAAATTATAATGTTTTTCTTCTTGTACAAAAACACGACTTATAGCTATTAGATTTTATAAATTAACAAGATTTTTCATTATCAGGCTTATATTTTTATTGTAGATAGTGAATCAATTTACAAATAGTATAACTCCCATCTCTGTTGACCAAGTCCAGCACCACGGTATTGCTATACTTGGATGAATGTATACACACAGAACAAAGTGACCAATAATTTTTGCTTTGTAATATATACGTAGCAAATATTTATTATGAGTGCATCAATAATATGATTATTAAGAGAGCGGCAGCCATTTTCAAAAAGCACCCCCGCAAGTATCATCTAATATCAGAAGCTGTATAGGACTACATCAAATACTTTGTGAAATGCACTATTTCTATTACGTATAAATTGTGCTGTCCCATATCAATCTAAATAATCAGTTAAATTTATTGATGACTATTAACAGTCCTCCAAATAAGATATTGTATTACTAAACGAGTGTTTTATAATGTACTCCAATGCACAGCAAAATGTTCTTAAATAAATTCTGTAATACAGAGTTTTTTTGTTACAATATACAGTCTCGTGTTTCATTGTATTCTTGTCCATCGACATTATTATTGACTCAGTGTCTACTTGACTAGTTTCTTTACAATAAATATCAGTGACGCTGGCCAGAGCATTCATGAGTTTCAACGATAATATTTCTTTCTCATCTGCTGTATCAGTATGATTTCAAGGAAGATGTTAATTGTTGTGTAAGGGTATTCTGTTTTATGTATTTATTATCCGAGAAGAGTTAAAAGTTTAATTTGAGGAGACACTCATTAATTTATAATATTGGCAATATGCTTTTGTCATGCTTGTCGCACTATTTTAGCTGCTTATTAAAGATACTGGGTACGGATATTTTATTTTCAACTTTTACAAGTCAAAATAATCTTTATAGAATAAAAGAAATAAAATTGGTAGCAGGTTAATAAATAAAGTATTGACAATAAGTATTTGTAATATTAACAGTAGTACTACTTAGTAGGGAACTGTTCAGAGAAACTTTTGTAACTGAGGAACTTTGAAAAATTATCGTTTTTGTGTGAAATACGCATAATATTGTAATAAGAACGAAAATAGTTCTCATTATAAAAGTAGAATACTTACAACTCATGATAAGTGCTGATACATCAAAATACTTATAAATATGTGTTTGTATTATTGCTTGAGTAAGGGAAAGAGCTGTGAGTGAATAAGTTCTTTCCTGTAATTATAAAGAGAATAAATGTTTGTTGAGGTCCTTTTTTGCGCGAAATACTTTGTCTATATATAACTTTATGATCCCACTCTATTATTATTGTTATTATTATTATCTAATATTACACTTTTTTTTATATTAACTGTTATACACTATTTAAGCTTTCTTTCACACATGAAGCAGCTTTACAACTATGTTTGATTTATACAACTTGATGATTCTCATTTAGAATCACATTCTTTCCCTGAAATCTTGACTTCCTTTTCTAGAAAAATAGATTTTTATTCTACCCAATGGTACTATTTTCTAGGTAATAAGTACTGTAATCTTATTTGCTTAATATGTGACAATAAATCAAAAATACGTACGTACAATTAATAAATAGAATGATGTCTAATATATGTTTCTAGAAACCGAGCATCAAAAAATAAATAGCTAGAGTCAATAAAATCATAAAAATGTATAAAATGGACTTTAATGTTATAATCAAAAGGCACAAATAGCATTGCTCTAAATAAATCCATAAAAGAAAAAATGATTTTTTCTATTGTCCAATGTGTGAGTTAACTTATAATATGATCTCGTTACAGTTATGGTTCATCCTTTGTTTTTACATGTGACTACAGACCATTTTTATTAGTATCTATACTTTTTGATAAAAACTATTGCCGCTTAAAATTTCATTTAAAAAAGTAATATTTATGGCCAAGTTGGTAATCTACTTTCGGGTTTTCAGGGATACGATTCTTACGTGCAATCTTGACATTTACTATATATTACAACTGTGGAATACACCTGCGCCAGTTTCTTTTCCATCTTACAAAAATATACCAAAGTTTTAATTTCTCTGGATTTTTTTCTTAAAAAATAAAGAGCTCGTAAAGTTACCATTTACCAGCAGAGTAGCACTAGAAGGCAATTACCCAAAAGAAATTTATTTACATACATACCTTTTCAGAGCATGTTTGGCGTTGATAATTTTTCAGTCGCAGAACTAAAAATCATTTTCGTTTATAATAAATGCTCTAATATTATTTATGCTGCCGATTTGATATAATAAAGTACAGAGCACAACAAAGGACAATGAGAAAAGATAATCAAAACTATATCAAGACAAACGCACAGATATTAAAAGAAAGAGCTGTTGTTGTACAACTGTAATACAGAATATGGAATTAATTAAAAAAGAGTACAAAAAATGAGAAGTTAAATAATATATTATTTACTACTAGCTACTACTACATCGAGGTTTCAATAATAAGAATTAAGTATTATGATTTTCTTAAATAATAAATGAAAAATTGTTTTTATTACAAGAGGAGGCCAGCAAGAGCAACAGCAACAGTTCCAATAACTAATCCATTAGCAGCAAAGATGCCAGCCGACGAATCTTCATCAGATTGAGCAGAGATGTTAGATTTGGAAGATTGGGAAGCACTTGGAGCAGGACTTGAAGATTCGGGCTTGGTACCAGTAGCATTGGCAAAACTTGCAAACTTGACGGTCTTTTCTTGATAAGGATAAGTAATGTTTTGACAAGTAGCAATATCAACAACATGCTTGTAAGCCTTTTGGATTTTGGGAAGGTATTTAAGAGCAAGGGACATAGTAGTATTGTCAATTTCATGCTGCAAGACGACGTTACCAGTGTTCTTGAAAGTACCATTGGTTCCCATCTTGATAAAATTCTCATAAGTATTTTCAACAGTCTTTACTGACAATGAATCACCAGCAGCCTAATTTTTTATAGGTGTTATCAGAGGAGTAAGGAAAAAAAAGTTATACGTAGCAAATAAAATCTCTATTACACTCCAAGACAAGAAAAAAAAAAGAAGAAAATCTTACCCAATCATCAGTATCCAAATCCCAGAGAATTGTAGTAAGTTTGAGCTGAGTAGCAATCCAACGGACACGATCATCAACGTCACCAAAAGCCTAAGTAAAACAAATCAAATGTGCATCGTGTGAGAAATTACCAAGAGTAAAAATAATATATATAATATGTTTCTTATTATTATTACTCACAGGTCGCCAGTGAAGAGGTGTAAGGCCAGTGACTAACTTGATAGCTTTTTGGGTAAAGTACAATTCAGCAAAAACTTCTTCATTGGTCAAAGTAGTCATTAGGTTGTGACTCCAGGTATGTTGAGCGATATGATGGCCATCAACGACACCACGAATGGCACCATAAGGCCAATTGACAACGTTTGATCCAATATAGAACATAGAAGCCTTCAATTTCTGATCTGCCAAGTAGTCATAGAATGCATTATGTGAACAGTTGGGACCATCGTCAAAGTTCAAACCCCATGTTTCGGGTTCAGGACAGCTATATATATCAGCGTTGATCTTCTCGTGCTTGGGTACAGTACAACCTGAAGCAGACCACCAACAGTCAGGATCGCTAGCATCATAATCAGACATATCGGGAGAGCCATTGGCATCAAGCTTGCGAACAGTAATGTTTGGCGCAGATTTCCAATCGATTGCATCGTAAGCCTTCTTGAACTCGGCATTTTTGGTCATTCCATTTGATGTTGCAGTTTCCCAAGCAGTAGGCCACTCAGCGGCATTAAACTTAAAATGAGATGGTGGCTCGTACCATTGACATTGGGTGGCAGGATCAATCGAAGTTGTTTGAGTGATCTTTGGAATACTTAATTTAGTAGGATCAGCAGTTGCTTTAAAGGCTTCCCAATATTCCGCAGCGCAGACAACCTGGGAAAGTGCAAGAGAAAGAGCGAGTGACTTCAAGTACATCGTTAAAGGAGAGTAATTTTAATGACAGGTTAGTAGATGAGAAATTAAGGATAATGAAAAAGGAAAGATGAAAAAGGAGAGGGAAGGTGTTTATAATAAAAAGGAAGGGATTTGTTGAAAAAAATCAAGCAAAAGAAAAAGAAAGAAAGAAAACAAGATTGCCGTGAAAAAGAAGAAGTATATATCTGCCCTTTTTGTACCTTTTTTATTTATTACCTCTTGTTGCGGTGTTATATTATATTATAGGATAAATAAACTTCTGTACGACCATTTCCAGAGAATTTCACCATCTACAGCTCCTGACAATTTCCTCTTCGGACATGTTTTTACATGCTTTTTTCTAAATCGATACATCCCCGAAACAATATTTTTTCTTTTTTTGTTCCTTTCTGTCGTACATAATTGAGAACCCAGGTAAACAGCAAAAGAATCTTAAGAAAAACTTCATTAAAGCCCCGTTATGCAATATGATGATAATATCTACAGATTTTTTTTATCTATTAAGAGTACACGTTACTACTGGTTACTTTTTTATTACTATATATTACCCGTGATGTAGACATGCAATTGATTTGATGATACAAAATACCGATGTGCTAAGTGGGAACGGATAGTTACGAGATAACACTAGCATTTAAACTTGTTGGATTCAGGTAATACACTGACTAGAGTCCAAGACCATTCATCTCTTTTTTTGTATAGCTGCGGACTTCTTTTTCCTATTCTCATTGCTATCTTTTAGAATTACGATTGCAATCATATTATTGCTGAGATATATATTTTTCGGATTATTTTTATTTGTCTCCATGTGTGCACGAGATGTGATTATATTCAATGCCGTAGCAAAGAACGGAAAAAAGTGGTAATAAAAGAAACATAAAAAAGAAACGGACAAAGAAGCGGATACAAAAAATGTCTAATTATAACCTGTAACGGATTTATTTTTCTTTTTCTTGACAATTTCATTACTTGATATATAATAAATAAAAAGCATAAAAAAGTAGTTTATTTCCACCTCTTTTTGACTATTTAGGTACGTAGTACCTTAATAATGAAGGGCCTTACACAAACCACGAGCATGTTGTGTCATCGGGGATTTGATACTATATTTTATGACGGCTGATTAGTTTTTAATTGTTCAAATAATACTTTATTTTTATGCTTTTTATTTTCTTGATTTAACGTCAAAGGTTATTAGTGTATATAAATCCGCTTTGTTTTTTATCGCTATTATTAGAGCATACTTTTAGATATCAAGGTTTATTACGATGATGATTACAATTACAATTGCAATTGCAATTATTATTACGATTATTATTATTATTATTACGTACGTATTACTATAATTTTTATTTTATTACAGCAACATGTCTAATAATCCACGTTATTTTTGGAATATATAAATTAACAGTTTAATTTTGATTGCTGATTTTCAATATTGAATGGTTCTGTACTGAATATTGATGATTGAAAACTTTTCGTAACTCCTTCGTCCCATATACTAGAATATATGCTTGAAATTTCATCACTACTGTCGTCATCATCATTGTCGCCATTTTCATCCAATCGCTTTGCCATTATATTACGCAAGCTATTTTCAGAAAACCAACTGGTATTAAATGATGATAATGATGGGTCCTTGATGCCGTTACTATTATCCGAAAGGGTCGTTTCCTCTGTGGCTAAAGATTGATGCTGCTCCTGTTTGTTACTACTGCTACTGCTGTTTTCTCCGACATTACCACGTTGACAATGTTCCCCTCGCACACTTTCGATACAATCGCACCATATTTGCTTTTCTTCTACTGTTTTCGCTTCCAAAAGCATATTAGATATGTTTTTACTGGCAATTGAACACATGAATTGAAACGGGTTTACGTTAAGGTCTTCTGAATTCTGTTGGTGTTGATGATAGGACCTAGATGATAACATTGAACCAGTACCTTTACTTTTGTCACCTTTTGTACTGCTGCTGCCGCTACGACAAAAGCTTCCAAACCATGCTGATCGATTAATTGAGGCTGTTGTTGCAGTGCTAGTGTTATTATTAATCAGTGTAGGAGGACCTCGTTGCAATACAACTCGTTCAAGATGTGTTATTTGTCCAGGTGATGCTACTAGTTTAAATAAAAGATCAGGGGCTGGTCCGTATAAGTTTTGTCCTCCACTTGAATTGGCTCTGAGTTCATTTTCAGCTTGGCTTATTCGTTTGGTGCGTATCTATTAAATAATAGAAAACAAATTAATTTCTATCATAAAGGTGTTTGATATCAGATTCAATGCTTATTATTTTTTACCTTCGTAAAGAGAATTAGGTCATTAAATAGGAATACATAAAGTGGTTGTTTCTTTTGCTTTGTAAAAAAATGTCGCGAACTTTCGGAAAAGGAACGTTGCGGAGGAGCAAAACTACCACTTGATCCACTTTCCGATGACAGTGGGATGAGTACTAATGGCCCTTCGTGCACGAGCCTCCTATGGGGAAGGTTTAATTGTATACCCAGTTCCTAGTTTAACCCAGGGTTATTCATATTCACTCGTATCAGATAATTATATATGTATAATGTTTTTTTTTTTCAATTTGTATCATACTACTTTTAGCCTCAACCAAAAAGAAAAAAAAAGCTTTCCATATACCTGTAAATTCCGGATACGCTCACTTAAATCATTTAATCTAGAAGCTTGCTCTGTTTGGTTTTTATATTCTTCAATGCTTCTTATAGTTGCATCCATTTCACTCATACATTGAATATGTTGTTGTATTGCTTCATCATTCTCCTCAAAACATTCAATTTGACTCTACATTGGCAATAACAATCCGGCTTAATGATACATATAATTTATGCACATTTGTTTATGTGGATTACTTTTTACCTTTAAGAACAATGGGTATTTCATTAATCGTTGAACAGGTTTTAGGAGAAAAGATTGTAATGTGAGTGACCGACATTCAGGATATAAACATCGTTCCTAAAAATTAATGGCAGAAAGGTTATGAATCATTTTATAACTATAAACTGTGACTGACTGTATTTAAACTTACTTGAACATAACTTCCGAGTATTTTTAAAGCAGCTGTTTGTGGATCAGATAAAGATTTGGCAATTAGGTCATTAGCAGGTTCGAAATGAGCAAAATATTCTTTATAAACGTTAAAGATATGTGGAATCTAATAATATTACATTGAAAAAATTGAAAACATTAGGAAACATAAAATAAAGTGCGAAATCTCTAAATATCTATATATATATATATTCTTTGGAGGTAAATCTTGCATGTAACTTACATAGTTCCTGAATCGTTCAACCACATCCCCAACAATTAAAGGTGGTTGAGCATTTTGACAATCACGTAAATCTGCCAATACTGCAACATGGAATTCGATAATTGAACGTAAACTGTCGAACGTTCGCTGAACTGGTTCTGGCAAATTTTCCCACGTAGATTCCAGATCGGTTATAAAAACCTTTTTATTTGATTTAATTTAGAATAGATTAGTATGTTCACTCGTCCTATTCACTAATTAAAAAAAGCGCCTTTCTATATATCAGGCTAACAGTAGCGAGTTTAGAAGCTATATAATAATATACACACTTACCTGTTGTACAAGTTGAAGATCAGTAAGATAAACCTCCTCTGTCATGATAAATTCGTGCAAGAGCTCTTGATACTTGATTTGTTTTGCTGAAAGAGAAGACACCAATTCATTATCTTCAGGTCCCAAGGTAGCACGCCATGTTGATGTAGTTGCTGCACTACTACTACTCATAATGCTTTCAGAATCGCGGCTTGGCATAGTTGATATACTGCTATGATTAAAATGAACGATAATGGGAGGTAGATCATCTGCTGGACTATTACTATCCTTGACATGTTTAAGAGTCATGTTGGCCAATTTACGTTGCAAATATTCGCTAGTATGTTTTGCGATTTTAGAATTTTTAATTTTTTTATGCAAACCTCCGTACTGTTGACCATGTAAAGAAACGTGATGATGATAACAACGATCCATCCTTATTGACTGTACATGGTCTCCAATTGTTGTATTTGGCTCTTTTCGTTCACTTTCAGTTTGAATTATCGTTTCTTGCTGTTCAGTGTCATAATCGTACGCTGTAAGTTGAAGAGCATTGTTCATTCTGCTTAATATCTTTGGTGTCTAAGAAGAAAAGAAGAAGGAAGTTCCATAAACAAAAGATAAATTTGCCGATTTTAAAAATCAAAGCACTTTTTTTTTCGTTTACTTTTTAATAGAGATGAACAGTAAAGAACGCGGTCTGATTTACAAGACATTTACTATACATAGGGAACTACATAAATTTTACATGTTTATCGATACTTAGCTACCGAAAGCAGTAAATAGATTATTTTATATAATTATCGAGGAAATCTTACCAATGCCCGTATAAACGCATCTGTACGTATCCTAAAAAAAGATATCAGAAGAGACCTGATAAAGTGATTTTTCGCTTTCTTTATCATAGGATAGAATATTTTAATATTGACCTTCTGTTTTAAGATCAGGGCCGCATCATAAATCAAGACATGGTAACTAACTACTTTTTTGCTGTTATGATAATCCATTGGAATTTTCAATACGAGTTTCTCATGGTTAAATTAGGTATACTATTCTCTAGCTGTCGCGTGCCACCTAAATTTATCCATCAAGCAACTAATTCCACTTTATATAATATGTCATATCTTGTTTATTACGTAAAGTTAGTATTGTTATTAGTTGCACTGTAATAAAAAATATACAAAAACATATTGATGACCCTTCCCCTGCAATTCAATGTAAAAAACGTTTAACAATTCAATAATTGATACCTGAACTATTTGAATCATCTAAATGACCTCTTATAAAAGAAGCTGTGCCTTTCAAGCATGATACATCTAGTGTTTTTACAGCCTAAATACACTTTCATTTCTCTCGCGATACAATCGCTACATCTTAACGGTAGATGTCTTAAAGAACCATGCCCTCGTAACTTTCCTGATTTTTGAGACTTCTTCGCCGATGATTTCGGTTCTGTATAGAATACTTGAAGAAATCTCAGTAAATAATCGAACTTGTTAGGTAGCAGCTGTGATACTACCCAAAACAAAAGAATAGTTGTTGTATGCCAACCTACGTAACCGTGTGTCCATTTTATGAAGAACCAAATTAGAATGTTAATAAAGCATTTCGACCATTGGGCCAGTATCAGCACCCGACATCTCTGAAAATGACTATCAATAGAAGCCTTTGCTGATTAAATTTAATGCCTCTTTCAAATTACATTCTTTGAATGAGTGATTTAGATAGAAGTCCCAATGGTTACGACTTCGATGTGATTTAGGTCCACATACGTTGCCGTATTTTTTTTAGGTTATTTAGCAGTTATATTTTTTTAGGACTTTTTGACATAAGAACCGGAAGCTTTCTGTTTCTATGCAATTCAGCTATCTATTCGATATATTATAATAGGAGAGTCAACATGGTTTTTTTAGCACAAATCTTTCTACGAGTAATACATACTGCTTTTAAAAAAAGAGTATAAGGTAAAAAAAAAGGAATTTTGTGTGTGTGTATACTTTAGATGTCGCCTGTTATTCTATTGTCTATTTACATAAAGAAACTAACAGCTCCTGAAATAAGTGTTAGCTACATTATCATGTCACATGCAAATAAACAACTTAAACGTTTCCTATGTAATAGTAAGCTGGTACCTGAACAAGCTGCTTGATTCTTTTCTTGATCTATTAACTCATATATATGCAAATATCCATTTTAAATATATACTAGAAGAGTGAGAATAACATTGCTTATCAGTTCCCACTGATGATAAAATCGCTTCTCTCATCTATATTACTTTTATTACTATTAGTAATAGTACATGTAGTACGTACAACAAACAAGAAAACAAATAAAAGTAATTGTCTAGGACCAGTCATCTTGGTCTTATGCATGTAAACAACATAAGACTGTCAGTTTTCGTTTAATATCTGGAGACTTAGAGGACTTTGCCGATTTTTGTCGCGCTCTCATGATAATAAAGCATATATATTTACACAGAGCAACTAATGTGCGTATAAATGACGAGTTTCAGAGGCAATACATTGCCTTACTGGTGGGTAAAATAAACATAGATATATTGTATACTCAGAGTGATGATACTATTTCAGTACATGATCAATTTAATTTTGCTTGAATATTTCTAAGGTATGCTTTTTTCTCTTGATGATATCTACTTGCCTTACTCGCCCAAGAAGCTATTTATTTTTATTGTTACTTATGTAGTCATAAAAAGAGTGAGAAGTATATATTTATGTTTAAAAATGTATATATAACATCAAAACATTAATATTTTTGCCAAGAAGTAAAAAAGAAAATATTATGATAATTTGCCTGCTTCAATTGGCTCAGTGATTCGGTTGAATTATTCTTTCTTGGTATCTTCGTCTTTGTGACGTATAAACTTTATATCTTTGGTTAATTCTTGTTGTACAAATCGAGTAAATACTGTAGTATCTTCAATGGTCGGTTTCCTTAGACCTGGATCCGAACGAAATTATTTACAAGCTTTCCCATTCTCAAAATACAGCAACACAGAACAGTCTGTATCCATGAACCATTATAAAATAGCCACGTGAGCACATCTCTTTTACAAATATCTAAAACGTTCCATCTACATACTTTTCCCTTGAAAACCATAACATGGGAATGAATTGCATTCACTCCTTCGTTTTTGAGTTAAAAAAGAAAATACTTTATCTCTACGTAGTTTTCTTTTAACAATTATTATCATCTCCAGAATGAACCTATTCATTAGTCCTTTTTTCTGCTGTATCATTATACATGTTATTACATGTATAATCAATTAGATAATTTGTGTACATTGTATGATATAAAAGGGTTACTATATATCCAGATACTTTATCTGTATACCTAACAAGCTTTATATTGAAGGTCGGGAAGAACATTTGTTTAACACTGCTATATAATAGCATATTGTTTTTTTTCCTAAAGATTCGCGGCCAAATTATTCTTCACTTTGCGTCTGCTGTAATTTTCAATTTTGCGCTGTTTATAGTACTTATATACAAGGATTTCCGCGAAGTTGAAAATAATCAGGTGCAAACGTAAAATTACAGCAGACGCAAAGTGAAAAATAATTTGGCCGCGAATCTTTAGGAAAAAAACAATATACTGATAAGCTTAATCCCCCCCCCCATTTCATCATGTCTTATTTCTCTCAGACACAATTACACTCATTTAGCATAAAATAAACAACAACGAAAAAGGGAGGGAGTATAGCGTGTGAATCACTTGCAAGTTTGTCAATTTTTACTAAAAGGAGGCAAAAATCTTTTTTTTTTCATCGAAGTTCAATGTGCGGAAAATATACATATTTAATCCTGGACAGGAAGTATATAAATACACTTTTTAAGGGAACTGGAATTTCTCTGTACGCCCATTCCTCTCCCCTCTCCACAACCTTGTTTAACCTGATAAAAGCTTGATTATATCATTTGAAAATTAGCTGTCGCTTTTATTGAGATGCTATTAAACATGTAGACTTTTCACTATAATGGGTAACAAAATTTTAATTTTCGGGTGTCACTAAAAAAGGTGTACAATCAAAAAGGTGTACTTTTTAAAAGAGCGACATGAATAGCTAAAAAAAGTACACTTTTTTTTATATCTTTCCTATAACACTCGAACCTCAAACTATCCCTTATTATCTATAAAATTACATAAATTCTGTAGCAGACCCTTATCAGCGTCGGGAAGTAGTAGTGTGGCTACTGAGTTTGACAACGAGAAGAAAAAGTAATATTTGATTCATCCAGAACACGAGATATGGAACAACCTGCTACAAGAGGTTATCATAAAGTTAGATGGAATTTTTTTGACCTCACTGTCGATTATAAAGCTACATGAAGATATACCTTCACAGAAACATCTTACTCTATAAGATACTCTATGTTTTTTAGGCAGTTGATACATACAAGTGTCATAGACATTTACAAGATACCAAATAGATAGGAATGTAATATAATAAAATAAACAGCACCAAATATTATAGAATAAAAAGGTAGAAAACTGAATGACTTGTACGTCAAATTTTGAATCAAAAACTAATCATAAAGATTAATAACCAGCACTCTCTAATAATCAATATAACTGTAAAATAAGGTCAAGATCACCATAAAAATTAGCAATATTTTGACCATACATAATATTTCATTAAATATAAAAGCTATGTACTAGGATATAAAGTACAATGTATGATTTCATATTTGGTATAAAAATAACTGATTTGGTTTCTGGTTTTTTCATATTACAAAAAGTATAAAATTATAACACTATTTTTCATTATATGAAAGATAAAAACCTAATATTTCTTTTGATCCCGTAAATATTTGGTTTTGAAAAAATACTTTGAGATATTATGTAGAAAGGTGCATCAAGTCTACGATGAAGCCATAAAACCCAATTGTACACCTTTTTTATGACTGGAATTGCGGAATTTCAAAAAGTACACCTTTTTGATTGTACACCTTTTTTCGTGCTTCTCAATTTTCAGTTTGAAGTTCATGATTTTTTTCAGTGATCAATCTTAAAATACAAAACATGCGTCATTCGTGCCAACTGAAAGAAAATGTAAAACAAATCAAGAAAATTAAAAAGCACCAACCATCATGAGTATATACCTTCCTTTTAAGGAGAGACTTTTCAACATTCGATACATATTTTCATCCAGCTTTTCTGCCAACTCCTCATCGTGACCATATTCCCTCCCCCAAGTACTCGGAACTTAATTTTTGTGCTACCATCTATAACGCCACAATTCAAATTGGCGGATTATTCCATCAGTTCAATCCAAAAACAAAATCTAAAAATAATATAGAGAAATGCGCGAACAAGCGAAAAGGGTGGGGGTTTGAAGAACAGAAAATTCTCACTATCTATTTTGCATCACACATGCTAATAGTAGTAAAAAAGAGACTACAGAAAAGAACAAGAATACTCGTTTGCATTTTTTTTTATATTACATGAATGAAAAAACATACATCATTTCTACCATTTTTTGTGTATAATACAGACTTTAGAAAAAGTAGCACTCTTATATAGATTTTCTGAGTGTAATTATTATTCAAGCTCTATACGTATATAATAAAAAAAATCATATCCAATTTAGTAAGGTTACCTGGTACGTCTTGTTAGACTCAGCTTCTTTGAGGCTTAACATAAACTAAAGCACAACACAGAAATTACTGTATAAAGCATAATACTATGATCACCAGAATTGCTTTGCATACAGCTATACATAATAATTATTTAGACTTGATTTAATAAGATCTTTCTTCTTTGCTTTTATTACAAATAAGGTAAATAAACTGATGAGTGGCTATAATGATAATGAATAAGCTGATATCGTTTAGAACATAAAAGAATATGTATATATATATGACAACTACCACACCATTTTTTATTACTACTTATAAAATGTAATCAAGCGGTGCACACTTCGATTATTATTCTCTTTTACATAAAAGCTTCACTAATTAGGCTATAATACCCGCTGTACAAGTGCTCAACTACATTATTATTTCTAAAGATATCATATATTTAATGTACTACTAACAACGAGATATAAGTATATTTTTATAGTACTACCACATATATGAAATAGAATCCAGAACGATTTTTCCTCAACAACCCCTCCACCGTGAAATAATTGACGAAGATGGAGATTCTCATTGGTGACACCATATTCATCAGCAGGTATGTAATAGTATCAGGTAAGCTATAAACTTACACTGTTATACCTTATTTCTGAGATATGAAAAAAACGAAACTAACAAGTTAGTTAATGAGAAGTCAAAAAGAAAAAAGAAAAAAAAGTGTAGTAGATTATACGTAGCAATATGTCAGCTTACTTACATCAGGAGCCTTTATTTCTTAATTTCACATTGAAAAAGAGAGACACCTAGTCATGTTAATCTTTTTTATTTATTCTTAAACAAAATAATAATGATTATAAATTATACACTATCTTGGTAAATATGATACGGAAATGAGTTTCTATAGCAGGTTTTTCGAATCCACTTGTTGTTGTTGTTGACGCATATATGAAAATACTCATTATTTACTGGTTTATTATAATAAGTAGTATCGTTTCGTCTCATGTAAAACATCGTATTATAATATATACTTGATGTTTATCAAGAGATGGGAAGAGTAGTTTGATTGTTAAAGTGATTGTTTCTTAATTTTTTACCCTGTTTGTAACACAATCCAAGTTGTTTAACTCCCTCTATGTCATACAAAAAGTAACCATTCATGTCCATAAAATGAGTCGGTGTGAGCCGTCGCTTGTTCTCACAAGAGAATATCCATGTGTAATAAACTAGTTTTACATACATCATTATTAATTGCAAGTTTATTCATCTATAGTTTATCCCGTTGAGATAACGTGTTAGTTATGCCTAACTAGCAGGATTACACAACATGCTTCAGTTAGATCAATAAGTAAAAACCATACGTTGACATCAAGAGAATGAAAAGAAATAAATAGTCCTTTTTTTCTTTCCCTTCGATGATTATTATTCATTAAAATACAACTGCTTTGTTTATTAAGAGACAATTGAAACTTGGTTGACAGGGCTGTTTGTTGCCGGTAAACAAGAGTAAAATATAAAAACTTGTAAAAATTCTGCTATAGTTCTTGAATTTGTCCTTATCATTACATATTGAAAGAGAACTTATTTTATGAATGGCAGACGAAGAAGAGCACAGCCTTTATAAATATTAGAAACGTTCTGTCCGAATCTGTGCACTAGAAGATTCATTCGCAGTTTTCTATATTTAAGTCAAGGTTTTTTTTATTCAATCGATGGCTACTAAACTATTGCATAAGTCATTACTTATACTCTGTTTATACACCAAACAATTATTATTACTATTACAAGTCTTTAGTTAAATACGAAAAAAAATGAACTTATTTTCTTTAGTATAAGCAAAGAGAACAAGAAATATTGCATACTTGTTAATAGAAGTTTGTCTTACAAGTGGGAAGTCTGCTATGGTTATAACATTAATATTATATAAAGTCTCGCAACATACAGAAAAAACTATCTGGTTTTCTTGCTTTCATAAAAGAAGCTAAACTTGTTTGATTAAATGACCGCGTATACAGGACATTATCTTCATGGTACGGAAGTTTACATACATATAGACAGTAATAATTCATATTAAGTGATGAAACTTTGAACATGATGAGCTTATACTATAAAGTATCTGCATGTATAAATACTCTCTAGAGAGTTTACCGTATTATTGACAGCATCCTCGATACAAAACATAGCAGCAGGCGTAAAGATTGTTGCATGTATAAATGTTGATCACTGACTATTTAAAAGCCTGAGGGAGTAAATTTTTGTTATATTTAACTTAAGTTCATGAATCGCCATACCTAGTAGCTGCTTGCCGATTATCCGGTTCTTCTTTACTGGTCCTCGATACAGTGTCTGTAATATTTTATTTTGTAGTTATTTTAAATATATTATATTTAGTACTGTGTAGCCATGGTTTTGAGTGATATGTGGGGGACCGTTAGCTTATCTAGTCCTAACATGAAAAAAGGGGCAATCACATGCAGATATCGCTAATGCTATGAAGAGACAAATATTAACTAGATATTATTATATGTTGAGATGTAATTTCTTTGTTATAATTAATTGAGCTCTAGTTAGCACTTGTATATTTAACTAATTGTAGTGTCATTACTATATAAATAAAGCAAAAGACGAAGAAAAGACATGCTAAGATATTTTTATCACTGATAGTTTTCTAAATGCATATATAGTAAAGCAAATACTGCACTATTCCAGAACTTCAGTTATGAGAAATACAAGAGCGAGCTATAATGTGTTGTATTATTGTATCCGGTACAGCTATATCCTCGATATCGTTTACCGTTCATGCATAGTTTGTTAAAATCTTTATTAGCTTAGTCTTATTAGTGGAATTGCATGTATAGTATTTCAATAGCCTTTACAGTTTATTATTGATTACTATAGCTGGATATATAAATTATCAACATCTTGTATTTGCAGGATACTAACCTGAAGTATACCTGATTAAAATATTGAGAGGATATTGATGACAAGTGCATTTATAGTCATTAATTATCCATCCCATCTACTTCATATATGAATAATATATGTAAAGAAAAATAATGGTTCTTTCTGTGATATTTTAAAGCCTGGAAAAATAACAATTCGTGCTGTACATAGATTATAGTTATGCTGAGGTAAATGAAATAATTTCGCTACTATTTTTTTTTTATTTACAAGTTTCCTAGTACAGCATAATACACGTCTTTTAAGTTGTAATTCGACTTTCCAGCATTTCCCTCCCTCTAATAAAAAAGAATGTAAGTTGACACAATTAAGTTTGGTGTGTTCGTTTTACTATAAAACTAGCTCCCATCTGAACACAGGCTTACTTAAGGTTCGGTTTTCTTCTTCCAGATAATTATGGATCTTCGTGATATTACTGATAATGTACATCAACGACATCAATCGAACCAACAACAAACATCACAGCAGGAACACACAACTGATAATGTTAAGCGAGAGGTAGGGATTATATAACTAAAGAAAAAGTCTAAGGCAGTCATTTTTAGGAATTACTATAAATATTACATATATATAATTATAGGTAGAACATACCAAAGGACCCAGTATGCCAGGTCGATCTGCACAGCAGACACCGTTTTCAGAATTAACCGGTCAGTTGCAGCAACAACAAGATACACAAAAGCAACCCGAAAATATATCTCCACGTACATATCTTGATAGTACTGTTGTCCCAACATTGTTAGAAGGACTTAAACGCGTTGTATTGGAACGGTAAAATAACAAGAATTATAAATAATTACGATGGTGGATGAATGGTTAAGGATATGGGTAGCTACTGATCTGTGAACGGATAATTTATATACTCTTTTTTTTATATAAGTCCATCGGATCCGTTGGCATATTTAGGACGATATTTATTAGACTGCTCGGCTAACCTTAAGGCCGAAAGCAAAAATACAATGCGACCGCCCCAATCCCAAGGTGGAGCACCAACTACAGCAACAACAGCAACATCGTTATCACTACATTCATCTCCGTCTTCATTTGTTAAAAAAGAATCTCAATCATAAAAAAATATACATATATGTTTATACATCTACAAAAAGAATGGCGGAATTGGTAATCTATACCTAGATTATTGTTACTATCTCTCTAATTTGTTGATATAAAGAATGGACGAAGCATATCTGCTTCCTCTTTCATTTCTTGTTCACTACGTGGCAATCGCTCCTCATTATCCACGCGATTTTTACTTTTTCCTGCTAATTCATCATAAATATCATCGTTATTTGCCCAATCGCCAACTTTACGTGGTATTACATGCATATGCACATGTGGAACCTATAATATAAAATACATTTGAAACTACATTATTTTCTGTTTCTCTATATACAAATTGGGCAATCAATTGTTGACTTTACGAGGTAACATGCAAGTATATCCAGATGCATTATTTACCGTTTGACCCGCTTGAGGGCCGTCTTGGATGACAGTTGTAAGTGATGTACATTCGTACGCATTTTCTACAACATTTCCGATGGTTTTTGCACTTAGCATCATATCAGCTGCCTACGAGTAACAACAAGAAATCATAACGATCAAACATAGGTAACGTTAGTATCGAAGGCAATAGTAACTCCAATTTAAGATTGAATTATTTTTGTCTACCTCTTCGTCACTTAAATCTCTAAGTCGAGGTGCGACACGACGAGATATTACAAGCACATCTATAGAAAAACAATTAGCGGTTTACTCACTTCATGAATAAGTTAAACTTTTATTAATAAAATAAACGTACGGCCACTAAACGATAATATGAAGGTTATACCATTATTAGGTTAAGATAATGATTTGTTTCTGTTGCGTTAATATATTTCAGTCTCTTTTCTTGCACCCTTCAATAATGAGCAAGTAAAAAAAAAAGAGATTGTACATACGGCGTAATAGGCTTTAAATTGACCAAGCCAAGACAATATTTGGACTTGAAGAAAACTTGAGAATCTGTGATTTTATGTGGACCAAATTGGTACATTCTTGTCAGCATGACCGAATAAAAAAACGAAAACTGGAAAAGAAGTCGAAGAAAAAAAAAGTCCGGTTCTGAAGGTGAGTCAGAGAGAAGTTGAACAAGAACTAAAATCCTGACATTCAAAATTTATTGATCGTGCTCTTTCTCTTCCCCCCCCCCGCAATTCTCTTCTTTAATTACTTTTAAAGAAAAGTTTTTACTTGACACGTCCAAATAATAATGACTCGATTTAACGGTTGCATAGATTTGCATAACGGCAAAGTAAAACAAATCGTAGGTGGATCGCTTAGTGATGATTCACCCAGTGAACTCAAGACGAATTTTGTTTCAAAGTAAATAGAAATAATATTACAGTTGTATCTTTACGATCACCCAAGTTTGAATATACAAAGAAAAAAAGAGGAGCTTATTATATTTTTTATTGAAAAAAAATTAATCATAGAGAGGCACCTAAATATTATGCTGAACTGTATCAAAAGTTTGGCGTAACACGTTGTCATGTTATTAAACTCGGCCCTAATAATGATGAAGCCGCCAAAGAAGCACTAAGTGCATGGCCACAAGGTTTACAAGTAGGTGGCGGTATTACGTCGGACAATGCACAAGAATGGATTGAATATGGTGCTTCCAAGGTAACGCGAACAACTTGTCAGTTGGGGGAGGGAACAAACTCTTTCAACAATAAAGTTTGTTAAAAAATAAACATTTTATCTAAACAATTTTTTTATTCACACGAGGAATTTTAGGTGATTGTCACAAGCTATCTATTTCCGGATGCAAAGTTTTCCAAAGAAAGATTGGTGAATCTTTGTCATCAAGTAGGTAAAGATAAACTGGTGGTTGATGTCAGGTAAAATAATTCATTTATAATCAAAGTTACTAGCAAGAAATGATCTACAAAACAAATACAGTTATGCATAAACTAATAATTCATTTTTTGGGGGTGGTGTGTACGGATAAAATATAAAAATAAAATTACAGTTGTCGACGACGTGATAAAAAATGGGTGGTTGCAATGAACAAATGGCAAACGATGACCGATATGGAAGTTAACAAAGGTTAGAAGAAGAAAACAGAATAGTACACATATTATATAAGCGTGTACATAAATGTTACGCGTATCAACTTGGTTTTATATTTTTATATTTTCGGCTAACTGATCGAATTGTTTTATTGGTATCATAGAAACTTTGGCTATGCTATCAGAATATTGCAGGTAGAACAGATAAAAATATCCAAGAGAAAAGGAGAGAAAGAAAAGTGATAACTAACATGCGGAATCACACAATCGGTAACCCGATCCATTTTAGTGAATTTTTAATTCATGCGGCTGATGTAGAAGGCTTATGCAAAGGAATTGATCAGGAACTGGTCCGAAGTAAATACATTAAAAGTTTATAACGATATTTATGAAAAAGAAAAAAATACAAATACGGACACGGACACGGACATAACTAATGTTTGGTATTTTAGAACTAGGAGAATGGGTCACAATACCAACTACGTATGCTGGTGGAGGACAATGTAAGTATGCAGGTTCAGCGACAACCTAGCATCAGCTTAAAATCCAAATAATTAAGCACCGAGGAAATAATGGTAATAATAATAACAATTAATATTTATGGGGTGGGGGTCTACATTCTATTTTTATATTTTGGAATATTATAGCGATCGAAGATTTGGCGTTAGTCGACAGTTTATCCAAAGGAAAAGTGGATCTTACTTTTGGAAGGTAGGTGTTACTAAGTGTAATCCTTTTTTTTTCGGTAATACAAATCCACTAACTTGGGGCTTGATTCTGTTTGTTTTTTTAAATGTTACGTTAAAAAATTATAGCGCGCTCGATATATTCGGAGGAGATGGAGTGCTCTTCGCTGATTGCGTTGCATGGAACAAAGATCATCAATAGAATAGAATATGTATACAAGACCTGTAATAAAATTTTGATCTATGATATCACTTAAGCATATGATTACACACATAGTTTTTCTTTTTTTGTTCAATTCCTTTTCATCTGTCATCGCTTTCCCATTCAACCAGTCTTACTTTTTTGATCCTAGATTCGAAAGGGAGAAGGAAGGGAGTATCGAGTCCGTGGGGTTACAGGAGCAATAAGCTTATTGAAGCGTCAAGAAAACGAATCTTCGCGAATAGATTTAATGTACAGCCATTTAAAAATGAAACGGCGCATTTTGTTGTCCGAGAATATAGTTAAGAAATAAGCAACAAACTCAAAACTGACGGTGATCATTGTGCAACCAAGAATAGGGATTCCCTTTCAAAAACCAATTTCTTTTTTCTCACTTAGAATAATAATAATAATATCATTAGCACTCTTTATGTTCATTTTCTTCCTCTTTCGCTTCCCCCGAAAAATCTTCTTGTCACCCTTGTGCTACGAAAGGAAAATATACCGGATCCGAATATCCTAAGTCTGGAACCGCGAATTTCAGGGAGCACGGATAACGAAGGCTAATAATATTTATTACATGTCGATGGTACATGCATTACGATCGACATCAAAGTTTAATAACAAGCTAGAATCTCTTGACACGACGCTTTGTTTTTTGAATTGTTTAATAACTAGAAAAATTGTACCGGAATAGTCTCACGGATGACAAAACGAAAAGGAAATAAAGGGAATGTTAACTGAGGTGGCTGCAAGTGATCGGATTTTGTTGGGAGAACTTCATATGGGAAAAATGTTACACTGTCAACAGAGAATGTTGATCGATGCGTCTAACATCTGAGATTCTTGAAGAGGGCCCGGCCGCTTGGAACTTGTCATCGATCTACCTTCTCTTTCTCATTCTCACTCTCATCGCACTTACATTTATACACCTCTTTCCTCTTTTTCTCATTATTCTCTCTTTTCCCCTCTTATTCTATATCTTATATAGTTCAACATATATATTATATTATACACACACACATTATAAATATATAAATATATAGTACATTTACAAACATATATAACATAATAGTCACTCATTTTAAATGAATCATAGCTATCGGTGCTTTTGGTCATTACTTGATAATGAGAACTTTAATTTTCTTTACGCCTCGCAAGTTGTCCCAAACGACATTCGGCCAATCTTCAAACGACGATCATTGTTTGATCTTATGCATCCCGATGAAGCTGATCTTGCTCAACGGGATTTGAAACGTTTCGTAGCGGCGAAGTCATTGAATGGATCTATAACTAGGTTAATAATAATTTTCATTTTATTTCATGATACTTTTTTTTTTCTCGAAAAGAAAAGAAGCTATTCCCCAGTCTGGGTGAAGCTTTCTCTATGAGGAATAAGGTGGCCTGTGTACTGGGATAGAAAAAAAAAACATGAGTTAGACCATCTGGGTTCTTTATTTCCACATTCACACGGAATATGCTTATCTCAAAACCTTAACCACATCTAACTGAACAATATATAGATGCCGTTTGCGGAACTTGGTTGGACACGAACCTTCTCCCGACGCGTCCGCTCCTGGTGTAGGTTAATCTTTTATTTTTATCTTATTTTTTAACCACCTAAAATTATGTATCCTAATATGTGGATTTCATGTCTTAAATATTCATTCATCTCCCCCAAAATTTACCATTATTGCTGTTATAGTTCATTTAACTCTTAAAATATTAATCAAGAAACTAATTTGTTTTTATCATTATATTGCCAATTATTACTAGATGTCAAATAGTGACTGGCTTATTGTTGATGTAATTGTCTATGTTGCAACAGATCAGCTCTTGCTCGCATTTTTTCATGTGGATCCAGGTACGGCAAGACAATAAATTAAGTTTTCTTCTTTGTGTGAACTGGTTAGTCGGGTTCAATAAAATTGATTGGCCGAGCCTATTCACATATATTGCTCCTTTTTTCTGAAATTCCATTTTTTATTTTTCTTCCCCCCCCCAATTTAGGGTCGCTTGCAGGTCGGCACACTAACTCATGTGGCGAACACTTTTTTGACGGCCCGGTATATATGCATTTTCTTTGTTTTACAATGAAAAAAAAAACTTCTTATTACTCCTATCATGGTTATTTTGCTTTATTTATTTATTTTGTTGATTTGTTTTAGCTAAACATGAAAAGTCTATATATTCATATTAATCTGTATATAGCATGACACCAATTATATTCGGACCCTGCTCAATAAGCAACCCCCCTCTAATAATCAGCGATTCCTTCACATATTCGATAGTCGCACGAAAACGGCTATGCTTTCATGGCCCGAACGCTATCATCACGAGAATAGTCTGACCAGTCTTATTGATGGTCGTGCTAGTACGGCCTCGTGCTTCAAATGTTCGAGTCACTCTTCGCGCAATGTCTCACCAACAGGCACGCTAGCAGTCGCGGATCATATCATTATTCCGTACGGCTGTATCACATTTGTTATGACGACGATACCACCGCAACAAATTTCAGTACCCGTAGCAACAACGACTGTAGCAGCACAAGCCAATTCAGCTCATATTATCGTGAAACATCAACAAAGATTAACTCCAACAAAATTTAATGAGTATGTTGTTTCGTTTCTTTTTATATCAATATTTACATATGCTTTCCATATTTGACAATACACCGAGAAAAAAAAGTTTTTGCGCATATTATTACGTACTTGTTGGCTGAATGGTTCATTCCTTTGGGATTTATAATTTAATCAATTTAATAGTAATCACTATAAAGACGGTCATCAACATGATAATGATAACATTAACAGGCTACCCAGCCTACACGACTTGCCACACTTGGCAGAAGAATCCATTTTTGGTTTTTCATCTCAAGAAACTCATCTTGTTCCAAACACCGCTAGTAGTAGCAACAATAAAATTATTGGGAGTATTAGACCTCCAGGAGACACCACGGAACATTTCTTACCAACTTTATCGTCATCATCAACTACGACAACAAAGAGATATAATCCTTACAATGATACATTTGATTCGACTGGACTTCCCCCGATAGAGACCCCTAATAAACCATTTATTCCTTATGCTCGTCGTAATGCCGGGACCACAAATTCCCCAACTGTGGCGATTACAGATGACGATGTCAGTTTTTCACCAGATATTAGTAATAGGTCAGCAACTCGTTTGTACCATCAGTCACTCCCACTTTCATCTGCTCCGATGCAGTATCAGCGACGCTCCCCGCCACCGTCTTCCACAAATAGTATAACTACAACCACGGCCCATGCGTCCGTCCGCAAACGGCTTCATTCATCCTCCGTTGGGGTCCACCACCACCCTCTTCGTGGTAACAACAACAGCACTAGTGTCTCAGTTATACAAAATCATTGTGAGAGTTGTGGTACAGATTCCAGCCCAGAATGGAGGAAAGGGCCCTCGGGCCACAAAACGTAAGTTTTTAAAAAAGCGACGCTCTTTTACACAAAGAAAAGCATATGACACATAAGCATTGACCTCTTCTTGATCAAATTAATTAGTTTGTGCAACGCGTGCGGTTTGCGATGGAAGCGTTCGCTAACACGTAAAAAGAAGCTAGTTCAACAACAACAGCAGCAACAGCAACAGCAACAACTTAATCATAATCCATCCCCATATAATAGTCTTAACAATACAACTAGCCACAGTATCACTACGACCAATACGCTTCCTACCAGCAACAATACACGGTATTCAGCACCATCTTCGCCAGTATCTTCATGCTCATCGTCCTCGTCTTCCTCGGCATCATCTTCACCAACATCCCTCGTGGGGCCAATGACTCCACACTATATCTCCTCAACATCATCTTCTACACCTTGTCAAAAATCCTTTCACGATCACTCTTCTCAACAACAACAATATCAACAATCTCAACATTATGATCTCGCTTTCCGTTATTAGCAGTAGTAAATAACAAACAAGCCTCATTTATTTTTAATTCTTGCAGCCTAAACAAACAACGTCAACAACAACAATGCTGGTACACAGTTATTATTTTCAATTTCATTATTTTTTTACAAAGCTTTACTATATTCCCCAACACTTTTCTTTGTTATTTTTTCTCTGTTTTCTAATTTTATTCAAGCACGTACGTACTACCAACAACTTGATTATATCTTTATCTTTTTTTTATTATTCTTCATATGTACATGTATAAACAACTCAACACTTCTACCCACAACACTATTGTTTTCCTTATTGAAATATTTCTTCGTATCTCTGCTTTCCCCCTCCATCCCTCTTCCCCTCTTTCGATTTGTATCAATTTTAACATTATCCCTTTGCTCTTTATCAAACTTATATCTTCCCTTTGACTCCCTTTCTATTTTTTTCCCTATAATGTCATAAAGAATTCCCTACCATCTCCTTCACCTATATACCTTCTGTTTTGTTTTTTAATTATTATCCTTATTTACACCAAGATGTTTTTTTTTACAATTCCTTTCTATCTACCTCAAAAAAGCCCCATACACTTATTATAATATATCGGCACAACTACATATCCTTTTCCTTTCTTGTTCTATTTTTCTTTTTTCTTTTTTTTGCAGCCCACCAACATTACACAGCAACAAAATTTCCCATTACCTTTTTCTTTAGTAGAGAGAGCCCTCACAGCACATTATTAATGATTCTTATATAGCACCAAAAAAGCCCACCAATTATCTTTCTTTTTTTCCTAATTATACCAACTTGCACAATTACTTCAATTAACCAAAAATAAAGCATCTTATTACATGACGATTTTTTTTATCTAAGAATTTAAACTGCTTACCAATGTTAACAAAACGAATACTGAAAATGTGATATACGTATACTCTCCGAATCACACTTTTTTTTTTCTTTATATAATAATGATACGTACGTAAACTAGTTTTCCCTCTCTCCCCCATATCTTTCTAGCTAAGTTGAATTATTTGACGAAAAAAAATTATTGTGGAGGAGAGCAGGCAGGTATTCCTCTGTGTTCGGTCGTGTCATTGATACTGTCCTGCAAGTGTACCTCTGCATAAATAATACAGTAATTTTTCGTTAAACCTGTACTCAATACCGGTTTAGCGAAATACCTGTTTAACGTTTTAGACCCAGCTAGTAAATACAGAATATACCATGATTACATTTAGATAAGAAACATGATGACAGTTCATATAATGTAACTATAGCTGCTTACTACGTACAACTTTGCTACTGTGAGTTAATTCTTTTGATACAATAAAAGTGAACATATTCATGAAATAGAAACGATGAACCAGAGATCGGATATCAATAATAAATTCACAGCAAAGTGTGTTTGTATTAAAATAGAGAATGGTTAGCAGTTGAATGAAAAATACGTGTAGAAATGAATTACAGCAACGGTATAATTACATATTTAACTGTAATAAACAAGTGCAAGAGGTTGAGGAAGAAGTAGTAAATGATGAAGTAGAAAGAAGCACCTGTGTGAAGAATTTAGCAAAAAAGAGACACTGTTATCAAAAATTGGTTGACGAACTACCTCTTAACGACAAGAAGGGGGCTGGATATTTTTATTTGCTGCACACGAATTAACTATTTAGAAACAAAGGAGCCTGCACTATTGATTTTACCAAAATAAATAAATAAACTATTATTATAAATCCGGTAAATATCTGGGAAAGCGCACCAGATACAGGTTTAACGAAAAATTACTGTATTTTTTGACATATAATGAAGTTGTTCTGAATAATTCAATTTTTGTTTTACTGTAGTATTATGTCGTAGCAGTTTATGAATTTAGAAAAGTATGTACAGTAAATAATAAAGCTTGAACATAATAAATGGGAACAAGAAAGCACAATCAAATTCTTGTTCTTTTTTTTTATCAGGTTGTAATATTTATTCTAATAATTGGGTATTTCGTAGATACTGTTCGTATGATTTAAATACCTAGCTTGCTGACGAATAAGAATAATATACCGTATTAGCTATACACGTATATAATATAATTATTATGAAAGTCTTATATTATATATTTATCTTCAAGTATCAGAATCGACAACTGTGTTAATCTCCCAATGGTTTCCAGATTCAGCCAAACAACCAAGCTCTCCAAATTTAGATTTTATGGTTTTTGGCGGTCCGTTAGGGCAAAGGAATCTCTAAACCGGCTCCCTAAATGACTGTGTGTTGTTGCTGCTGTTACAACTTCTTTACAATAGCAATGTTGACAAATACGAAGCTTTCAACTTGAGTGTGTTGACTATGGAGTGGAGAGACAACTAATTATTTATATCTATGGTTTACTACCATATTAACAATATGGATCTATCAAATTATCTATTTTGTTTTAGCACATATCTACATTATTTATGCTTAATCGTTGCTGTAAACTATATGGCGTATTCTATGATACATACCAAATAGGTAAAAAAATAAATAGAAAGCATAGATAATATTTCATGCTTAGACAGTACGTACGCCCAGTGTAAAAAATAATTTATGAATGCAAAGGCTCTATCATAAGAGCATACATACGTATATGTAGTATAGCACACTTTCTCATATATACCCCAAGGTCTATATAATAGAGCTTAATTGAATCTCCAATAATGTAACATAGAGATAATATACTTAAAATAACCTCGGTACTTATAGAATGGCTCTATTAATAATGTTTTTTTGTTTTTATACTAATATGCTACTGCTAATGAAAATGATGAGATGAGTTTATACCGATCGAAATAAATAATATAAAGTATGAAAAAAAACTTCCCTGTTCTTAAAATTAGCAAAAAGTGTACTGTTTCAATTCATCCTTCCGAAACATATCATTATCGCTCGTTATTGATACGTAGTCCGAAACAAGTGGTGTTTTCCTGTCAATGACGGACCAGAAATAATTAATCTAAAACTAAATCTATCAATGAATTTTATTGTGTCTGAGATGACAAGTCGATTAAATGGTCAATATACTATAAATATATTGAAAAGTAAAAATAGTAATTAGTATTTGTCTTACTTGCCTATTCCTGGTTCTTCCCTAAAACAGCAACAGACAAATAAAAAAATATTCAACTAATTCTTTAACATGAGTGTAACTAATCATGTATTTACTCAACATTTCTTCTTAGATAGCGATACTTTAATTCTATATCACTAATATATTATATTTATTAAATTCTGAACATGTTTGTATTATTCTCATAGCAAATCCCATCTAACCGTTCTAATCATCGTGATAATAGCAGAAAAGAGGAAGTTATTTTATTTATGATACACAAAAAAACGTTTGGATATTTGTTCCTAACGTTACCGGAGATACGAAAAAGCTTAACCAAAAAAATTATATCATATTTGTATGTATAATCCCTATAGCATAATAACCATAATTTTGTTTTTTTGGTGCCCAAAAGGCTTATATTTCTATTTAAGATTAATAGCTAGAAATAACAGTTGTGTGAAAAGCAAAAGCAAAAAGTAAAAAAGCATTACAGTAGAGTCCAAAGCGCCAAAATGCGCTATCACTACTTGCCGCCTGACACATAATCAGTTACACAATGCGCTGTGATATATAGGGTCTGTTCAATCTGCTTTTACGCTTCCTTCTATCAATTTTATAACAGTTCAAAATAGCCTATCTTTAAAGTATTGTATATTTTTATTATTATGTAGCAATAGGTATGGGATAACAAGGATAGTTTGAAGCTCATCAGTTTTTTTTTAACATTTATAAAAAAAAAAATGAGACCACAGATATAAAGAATTATTCAGGGCACAGTCAGAAATAAAGCCTCGGATCGATGACGATCGTAGTACCATCTTTTTTTTCTGATGCTCATGTGTTATATCTATGAGTAAAGTAAGGGAAATGCTTGAAGATCCGAAAATCGGGCTAGGTTCTACATTATAATTTACCATGTTCGCTCAACCAACGAATTCTTCGCGTGTGCACGCAGACTCGCTCTGACTGGCCCTAACAGTCACTTGGATTCCCGCATTGAGCGGGAACTCAAAAGGTAAAGGCGAATTCAAGAAGTTGAAAGGTTGTTGGTTGAGAAAAAGGAAGACACTTATACCAAAGAGTGTGAAAAAAAAACCTTGGGCCTCCAAACCCAGAGTATATACATCACCCTCATAACACAGACCAAGGAAAAAAAAAGCTTCGCCACTCTAACAATCCCTTTTCTTTTTTTCAATAAAACTTTGAACTTAACTTTTTTCTTCCAATGAAGGTAAAGGTTCAATGACTAGAATTAAAACTGTACACTTGTTTTCATGTTATTAACGGATCGGCTCTTTTTTTGATAGTTTGGCAAGCAAATTCAAAGTCAACAGTTTACAGAATGGAGTGCACATTATTTGGATTATAAAGGACTCAAGAAATTCATTAATTCCGTTCTCAATACACCATCCGAAAACCAATCAAACAGGTCAGACGACGATCGATCGAAGCTACTACAATCGCAAAAAGCCGCCTTCTTTTTTAAACTCGAACGCGAACTAGAAAAGGTAATAGACGCATAATTGCACAGAAGGATAAAAAGAATAGTATATCTCCAAAGCAAAAAAAGAAAAAAGAAAATGTTTTTAAGAAATAAAATACTTTGTAGATCAATTCTTTCTATCTACAAAAAGAAAATGAGCTAAAAGTAAGGTTACGAACGTTGGTCGATAAAAAGAAGATTTTGCAAACTGATACAAGACGACTTAAACACGCATCAACACTGTTTAACTCGATTCAAGAAGCATTTATCCAGTTTGAGCAAGAACTTAACAAAATTCAAGTATGTTCTAATAGAAAATAAATATAGAAGAGATGGATGCGAGCGATGTACAAAATCAAATCAAACTGTGGATTTTATTACTCAATACTAATTTTGAAAGGGGTTAAAAAACAAATAATAGAAATACGTCGAATTAAATAATGAAGGCTTTCGCAAGATTCTTAAAAAATGGGACAAACGATCTAAATCAACAACCAAAGAATTATACCTATCACGACAAATTGACATTCAACCTTGTTTCAATACACAGTTTTTATGCGAGCTTGCTGATATTGCATCTGCTAATCGTATTGAATTATCAAATATCCAAGCTGGTATTCCTGTTGCTACAACGTCGAATAATAATAGTACCTCTGATAACAATCACAACAATGAACAAGAACAAGCAGTAGATGTTATCGACGATCTTGAACTTGAACTAGTAAAAACGGTATCGAGTGGACAAGCAACATTGGTACGAGAAACGCTGGATCGAATTGCCCAGCATCCATCATCGGGTGACCGGGACCGACTTTCACGGGTGTTCTGGCATGCATGCTCTGAAGCATCAAGAGAAATAATTGATCTCCTGATAGCCACAGATTTAGTTGATTTTGGATACGTGGATGATATCAACGAACGGTCATGCTTACATGTTGCTGCAATGGCAGGCCGACGTGATTTATTGGAAATATGTACGGAACGAGGGGCTAAAGTGCAGGCTGCAGATGCTTATGGTCGAGCAGCGTTACATTATGCAACAATGAACGGATTTACCGAATGCGTTTCCTATTTGCTTACTCAAAACGCTGATATCGAGGCCCGCGACCATGATGGTTACACTCCATTACTCTATGCAGTTATCAATGGCCACGCGACATGTGTTGATATTTTGATAAAGGCAGGCGCTGATATTGAACCAAAGCACGATGGTGATCATATTCCTCTTTCATTAGCGTGTTACTATGGCCACACGGATATTGCATTGATTTTATATCAACGTGGTGCCAAAAATTTACCAAACGCTGAATCACTTTATCCGCTTCATTTGGCTGCACGGCAAGGACATGTTGAATTATGTCGAATGCTGGCACGCGATCGTGATGATTTGGATGTTCCAGACAAATACAATTCGTGGACACCATTGTTTTGGGCGGCAAGTGACGGGCATGAGGAGTGTGTACGGATATTAATTGATGCTGGATGCAAGGTCAACATGAAGGATGAGTATGGTAAAACAGCACTCTATTATGCAGCATGGGAGGGACAGATGGAATGCGTACAATTGTTGATTGACGCCGGATGCGAAGTTGAACCAGTTATGGATCAATCTCAAGTGGCTGCCACATCAACACAACCTACCCAAATGGAAGAAGATCAAGAAGGTGAACATGAATTGGATGCAATACCTTCTCTTTCTTTACCACCACCTATTCTTCCTTTTCGCATATATGGTCACAGCTACTTGGATCGAAAATACCAAGTTCAAATCAGTTTACACCAACCTCCCATTCGACTCTATGATAACACTCAAATATCGTCTCTCAAATTAATTATCACATCAAAACCTGATACGGGCATGATTCCACACAGTGTTATTTTGCCACTCGTTGACGACCGCGAAATATTCAGTTTCCAAGTTGATAAACTGGATGACTTTTTACTTGAGTTTGATATTTTCGCTACATTTGGTTCAAAGGTACTCGGTAGAGGTGTGGCATTACCAGAAACATTCTCTACAGCCGATTTCAAGATTATAGAAGGGCATCGTACTATTCCTCTTCTTGATAGTCATCTTAAGGTTGTAGGCGAACTTGCATACGATTATTCTGTAGTCAAACCTTTCCGTGGAGTTCAGCTTGAAATTGGTGGTCGTATTGAAACATATTGGAAATCCACAAATACTGTCATGCCATCATCATCTTCTGCCACTTCAATTGCATCTGCCCCTTCTGCATCTCGTCTCACGCCAGAACCATCTCACCTACAACAGGGTCATGAATCAGCTAGTGGTACACCGGCTGTTGCAGTATCTGCTAATACGACGCCTACGACATTTGCCGCCACAAACACTGTATCTATTACTTCATCCACTGCTCTTCCATCCTTTATCACTGCATCGTCATTAGCTGGTGATTATGTTCGAGTGGTTGTTCAATTAACAAAAGATCATGTACCTGTGGTATTTGCAAATTGGTTGGTACCTTTTGAAGGATTGGATCTAGCTATTTCAGATTTATCGTTTGATCAATACTGTCACTTGGGCCGTAAAATTATGGCAAATACCCAAAATAATGGTGATAACAGTGGTAATGATCTGAATCAACAAATATGTTCTGTAACAGGCAATAGTATGATTGTACAAAGATTAAGTCCTCATCCTGGATTTTTATCATTAGAACAGGTTCTTCGGGTAAATGTTGAAATATGACTAGTAAAAAAGGGGGGATGGAGGGGGGGAGAAGCTTCATTCATTTTTGTTGGTAATAAATGCTAAACTAATGTAATTTTTAAATGTCAATTTTTTTAGAACTTGCCACCTAGTATGGGAATTCATGTTGAACTCAAATATCCTACTGTCTGTGAGCTTGACATTCACTCGTTTTCCAATCTACAAGATCGGAATGGATTTGTAGATGTTGTTCTTCAAGCTGTATACGACTATGTTCGATCATTACCTATTGATACGACAAACGCCGGTATCTTTTTTTCATCCTTCAATCCAGCAATATGTACAGTTATTAATTGGAAACAACCAAATTGTAAGTTTTTTTTTGAAAAAGAAAATAGTAATGTGATATACCAACTAAAAATTGTCTGGAATATGCCTATATATATCAATATATCGCATTTAATTAGATGCGGTATTCTTCAACACTTGTTGCGGGCTCAATAAGACTGAGGGGTCCCGAGGTGTCAAACGACGACAGTCCGGTGAAGATATCCATCCCAAGAGGAAACAAGATGTACGATGTACATCTTTAAAAGAAGCTGTCAAATTTGCCAAACGAAACAATTTATTGGGTGTAATATGTGAAGCAACGCCATTGGTACATTATTCTATAAATCTACTTGTAGATAAATGGTTAGGTTTATCATCTAAATATACTAATACGTGAAAACAAATAAATAAATCATAGGTACGGGTACCGTCGTTGATCAAGAACATCAAAGAAAGTGGATTAATTCTAGTTACATATGGTCAGATGAATACTGATGAACGATACCGTTCTATCGAAGAACGCTACGGTGTAGATGCTATGATGGTTCATGAAGTTGTACATTTCAATACCACAATGGCTGGCGCTGGTTTTTAAGTAACTATATTGTAAGGACGCATACATCATCATCACGTTTCTTTTCTTTCTACTATTGCTACTACTTCTTCTTTTAGACTTTCTTTTTCTTTTCTTTCGTCTTTTGTTTTTATTGCTCTTTTATTTTCTACCGCCAACTCCTTTACCTTGCTGTATATCGAATAATCTACATTTTCCTTTCTCACCACACTCATTTTTTTTAATATTTACCTTAACTTTATAACTTGTCTTTCTACAAAAATTTATGTCAAAAAAAAGTAAAAGATTTAAACAAACTGTACAGATTATAATGGACATATATATTTATATATACCAGCTGCTAGTGCCAAAATAGATTAAACTTAGGAGCCGCTGAAATTTCGCGACAAGCTTCATCCCGGCCTATAGTGATATTATATGATTTCATTAATATGTTGCGAAATTACCGGGTAAATATTAGCCGGGATGAAGCTTGTCGCGAAATTTCAGCGGCTCTAAGGATAGAGACCGGTGGTGATGACAACATAGACAAATATCCACACCTCATTTCTAAAGTCATTGCTTTCATAAAAATTCACCCCGGATCAGCTTGAACATGTTAAAACACAAAATATTAAAAATGCTTGAAATCCTGTGGATTCACCACGACAATAAATGATAAACATTGTGTGCGACGCCAAGACCGAATCGTTTGACAACATTTATGATGCTGAAACCCATATCGCTTATCATTTTACCAGGTTCAGAACCATTGAGAACGGCGAAACACTATGCCAAGTATCGTATGTGTGATGCGATATGAATATAGCAGACTACAAACAGACTCATATGTTGCACAGTACTAGAATTTATCACAGAAAAACTTTCAATACCAGAGAGGCTAAATTTATAATTTTAGGCATTAAGATGAGTGAAGAAATAATATAATACAGTTATAAAGTGTATTTATGTACCGGGTGTGAAGAAAAGATCTGAAAAAAAAAATAGTAATATTTATTTATGTATATAATTACTATCATTTATGCACTAGAAATAAACTTGTTAATAGAGCGACTACTGCTTATGCTAAATGAATCCTGGTTTGAATTTTAGTGTAACTTACAATAGGTCGGAAGAAAAAAAACCACAGCTGCTTTATTTCCTTCTCCTTTCTTTTTCTCTTTGAAAAACCTAACTTAATGCACACCTCCATGGCACGACTTACTGTTGATACAACTAATTCAGGTGCAAGCTCTAAATCGCTTGTATTTTGTGTATATGTTTCTGGACATGGTAAAAAAAAAGAGACAAAAATTCTAATATGGTGGTTTTTTTTACCACTTTTCTTTATCAATCAGGAACGAAAAAGAGATCATCTAACTTTTTTTTTGTTGTCTCTATAGGTTGGGGCCATGCCACTCGAGCTAACCAATTAATTTTTGACATTTTGAAATTACCAGCTCAACATAAAGTATTTGTTATTTCAAATGCTTCTGACTTCATCTTTCAAGGTGTAATTCAGGTCGGTGCGATCTATCGACAAGCTGATATTGATGCAGGAGTTGTTCAACCGCTTGCTTACACTGTCGATCGTGACCAAACCATTACGAATCTTAAACTGTTTCTTGAACGGCGACCTGAAACATTGAGGTCTGAAGTGAAATGGTTAGAGGAAATTGGTGCTGATTGTGTTATTTGTGATGCACCATTCTTACCTTGGTAAGTTTATGTTGTCAATAATAGCATATATTGTTGATTAGTTTGTATTAGTAAAATTAAATGTGTAGAAATAGCTGAGATAAGAGGGATTGCAGTAAGAATTATGCATAATAGAAGATAAAACAAAAGGGTTAAAAACTATCATAAACTTTGTGACATAATAATAATAATTATAATAATGTATAAATAGTGCAGCTGCAGCACAAGCAGGCATTCCAGCTGCCATTGCAAGTAACTTTACATTTGATGAAGTTTACAATGGTCTCTGTGAAGGTGATGAATTAGACCAAGAGATACGTCAAATGGTAGAAACCACAATAGAAGATTATCGTCATGCCGACTTATTAATCCGGCTACCAGGAGCAATCCGTATCCCATCATTCGATGATACGGAAAACCTTGTTCCTGTAACACCGATCACTGGTACTTTCCCACCCGAAAAAAAGAAAAAGGGTGTTGTAAATGGAAAAATGAACTTACCTTGTACAAGTCAATCCAATGTACGATCCAGTCACAATAACAACAAAAAACGATTTGAACGACGGATTATTGATGTCCCCTTGGTCTTTCGTAAATATCATACGGAACGTGAAAAGGTATTACAAGGACTTGGTATCCCCAAAGACGTTTATGACACACACAAGATACTATTATTGTCATTTGGTGGTCAAGCTTTAGGTAAAGGTGGTTGGGTAGATCCATTACCTAATGGATGGATATGTATTGTCTGTTGTGCTCCAGATGGTGTAACATTACCTCGTAACTTCTATCGCGCATCGCGGGACGCCTACGTGCCCGATCTTACAAACGCAGCCGATGTGGTTTTAGGAAAGTTGGGTTATGGTACCTGCAGTGAATGTATTGGTCATGGAACACCTTTCGTGTATGTTCCTCGTCCGCAATTCATAGAAGAGTATGGTTTACTCAAATTGATGCATGATCAAGGGAGTGCTGTAGAATTGACACGACAAGATTTTGAAGATGGTTATTGGGGTGAAGCTATTGAAAAGGCATCCAAATTATCTGGTCGTTGTGATGAACCTGAACGTCTTGTGGCACATAATGGCGGTCAAATTGCGGCACAAACTCTGGAACAATTCGTGATTGAATGGAATCAAAGCAATCGGTCACCTTTGGATCAAGTCACTGAAGAAGCAGCAGCGTCAATACCCCTAGAAGCATTATAGTTCAAAAGAAAAAAAATACTTATTTAATTTGCTCTTTTTACTATTAGTCTTTTTCCCCTCTTTCCTTCCGTTTATATTTTTATTTTTCAAACCGCCTCTGCCATACGTATATAACACTTATTCATAAAACATACACACACACACACACATATATATATATATATATTATTGATACACAATTTTTTATCATTCCCTTTCCCCTTCCATCTTTACTACACACATACGCGTGACTTTTATAAAACTTGTTTGATGTAGAACTTGATGTAAATCATGTGAAAAAGAAACCAAAAACATGCTCTTTATATATTTTATTATAGATTAAAAATCCTATTTTCTTTCAATTCACATTTGATGATGATACGGAGGCATTGCTCTATTTTGATTTACAAATGAAGATGTTGATGCTTCCGATAACTGTTGCTGCTGTTGTTGTGATTGTCCTTGAGTGCCGCGGTATCGATCATATAATGTATCTAAAAACGATGAATCGCTCTATAAAAAATTGCAGTAATAATGATTTAGTTTTCTCCAAATTTTGGATATAATTGTCTTGATTTTCTTTTGCAACAATAGTATTTTAATTATTACCTGAACCATATTAAGAAATTGTTGTATAAATTCTGGCTTAGAAAGTGGAGGTCGACCTTCGTTACCAAAACGTCGGTCTACTTCTGGTTGTATGATATCCAGAGTCTGCTGAGGCATTAATGACTGTGACTGTTGTGGTACTGGTGGATGAGGTACATTAGGACCGGCATTTGCACCAAGTCGTGGAGATGGATACATACCGCTTGGTGAAGGCCAAGATCGTTGATGATCAGGCAATCGTGGTGATTGCCGAATACCTGGAGGTGGTAGCGGTGATTGTTGTTGGAGTGGTTGTGCAGGACCTCCTCCTTGAAGTGCTTGTAATAATGAAGCAGCTTTTTGAGGCGAGGCGGTTGCAGCTGGATGAGAAGGCGGAGGTGGAAATGCTGGATAATAAGCTTTATTTAATTCACCATTGCCACCAATAACTGCAGCAGCAGCTGGTCCAACAGAGGGTGGTTGATGTGGTAATGAATGAGATGGATATTGCATTGGTGAAGATTGTGACTGATTAAACATCTGAGGTAATGGTGGAGGAGGGGGTGGTGGTTGAGGCATTCTTGTTGGAACCCCATTATTATCAGGAAATATTTCTGATCCAGGAAATCCATTATAGCCATTGAAAAATGCAGCAGCGGATGATGGTACAGATGGTGGTGGTGGTGGATGCGGTAATTGATGAGGATGTGGTTGTTGTTGTTGTTGTTCAGGTCCTTTTTGCCCAGATTGAAGCATACTTAACAAATCAGTAGCGTGATTATTCGATTGTTGTTGTTGTTTTTGAGAAACTGGCTGCTTTTGCTGTGGACTAAGTGACGCTTTTTCGAATAATTGTAAAATATTTACTTGTCCAGCATTTGATGGTGCAGTAGCAGTAGGTAGTGGCATTTGTTGTGTTGAGGTTGAATTCAATTCCATAAGTTTCCGTAGCCTATTATTAAAGAAGTCCATTAAATACTACGATTTTTTCAACAAACATACAGACTCATTATAGTCATAATATTTCCTCGTATATTCTTACTCTAATATACGATCCAAAAAACGCTGTCTGTCTTTTTCCTCAAATAGCCATAAACCACATGCTTGACCTATTATATAAAGGAAAATTCATTTAGAAATGAGAAAGTCTTGGTTATAGTGATGGAGATAACAATAGTAATCTAACCTTCACTTGTTTGACATATCAAAAATTCATCAGCCAGACTAAGATCTCGGATATCACTTAGATAAAGACAAAAATTGTCCATACTAAGCCGATTCAATATATATAAAGCATAGGTCGGTGCTGTTTTTCTACAAGTTGTGTGTTTATATAAATCTTTTTTTACAGGGATCGTGTTATATTGAACATTTTAAAGAAATGAACGAACCTTTTTACTAAAAATAATACACCTTCTACTCCCATCTTGTCCTAAACATAATTACGTACAGGAAGTTTTGATCGATTGGACGAAACAACAAATATAAAAAATAAACATTGTGATTTTTTGTGCGTTTTCACCAGAAACCCCAAAAAAGAAAGTATCGAGTTTTATATATATAATAAAAAAGAGAAACTTGTGCATATATGTGTACGAACCCAACTGTTCTTGTCTCTTATAAATTTGTATACGACGGCATGTGGTGACTGATCACAAATATCAACAATGGAAGGGTCATGACGTTCAAGAACTGTCAGATTAAGTGTCTGACGCTTTACAAAATCCATTATTCTTGAAACTGTAAAAATATATTATATAATTTTTTTTCTTTGTGCTCGTTTCTTTCTTTTTTTTTTTAGGTGATGTAAGCAATCAAAACAGCTATATGTAAAATGTGGAAGAAAAAAAGGAAGGGAGTATCAAGTTTCTATTTTATATGAGTATAAAACCGAGAATATTACAATGTATAGGCGCGTGACGTTTTGCTTGAAAGTTTCTTTGTGTTACAAAATCTCTCAGTAATTTTTTTTCATTCGAATTAATAAAAATATGTCAAGGGTTACTTACCCCCTATGTTACTTTTCTTTGTAACTATATATATATATATATATATTCTTACTATAAGCCCAATACAATGAATTATTACTTGCATTCATTTTGATACTCACCCGATTTTTAACAATATTTGATGAGTACCATATGCTAAGTATGAATAACTGAGCATAGATTATAGTATAATTATCAAATGTAAAATTAACCGAATGGGAATTCAGAGAAGCTAGCACTATAAACTTCTCTAGTAGAACCTAGGTTTATAGTGGTTGCTGGGTGATGTCTTGTTGCATGGCAACCGACCCGAAGACTTGAAAGAGCAAATTAGCGGACCTACAATGCAAGGGAATTTTTCAGCGAGATATTTGAAGTTAACAAGGCGAAAGGTCAAGAGGTTGAAATGGCCGCAAAGAAAAGTACGTTTGAAAAGAGAAAAGTCGCACATAAACTTATGGTAATGACTGAAGTGTCTTACGAATTATTTGTATGTCGATGTTTATCACAAATGTTCACGACGAGTGCCTACTATTTCTGTATAAAAGCATCCTCTATTGTTTTGAATAACTAATAAAACGTGTCATTCAATCATAACAATTGAAACTCTTCTATTGTTTTTGTTTCAAATCATCCGCACGGAATTTATCGTATTTAACAGCTGAATTCTTCAACAATGTCAATACGTTGGGTGTTCAAATGTGTATTTTTTTTCTGAGGTGGACGTTTCTATTCCATTCATTTGCTCGATGTAGTTGCTTCTAAACTTTCTTTTTTGTCAAGTATCCTGCTTCAACAGCAGTAGTTGTTACTCGGTGAAAAATATTAGTAGTATTAATAACGATAGTAAAACTTCACTAGAACAATAGTAACATTTTCATTTATAATCTCATAAACGTCTCTGTATTGCATAAGCTATTAAATTTTCTCCTTCTGATCTTTTTTTCTTTTGAAAAAAACTACTTGTCATACCAAGTACATGCCACACCGGCTGTTAATGAGGTACCATGAGTTATACATGTAATAAAATAACAAGGTGCTGTTCAATAAGTACATAATAGATTCACGTAACTACCATAGAACAAAAACAGATTATAACTTTCATATAATTTCTCTAACGCTAATTACATTGCTTACAACTTACTACTGTGCTGAGAATTTTACTTAAAAACAATATGACTTCACATTCACATACATATTATTAAAATCTACTGTATGTGGCGTTTTTTTTTTCTTTTTTAAAGTGTGTTCTATATAATGTTCATTTTTTTCGGATGTGATAGTATATTTTCCTAATAAAATCCATAATTACGATCGCATATTCAGATGTAAAAATTAAAAGAGTAAATAATGAGAATCAACTTTGGTGCTCTTTGAAGGAATCTTATTTTTTGCCCAGCGACCAATGGAAATTGAGGTTTAGACGCGAAAAATTCAGGTTTTGGATAGCGGAAGAGGAAAGTCGTTTATACTACCATACTGCTCGGCCAGATAGAACACCTCCTCTTTTCCTACACACCGACACAATGCCCAAAGGTATGGTGCCCGATTAAATAATATATATATCTGAACGCGTCGTCGAACGATTACAACAACCAAAACAACATGAACGGATGGATCGATTAGATACATAGATGGATGGATGGATTAAAGACACGCGTGACGAATATATATATTACAGCGAAAAAAATAATAATATTAGCGATGGAAAATTAGGACGAAACAATTCGATTAATTATTATTATTATTTTTCATTTAATTATTAACAGTTAGCATTTCCGGCACAAAGTACCGCATGACCCTCGGTTTGCCCGTTGGCGCCGTCATGAACTGCGCTGATAACTCTGGCGCCAAGAACTTGTACGTTATTGCTGTCCGTAACATCAAGGGTCGTTTGAACCGTTTGCCCGCTGCCGGTGCTGGTGACATGGTTGTCGCCACCGTCAAGAAGGGTAAACCTGAATTGAGAAAGAAGGGTAAATATTATTATTATTATTATTATTATTAGCTATGAATTTTAGGTTGAATAACAAGTAATAAAAAATAATAATTATTCATTTAATTAATTGAATTATTTATTACTTCATAGTCATGGCTGCTGTCGTTGTCCGTCAACGCAAGGCCTGGCGCCGCAGAGACGGTGTTTTCCTTTACTTTGAAGATAACGCCGGTGTCATCGTCAACGTAAGTTTTATTATTATTATTATTAGGAAATATATTAAAAGTTGAATTCGCTTTATTTATACTATATTATGAATATATATATATATAGCCTAAGGGTGAAATGAAGGGTTCCGCCATCACTGGTCCCGTCGCTAAGGAATGTGCCGATTTGTGGCCCCGTATTGCCTCTGCCTCTGGTACCGTCGTCTAAATTCGTTTTTTTTTATTATTCATTAAAATACAAATTTTCCTCGGCCACGCACTGTATATCTTTGTTTTATGTTTTAATGTTTTGACTTTTACAATGTTTGTGTCGATATATTATGATTTATGATGCTATTGAAGTGTTCAATCCAAATGTGTGTATTCTTTTTGTGAGAGAGAAATGGTTGATTTATAAAACATTTAACCCTTTGACAATTTATTAAAAGATAAGAACAATACATTGATGATTCTCAAAATTCTAAATATACATCGAACCCCTTGACAACAACCATTCACAAATTACACATCGGCAGCGGTTACCGAAAATATGCTTTTTTTTTATAGTGCAACCAACAAATTGTGATTTTTTTTCTTTTTATCTAAAACTTTAATATCCAACATTTGTTTTACTCTCCTCTCTCCCCTTGTACTATAACAATAATAATAATAATTAAACATGCCCCATTCTTATTTAGTCATTGGTGGTAACGGATTCCTCGGACGTCATATTCAAGAACAAATCCGTTTACGTAAAGATGGTGCTACTATTTCAGTGTTTGACATGAACAAACCTGCCGATGCCGAATCAGATGTTACTTATTATACTGGTGATCTTCGTAAATTTGAGGACGTGTATAATGCTCTTGAAGGTGTTACTGCCGTTATTCATTGTGCTTCTCCACCTCACGTCAACTCTGCCAACCCACCACGCGATCTTTACTTTTCCATCAATGTTGATGGTACTAAAAACATTATTCGTGCCTGTCAGGAACGTGGTGTCGAGATTTTGGTCGTTACCAGTTCTGGCAGTGTCATCTCGACAGGTGAACCTATGGTTAATGTAGACGAATCAACTCCATACCCACCAGAAGCCATTGATGTCTATACTGAGTCGAAGGTAATATATATACTGAGGTATAAAAAAAATATCGAGCATTAATGGAAAAAAAAACTTATAACTTTCTCTATCAAAAACAAATAGATTGAATGTGAAAAGGTTGTTTTGGCCGCCAATGGTGAAAAGAATATTCGAACATGCACAATCCGCCCTTCTGCTATTTTCGGTCCTGGAGACCGACAGCTTTTGCCTGGCATGATCGAAGTATGTGAAAAGGGACAACATCGTTTCCAAATTGGCGATAATAGCTCATTGATGGATTTCACCTATGTTGGTAACGTTGCTTATGCTCACGTTCTTGCTGCTGAAAAACTTGTGGATCCAGCTTCTCCTGCTGCTGGTCAAGCTTTTAATTTGACCAATGGTACCCCTGTTCCATTTTGGGATTTCGCATCCAAGGTTTGGGCTGAATATGGCTTACCCATGCCAAATGAAAAGAAGATTATTCTTTCATACAATGCTAGTATGGTCATTGCTTATATTAGTGAGGGTATTTATAATATCAAGGCTATGATTTGGGATAAGAGCACATTGAAGGAAGGTATGACTCGATCAAGAATCAAGCAAGCCATGAGTTCTCGTTATTTCAACATTACCAAGGCAAAGACATTGCTTGGTTACGAGCCACAAGTCGGCTTGGAAGAGGGCATCAAGTTGGGCATTGACGTAAGTTTTTATATTTAAAGATGTATATTATTCATATATATAGTCTACTTTTCACTAAATTCATTAATTTAATACACTCTCATATAAAATACAGGCATACAAGAAGGCAAACAACAAATAATTTAATTTTGTTTTCTTAACAATATGTAAACATATATTTTTATAATAGTAGTAATATCCATATTATATTATTTCTTTTTTATTATTTCTTTTCTTTCTCTTCTTTTTTGATTACTTTCATATACACACAAACACACATAACGTCTTTTTTTATTATTTTATCTAAAAGTTCCAAGCGTTCATATTATCTTGTTCCTTTGTTTCTACTTCTTCTTGAATTTGCATTTGGACGTATGCTAATTTATCTACCAAAGTCTTCAATGCCATAGTAACTACTTCTTCTGGTGCTAATGATCCAACAGTCTGATATACATATATATAATTTCAATGTATTTAGAAACAATCTCCCTCTGTACCTTTATCTTATTGAATCCCTTTTAAAAATAGTATTACCTCTGCTTCAAAATAAAACTTGTCAGGCTTTGCGTTATAATCAAATGCTAATTGGTAGAAAAAATCTGTCAGTTTTATCTCATAATGATATCTGAAATAGCTTCTAATGATAATACATACGAGCATCTTTTGCTGGTGCAGGTTCATATTGTGCATTTTTTGATGGTGGCCTACATGCATGTCGTTTGTTACCGTTATTACTTGCTATTGCTATTTTAAATCAAAATAACCCTTCCCCCTAACTCTACTTCTTGATTCTATCTCATAAACAAAAATTCCTCTACGATACTTTACCATTCACTCTCATCTTCTTCAAACCAATATTGGGTATGTCGCAGCTTATTATGTGGGTCATATTCGAATGCAACGCCACTTACAGGACTCCACTTTGCATGTTCTTTTGCAACACCCTATATAAATAAAATACCACATTTAATTGATGATCCCTTATGATATATATAAGCCAATATTTTCCTTCAATTACTTACCTTTTTAGCAATACATTTAAGCTTTAACTCATGACCTTTTCGAAGTTTGACAAGCATTACACCTGCGTCATTTTTGTCTATATATATTTTACAGATTTCAGAATAAATAAATAAAAATATTTCTTCTGTAATTGATTCCTTTTTTTTAATGTATGATATATTTTTTTTTACCTTGTAATACAGGAGCAAATGTTGGATTTGATGATATTAAATCTCGACTAGTGACAGTTTTGGTTCGGTCATCCGTACATTTTACATGCATAGTCAATTCAACTGAACATTCTGGACAGTATTGTGAACATGTACAATCCTAAATTAATATATACATATGTAAGTATATATACATTGTTGTACGCGATATTAGGCTCTTTATAATAATTTAAAATTTGTCGCTGTGGCTCACTCTGGTGTATCGTAATTTTTCGACGTCTCGACTATCAATTGGAACCATACCGAGTCGATGTGCAATAAATTCGTCAGCGAGTACTGTTGAGTTCGTTTCGATTTCAACCATATCAATTGCTTTTTTTTAAAATAAAATAAAATAAAAAAGGATTCAAAACCTGGTTAAACAATTGATATAACTATTTATCAATAACAAAAACATACTTTGTAATATACTCACCTACTGTTGGTACTTCGGCAATCATGACACGACGTAAAGCATTAGCAACACTATCATAAATAAATGAAAAGTAGAATTCATTAATTGGTTGGAAAGGATCAAGACGTGCAGTAGTAAAAAGAACGTAATCGGTGAGTTGCGCGAACTAAAAAAAAATGACAATTTTAGTTATAAAATAACAAATACCTTAAATCTGTGTCACTTAAAACGAAATCAATATGATCCTTTGTTAAACTTCGAATGCTAATACTTGGACCACCCAAAGTACCATATGAACCTCCAATATCCATGTTGATGTATAATGTGTAACGAAAAAAAAAAAAGAAAGAAAAGAGTATTGGAGGATTAAGGGAACAAAGAGCAAGTAGCAACAATTATAAACGGACTATGAAAATTCGTTTTCCAAGCCCAAAAACCAAAGTGTAGTTCTTTTTTTTTGACACATATGAAAGCAAGCTCTGCTAAGTGTATTATTTTACTTCCACACAAATTACAAACACATATAACCGCCTTTTTATAATAATAAAAATAACATGCAATAATAAAAATCCGGGCAGTAAATGAAAATCGGTTATTATAATTGTAGTAACCATATATGTATAAAGTGTATAAAGTGTATAATATATTTATTCATCATCTTCGTCATCATCCTCACTTTCACTAGGTTCTCTCCGTACCATCTTTGATGGTCGACCATCTTCATCTTCTCCTGCTGGTTCACGTTTCATCACTTTGTTTGAACCGCTTGATGCTTTCTTATTACTATCCAATGATTGCATTCGATATGTTCCATCCAACTTGGCTACTGCATACGATTTAGTTTTAGCATAATCGATTTTCTAATATATCCGCATGGTGAGAGTTAATATTATATTTACATTGAATTCAATATTGCTTCTAAAAATAATCTCTTCATTTATATAGTAAACGCGATCTTCTGTAGCGTATACACATTACCAATGGTCTGTCATAAAAAGCGAATCCATCGAGCGCGCGTTTTGCTGCTGTTGCTGATACTACATCTTCATATACAACAAAGGCTTGTTCACGCATTTCATTAGCTTTTTTGGTAACAATCTCCAAAATCATGCCATATGTTACGAATAAATGGTAAAGTGATGCTCGAAGCTCTATTTTTTGTAAATAAATTGATTGTTGATCGTGTTAAAAAAAATAAACCTTTAATTTTATTTTCTTTGGATGTCAAAAGATCTGTTTTTTTTTTCTTTTCGTTGCTTCATCGCTTGCCTTCCATGTTAACTTTGTCTGGTAAGTTTTGTAAATATAATGTTTGACTTGGTTCTGTATCACTCATTTTTGTATTATATGATTAAAAAAGGTGTGTATAGTAGATTGTATTAAGTGAGAAACAAAAGGTGAGTCTCTCTGTCAGTTTAAGTTACAGAGCCCGCAAACTATGATCGATTTTGTGACTTTGGCGGGCACAATTTTTAACATAATGCAGCATCAAGCTCAAGAGGTAAGTATTGTTAATAACAATATTATAAGAGCCCTAAAAAACTAACTATTAATTGGTACACCAGTGAGAATAGTTTAGTCATAAACTTCGTTGTTAAAATTCATACGATGACAAGTCCTTAGTACACAGGCAAAAAAAACGACTTTTATTTAGTGCTCAACACTCCTCGATCAATAAATAGAGCACTATTAATTCCTACTTTCGGCTCTTTTTATTAGTACAGCTATATAATGGTATTTACATTATATGTATATCTATTCAAGTGTAAATTAAAAGGGGCTATAAGGCGGCTTTGTTATTATAATATATGTTGTAATAATATTTTGCAAATTTGTGTCATTGTCCTAGATATATATATGTCAGCTTTTGTTCGAATAAGCACATCTGGTAGCATACACGTATGTATCTCCCTTACATTTTCACTATGTTATATAATATTAGTTATATATATGTCTCACTACTTCGGTAAATTTATCAATAGGAGTCACTAAAGCTAGAGTATAAGTAGATATATCTACTTGCTTTATATCATTTGTAACTTGGCAATAAATAAGATATTATCAGTAGTCATAAAAATTTTAGAGTTACATATTAGTTGTATACTGCTACAGTGATAACAAAAGTTCAAAAAATAAAGACCACTGTTTAAGATATAGAAACATGGTCTATTATATATTATATTTAGCAACATTTGATACAAGGACACGACTCGCGAGAACGGGAAATTTTGGTTTTGTAAATTCCGTAGAAAAAAAGCTATATAATTAATATAGGAGGGGATATTACCCATAATTAGCCTTTTCTATTTATGGTATCTATATGTTTATTATAGCTTTGCAGTTTTCTTTTATTGATATCTAGAATTCATTTTGATTATGTTCTTTTAGTGTAACTATCTAATAAGTTGTTAATTCTTTTTTAAAAAAAAAATTTCCGGGATTATGTATTTCTATGAACTTTCCTTAATATTACCACTGTTCCATTTTTTTTCTTGACAAGTAAAAAACTCCTATACAGCACACATAAACACCGGTAGTTGAATAGATAATTAATTAAATAAATGACAGCTCAATTGATGTATTCCATCTATATGCTCAATAGCAATGTAGCATAGGCCGCGGATCATGATATATTTTGTACAACAGCGTACATTGTTACAGGTAAGAAAAATGGTATATATAAACCCACATATTGCAAACATCGATTTTGAATTATCTCCATATCATCTCAAACCAAAAGGCTGCTCTTTCATTCTTTTGCTACTCCCCGTTCCTTTCCTTTTATTATTGTTATCACTGAACACTGACATAAAAATGAAGTGGGCATCAATTACTTCTGCATTACTTCTTGCATCAACCGCAACATTTGCATTACCAACAACCAAGCGTGCAACCGAACTTTGTGGCCAATGGGATACTGAAGAAATTGGTGACTATATTGTTTATAACAATGCATGGAACCAAGATAAAGGTACAGGTTCTCAGTGCACACAAATCAAAGGATTGAATAATAACGAACTTGCATGGAGCTCCGCCTGGAGTTGGGATGGTACAAAATATGATGTCAAGACGTATCCAAATGCCAAGTATAAGCCATTGGCGGTCAAACCCAAACAACTCTCAAGTATTTCAAGCATTCCATTCAAATGGAATTGGACCTACAAGGGTGATAATTTGATTACAGATGTGGCCTTTGATCTCTGGACAGCCCCAACAGTGGATGGGGACCTGGAATTTGAGATCATGATTTGGCTTGCAGCTATCGGTGGTGCGGGACCATTGGGAAATCAAGTTGGTACATTTGATTATGGTGGTACCAGCTGGAAATTGTATGAAGGTAGTAATGGATCACAAACAGTATATAGTTTTATTGCTGGAAATACTATTGAAAAACTTTCAAGTGATGCTTTACCATTTTTGCAACATTTGGTGAAAAGTGGATATATTGCTGGTTCACAATATTTGCGAGATATTCAGGTATGTGCATATTGATAATTATGAATAGTTAATGATTGGATTATATATAATTTAAAGACTGCTATTAGTAGAAAATTTTCATTAAAAATAATCTTCTCATCCAAATTATATACATGTATAGGCTGGTACTGAACCATTTATTGGAAGCAATGCAGTATTTGAAACTACTGCTTATACTGTAACAGTGAAATAAATTAATAAATTGACTTTTACTTATTTCGTTTTTGTTATTTTTTAATACATATGTACACTTCGTTTCACTTTTGTATTACAACAGTGCTGATAAGCTAAAGAATATATTTATCACATTTTTCAGCAGCAATACTTCTGTATTAGAAAAAATCACCACGATATTAATATAGTCATGACAGCAGATATTTTATTACATGCCTAGCAAGGTTTTCTGTTAATATAAAATTGCGAAAATTCAATGGGCTTTATATGTAATTGCACCTTTTTCTATTTTTTATGTAAAACTACCTTACGGCACTGAATATGTATCTTTGTATGAAGCTGTTTTGTTCATGATTTATAATCCTTTTTCTTAAAAAAAATGCACAGTAGATCAATCTTCTAGTGACATATGAGTGGGAAATCGAAAATAAAAGTGAGGTTCACAGCATTTGACATTACGTGAGAAATAATCATAATCATATATTTTTGCCGAAATTGTTAGTAGTTTTATAAAGTAGTACAGCGTTGAATTGTGTGTATCAAAAAAGTATACTCACTATTTAATAACAAACAATCATTGGTCACAATAAAAGATGCATCTAATCATTATTACTTTGTCACGATTAATTACTGGTGAAATGATGACTACAGAGATATTTCTTATATTTATATATACATACAATTTTTTTTTATTCTGCCATATTGTTTGAAAAAGAACTTTGCTGTATAGGTTCTTTAAAGCAAAAAATACAAGATATAAAGATAAACGTGTGAGGGAGTGAAAAAGGTTGAAGAGAGTAAAATTATAATAGTAACGTTTAAAATATATAAAAAAAAGGATAGAATGGAATGGAATGGAATAATAAGAATACTAATAATAATGAATATTTTTTCCTAGTTGATTCAACTCTCTAAAAATTATTTAAGCTTTGCCAGCAATCTTGGCTTTACGGGCACCAGTAAGCACAAGAGCCCAAACAGCCCAATCGAAAAGCATTTCCTTTGCCATGAAAAGGAAAGCAGCAGTCAAGATACTTTGAGTAATCTTGGAACTGATACCCTTGTACAAACCACCAACACCTTCGCTGGCAATGATTTTCTTGAATCCATCCCAGATAGAAGTATATCTATCTTCACTGTTTTGGCTTACTTGCATACGGGACTTGATAACACTAAATAATTTATATATGTAATGGTATAAATGAGTTTTACACATATTGATGAATGATAGATTTTACCATAATTGGATTTGCTTATCAATCTTCCCGAAACTCACATGTAAGGATAAGTGATACCAGTAGCGCAAAGCTTACTGAAAGCACCCAACAAGAAGAAATCAAAGTTAGATAATTCTTTGGTTTTGGCGATCTTGTTCTTCAATTGTTCAAAGACAGTGTATTGAATGATAGGATTAATGACAAGAACCAATGCTGCCATGACACCAGAATAAAGACCAGCAATACCCTCGTTTTTCAAGATACTGAGGAAGACACTCAAAGCATTAGGCTTCTTGCCTTCGACACCCTTACGGACAGTAAGACGGGTCTAATTTGAGATCAAATAAAAGTCATTAATTTACCTTATACTTTTGATTCTTGATTCTATTCACCTCTTATTTTCGTTTTCTCCTTCCTCTTTTTCATTTTTCAAATAAAAAATAAACTTACGTTAACAGTCCAGATAGGATTGGTAGCAAAAACAACAGCTGATCCAGCAAGTGCGCCAGCAAGCATAGATTCTGGAGTAGACATGGGCTTACCTTGACCCTTGGCCTTTTCGAAAATGGCTTTAACAGCTTCGTAACAGTAGTAGTAAACACCTAATGAAATAAAACTTATTAAAATCTATTGTTTCTTTTTCACTCTCACACACTACAATATCTTTCTCGTAAAGGTTCATTCTTACCGTTAGTGATAGCAATACCAAAGATACCTGAGCTCAAACCACTATTATAAACCACGATGATATGTTAAAATTATATATATTCAATATAATCCGGCGTAGTTGTGTAATAACTTACGAATATAAGCCACGGGGACCTTCCTTTGCAAGAATCTTGACAAAAGCATCGACAGTGTTCTATAACAAATTCATTGATAAGCTAAAAAGTTCATAGATAATTTTTTTCTACAGGAACTGAAACTGTATATACACGTATACTTGAATTTAGTGCTAGTCAATCGATTCAAATTACCTTATAAGCATCGTTGCTGTCATCGTTCTTTTGAACTTGAAGACGACTGCTAATGGAAACCAAAGGGTAAGTCAATGCCATGGAGACAATACCACCACCGGCACCTATAGTCGTAATTCAAAATGATTTCATTTAGAACCATTGCGACGAAAAGAAGGAAGAAAGTTTAACTTCCTTTTTCTTATACGTTATATGGTATTAATATTTAAAAATAAAAGAAAAAAATATTTCTAATTACCAGAAAGAGCATGAGCAACGTTATCAGACATGGCTTAGAAAATAAAAGGAATTAGTGTCAATGAAGAAAAGACAGAAGAAGGGGTATGAAAGAAAAAGAAGAAAAGAAAAGTATAATGATAAAAAGGTACGCTTTAATGGTGACACATTCCCATGTGATACGGGGAAGTGGAGAGAGATATAAAAAAAAGGTGGAGATCAAATAAGTTCCGGATTTTGATTGCTGCTGACAAAAGTCAAACTGGATTTTTCCTTTCCCGATAACAGCTTTTCGTAAAACAATGTGATTTTTGATTATTCCAATTTATTTGTATATAAACTTTGTTTCCAAGGGTTAGGTATGTTATAGCTATATTCGCCTGATCTATTTTTTACTGGTATATTATATGCCATACTTTCTACTTTTATCTGTCAAAAACTACTATTTGTATAGTAATATCAATATATTACATTTAAGAGAGCCGTTGATATTGCTATTCCATGATCTAGTTGTTAATAACAGTAACCCATCAAAAGAGTAGTATTTTTTCGGCTGCCAGAAAAAAGAAGAGATTGGAGATTTTTATTTTTCATACTGTGTCGTACAAACTATAGTACTCCAGGTTTTCCGATCAAATTATTGAGGAGAAAAGAGACCCACGTCGAGATGTGTAATAACAAATACACACAACTAATGGCCGAAGAGCGGAAACATAAAATGTGGGGTTACGCACAGACTCATTTATTAGAAGTGGCTTTATAGTAGAAACCAGGTCCCTGATCATTTATTTCCATTGTTTCAATATTTATGCTGTTGTTTATTATTACATTTCATTATTTTATTCAACGACTCTTTGACAAATACTGATTATAGCATGTATGAGATTATTATGAAATAAATATCCATGATTTACGTATGTTATTGATATGCAAGAATCGTGAATCCCATTATCCCAAATACTGTTTTTTCTATGATACGTCATTTAAGAGGTTAAAATCTTCAAATTCTGTTGATCTGGGCTTCACTACCTCTTTATTTTTATTGACAATATGTTTATACTTGTGATCATATTACTTTGTTTTATATATATACCAGGAACAGCCTAACATCATGAAACATTGTAAAAGATCGAGATTTAATACTTGAGCCTTCTTTATTTACCCAGCTGGTATATAACTTTTGCAATGATTTTTTTAACAATCTGCAGCTGGTTCATTATTCCTGTGCTAACAATCTCTAGGTGAAAACGCTGATGCTGTCAAGCTTGCTAGCGCTTGATAGTTGCGTAAATTATCACAAAGCTCTAGTGATCTTTTTTCTGCTATTTCGTCGTCTAAAAAAGCATTCATACTGAGATACCATGGCCTTGATCATAATGCATCAATCGATCAGGATAATGTTTTTTGTTAGAAACAAAGAGCAGTCCTCGAGGCTCACTGTTCTGAAATTCGACATACAGGTACTACTCTTGCATGAGTTGAAAAATACTTCGATTTTTTTGACCATCCAGACGGCTATTCATAAAATATACAAGGGTAAGTTGTGGTGATTCTGAAGATAAAAACAATTAATTTGCAGTCTGTTCGAATAAGCATTCGGTGCCGTGAACTTGCGCAGATTTTTATTTATAAAAAACTATTTTCTTCGTATGCGGACTTGACTTTGTAAAATATACAGTTAAATTTTGGGCAAGAGGTCGCGCTTCAAGTAACTTTATATGAAGTATTGACACCAGTATAGATAAAGTTCCTATCTATTAGATCATGTTTCTGATTTTGATATATGCAATGCGGCACTTCCTAGTTCCAAGAAATTGAAATAAATATATTTGTAATAAATTGGCAGCTCAGTTTACTAACTGTAAAATACGTATGTAACTCTGAAGAGTTTATTGACATCAGTCCGCTCCAAGTAGATATATCCAAATCCATGAGAGAGAGAAGGTATTTGATTTGTTTTTGAAAGATTCCGGATACTGGAGTGATCTCGTGTTTATACGTAGGTGAACTATTGAAGAATAGGTCATAGTGAGAGAAATAAATTTGTACTAGGTTATGACGGACAGACCTTTCGTTTTATAATGCTTTTTCTTAACCACATCGATGGTGAGTTTCAGCATATTATCACATGATTAAGTACAGATTTAAATTAGGAGAATAATTATTCGTGTTCAAGAGCTTCTAACATTGATGACAGCAGAGTAACATTGATCATGGAGGACGCAAATACGTAATAATAGTATGTTCTGTCATTTGTTGTAAATATATTAGAAACCTTTAAGCTACTTTAGTAGCTTAGTAAGCCTCTGTTTAACCGTATATATAAATGGTGTTTCTATCAATTTATTTTTAGATATAGAATCCGGCTCTAAAATAACAGTTTGATATAGGAGATATATGCAATCATGTTGACCATTTTTCATGGCAAATGGGGTCAATAAATTATAGCCCGTTAAACAGAGACGGGACCAAATTGATACACGTTCTTCTGATACGTACAATTTGCTTCAACGCTTTTGAGAGACGATAGCTTAACTGTATACAATCATAAAATTAAATTCTTTACTCTATTTTTCTTGTAATTCTTCCTATGTAGCCTTTTTTTAACAGACTTGATTTTGGGTAGTTATTATATAGCTTCATGATCATAGTTTTATAAACCACCATCTTTCTATTAATGTTCTTTCTTTTAATTCCTGTATCTATTATTTGATATATATAATGGGCACGTACTTTCTGATCATTTGAAAATATAATTATAATATTATTAAAGTATTAATACAATATATTCCTTTCCCTCGCACAATCATGTTTCTTTTTCTTCTCATTGAGCAAAAGCAGCGTCTTTAAATCTCTATTTTTGGAAATTCTTATTCAGTTCATTGTTGTATTAAAGTGTATAGCTTAAGCAAACCTTTACCAGATGATTGGACATATCAATAACTGAAACCTCTAAATGAAAATCCAGAATGTTCGGGAAAGCGGAACAGTTCGGCCGCATTTGACTCAAATTTTTAAGTCACAATTCATGAGAGAAACTAAAGTGGGGTTGACCCAGACTAACTTCCAATTTTCAACACACCCTAACATATTATTTTATAACACATGGTGCTGTCACGAGCAGCTTGGAGAACAGCAGGCATTCATGCTGCTACTATTGAAAGCATTAATGGTAGTTTGAAATCAAAGTTAGCGGCTCATGCTAAACGACCTGCAACGCGTCGATTCATTTATACTGTCAAAAGTAAGATCTATTTATTACTATTAAAAACGATCGGCGCGTTTATTTATTTTTCCTAAATTCCAATTGTACTCAAAACGAACATTACCTATAGGTAATAAAGCAGCTTGGGGTTCCATTCCAAGTATTGAACGACAAAAGGTAAATAAATAAAAAATCATTGTATTATAGAGATCACGGCTATTTTTTTTTATTTATGTCAATAAATAATATTAATAAATAATATATTATCTCTTTAGCGTTGTTTCCACGCAACAGGTAAAATAAATAAAAAAAAACGATCGATCACGAAATGAAGAAATAAAATATGGAAAAACTAATTCTGAATATAATTAATAGCTCCACAGGCTTCTAAACGTGACCCATACGAAGTACTGGGTGTAGGCAAGACAGCATCTCAAGGTGATATTAAAAAGGCGTATTATGCGGTTCGTTATATACATTATTCTCTTTCCCTTCATATACGTACATCAGGCGTAAATAAAATAAAAAGTTTATTGACTCTTTCTAATCATAATTTAAATTTTTAGCTGGCCAAAAAATATCATCCTGATACCAATAAGGAAAAAGATTCCCGTGAAAAGTTTGTACAAATTCAAGAAGCCTACGAAATCTTGTCTGATGAACAAAAGCGCAAACAATACGATCAATTTGGTTTTGGTTTTGAAGGTGCCGCCGGTGCTGGAGGACCGGGAGGACCGGGAGGATTTGGAGGTGGACAAGGTTTCCCTGGAGGATTTGATCCAAATGATATTTTCAGTCAATTCTTTGGTGGTGGATTTAGCGGAGGATTCGGTGGTGGATCTGGTGGTATGGGAGGTGAACCATTCCGCAATGTTCCGGGTGAAGATATTCAGGTTTGTTTCATGAAAAGGATTTCTCAAAATTTAGATAAGAAAGAAAGAAATACTAAGTTAACTTTCGTGGATAAATATATATTTTAGACCCCATTAACAATTACATTTATGGAAGCTGTCAAAGGTATTACGAAATATGTCACAGTGGATCGAGTTACCAAATGTACAACTTGTCATGGCAGTGGTATGCAATCTGGTAAACAAAAAGAAACGTGCGGTGTATGTCGTGGTTCCGGTGTTCAAACTGTAAGTATGGGAGGATTCCATATGCAAACGACATGTACATCGTGCGGTGGCACGGGTTCATCTATTCCTCCAGGTGCTGGATGTCGAACTTGTGACAGTGTGGGTAAGGTACGAGAACGGAAAACGGTTCAAGTCAATGTACCACCGGGCGTGGATCAGAATTCTCGTATTCGTGTTCCAGGTGAAGGTGATGCACCTATCAAGGGTCAAGGTCCAACGGGTGACCTCTTTGTCAATTTAAATGTAAGTATATTGTGATGTTCTTATTTTCTTTAAATAAAACATTAATTTAACGAGGTATTATCTATTTAGATTATTCCATCATCAGTTTTCCGACGACAAAACTATGATATCTTTGTTGATGCGAAGATTCCATTCTATAAGGCCATGTTGGGTGGTCGTATTCGAATTCCTACCGTTGATGGTGATGTGGAACTGAAAGTTCCTTCTGGTTCTCAACCAGGAGATAACGTTGCATTACGCGGTCGTGGTATTCAACGATTGCGTGGCTCATCTCGAGGTGATCAAATTGTCACACTCAAGGTGGAATTGCCAAGGTTTGTTTTCTATATTTATACGGAACGAAAAAAAAAATCAAGCTAAAGTGTATATCTGTTACTAACCCGTATATTCAATAAATTTTATGTAGAGGATTACGTGGAGCTCAACGAGAAATTATTGAAAAATATGCTAGTCTTGTTGATCCAGATTACCGTAAGGAAGATCCGCTAGTTTCAAATAACACTGATAATAAGACCGACAATACACCACCTCCTTCAACACCTCCACCAACTGACGATGGTAAGAATGGAGAAAATAAGGAAGGATTTTTCAAGCATGCATTTGATAAACTTAAGGATAAACTTTCGCATGAAGATGAACAAAAGAAAAAGAACAATGATAAGGAGTAGATGAACACCTTGCTCGTTTTTTTTTTTTGAATCATATTTTGTAAAATATTTTTTTATATAACTTTAAAAACAACTCTCAAACATCCCTCCCCCAAAGTTAATCATGCCCTCAACAAATTTATTCGTCTTATAACATCATATAGAATTGATTATTAGCATAAATATATTATCTATCAAAATAAAAGACTTGGTCGAAAACTAGGATTCGATAATCTATATCTATGTCTTATCAAATGATCTAATAATGTGCATGTATATTACGAATTAATATTACATCGTCGATCTGGTAACACATTTTTTATCATTACTTTGATGGCAATGTCAATCGTGTTAACCAAAAAAGACCTGTTAAACATCTTATGTATTTTTGTACAACATCAAATAAAAAGAGGATCGACGTTCACACCAGAAAAAAAGCGGAGTGAGCATTTTCATTATTTTTATTTTCTTTCTCACTTGGCAATGCATGCAGGCGTATTATCGTTACAGCAGTAATAATAATCACAGCAATAGCAACGACAATAGCATTCATCATGCTTCCATGATTGATCCAATGTTAAAACGAGACTCTATTCACCACTCTAGCAACGATAATACTAATAATACAAGCAACAAAAGACAATCTTTTTCACGTTTATTACGTAGTCGAGTTTATATTCATTGGCGGGCTGCAATCGTTCTATTGCTAGCAATATGTATTGGTGCCATTCTCATTGTCACTTCACCAATACGTACACCAAATTCTGTCCGAGATTATGAATCTGTTTTTGCTTCTATTACCAATCGGCGAGTGGCCTCAAAATGGCGAGGGTACCTTAATCGTAAAACATTAGCAACATCAAGTCATCCGAAACGTAAGAAGAAAGTTTTATTAGTATATATTTAATGTTCAATGATCTAACAAAGCGTGATATTATTGTAGTTTACTATCCTCGACAATGTCCAACAAATAATCGGTCATGTGCAAAGCTTATTCCGTCCTTCATATTTGCTGGAAGTGAATTATCAGGCACCACCTATATCTTTAATACTTTACAAACACACCCTCAAGTCATTGGGACTGTAGATCATCAAGGCTCAGGCACCTTATTTGATAAATATGATGAAGCATTGTTTGAAGCCTATCTTTCACAATTTCCTACTCTCCAAGAAGAAATCCCATTAAATGAAATTGTTGTGGCTGGAGAACATGCTCCTCAATATCTTTACCGCAGCCATATTGCAGCACGTCGATTACGTGAACTGTTACCACATGTCAAAGTAATTTACAATTGAAATTTTCATTTAATAATAATAATTACATTCTTCTCACTTAGATGTCTATTTATAGCTTGTATTTATATTACGCGATCCAATTGACCGAGCTTATTCTCAATATTTTTCTGGAACTGGTAAATAATTGACAACCATATACGAATGTTTTCTTTTTAAAAAAAATATTTTAACTAAACGTATGAGTGGAAATTTGTTAGATACGGAAACAGCATCATTTGAAACAATGATGGAAACTGAACTTGATATATTACGTCAATGTGGACATACCACGACTGGATGGGAAGGGTTTGTCCGTTGCCATGAAAGTAATGAGATTCGAGGTAAAAATTATATTATTTAATTCATAAAGAAAACTCGAACTTTGCTAATTATAGATATGATTGCTATTGTTATATATTTAGCTGCACGTGATCCACCATTTAGCGAATCAACTACAGGAACATCGACAAATAGTAATTGCACTGTTAATGAAGAATGTGAAAATATAATTACAACAGCCAATAATGGTGCCGATGATGATAAAGGAGGACTCGATTCACTTGCACGAGGCATGTATTATACAGCCTTACTACCGTTTCTCAACGAGTTTCCGGCGTCGCAAATCTTCGTCAAACGAACTGAAGACTTTTTAACTAATCCATCTGCATCATTTCAATTATTGGCACGATTCCTTGGTATTGATCCAACTTATTTTTCGGAGCGAAACTTTTATAAACAACATGGCATTACAGAATCCATGCTATTTGGTAAAGATACTGTGCCACCCCCTGCTCCTGATGTTCGTTATTATCATGGTGGTAATAGTAATAATGATTTACCTCATCACTCTTCTGCACACCACCATAGCACCAACAGCCACAACAATAATAACAATGCTAACAACAATAATAAAAAAATCAGCGCACTTGCACTAGAAGATGGTTATAGAGATGAAAAAGAAGATACAATGGAATATGATTATTTACCCAACTTTGTTAAATCACCATCGGATATTCCTATTTTGGATCTTGGAACTCGATATCGTTTACAAAAAGTGTTTCGAAGTATGAACCAACGACTTTTGGATTTATTTGAACGTGGTAATGAAGATTTTCCTGGATGGGATTATGATGTTGAACGTGGTTAACGACATATACACACACGCATAAAACACTCTTTCGCTCTTCTCCACTCTAGTTAAAAAACAGCTGTCATCAAATATTCTTTTTGTACATTTTGCATTTTTAATTTCCCTTATCCCTTCAATCGCACTCTTTTATTTAGTACATATATATATATATCATTATTATCCTTTATTTGTTAGTTTAATTTCAAAGTTTATTCCTATCGTTATTATTATTAAATATTTATTGTTTTTGCTCTTGCGAATGCTGAGCAATATATTTACGAATCCATGTCGAGCTTATTTTTAATGCGCCCATATCTTTACCATCTACTGCTGTACTATCTGAAGAAATAACATCAATGGTCCTTATGACTAATGGAGGGAAGTCTCGTTTCGCACGTTCTACATTACAAGCATCGCCACCTTTTTCCGTTTCCTTGGAAACAACCAATGCTTGAACAGATGGTTCAGTAATTGTGGGGCCATATGGATCTGTAATAGGTACAACGATATATTCTAATCCACGACGAACTACATGTAAAAACTCTTTTACATTTTCAATACGATCTTGAGTAGATGCAATGAGCTCTCGATGTTTCTTAGATTTGAGCATAACATCATCTAACCACCATCAAAAGAACACGTGTTAACGATTGTAGTTATTTAACTTATCTTTCATGTATATTTATATATATATATATATATATATATATTTACCAGTAACACCAACATAAATCGTTTTTGATGCTAGAAGTGCCGTCATTGTAAGTAAAATTTTGTGGCCAGCATGAATGTGATCAAACGTGCCACCCACAATAGTTTTGTCAAATACTCGTCCATTGTCATTATAACTATTATTCTCCGTCGATGACGATGATGATGTTGTCATTTCTTGTTCTGAACCAGTCAGTTCATGTATTTCAAATGCTTCATTTCTCTGCTGATTCCAACTATCCACTTGAGATACATCTGTTCAAGATAATATACTTGTTATTCAAATTTTTGATATATAATCGCTCATTAGAGCCTCCATATGCATGAATTTTTACATACCTTGTTCTGTAGCAAACATTAATTTTACAGAAGGTTCCAGTCCTGCTGAATAGTTGCACCAACCATCGAAAACTACTGTACAATCAAATAATGGAGCATCGGCAGCATAAGTCACATTTAATTGTGTTACATATAAAGAGCATAAAATGGATTGTAATTGTTCCCATTGCCCGTCTATCGTAAATGTGCCTGGTAATTGTACAAGAATAAGAAGTTTTTTAATATCCTCTCGTCGTAACGATTCTTGAACAGCTTGTTTGACAAGAGATTGTTGAGAATTATTCACCGGTCCAAGCGAAGATAATGGAAGTAAAAGTACAGCTGTCGTGGTCATTATAAGTATGTTTTTAGGTTATATGTGGAGGAGTTATGCAACAGAATAATGTTTCTCACTGGAAGAACTCGCTTACATTATTGGGTTCTAATTTGGTTGACTAAGAAAAATTATCACGTAAAATTTACGCCCTTATTAAATTAAGACAATGTGTTTTCTCTCTATTAGTTTCAGCCATTGCTACTATGTTGATAAGCCAGATATCATCATCTTAAGCAAAATTGGTACTTATTTTTCTACGTACTCATAATAATAGTTCCGTCATTCTCACGGGGGGTTGACCAGAAAACGGCCGTTATCAGACAAATCCACCGTTCATCAAATCTCAAGATACTCTTAAATTTTACGCTTAGTTCTCACTAAAAAGGTTAGGTCTAGGCATGAAAGTTTTTTTTAAGGCGATAGAGGTAGTGATGCAAACAAGGACACATCCGCTTGACTATTATGATTCTTCCTTTTTGAATGGAAATAAATGTGGTATGTTCCCTTGAATCGATCGATTCATTAAATGAAGTAGGGGTAGTTATATAACGACATTATACAAGTTGCATCAAGAGCATATTTGTAATCCAGTCAGTTGTCCTGTTTTGAATTGCATTATCTGAGTAACCTCGATCCTTCTATTTTTGTTATCATCAAAATGCTATTATAGAAAATGACAGAAATGCTTAATACAAATAATTTCTCATCAAAAATGAGAAACTTGAATATGTACGCTTTTTCATTTAGTTAGAAGTCTGAACAAATAAACCCAGGCACACAATAGTAGAAATTTGGAGTGAGTACAGTCAAATAGTTCTATTTTTACAAATGAAAACTATTCTGACCTATTTATCTTGATACCTTTGTTTTGGTTGCTTGAGAACGAGACAATTTCAACAGGAGATATACCCATGATGATAATGACGCGATTAGCTATATCCTAGATAAATTAATTGTTCTATAAAAACATTACACGTCGATCAAACCACCTTTTACCCTTACCCTTTGGATATCTCCTGCACTGTAAGCGCACCCATCATATCCTTCCAGACTCTAACGATGACAATACGATATAAAATAAAGTTGATGGTCATAGCATCGAATATACGTCTGTATATACTTTGAGCTATGTTTAGCGAGATGTAATTGATGATCCATAGAAGTAGACCTAACTAATGTGTACGGGAGTTGTAGTGCTGTTGAGCCATGTCTTATCCAACACAATCGTTAGCTGTTGACAAGTCTCCTATAAGAAGACCATAGAAATAAAAGCTTTAGACAGCACAAAGACGGGTGGATCAAGGGGACATTGATTTTGTGAATATGCTTTCACACAATTTTTTTAAAAGAATGAAAATTTTGAACCTACTAGATGTCCCTTACTACGCAACAAAACATCTTTAAAAATGATTGTTAACGATTTGGTCAACGCTGAATGATTTCCAGTGTACCCATTATTCATTGACGTCGGGGGCAGAGAAAGATATGCTAATAATGATGATTGTACTGGCAAAATGTATTAGCATTAGTTATATTTGTTCCGTGAACAAGTGTATGAATGGTAATGCTCCTTGTACCATTGACAATGTACAATGGATGAAAGAACTCACGGACTCAAATTTGTGCATATATACTAATATTGGATATTTGGATAACCCCGGCTGAATTACTTCATTATTTTTCCTCTAGCACAGTAATAAGAGCAAGGGAAAAATACCGTGATTTTATACATGTCATTAAAGCCCGTAGTTATACTTTTCTTCCTCTTAAATTTATACAAGAACTTTGAAAGATACCATCATTTTAAGAAATCATTTTCGAAGTTTTTACTGACGGATAAGTTGTAAAACAACATTAAACTCAAAAATATTTCTGTACTACCGAGCCTATTTAACTTTTATCAAGAACCCTTTTTATGGATGTATAGGGCATCAGTAACATAAGTACTATTTTTTCAAATTAGCTACTCGTTTATACATTTTTTTCAGTAATAGCAAACACTATTTTTCGTTGTTTTGCATTACTCCTTAATATTTGGTTTTATTTAGCTTAAAAAAGGGAGTAGTTATGCAGCTTGTAGAATTTGTTATAAATAAAGTATCCTTATTAAATCATTACATTGCATTTATCACGTTTATGTGATAAGATAAATTGTAAGATGCATTTTCTTGGTTCGAAATGATATCTATGACGGAGTTTCGCATGAATTAACAAGGATGCTTCATGGAGCAAGCGCCCATTATTGTCAATTGCATGTCAAAGAAAAAGAAGGAGCCTTTTTTTTTTACTTCTGAATTCGGCGACTTATTCGCGCGATTGGGAAAAGACATACAGTCACTACATTCTTAATTAAAAGGAAGTACTTTGCTAATAATAGTGTAACCTGACTCCTCTACAGAAACTTTTATAATCAAAACAGTTTTTTTTTTCCCAAAATGGTGTTTATCTTACATACGTATACAGTATCTTGCATACTATCATAAATACCATATAGTAATAAAAAAGACGACATTGATATACTACTTGTTTATAAATTCAACAAGAAATTTCTTCATCATTTAATATATTTCTACGAAAACTAATATTAGGTTCTACACTCTTAAGCTTCAGCCATTCTTTCGATTCCTATAAACGGTAGAGATTTCTTTATACGGATCAGCTAATACAACATGGGGTTATACGAATGAAAAAGTTGTGCGGGTTCATTCTAGAAAATTTATTTTACCAACACAGTGTTACATATACACTATCACAGTTTCCTTGCTATTGGGACAGGTGATGTTTAAATAAAATGATGAAAGAGTATTTACCATTTTCTTCTTAATTGTTAATTGTGCTATACTAGGCCATTATCTTTCATATCTTTCTATTTGTTCCTTGTGCTATGAGGAATAGCATTCAATTGAAAGACTGGGACTATGGCTCATAAAGCGATTAATAAACAGTCGAGAAATCCAGGGATTTAAGAATTCTCCTTTTTTTCACCAGCAAATACAAGGATTACTATTATTATTATTCAAATAGTTTCCCCCCTCTCTCTCTCTCTTTCCTTCATCATGTTATATATATTTGCTTGGGGTCACTCATGAACCGCGTAAGTCGTGAGCGGTATATGGGCTTGTATACTATATTGATCGTCACTAAGAAGCATATATTTATATTTATCATGGCTTATTACCAGGGAGATCAAAATGTCATAACTTTACAAATCATAGAAAAACGATCGTCGGCATTGAGCTAAAACCACTCACTACTTCGGGGGAACCAACTGTGGGGGAGGTCTAGGGTTTATTACTAAATAAGCGTCAGTCTCCTTACGGATCTTGATAACTTTTGATTGTTTTTTTTACTTTATCTCTTATAATAGATAATCGATGGATCATTTATTCTTTCCAACTCTTTTTTTTTCTATAAACTGATGAATATAATAATAAGCAGCCCCTTTTGTTTTTATACCATTTTAGCATAATGACGAACTTGTATATATTAAGTATTTTTTTTTATTTTTTACATTCTTTCAATATTAAAAAAGACAAGTAGCTCACTTTATTGAAAAGAAAAATTGTTTCGCTTATTTTATTAACTGGGTATATTTAGATATTGATTAAAACTCCCTGTTGTATACAAGCGTGTTGGGTATGCATGTAACGAACATGCGGTCTTTTTTAATTTTTTTTTACCCATTCAATGCCAGAATTCCCGCTTTTTTTTTTAGCACTCCAAAAGAAATTTAAATAAAGGAGTTAAATGTCATACACTATTGAGGGGTAGTTCAAGAGAGAAGAACAAGAAAGAGATCAAACTAATTGTTTAAAATAAAGGAAAAACTTGATCAATGAAACTGGAAAGTAAAGAACAAGGAGTAAAAAAAATATAAATAGAAGATTATCATATGTCATATTTACTCTTTATCTTGCACAAAGGTATGATATAGAGAAAAACAATTATATTTTATCGGGTCTTGTGAAAACTTTATCGTTTAAAAAAATGATAGACACTGGGAGATCATGCGAGCTTTCCAATTATTATTTTTTTCGTTACTATTAAAGCCTTATTTCTATAATCTTATCACTGATATTAACATTCATTGTCATTGCTCACTTTGTATGGAAATTTTTACTAATACAAACACACGGCAGCGTGATGTATTTATAACAAGGTATTTCGCTCTTATCATTTATGGATAGATTTATTTTGGGGGAGGCATTCTCAAACCAGAAATTACAAAGCACCGACCGACATGTCAATAATTATAATAATATAGCGCACTTTTCTCAGATAACACCCGCGGAACGGGCTCGACCTTAGTAGTGTGTAAAAGAAGGGTGATAACGAACTTATATCTCGCCATTTGAATTAATCACCATGTGTTGTTTGTTGTTATATGTGCTGTGTTAGTAATAATTATATTAATTGAACAAAAAAAAAGGTATTATCGCGATATTTGTAATCTAGTGACGAATTAATGTTAATTCCCTAGTGACAATAATAAAAAGGGGGGGATAGCCCAAGTTATATATAAATTTTAGCGATAAGGGTTGTCATGGGTAACGATAAGAGAATATAAGAGATAACGAGCTTTAATTTTTTTTTTTACTCTTTTTTATCGTTATATATAACCAGCACCTGAACTTGATTTATTCAGGAGATTTGTTGTCAAAAAATATATATCTGAGCTTTATCGTTTACTGAAAGTCTAAAAGTGCATCTTGTTTAAAACAAGGTCTATTTCTTATATATTTAGAATTAGATGCATCTTGTTTTTGTTATTCTTTTGTTCATAATAAAAAAAAATTTTACAAGCGTTTGGCCTGACCCCCCGAAATCTCGCAAGTCATAAAGAAAGAAAAAATGACGTTACAAAAATTAGCAGTGTGTAACCTAACGGACTTTGCGATCTGAAAAACAAAGTTCATGGTTCCGTGCCATTTTTGGTTTTAACCCGGGCAACCGAGTTAAAAAGAAAGGCAACAGAGAGTATAATAATGATAATTGTTATCGCTCAACATGCATACAAGTTCGTTTTTCTTTTTATGTCGGTTCCCCACATTCAATTTACAGCAACAAAAGCAAGAATTAAAGCCTCTATTTTTTCCTACACATAATACACATATAATTTTTATTCTTTCTATAAAATGATAAAGGACTGGTTTAAAATTTTTCTACACAAATTTGGAAATTTCAACATGTTTATAAAAAAAAGGAGTTGAATCAAAAAGACAAAAAGACGAGGAAAGGGATGGTGTGATAGATTTCAAGATCCGTATCTGATAAAATACAACGTGGAAAATCATTGGACAGCGATATAAATGATCTTTTTATGGATTGAAAGAATAAAAGGGAATGTTATTGTGGGGGGGGGAGAAAGAGAGAGAGACAAGGAGAAGCAATTGTTAACACATTCATAACTATTGCGAGAGAGTGTGAAGTGAGTGAGTGAGTGTAAATAGAATTGATTAATGATTATCTCTTAAAGTGAGAAAATAAACACGAAACATGAAGGGGATAATTCGTCGGATGATAGAAATATCTTGTCTTATAATGACATACCATACTATTATTATTATTATTATTATTTTGTGCTGTGTTTACTCGTGTATGGGTGTTAGGTATGATGTGTGTGGTCCTAACTCCCTTTTTTTTCTTACTCCCCCCACCCTAACTGGGGCTCCGTGCAGAGTGTGGGAAATTCGATCTGATGATGCAAATTCATTGGCCGAGATAAAAAAGATCATAAAATCGAATCTTTTTGCCGGTGCTCTTTTCACTTCTTCTTCCTTATCTTTCTTTCTTTCTTCTTCTTTTCTCTTCGCTTAATTTTATTGCTTTTGGTTATCTTTTATTTTTATTTTTCTTTATCACTTTCCCCATTTATTTTTATTTTTTTATTTTATTATAATCCGTTATGGCTCTTGCAACTGATACTATGCCAAAACTACGTAAACGCTCATCTGTCGAACATGATACCTGTCCAGATTGCCGTGAAAATCAACGCTGCGACGCCTGCGTTGCAATTATCACTGCTACTACCACTATTACTACTGATAAGGTAGAAAAATTACAACAACATAAAGCTCATGATCAGCAAGTTCATGAACAAAAACAAGAACTCGACCAACAACCACAACAGAAACCACAACCACAACAGCGATTGATGCGCGTTTATACCAATGAAGACGATAAGAAAGTATCTTCTCAGCAACAATCTCAACCACAAGATGCTGTGTGTGCTAATTGCCAAACAACAACAACCCCACTTTGGCGTAGAGATGCGAGTGGAAAGACTATATGTAATGCATGTGGACTTTATTACAAGCTTCATCATGTTCATCGTCCTGCAACAATGATGCGTACAGTGATTAAACGACGAAAACGTTGTGCATCCTCATCTGAAAAGCAACAACAAAGTAAGGCTGCTTTCCGTAAGAAATCCAAAACGCAACATAATCAACAGCAGCATCACCATCAACAGCAGCACCAAGCTCCTTCACCGCCTGCTACTTTATCAATTGTAGGTGAAGATGAAGAATCAATTGCAACATCTAGTGGTGGTTCACGATCTTCCACGGCTTCCCCTCCATGGCAACCTCAATCTCCGCCAGCAACATCTACCACAAACTCTTCATCGTGTACACCACCTGCTTCACCACCAGGAGTAGGAAATGTTGTGTTACCACCTATTCATGCCCCCGACCATCACCAACAGAATAATATGAACAACGAGTACAAAGTACAGACAACCTTGCCACCATTGAGATTTCATCATCTATGCAACAAAACAACTGAAGATCTTCGTGCGCAGCGCCAGGAATTGCAAAATCGAGTGACGAGACTTTCAGCTTTACTCTCTGAAACAGTATCCACTTTATCAAAAATAGATGCAGCTCTTGCCGAGCCAACGAAGAATCATTGCCCTATTTGTCCACCTTCTGATCATCAGGACCACGAAATTGCACGATCTCTTCTATCATTGGCTTCTTGCGCAGCTCCCAAATCATCACATCATTCTCAGCAAGACCGTCCTCATTTACCACCTATCGCATTACCTACTTCAACATCATCTTATCATCAGTGAATAATATTGTTGTCACTTTTTATTTTCTCCTCTTCTCTTTTTTATCTCCCTCACTCTATCAGTAAACTTATTTCTTCTATAAAAAAAAGTTGGTGTATCAAATGAGAAAAAAAATACGCCAATAAATTTTTACACATATACTTTCTTTCAAGTACACCCTTCCTATCAGCTAACATAACATGCAAAACACACCATTCTTTTCCTCCTTTATCTGTTTTTTTTTTAAAAAAAAAAAATTCTCTCACGCACACAAGATACCTTTTTCTTTTAATGTAAATTTTCTCTTCCTCTCTCTCTCTCTTTTTTTTTTTTTGCCTTTTAAGCCTCTTTATCATCCATCACAACATCTTCATTCAAACACATTTATTATATTTTATCATATTTTCATTTTTGCGCTTTCTTTTAGCTAACTTACCTCACTCATGTATTTTGTTTTTGTATAAGCTTTTTTATTTTTATTTTTCTTTATCTCCCTCATCATCACATTTTGTTCATACTTTTTTTTTCGTGTCTTTCAATAATAATAATGTAATCGTATTAACAATAATATAATACAACACCAATAATAACACAAACATAGTAATAATTTAAAAACATGCAATTATTAAACTCTATTTTTATTTTTTGATTGTTATTCTTATCGTTTGAATGAATATATATAAATATAATTACTAATATGCAGCTTGATGTGCCTTCTGAGCTCTGCCTGAAGGATCCTCACTGCATCCCCAATCTTTACGAGGAACCCATCTAACTACGCTTTCTGCGCAAGCTTCTTGTGGAAACCATTGATCAAACAAGGCACGATACATAAAAGCTTCTTTAGTGGTTGGTGTGTCCTTGGGCCATTTCGCCGTAGCATGTTCAAATGCCTGATCTGAGACTTTCACTTGACTGACATCCTTGAGAGCATCGATCCAGCCATAGCCTACACCATCGGAAAACTGTTCCTTTTGTCGCCAAAGAATATCATCAGGAAGATAAGGCTTGACGTTTGGGTCATCTGATGTATCAAACGCTTTACGAACAATATACTTTTCCATACGATGACCTGCAACAGGACGTTTGTCACGAGGATCTATTGACATAGCGAGTTCCAAAAAGCTCAAGTCCAAAAAAGGTACTCTTGCTTCTACTCCCCATGCCATAGTAGACTTGTTGGCACGTAAGCAATCAGCATAGTGCAAGTTTTTGACACGTGTCACTGTTTCGCTATGAAAAGCCGCGTCGTCTGGTGCAGCATGGAAATACAAATAACCACCAAATACTTCATCTGCTCCTTCACCCGATAAGACCATTTTTACTCCCATGGCTTTAATCTTTCTCGATAAAAGATACATGGGTGTGGATGCACGAATCGTTGTTACATCATACGTTTCTAAATGATAAATCACATCACTGACGGCATCTAAAGCTTCTTGTATTGTAAAGGTGTATTCATGGTGGATGGTATTCAAATGTTCTGCCACTTTACGAGCAGCAATTAAGTCAGGTGAACCTTCCAGCCCAATTGAGAATGAGTGCATGCCAGGCCACATATTTGGTCCGCCTATATAATCATTTTATCATTTAGCTTTCATGAGCATTTTTCTTATCTTCAAATGTTTTTTTCTTTAAAAAAAATTCCCTTGATACTACTTTATCAGTCAGTCAACATTTTTTTTTTTTGCTTACTTTCATCAAACCGCGGTTCGTCTTGTTGAATAGTCCCAGATGTAATTTTTTGAGTTTCACGTACAGCAATAGAAGCAATCAAGCTAGAATCCAAACCACCCGATAATAATACACCATAAGGAACCTCTGCCATCAGGCGCTTGCGAACAGAAGCTTCCAATGAACGTCGTAATAATTTCAAATCCACTGGATTTTCACCTACTTTGTTATCATCCCACCTATAAAAAAAATTATGATGCACATCAATTTTCTTCCGCGGATATCTTTTATTTATCAGCTCCTCTCTTCCATCTTTTTTTTTTATTATTCAATCCCCACAATTTATTAAAATTCTTACCAAGAAGGTTTATACCAACGTGTCGTTTCCTTAGTCTTAGAATCATATAGGTGACCAGGTGGGAATGCTAATATCTTATCACAATCTTCGTTTAATGATTTGAGTTCTGATGCAAAATAAACAGTATTCGGCATATCTGAACGCCATCCATAATAAAGTGTTCTATAAAGTACATACAAAAAAAAAGATTATGCATCTGACAATTAATCAGAAAAGGATTTTTTTAGAAAGGTCGATTGCATACATACGTAACACCAATAGGGTCGCGAGCAGCGATTATTCTGTCGTTATCAACATCAAGTAAGACAAAGGAAAAAATACCATCTAATTTATGAACAAATTCTGTGCCCATCTCTCTATACTAGATGTAGTTTATATAAATATATAAATCTTGTGTGGATAGTTATATAACAAAATAAGTATAAAAATTTAAAATTTACCAAATACATGATAACTTCACAATCGGAGTGGGTTTTGAAAACATAACCTTTTTGTTCAAGTTGAGCGCGTAACTGCTTATGATTATAAATCTCACCTAAAAAAAAAGTTAATGTTACAGACATAATTTCTAACCTGAGATAATAAAAGAATCAATGTTATTGAAAAGTGTTAATATACCATTTACACAAAGCACCAACTTTTTATCTTCAGATATAATCGGCTGTGCTCCAGAATCTAATTCGATGCATATGAACATGAAAAAATGTATTATGGTTTAGAATATAGTAAATTGAATTGAATAAGCAACGATATGAATGCATATATAAAAGATCAACAGCATACCGACGCCGACAATTGCAAGACGTTCATGAGCAAGGATATGATTATTGGTGGTATAGCAACCAGACCAGTCTGGTCCTCGATGGCGTATTCTAATATTAAAAAGATCATAGTTAATATAATTGTTTTTAAGGACAACAAACTTCAGAGCAAAAAAAGTTATTATCACATACTTCTTGGACAGATAAAGCGCTCTTTGACGATAATTCTCTACGTCACCATCATAACGATAAATTGCGAAAATACCACACATCTTATCTTTTTTAAAAAGATATTAGAAACTTGTATAAAAAGCACGGTTTCAGTTTTTGAAAGAAAAAGAAAAGAAAAATTATAAACCGGGGTCACTTGTATATATATCTTTTCACATCCCTGTAACAATCACCACCTTTCTATCTGTGTAAATTGATATTGTTAAATTTATTTTTTCTGATTAAAAAAAGATTGCTTTTACTTTTTTTTTTCGTGTCAATTTTTTATGGAAAGAAAATTTGAACTGGATCTATGTAGATTAAGATCTCTTTAGCCGAGATGATAAAAAAATAAGCGATTCATGGCGCAGCGATGGAGAGAAACCATCATTATTTTTTAATCTCGTCCATCAGCTTATAATTCTATTATTTTGTTATTGTTTCTTTATTGGTTATAGTATATATATACAGCCCCATAATCATTTATTTAGCATCGACAAAAAAAAATATGTAAGTGTAATATTTAGGATTACAATATGAACACCAAGTTTTTTTTTTCTCAAGAAAACCTGGGGAAATTTTTTTTTACATCTCTTATCTTATCTGTATTCATATTTCTTATCAGGCAGTAGACTTAAAAACTCTGGACTGCATGAATTTAATAATTAGTTCTACCTCCACCCCTCAGGTTTTAATACACTCATTTTTAAAGACGAAAAGAACCCCCCACAAATGGGTTTTTTAGTTATCCTGACGACAGCGATTTGTTGTCATGCCAAATCAAAAAAATAATAATAACTCCGCTGCAAAAATCGGTGAGTCGTGTTAATCATACATGTTTCACATCGTATCGTAGAAGTGTATAAAATAATTATGGTCTATATTTACCTTACTGATAAAGTGGAACTCATTATCCTTTGGAAGATGTAGATGATATACACAATAGCTATGAGATAAGATACTTTACTCTGCTAATATCACATGATCAACCAGCAGTACTATAAGTTTTAATTGTATATAGAGATGCTGTACATTATAATAAACTTGGATTTTTAACTCGTTATCAAATCTTAAGATTTGTAACTGTTTATTGATAAGATAATAAAGTCGATACCAAAATTCTTGTTAGTGTACATTTTCTCATGGATATTCCTTTTTAAGATGAAGTTCCGGGCCTCTATACTTTCTCTGTGGTATAACATAAACACGCTCTGTGATTTATTATTGTATTTGGATTCTAATCAATCTTCTCTCATCTTTTTAATTAATATATGTTTCATTGGCTCATACGTATTAACTTTAAATAACAATAATTCCTAGCATACTTTTTTTATACTACTCATCTATAAATAATAATATTAACATTGCTTTCAAGAATCTATGATAAGTCGATACAACATACAACATACAAAGCCTTTTATTATATAAATCCACTATCATCGCAGCTCAGACTAGTTATTATGGACTCTAACATGTTAATACTTGAAATAGCCTAAATATATATATACAGTTATTTAATAGTATAATTATACATACCTGACTATTTCTGTGTAAAATAAAATTATCAATACAATATCTCTTCGGCCTTCACCTAAAAAACGTTCCTTTGTATATCTTATTGATCGCGGAATAAAAAGTCTATTTGTTTGTTATTCTTTTATTCATTAAATCCATAGGTAGTATTTCTAATATTTATTTTCGCCTGGTCAACATGGCATTAGAATCTACTTATGTTTTTATTTACTTAAATCAGTTGATTGTCATAGGACCATCCGCAGCAGTGCTGTTAAAACTGCTGTTATGATGAATTTGACAGCTTCTTTAACACTCAGCTCCTGCAGCGGTAGCTGTTAGCCTTCTTCTATTTTTATTTATATTTTTAAAATGAGCAACGCTCTCATTACTACTACAAATTCGCAACCTACAACTCCCGCTATTGACATTGAACGCAAGAAAAAAGGTCCTGCTTTTAGCAAAATCCAAAAACATTGCTTTGGTAAAGGCGTACCTGGATGGAATTTTTAATTGTAACAGTCAGTAAATCACAGCACCGCTGCACAATTTGGCTGTTAGAAACTGTTACGCGGACTGTTATTAATTAGGATAATTTAACAGTTTATGTAATGACCCCTGCTGCGGATGGTCTTTAACATTATATCATTACTACAATACATAAGTTTAAATGTCTTAACATAAACAATCACGCATCATCTCCCTAATAATAAAAACTGGGGTGAACTTGCATATCAGCTTTCTTGGTTTTTATTTATTCAATTTGCGGTACAGTATACAACTCAAAACTAGCCGAATGGACCGTGTTGATTTATGTATTAATCACGTATAGACTGATAACTACCTTCTTATAGCAAACTCATTAGTTGGTTTAACCGGTTTAATATACGTTAATCTCTATTATTGCCGTGATAGGAAGTAATGAAATATTAAAGGCTTATACTCTTATTTTATTAAACCAAAGCAACAATTCACTCTATTGAAAAACATATCTAAAGAGAAAAACAATCATTGTTATTCACATTAAAAAAAGTTTTACATTCAACAAAAGTCCCAATCTCAAAATGTAGAATCATCCATACCATTAACTATTCGATCCAGTTCTTATTAGTGTTTACTAATAACCTTTCTTTCTTCGTTATAGCAAAAATAAAAAAAAGGTTTTGATTACTACACTATACTATTATCGCATCACTTCTCTCATATTAATGTAACAACGGCATTGGCAGGGAATATAAAGAACCATTATTTCTTTTATGTTACTAGATACTTGTAGTCCATTATTCATTTAATTTCTTCTAGAATTAATTACATGTCAGCCGTGCCTATTTTTAAAACCCCCCCATTTGGTTTAATTTCGTTTCGTACTTCAACTGCTAAAAAACGTACCATTAATTTTAATTACTATTCATATTATAGGTCAAAAAATGAGACGAAAGTGAGAGCAATAATAATTAGATAATTAATAGATATTAATTAGCATTATTATTCTTACGTGAAGTTCATATGCGTAATCATAAATAACAGAGAATTCTACAAGAGAAAAAAGAAAACTCGTTTGATATAAGTATCAATACAGATAGATACGCAGCTCCTGCTGATTTCTTTTATAAAATTACTTAATTGATTTTATAATAGCGAGTTCCGCAGTAGGGAAATGACAACTATACATGAGCAAAAAAAAAAAAAGTCACTGCATACATGTCAACTGCATGATTTACAGAAATCTAGTAATGATAAATGAGAATGACACATGATGTTTATCGGATAAATGAATTTTGCATAGTATTATTTACAGCAAAGTAACCTGTTGTAACAAGCTATCAGATTTTAAAAAAAAGAACACCTGACAACTATTTATTATTTAAACGTATCTGATTTATTTAAAATATAACAGCATTTCAAATATAAAGTAAAGAAAGGATTACTTTTTGATCTACCATTTTTGTCGCTTGGATTATCAAAGCCGGAATCTATGACTACAATGAGTATGTTAAAATGTGTCAAAAAAGCTGTATTGGAAAGGAACTCTTTTTTTTTTTCGGTGATCATTTCCCCTTTAGGAAATCGGCGACTCATCCGAATGCAATGATTGGATTAAATGGGAAAGGAAGAAAGAAAAGGCTGAGCGTTGTTTTCGGTAAAGTGTGAGTCAAATATATATATATAACGCCAAGTCAAATTATGATTTGCCACGTGTGTTTAAAAAAAGGGAGGAAAAACTATTTTTCCTTTTATAAAATTTCCGGTTATCAGCTTTTTTTTATACAGAATGAAAGAGATCACAGATCAAAAAATTTATGGTTGATAAAGTTTATAAAATGAGGAAATGGTTTACGTATTATTTTCCTTTTATTCTTTAAATAGTAAGTGTAATTCGTAATGTAAATTACATATTAAAAGATAATCATTATGATGCTATAATAATAAAGAAAAACAATGAAGAGCCAATGTTTTACTTAATTTGGTAACATTCGTGTACTTGTCTGTGTAACTAAAAAAAAAAAAAAAACTAGGTGCGTGTGGGTGCGGACGTTCGGCCGACTTACATACATAACGGTCCCATCGCCGATCGTTTTTGTCTTTTTTTTTTTCTTTCATGTTGATCTGGGTCTGTTTTCTTTTGAATTATTTTAACTATATGATGAATTGAAAAGATCAGATTAATGATATTTAAGTATGTGAAAAAGGATTAAAGAGAATTATTATATAAGAAAAAGAGAATGAGGGAAAAAAATAGAAAAGAGGGTTAATCAGATAGTTAATTCTGTGACCCAAAATTCTAAAAATTTCTTTGATTATTCATCAAACTACAACTGCGGAACAGAAAAAAGTTATTTAAATAAACCCTATTTTTTTCCTTCTCTTTTTAAAACTAAAAAAAAGCTGTCTTTTTCCTTCTTTTTTCTTCTTTAATTCTTTTTCTATTAAAATAAATTATATAAATATGTCGGCTGCAACGTTTACTCCATGGTCTAGTAATTGGAGTACTAGTACAGAATCTTCACCACCACAATTTTACAATGACAACTTGACCATTTCGAGCCACGCCAGTTTAAGTGACGACGAACTCTTTACAAATAATATTAATAATACCGACAACTTATGTAATGCGCAGGGACTAGGTTCAGAAGATTGGAAACAAGCATTATTTCATGTTCGTAATCTTATGTACAGCTCTACCAGTGTAGGTGTACCCTCTCCTGCTATCTATTTTGAACAAATGAATCTTTTACCACCACGAGGAGCAAGTTGTCTTGGTCGAGATATTGCTATTCGAGAAGTCAATTTAAATACGAGTGTATCTGATATTAGCACTTATCGTCAACAACGATCTGATAATTTAGTATTACGTATGTTTCATTGTCAATTAACCAATTTGGATAAATCAACTATCATTCCTTTGGGTAAAGGCATGTATATTCGCACAGAATGGCAATCAAAAACACCACAACCTCAGTCTATGTTCAACATGCCATTACCACAATCAATGCATCATCAACCTGTGGATGAATTTGAAAAATTACTTTATTCTCTTCAATTACCTATTCAACAACAAAATACATTCGTTCCATATAGCTATACATTTGGTGTTCGATTTACAGATGCTCTTGGTTATGCAAGTGATATATTGATTCGTGGTCGATTGCCGTTATGGTGCCAAACTTTATTTTTATCTGAATGTGTCAAGCAGATCCCTGCTATTCGACCTAATGAAACACATACTGGATTATTTGTATTTGCACCCGAAGTTGCGGTTACTTTTCAATCATTGGCCAATGCCCCTATGAGTAATGAACTATCACCTGAATTGACATTACGATATGAACGGATAGCAATGGAATTAAGTGATCCAGAACTACTTTTTGAAGACGATAGTCCAGACCTTGAGATGGAATGGGAAGATAGGAAACAAAGAGTAATACAAAGGATGGTATATTGTGATATTCCAGACGATTTGGCACAGGTTCTTACTGATATGGCAACGGCATGGGCATGTGGTCAAGGTTTTATGCTATGATTTTCTTTTTCTTTTCCTTTTCTTTCTCACTTTATATATATATCATCAACTACCCCTTTCTTCTTTATGCACGCGTTATTATAATTTACAACAACAAATTAAACTTGTACTAAAATCCAGCACATTACTCTCCCACCCCTAAAAAATACATTCCCCCCCTTCCTATCCAATCGCTTTTTTTCTTTTTTGACTTTCACATTATTTCACTCTTATTATATACGCCATATTTTTTTTTGTTCATGCTCTCTATATACTTCTTTTACACACGTACTTCTTTTATGTAACTAGTCATGTTTATTTCTTTTTGTCCTTTGCATTTTGTAAAATTTTCTTTCTTTGCTTTTCACCCATTATACTTCCTTTTTTTTTTCGCATCACACTTTGTATAACAAATTATATATAAAGTTCAAACATCCATACAAAAAAAATGTATATGTAGTATATACATTGTATATAAATTATGTCATGCTTCAAATTATTGTTTTTTTGTTGTTGTTCTCAGTGTAATCAAAAATTCAGGGAGCTAAAAAGGGTGTGTTTCAAATCAACACTTTATTGGTGAAACAATGCTAATAGATCACGTTGTTCTTTCTTTACTAATGTATTATTAATCTTCTGTCTATTCTACCGTTTTCCATGATTGCCTAATTTACACCAAAAACTTATTTTTTTAATTTCTTTAAGACTGTGTTGGAACAGCAGTAACGGCATTTGCCCTTGTTGTCATGGGGATGATTAATGTTTCGAGTTTTCCCATATCATCGATACCGACTAAATTTTGACGATTCTTCATAGCAACAGAAGAGGCTGATGGTGCCATGGGTATAGATACTTTTTCCACTGCAGCAACAGAAGATGGAGATGTTGATGCGGATACTGGTAATGAGGATGCTGATGCTGATGCCATTGGCATATGGATAGTTGCTGGTAATTGAACCGTTTGGATTTTACCTTGATCATCCATTCCTACGATTTTATTATCATAAATGTTTTTGTTGATATTGTTATTTGTTGGGACTCGCATCATAGCGTCGTCATCTTCATTCATTTTACTATCCATCATTTTTCCATTATTGTTGATGCTTGCAGAAGCGGATACACGCTGTCCTTGTTGTTGCTGTTCAGTAACCGATGCTGGTAATGGGACAACCATGATTGGACGGAAAGGCATCTCAGCAGCAGAAATTTCCTTATGACCTTGTTCATATTTTGTGCTAATAGGCAAATGATCTTGACCAAGTCTTTGCATTGGAACAAAAGCATCATGTTTTAACTCCGAATAACTTTGAGCGTGGATCATATTTTCCATTTCATTTTGGATTGGTACTGCTTGTGCAACAATAAATGATAACGCTAACACACTAAGGGAAGAGCTAATATTAACCATAATGATATAAAATAAGATAAAAGAATATGATACGGAGGTATATATATTAGATTATATAAAAAGCGTAAAAACTTGTTAAAAAAAGAATGAGAGAAAAAGAAAAGGAATTTTTTTTCTTTCTTTCTTTAAGCGTTTGGAATGAATTATAAATGTTTTGAGTATTTTCCCGATATTTTATTAATATTGTTATTATGATCAAGTCGAAATCACTATAAAGTATTCCATTTTCTTAATACTTGGTCTGAACTGTAAAAAGAAATAAATTTCAATATCATCAAACGTTCCTTTTCTTTCTTTCTTTTTCTTTCTCTTTTCTCTTCTTACGTATCCTCATTTAAATTACGTATTTCATTATAAAAAATAAAGTCCTTTTTATCATCCTATCAAAGTTGCTCTCCTTTTTCCTTTTCTCGCCTTCTCCTTCATTTTAGTTTATGTAGTTGATGCTATAATAATAATAATAATAATAATAATGATACAAAAGCCCGAAAATGGGTAGTTACCGAGCTTGACAGCAAACTTTTGGCTTATCCCCCCCTAATCCCATTGAGAAAATGATTGGCTGATATTGATCCATAAGTTGGCTATGATTGGCTTAAACGCGTCAATAGGAAAAAAAATTAAGCATGACATGTGTATAATCATTTTGTGTTTCATGCTTTTAATATTCTTTATTGTTTAAAAAAAATGCATATAAAAACGCGGTTACGTAGATAATAAAAAGAGTTTAAAATGAATAAATGATGTTGACGAAAAACTTACTGACCAACAGTACTTCTGTCGGATTTCCCGTGGTTGGAACAACCATCGCATTATTTTTTGTCTTGCGTTATTTCTATCGACGTTATAATTCACCACTTGCCAAAACACCACTTTCAATAACAAATAACCTATGGCTTGCATATTTTGGAATTGTTCCACCGCCGAGTGATCAGGATGATAAATTATCAGAGTTTTTGATAAATGTGGGTCAAGATACACGACAAACACCTGTTAGTGTACTTTGGTCTATCATGGGTACACCTACGGTATTGGTGAATACTTTACAAGGTATTAAGGATGTCTTGATTGATGGTCAAGCAAAACGTAAAGACAAGTCAAACCATGGCCCTCCCACCAATGTTCAACGAGGTGATTTTATTCGACTTATTCAGAATTTGGTATTTGGTGGCCCAAGTATTAATAATACTGTTGGAGAAGTAAGTGATAATCAAACAGGCATAAATTAACGAGATGTATGGTACAGCATGTGTTGATTATTGACATGCTATTTGTAAATGTTATATGTTACTTTAGGACTGGCGTTGGCGTCGTCATGTATTATTACCACCTTTTCAACCACGACAATTGGTACCCAATCTATTGCCATACGTATCTAATCGAGCCAAGGAATTATTGGACCTTTTTTCTGAACATGCAGAAAATGGTACTCCCGTGGAATTAGATGAAGTTTTTATGAATTTAACAATGGATGTCATCAATTATTATCTTTATGGTCGTAGCGATTTAAACTATGATATGGTGGGTGGTCGTACAAATCTCAAGGTAAAGTGTATAGGACGGGGAAGTGAAGGGATTAAGCATAAGGATGTAGTGACTATATAGAAAAAAAATATACAGGATAGTGGGGTACGTGTAGTATTACTTTTTCTATATACACATCAACTCACTGTTTCGTTTTTGATCATATAAATCTATAGAACGTCCATCATCATCTTGGAATGGGTTTCATGTCACCAGAAGCATGGTTACCTTTTGGTATCAACAAGACAAAGTGGGCACAGCGAAATTTTAGATCAGCACGAGAATTACTCAAGGATTTTATTAATGATTCTCTCGATCGTGCAGTCAAAGCTGATAATTCTTCAACAACCAAGAAAACATATCCATCCGTTGCAGCTGCTGCCATGGCCAGTGGACGATATGATAATCCAGACAGGTTTGACTTGATCAATGACTTTTTATCATTAACATTTGCCGGATACGATACAACGGCCCATACTCTGGCATTTTGTTTTTCTGAATTGGCACGTCATCCTGAAATTCAAGACAAACTCGTTGAACAAGTACGTCAAGTACTTGGCCCTCCACCTGTTGATCCTGCTTCCATTACTGCTGAAAAATTAGCTCGAATGCCTTACGTAACCGCAGTCTATCGAGAAACCATGCGAAAGTATCCTGCTGTTGCTTTTATTCCTGTTCACGTGAATCATGATACCTCTGTAGATGGTACAATTGTTCCTGCTGGTGCAGAAATTTGGTGTAATTTACGTGGTCTTCAAATGAATCCATCTATATTTCCTAATCCAGACACATTTGATCCATCCCGATGGTTAAAACCAGAACAGCAGCAAGGTAATGAAATGGATGATGGATTTGATAAAATGGTATCCAATTCTTCGTCATCATCAAGTAATGATACATCCATTGTGGACGCGGATCATCAGTATAATTTCCCAGATCTTTCATTTACATTGGGTCAACATTCTTGTTTGGGTAAAAATTTGGCTATTTTGGAATTACGTACGGTGATTGCATGTACCATCAATCAATATTCATTGTCTCTTAAACCAGGCACAGAGATCAACACTAAAATAGTATTAACTACTAAACCAAGAGATGGTGTATGGGCTCATTTTAAGAAACGGTCATAAATAATAATCACAAAATATATAATAAATATAATAATAACCATAATAAGTTACTTTCTTTCTAAATCCATATTTACATCTATATAACATACATGCACATAAACATTATATTGTTATTTTTTTAATAATTCTGGATGTTCATCCCAAAATTCTTGTCCAATAATATCTACATAAAGTGGTGTTGGTACAAGTTTGATACGTTCAACAGGTTGACCAGTATTAGGGGAGATAGTTGTTACTTTGGTCTATCATAAAATATAATAAAGACAAATCAGCATACAAAGAATAATATTATATATATATATATATATTTACCTTTTGACGAATAATCACAGATCCTTTTTTATAAATCTCTTCAATAGTATTATAATTAATATTATGGTTCGTAAACAAAATTTCATGTTTGTCTTTAGAAAATGTCCCCTATTCAACATCATGTATATATATGCAAACAGTTTCGATCATTAATTATAAATGAATATTTTTTTTTGTCAAAAGAAAATGACCATTAATATAATCGTGTTTTTACCCGTAATTCCTCTTCTGCAGCGATTTCCGTTTTTCCAGAATGAACAATAGCCCAAAAGGTTGTATTATATAAATTATTAATATGACCTAGTTACATAAACAATAGTGGTTAGTTCATGAATAAGCAAGTTTGTATCGTTAAAAAGCTAGTTATGGATTTACTTACAATCTACTTGTCGCCAGCTTAAATAATCACGCATATTCTGATCAGATGGATAACAAACCACACGAGAATCAAAACAAGCTGGATACTTTAACTTGACAGTAGGAAAATATTCATGCCAACGCATTGCATAGTTAGCAGCAAATAAACTTGCGATTGTTGATGCAATTTTACTTGCTCGTCTCGAGTATAAATTACATGATTTTGGAAATACAAAACTTTTACACATATATATATCGTGTGCTTTTAGTTGTTAAGGTTCTCTTCTCTTCCTTTTTTTTTAATCCAATAGGAAATCAATTGTTTTATAATATGTACCTGTATTCATCACTTTGGCCATAAGCGATCATAATATCTTTAATATCTTTCATAACTTCAACTGCGCAGCGATTCATAAGATCGATCGCACGTCGATCGTTAGGTTTTGCAAAGTCATGTTCTTGTGAAAATCTATACAATATATTTTTTTTAAAAAAAAAGGTTATTATCACCCAGAAACTTTTGAAAAATGTACCTCGAGATCAAACTTACCGATGGAATCCACGACCGTCAATACGAACAACAAGCCATGTATTTGGTAATGCTTTATCTACAGTTTCAAACTCGCGAACATATTGATATTTTGAATTCATGGTCGTGAGATCTTTTACTTCCGGAGTTTCTGAATGTATGGCCACAGAAGTGTAAAAAAAAATAAGAAGGAAAAAGAGAAAGAAAAAACGTACACAGCCCAAAAGCAAAGCTGTCAAAAATTCAAAATTATTTACAAGTCAAAAGTACTTTTCTAATCATCAAAGTGACTCATTATCCCTTACCCCCATTCTCAAAAATAGCACTCCCAATTATGTTTCCATGGATATGATTATCATAGCAACCAACAAAAAACAAAAAGATATAATGAAATATATGTATATATTTTTTTATCCCCGTAATAGACAGCATAGAAGCTGTCTTTTTCTTTAGAAAGAACAATGAATGCGTCAAATGATGTGCGGTGTATTTATATGTGTATACATGTTTGTTGGTCGTTTGTAATAGTAGTAGTTGTTGTTGTATAAGGGTAGATAGATGTTTACAGCCGATAAAAAAAGAGAAAGAGAAAAATAATTTGTTATGTATATAAAAATATGCAATAAGGAGAAAAAGTTTTTTTAATAAGGCTTTGCAGGAGTTTGAGTAAGCAAGACCTTGTATCTCTTCTTGATCGTAATACGTTGGCGAGAGAATTTATCGTCGGGTGAGAATCGTGCAGGGTGAGCAGACTTGGTAGGAGCACCGCTAGGATCGGTTTTCTATTCGAAATTTGTCAAAGTATGAATTAAAAAAACTTGATTTTCATTATGCAAATAATATATATACTTTGTAATATGTCTTCTTTCTATTAATTACAATAAAATAAATAAATATAAAACTACCTTGAGAGTGTAAACACGTTCACCCTTGGGACTCATATAGTACATAAGATACATGGTGATCAATTCTTTTTTTTTTTCTCTTTTAAAGAAACTTTTTTTGTTATAGAAAAAAAAAATGCCTTTCAAAAAAAAAAAATCAACCTCTTCCAAAGCGGGCAACAATATTCGTGACGCGCTTTTCTTTTCTGTTAAGAGAACGCCTTTATTTGTCACCCACCAATGACGACACAGGCTGTAATAGAATTGACTTAAAACCTCCAACACGTTTCATTCACGAATATTGACGATGTTTACCTCGAAATTTAAAAACACCATTGCGATTAATAAAGAGCACTGATGGGTCTAAAAACCTTTACCTCGAAATCAAAAATACTATTTACGATTATAAAGAACATTCATCTTGAAATTAAAATATTTCATTCACGATTATAAAAAATATTCATCTCGAAAATAAAAAATAACCATGCGCGATTATAAAAAAAGCATATACGAAATCAAAAAAGTCATTAGCGAAATCAGAAACACCAAGGTCAACTTCGTTTGAAAAATCTTGTATAATAGGTATATTGAAGACTTTGTGGAATATTTCTAGGCTATGGAGATTTTGATAAACAATAGTTCATACGAAACAAAAGTGCGTGAATATACTCGTAAATTTGCCAGCGAAGAAAGAGTAATTCAACAAGTTGAGCAAAAGTAAAAATAAGCTTACGTAATATTATTATTTTATATCAAACAATTTAGATTTTGGAAAAGACTACAACCGTTAACAAATACACCGCTACCAACAACAATTGAAATAGAAGACTCGTCCCTACGCAATGATGAAGAAGAGGGTATTACCATGTGTAATTCTTCAACAACACCAATTGTAATAGAAGACTCGCCTCCACCCAGTGATGAAGGAGGTGGCTATACAAATAAACATATTCATAAAAAGAGAAGAATAAAATCGCATTTCAGCAACCTTTTTATTCCCATTTACTAATATGAGTCATTTGGTGTTGTGGTTGTATATGTATGGCGTATGGTTCCAAATAATGAAAACCTCTCTTTACTTGATTCTTCTTGATTAAAGGATATACATTAGGACAAACAGTACCCCTTTTTTAATAGAATGAAATGAATAGATTTCTATGAAAAGTGCCACTTCACGCAGATTCGTAGATTAAATTGAAGCATAGATATTGATAAATTGATAAAAGATAAACTCATAGGTTTTCAGCACTGGATTATAAATAATACACATTTTGCTTTATGAATATATATGATATACCATGTCATATAATATAATTAGTAGATCCACTTTTATTATAATAATCACTTTGAAATAATACATTTTTCTTTTTGTGGACCATTCACTGTGCCAGATAATGAGAAAAGCAATATAAAAAGTGCATGGGAACACTTCTTGTCACATGATCATGATTACACAAAGAAGTATACGTATAGGATTTCATAGATAATCAGCCATAAAGCATACATTTTCATTCATATTTATAGATATATCTTCATAGCTATTTTATTCAGATTGATGCAAAATTCATATACAGTGTTCAGCTATTTTTGTAATAGAGATTTATAGATTTATTCCATGAAAATGTATGGTTGTCCTTTTTCATGCAAACTCATTTAGAGAATTAGGTAAATTCACACCATTTTTAGCCGCGGTAACCCTCCCGTAAGTTAATGTACAAGAGAAAAAAAGAATATTCGCCAAACATTGCTATTGTTCTCCAACCCCTTTCTTTTGACTCATTCAAAAGGAAATCACAAGTATAATATCAGTTATTCTTTTATATGTACACAACTAGCTAGCGGATTACACAATAGAAATTAAAAAAGGGGATACAATAGTAATAAATTACTAAAGTACTAAACAGATAGTTTTGATTAATCTGCCCAAACAGAACTACCACACAACGTGTCACAAAATGCCGAGCATTACCAACTGCCTCGAAGGGACGTTCTGAAGCTTACACAGGCGGATTCCCTAACATTTTGAGCCTTAATTTTTGGAGAGTTTTGTTTCAGCTTGTTCCCAATAATGTTCTTGTTCCCACTACTGTCCTGAATAATAATGTACGTATTGTTAAAAAGACAATTCTCACACGTTATATATTAACAAAAGTGTACTCTAATATTTAATTACTCAGTTGCCTCAACAAGTACACCAGGATGTGCTAAATACACACAACCAACATTATTTACGAGGATTGAGAAACGAATTTGGTTAAGGTATAGTCTATTTCTTTGTTTTCACTTGCTTGTAGAAGCAAATCGAATGGGAGACACAATGTCCCAAGTATGATACATACGCATGATGGAGTCGTAAGTAGCCGATCAAGTGATTTTTATTGCTACTACGATGTCCGTAGTAGTACGACTATGTTAAATTGAAATTTATTATATTTGTATATATGTACACATATAGTACCTTCTTATACATAGAATACTCTCCAGCCTTTTCTTCGGACTATATATTATCCTTCACGCAAAAGGAGCATTTTGGCGAGAATTGTTCAATTTGAGCTGTTAGCACATGGATCGTGATGTTAATGCTGCGCCAAATCCTCTTAAATTGTTAAAATAATTTATTAAGACCTCCAGCTTTAGATAGTCAGTCAAACATGATTTAGTTTTCATGCCACATTATATGAATTGATGACGTCATTATTAATGATAAATATAGAAAGTCCTTCACCTACCTAGCCAGCCGCATTTTCGTGAATTTTGCACAAACACGTCGCTACTCTATCTTCCCCTTTTACCCTCTTTTTTTTTCTGCTCTCTTTACAATAAAAATGAAAATCGAATGTTTAGATCGACCTGGTGCACGACCTACTACATTCCTTGTTGAATTTAAAGGAAATACAATATTATTTAATTGTCCATTAGAAATTAAAGCTCTTAGTAAACTAGCAGACATTGATGATGTATCACCATCAACACCACCATCCATGGGTAATATGGGTTTTAATCAACTCGACACAATATTATCACGAATAATCCACAATACCAAAGATATTCAAGGAAACGATACAACATTACTGGATCGCTGTGATGACGGTTGTGTATTTCGTACAGTGAATTTCAGTCTAGTGGATTTAAACCAAATCGATGTTGTATTAGTTGCTAATAGTGAATTGATGCTTGGATTACCTTTCTTGACTGAATATTTGGGATATAAAGGCAAGATATTTGCTACTGAACCAGCTATTGAATTTGCAAGGTGTGGAAAATTAATTATATGAAGCATAAGAAATTCTCTTTCCTTCTCTCTCTCTCTCTCTCTCTTTCCCTTGATTTTCGTTTGATTATTTTTGAGTTTAATAATGACTGGTTTCTTTTTCTTTGATAATAATACGTCTCTTATTTCTCTTTTCTATATAATATATATACCTTATGTTTATTTAAAAAAAGGCAACGTATGGAAGAATTAGTTGCTTATCATGGTAGACAAGGTTCTTTTATTTCACCTGAATCAGCACTTCATTTCTCTCAAGTTGGTAGTATGAATAGACGTGTAGATGAGCAATGGCGATCACTTTACACTCTTCGTGATATTCGACTTTGTATGCAAAAAATCAAACCTGTCAGATTTAATGAACATTTGGTAAATAAAACTAAACCTGAGAGAAAGCTCATTGTTGAATATAATAAAAAAAAATCTCATGCAACCATTCTATGGGTATATTATTATTATTAGTCACTTTACGAAACCACGACTCTTGTACCTTATAGTTCTGGTTATTCTTTGGGTTCTGCAAACTGGAGTTTAGAAGCAACAGATCGAAAAATAGTACTGATGTCTACTTCAAGTATTGTCGCCAATCGACATCCAGCATTATTTGATATGACAATTATGGAAAAAGCAGATGTGGTATTAGTAAGTGATGTACGAAGTGGAGAACAAAATGATACTGAAAGTATACGTAAAAAAATATTAAGTCATACAGGTAAACTCTCCCTCCTTTTACTATTTGTTGATAATGCTATGTAATTAATAAGCTATATTTTATGCATGCTAATTGACTTTTATTTTTCGCTAAAAAAACAACAACAACACTCATTAATAAGCCTTAACATTACAAAGTCAAAAAAATGTTTTATTTCCAATATCAATGATGGGAAATATTTTTGATCTTATTGGTGATTTAGCAAGACATTTAAAAAGTCTTCATATGTCAATTCCATTTTATGTTGCTAGTCCTGTGGCACGACGGAGTCTTGAATATGCAAATATTCTCGGTGAATGGTAATTTATTTAAACTTTTTTTTTGTCAAACGTAGCAAAAATGACCACGTTTTTTTAATTTCTTACACACACAAAATAATAGGATGACAGCAGGACATCAAGATATTGTTAATATGGCAACGAAGCCATTGGAGCATGGTCAACTACAAGAAGAAAAAGAATTATTTGCTTATGATTCTTTACAAGATGCTATTGATATCAAGGAACCAAGTATACTATTTACTGGTGATTATACTTGCTTAAAAAAAGGTTCTGTAGTATCTGCGTTAGAACATTGGGGTAAAGATCAGCGAAATCTTTGTATTATTACAGGTAAATGGATAGAAAAAGAAATACTTATTTTGAAACAAAGCAAAACAAAACAAAAAGAACGGAAGAAGATTAATAATGAAAATATAAATATTACATACATAAGACCCAGAAACACTTTTATCACAAGATATTCCACACTCTAGAATGAAAATAATATCATTGATACTTAATACTCGAGTATCGCTTTGGGATGTTGGATCCATTCTTGCTACAGCTTGTCGAGACGCACCACCACCACATATAATCATACCTGACATGTTGGGATCTGATCGTTTTAAGGAGAAATGGGAAATGGAACACCCTGAAGCCACACAATTACATACAATGAATCCAGGAGAATCGATATCAATTGGTTTTAAGAATAAGATGGAAATGATTGTTATTTCGGAAGAGGTAAATTTTCTTTCATTCAATATCATCGTTAAAAATATTTTCTCATTATTGACATGAAATTCTTTTATTATTTTAGTTGGCAGCAAGACTTGTACCCGAAGCAGCTCAAATTAATGGCGTGGTTTATGCGATTGCACCGATTACTGGGGCTCTTGCTATGTATAATAACAATTACGAATTGCAACCAATAACAGAACCTTACGATGAATATTTACTTAAACCAACACAGATAGCTCCTTTTAATAATAATGATACCTAATAAAAAACAGATTCCGGGCAAAATGTAACAAAGTATAAGTTTTAATATCAGACTATTATACAATGATGATGATGAAAGATTATTTTTACTACTCCTCTAGGCACGTGTAAAAAAAAGTATAAAAAAAATAACTTACAGAATAAGAAATGTGGACAGTGCGCACATAACAATAAATGAATTGAATGAAAATAGGAATGATTGTGAAAATAAATAAAAATGGCATCATAAGAAGATCCCTTGATAAGAGTATTTTATACAAGTTACAAGAACAAGTAAGTGGTTTTTTTTTTGGATACATTGAATCTCCCCCCTCCCTCTTTATATACATACTCCCCGAACGAAAACAAAAGGAAACAACATCACACCATATGCTATTGTACCAAATATGGCAAATTCATTGGGTTTTATTTTCATGACAAAAAGTATTCGTCTTTTTCGTTACCTTGGTTACTATTAAACAATTTCTTTCTTTTTCTTTCACTCCTTATTATTATTGTTATTATCATTCTTTTCAGTTTACTATAATATTCTTCATACACTCTTTTTTTTTTCCTTTCTTTTTCTCCCTCACTCTTAATTTTTATAATACTTTTTTTTTGCCCTTCCCTTCATTTGAAAACCCCGTTACAATAATAAAAAAAAAGTGACATGTTACAATGAGTCAGGTAAAAAAAAAAAGCAATGAATGATAAATCTTATTTTATTTTTCGTCATTTTTTTTTTAAACTGACTCTTTTTTTTTTCTATAGTCAAAAGCAACTCGACCTGCCATAAATTATAAACTCAAAGATAATCCATTTTTTGCCGCAGAACAAAAAGACACGAAACCTCCTTTGGCAAAAATTAATAAGAGTACTGTAACACAAACCACGTCAAAATTCTCCAAAACTCCAACAACTTCAACTTCCACATCAACAACAACAAAAGATAGTTTATCTAAAATATCAGCTTTAGCGTCTCGTAAACATGTTCGTGCCTCAGTACAAAAAATGGCTAGTTCAAGTACAGTTTCTGCAAATCCTTGGAAAGCAAAAATGTTGAAATCGAGTGTTAGTTCGAAAAAACAAGACGATAGTATCAATAAATCTTCAAGTCCAGCGGCGACTAAAAAATCATCACTATCCTCATCCATTAATACCACATCCATAGCAACGATACCAACAGCGCCCAAGAACGCAATTCCACAAACACCTTCTTCATCTTCCTCTTCTTCATCAACGCCAATAATAAGCAGTGGTAGTGTGGCTACTACTACCAAACCTTTACAACAAACAGTAGATTTCACAAGTACGGAAGAAAAAAATTCAACCGCAAAGTCAAATAGTACTAGGACGGATATTAATAATGACAATAATAATGTATCACTACCTACTATTACAACTAAAGAAACGACAGCTACCTTAGAGAAGGAAAATACCCCACCGGCAGAGTCTCATTCTTCAATTAATAAAAGTCACCATACTTCAAGCGAAACAACTACTACCCCATCATCTTCATCTAGGGACTTATCTGAGCCAATAACGAAACCCCCACCGATAAACGATAGACTTGTACATCCGTTAGATAAACCGACGAACGAATTAAAATTTTCATATGATCAACTAAGCACAGAAAAAGGAAGTGTTGGACGGCTCTCAGCCAAGAGCATCAGCACTGATATCAGTAATAGCAGTGTTAGTGATTTTGATAATAACTCTGTCATTAACGAAGTAAATGATCTTATGGATAGTATTTTGGGCGACCAAAGTTTCTCTCCCATTCCAACACCAGTTAGTTCTAATACCAGTAACATTCAAAAGCCATCTTCGCCTCTACCAAGTTTACCGACAAAAGAGGAAACATTCATAGAAACAAAAGAGCGTAATGTACAAAAAAAAGATACTGTAATGCCAGTTACTACTCCGACAACGGCAACAACTACAACAATGCAAAAGGGAAAAGAGATGAATAACAATCAACTACAAGTGGATGGTTCTAAAGGGTCATTAGAAAATTCACTGAAAGACCTACGTCCTACAAGTGGAAATAGTCAGGCCAGTGTCTCCAGTATCCATAGTTTCACCGATGATGACAGCGCTAGTAGTAGTAGTAGTGATTATGGTGACGATGACGATGATATTGCAGAAGAGACTACAGCAACAACATTTAGTACGAATACATCTTCCAATACACTCGTTTCTTCTACAAAGTCTGAAACGATTAATACATTAACTACTGCTACTACTACAGCATTTGGAATTACCTTACCTTGGACCGAATATGCACATGGTCATAATTCTTTACCTTTTTCTATTGATAAAACCGACGATGGAAAGACGATGATGGTAGATCCAAATGAGATTGATCGACAATTAACTATATCTCATGCTGCTCTTACTGCAATGGAGTTTCCAACGTTAACGGGTATTATGGATGCGGAAAAATGGCAAAAGGTAAAGTGATCCATTTAGAAAGTGAATGCTTTACAGGCGTAAGAAGATATAAATATATATCAAACATACCTAACACGTTTTTTTTTTTGATTTACAATAGAAATATTCACGAGCCAAATCCAATGTAGATAGTATTCGTGATCGAGTACTCCTGGAAACAAACATACAACAAACCTATAGTTCTATGCTTAAACTTGTAGTGGATAATCAAAACCGACCTCTTATTATGGATATACAAATGCATGCAAACAATATTAATCAGTTGACCCAAGAACTTTATTACACGTTTTCTCATGTATGTGAATCTCAAGAAAGATATTTACATCATCTGGCGGGAACTTTAGCAATTACATTTCAAAGCAATGAACGATTGTCTTCTTCAGTTACGCCTCATGTACCATTACCAGTATCAAAAATTACTACCAATAACGTATTATCCAATAATGGTAAAAAGAGACGCGAAGAGTATCCTGCAGATGTTGTTTTACGACTTGAAAAACTTGCCAAAAAATGTTCATTTTCTCTTTCAAAAACAACTCAACATCATTTTCATCAAGATGTTTTCAAACGTAAAACAAAAAACAGTGTTACGAGTCGTCATCACGCCGAAAGTGTAAGCGATGATGGAAATCTTTCAGACGATTCCATGTTTCATGCATCTGTGCGGACCAGTATGACTAGTTTTGACGATCATCAACAAGCTCATGCACTTTTGGATATCATTGAAAAACAGTTATTATTAGATGGAGGTACTCATCATGTTACACGAGACAAAAATGGTTACAACAACAATAGTAATGAGTTAGAGAAAGAGTTAGCCCAGTTACGAGAGCGTGAAGAGGAAATGCACCATCGATTTAATACCCAATTAGCTGAATTCTCAAGACAAAAGCAGGAATGGGAATACCAGTTAGCACAAGCAAAACAACAACAACAAAACAGACTATCATCATCAACAAAACAATTAGAAGAGCAATTGGCACGAGAAATTGAAGCACGTAAGTCATTGGAAGAATCTCAAAGCCAGTCAAAGTTTCGTCAAGCAGAATTACAGAAACAACTAGATGAACACCAAGATGATATGTTACAATTACAAGATGAACTGAATAGAGTGTTATATCAAGCCCAACAGCGTGAATCAAGATCACAAGACGAACAAGCTACATTAAATCGTCGTATCCAAGAACTTGAACTTGAACTTATGATGGCATCTGCTTCATCAGCGTCACAAGAGAAATCATCCATGGAAGCTTCTAATAACAAGATATCTGAACTTAATCAATCATTATTGCAGGCCAATAAACGTGAACAAGAATTAACTCAAAAGATTCAGGAACTGGAAAAAGAAACAACAATATACCGTAATGAACAATCTTCTTCTTCAGCACGATTACAACAAAAAGAAGAGGACGACTTAAAATATAATACCTTAATGCGAGAAAAAGAAGTTATTCAAGCCGAACTAGAAGTTTCGAAAGAACGTGAAACTTCAGCAAAAGATCGTTTGGATACATTACATGCACAAGTAAATCAAGCATTGACCAAGACATCCACATCCTCATTGGAAGGTATGGTAACCATAATTTTACAACAATCACCATCCACAGCAAGTATCAACAATAATGATGATAATAATACCAAACAACAAGAAGAATTGGAGCAACTTCATATAGCATTTAAAACAGCACAAGAAGAATATACCCGACGAGAAGCTGCATTGATGCTTCAATCCGCTGATGTGGAAGCAGAACTTGGCGCTGTTTTTAAAGAATACGACAAATTAACGCGTAATATTGCTGACTTTAACCATGAACGTAAGAAGTATGAACAACAAGTCCAAACCTTGACACGAGAAAAACATTTATTGGATAAAAATTTGGCAGATTACAAGGTGAAAGATGGTATTGGTAAAGATGGTTCCACAATGACATTACGTAAAGAGTTCAGACAATTAATGGCCAAAGTAAAAGCTGACCATGAACAAGAAATGGAAAAGGAGGCGGAGAAACGACGACAAGTGGAAATTGAACTTCGTAATAGGAAGCATGAATTAGAATTGAAACGATGGGATACTGTAAACACAGGTGTTCAAACGAATTTTGTTGCTTATCCTATTACACCTACTACTACTACTACTTAACATTTTACTACCTTTATCATGTAATATTTTTTCTTTATTCATTTATTCTTTTAATATGTAGATCTTATTTAATCGTTTTAATTATTCTCATCTACGATTCTCCCTTTTTATTATTATTATTATTATTCTTTTATTTCCATTCCACGCACATAATTTTTTTCTTATTATCATATCTCCTTTTTTTTTTCCTCTTCTACCTCCCTTTATTCATCCAATTTTTTTTCAGCATATATATTGTGTACATTAGTAAATAGTAATTTGTCGTATTTATAGTTTTTTTTTTTTAAAAAAAGAGTTTACGTTTAAATTACATTGTATATTGCTTATTACGTACGTAGTATCAAAATCAATATTACATAAAGTGATATAACTGATGAATATAATTATGTAATAGTAAAGTCAACAGTACGTTTAAAAAAAGTTCATATTGTTGGCCAATTTCCCGTATTTTAATTAAAATTAAGGGTAACTTTCAATATGAATATTTTCTGGTTTTAGTGTAGATAAGAATATAATAATTATTATTTATTACAAAAACATGTTTGCTTATAAAAAAAAAGGGGGGGAAAGAAAATAACAATAGGTATTTAATTGAATTATACATGAAGAATCTTATTTTTGTTGTTTATGATTAATACTATTTTTATCAGACACAGTATCCTCTTCGTTAGGATATTGTAAATCCAATGCTTCAGTCATTTTAAAAAACAAATCCCAATTCTCTATTGTTTTCTTGAATAAATCTGATCCTGGACCGTTGGAGTAAATAGCTACGTCCGCCATTGAATGAACGTCTACTATTTGATTCACTGGAATATTTCCATTCCATTTAAGACCATGACCATAACTTCCAGCTTGATCGTCTTTATTTGAACCAACGATTTTATTATCATTTTGCACAGTAGGCATACGAGGTTTATCAGCAGAAAGTTTCCAAGATTCGAAATGATCTGGTCCACTACCAGTTCCACCAGCCAAAGCAAATCGTGGATCCCAGTTATCGGGAAATCCATACTGATCTTGATTAACAAAACCAGGCCATCCAGAATGTTCATAAACACCCACGGAATAACGCATATTTTCTTGAGAAGGAGCTTGAGAAGTCAATAATTCTTGATCAACAGTACCAAAGACATCAAAACTATGAGAATGATCAGCAGTGAAAAGAATTAATGTATCTTCATATTCACCATTTTTCTATATAGAATATATAGGATTAATGCGAAAATTAATAATTTTATATAGATATGGAGAACAAAAAAAATAATTATATAGGAGGTGTTATATTTACCTTTAGCCATTCAATTGTTTTTTTAATTGTCATATCCATTTCAATCAAGTCAGCGTATGCACGAGGAAAATCCAAGTAATGAACCATTTTATCTACAGATGCAGCTTCTGACATCAAAAAGAATCCATCGTCTCCTCCTCGTTTCTTCAACACTTCCAAAGCTTTTAATGTCATATCATCTAATCCAGGTTGATTTGAACCTAGTGCATCTGTACCACTAAGATCAGGCGCTGCTTCATTTCCTACTGTATTATTTACGTAAACATTACGCTCGAGCCATCTAATAAATAACATATTTTTATGGTGTCAGCCGTTACAATTTTATCGTGTATCCACTTAGTTAAATATAAATATATGTATAAATATCTTCTTACACATCCATGTTATCTTGTCGGAATATACCCAAAAGTTTATCTTGACCATTATATTCATTTAAATGCTGCTTGTCCATAACGACTTGATAATTATGCTTATCTTGTAATAAAGTGTAATAATCTGTTCCATTGAGAGATTTTTCCCCTTTAAAATGTTTAGCCCCACCGCCCAATAATACATCTGGTTCAACAGCATTCACCCAATCTGGAACACCGTTAGCAATTTGATCCGTTATATGATCAGGAATGGCTCTTGTTCTTGTATGAGAATAAAATGCAGCAGGGGTTGCATCCTGAACACTCGCTGTTGTGACGATACCAATGGCTTTACCGGGTTGACGTCGGCGTATTATTTCTGTAATATCTTCAACTTTAGGATCATCAAGAAAGGATGGGGAAGAATCGGCATAAACGTTAAGTGCTCCGACACTTGTTTTGTGACCTGTAGCATAAGCACTCGCAGAATTACAAGAATCTGTTACGAGACCGTCAATAGAATGAGTAATAATATGACCTAGGTTATCAAAGTCTTCAAATGTTAAAAGACCATCATCGACAAATTTTCCAGATGTATGTTTTCGGGCAATGGCTCGAGCGGCAGTAATCATCTATATATCATTATTTATTACTCAGTATAAGTCCTCAAAAAAAAAAGAAAATATAATTAAGCTGACTATTATTATTAGCTATTGTTTTGTGCTCACCCCTATATTACAACCGTCAGCAATAAACAGAATGGCGTTCTTTGCTTTTCGTTTAGGTTTACGTGGCTATATAATATACATATAATATGCATCATTGCATCCCAATAAAGTGATCGATATTTTTAAGGTCAGCAAAGAAATAGAATATATGCCTAATTAAATAAATTTTATAAATATTCACCTCAATGACAGTATAACGAACTGTATATGCCTCTGTAGAACTGTACTGAACAGATACATCATAGGTTCCTGGTTCATCAAATTTGAGTTTACGCCATACTCTTGACGAAACATTAACATCAATAGGTTTTTTACCATTACCCAAAGCATCAGCATAAAATACTTCAGCTGAATCTGCCCAAGTAAAATTCCAATATTCCAATGTTGGATTTTCTTGAATATCAAAAAATTCATTCACATCGATCCATGGACCATTTTCTTTACGAACAGTTGTTTTGAAATCTTTATAAAAATCTGGTGCTGGACTTTTTGTATTCTTATCGTATGCATGTAATTCAACTCTTAAATCAAAATGAGCACCGGGAAGAAATTGTGAGCTAAAATAATAGAATGGGAATATAATGATTTAAAAGGTTTTTTAGTTAGTTTATAAAAGATAATAGATATGGGAAAAGATTACTTGTAAGAAATGATATTATGTGGTAGAAAAAGAATGATTAATTTACACATCAGCTGGAAATATGCAAGCATGATCGTCTGGACAGGCACCAAGACGAGGAAATTGACCTTGAGGATCAGGATGACGTTCGTAGATACCTGGGCGACCAGCAAATACTACTACATTACTTTTAAATAATAAAGTAATTAAAGACAAAAAGTAAAAAGACAACATTACTTTTGTCATTAGTAATGAAGAAAATAAAAATAAAACGTCGAAGAAAAAAACGACAACACAAGTTCACACTTTTTTGTTTCTTCCATCTATATATATAGTATTTTTTTTCACTACCCCTTCTTGTAACATACATGTATTTTGAGTGTTCTTGGTAATGTCGCGCTAAAAAAAACTTAATAAATTATTATAGGTAACCGGTTACTATACGGCTCTCCTGAAAACGAGGTGCCTGAACTATATTATAATATTGAAATATGACTTTTTTTTTTTTGAAGTACATAACGGATGCAGGAGCCAAAACAACAACTGTAATTATTAAGCTTTTATTCTACTTTCAAAAATAAATAAAAGAATTCAACATGTAAAAAAATGTTACGATACTATGGCCGTAAATTTTATTTTCATAAAAAGAAATAAAAGAAGGGCAAAGTGCATAGTTTATTTGATTTTCTGATTCATCTTTTTTTTTTTTTTTACTCCTATTTTTGTTTTAAAAAATTCAAATCGAGTCTGGTTTTTTATATAGACAATACACATTGACTTCAATATATTCATTTCAAGGCGACTTATAAAGATCTGTTATTATGGTAAACAAGGTATTGAAATACTTGGTTTTTTTAAAAAAAAAATTGTCGAGAGGATATATCAATTATAACACACCTTTTTTATATGCTCACCATTCTGTTAACCCAGTCCAACTACTTTACTAGATGTAATGCTGTTTTTTTTCATCATTCTTGACAACATCTCCGTGTTACAGTACTATATCTGCATGTGACGGGTATGAGGTTTTTTTTTTGGGTTCTACAGAAATCATTTTAGGAATAGCAAAAAAAAAAAAATTGGTGGTAGATTTTTTTTTTATTTTTTCGCCAAGCACTCTTTCTCTTTTCCTTTCCATTGTAAATTTTTCTTTTTTTTTATTACTAATATGATTCAAAATTACATGGATATGATAAAAACATTAAAGCGACAACATAAACAACCAACCAATAATGAAATTATAGAAACTGATCAACAAGCATCTACTAGTAGTATTCCATCAGGTCTCGTTTTCTTTATTCTTAAACCAGGACTAGATGGTATACCTGAAGAAACTCGACGATTTGAAGTTTCGAGCGACCATATCAGTTATCGCGAGCTACACCGACGAGTCAAAAATGCATTTGAATTAAAATGTAAATTTAACTTGACATTTGATGAACATAATACGACGATTACCATGACTGATGACAATGATTTGAACTATCTTGCCCAACGATATAATCAAGCAAAAGGAGGATTTGTTCTTAACAATGAACGATCAGATCCTGTTGTATTTATGAAAGTCGTTATCGTTTCTTCGGCAGAAGACGATCCTGATAATGAAGAAGAAGAGAAAGAATGGTTTCTTAAAGCAGCTCAATGGATTGTGAACGCAGGTCGTGTCATTTTAATTGTGGCTGTTCCGATCCTTCATGTTTTTGGTCCAGCTTTGGCGGAACGATTACCACCTCCTTATGCACAAATAGTTCTTGCTGCTACTGCTGCAGCAAGGAAAATGCCAGAGTTATTAGGTCATCCATTTTCTCAAGCTTTATTAGCAGCAACAGCAGCTTTTGCAAGCACAACAGCTTTGACGAAGAAAGAATCAAAACGGTCGTCCCAGCAACCATCCCAACAACATTAAACGATGACTTTTTGAATTCTATTTTTATTTTTGTTTTTTTTTATTTGTATTATATATGCACCTGTATGTGTGCACCAAAAAAAAAAAAAAGCTTAGCAACAACGATTTTTTTTTCCTATCTAAATTGGAGCATATAAATAATTTTGTATATTCTCTACTCATTCCTCCTATCAAAACATATCTCGATAAAGTATTATATAAAACGTTATATAAACAAGTATTTCAAATAAGACGTGAAATTGAATTGGAGATTTTGAGGATTCACCGTGTCACACAGCAAGGAATTGCTACTAATTATTGCATACGTTAAAAAAAAAGGAATGATACGTCAAGATGATGGGGCCACAAGTAATTTTTGGTTCTAGAGTTGTACATTTGATTGTAGCACAAAATATATACATATATATAAAAATTAAAAATCCCGGAGCACTTGGGATCTGCAGCTATATATAGTACTGGATAGTATAATTACTTGACAATGATTTTACTACCAAGTACCAAAATGGTGCTTAAATAGTTATACGTATATGTTGTTTTTCAAATGAAAATAAAAAAAGAAAACATTCATTTATACATCATCGATAGCATTATTTTGTATCTTATATCAGATCCCGGGAACAACTATCCCTTGTCATTTACACTGTTTCACCAAAGGGCGTCGGAAGAGAATTTCCAGTTCATCAAGTCGCAGGATTGTTGTTTTTTTACAAAGCCAAGAGATTCATAACCTTTTTTCTCTTGCTTCTTTGCTTTTTTATTTTTATTTTTTATTTTTTGCATAACCACTTTTAACGATGATGATTAAAAACACCCTATCCAAAAATGATAACAAAAAGCAAAATATTATATTCATGATCAAAAGGCCTCGTCCTGAACTTCACAATATAGAAGAAATTCGACGATTTGAAATCAGTGAAGGGATCAGTTACCGAAAACTACATCGACGCGTTCGAAAGGCGTTTGGTTTAACGAATGGATTTGATTTGGCATTTGATGAAAATAATACAACCATTACTATGACTGACGATCAAGATATGCAACATATCACGGAACGATCTCAACGTGAATTCTCTTTAGATTGTATTGATAAAAATAAAGACAAGGAAAAAGATAGTGTTGATTTTGATGGACCTATGGTATGGATGGTGATTGTCCCATCTCATAATTTGGGTGAACGATGGATTATGAAAGCTGTTCGATGGGTTGCTAGAGGAGGTCGTGTTATTTTAATAACAGCAGCTTCGGTTATTACACTTGTTGCTCCATTAATACCATTGTTACCTGCACCCCATGTGGCTGCCATTGGAGCAATAGCTGCAGCAGCTATGGCTATTACTACTGCATCACAACAAAGCACATCCTGTTCCGAAGAACTAACAACCTCTTCCGCATCTCTTGCGTAGTACTATGTTGAAAATCTAATTTCTTTTCTAATGTATATATTTTATTCTTTATGCTATTATTATTCTTTAGTTATCTATTTTATTACTATGTACAATTTCTTTTCCTTCATAACTACATATTCAAAAATAACAATCATTAAGTTTTCTTATTTTCAAAACAAAAGAAAAGATTAGTTAAAAAAAAAGTTCTTGGCAGCCACACTTGTACAACAAGCTACAGCATCATGTGGCTGAAATGTTTTGCTTCGTGGTACTATTACCTTATTCTATACCAACGCCATTCATTCATATTTTTTTTTGAAGTCGTGGTACAACTTTTTCTTTCTTTTCTTATCTTTACTTTACTTTACATTTTCTTTTTCTTTTATTTTAAATACAATATATATAAATATACATCGATTTTTATTTTTATCAAAAGCACAGTATATAATAATAGTAATAATAATGACTACCATATCAGAAACCGTCCGTGAACATAATATATTGGTTAATCATCACATGCAAGCCGAAGGACGAGGTTTACAAATTGAAACACGGTGTTTTCCAATCAATCAAAAAACTCGATATAAACGATTACATAAACAGGTGTCTACATATATATTACTCTATGCTTAACTGTCATTCAATAAAAATAAGATGTGTACGTACGTAAAATATCTAACCTCTTTTATTATATTTTTACTTTTAGGTGCGAAAAAGTTTTGGATTGAAAGAAAGTTTTGATCTTGCTTATCCAATGCATTGTCACATACAACAAAAAGGAATGACTGATCATCAACAAGACAATGGCAATCATATCAATAATACACGATGGATTAGCATATCTGGTGATCATGATATAACGCATATATTATCCCGACAAAGATGTAATGAAGAGTTTGAATTAAAAATTGTTCCATCAGCTAATAATATGAGTATGAATCCTTTTCGACGAGGTTTAAGAAAAGGATTAGGATTTATGGAAAAACATGGTCCTGATGTACTTGAAACAATTTCATTTGTAACATCCATTTATGAAACAGTTCATCCAGCTATTTTACGTATTACCAACGGAAAACGTTTTCATCGTTAAATCAATGATTTGGTTCTCTTGCTATTTATTATATATTATATTATAATCATTTATATCATTATACTCATAACATTATACCCTTCCCCTTTTAAAGCGTTTTATAATAAATTTATTACATTGAGTTCATAATTAACCCGATAAATATCAAAGGGAATGACTACGGGCGCGCCAAAATTTTACAGTCAGACGAGGGGCGCGCCAATTTTGAACAGGCATCTTAGTAACATGGCGCGCCCTTCGTCTACCCTTCATCTACCCTTTTTCTTCACTTATTCAAAATATTCACAGTCTCTACAATATTTATTAACAATATATTTAACGTATTGTGCCAATTAAACATAGAGCTTCTTTTTATTTCTACGCCATAAAATATATTCAAAAATCACTGAAGCAAAAAGTTATAAAAGAATGCAATACGTATACTTCTGTAACTATACAAAGAAGCCAATAGCAAAGGTGCGAAGCAGTATGACATAGATCAAAAATGGCACCAATTGTAGGCATATAACTATAATACGTACTATATAATGCTTGTGCTATAAATAAACGAAATTATAAGAAAAGGACATATGAATTATAATATAGAAGAATGGGTGGGCTTATAGGAGCAGCTTAAAAAAAAGATTATCAACATATTACGTAGGATATATAAAAGGAATAATCTGTATAATATAAATTACCAAATAAGAGAGTACCATATAAATAGGGAAGAAGAAAGAAATTGGGTCATACGTAGTATAACGAAAAAAAAAGATGACATAAATATACATAAAAATAATACAAAGCGATAAAAAAAAATCAAATCAATCATATTAAATATGAATAACAATAGCTTCTAGAAATCTCTCTTAAAGGTATAATTTTCGTCTTGTGGCTGATCGTAAACTCTAGAGTCAAGATTTTGATTCTTAAACAAGCATCCTCAAATGAAATATTGGTGTAGTCTTGTTGAATGAGTCAAGAACAAGAACACTTTGTATGAAAGATAGCGGCATAGTCTTCACAAATGTTATTGTTTTTTGTAATGAACCTATGTTAAAGAATCCTGCTGGTCCATGGATCCATAATAGCAAGCTTATATTAATATGTACAACACCTTCTATTATTAATATTTGTACAATATTTCCATTGCATAAATATTTCAATATGTTATTACTAAAGCCTTTGAAAGTAAAAATAAAAATTGAATATGATTTTTTACTTTATATGAATTAATTCTTAATTTAATTTGACCCATGGATATAATAGATTAAAAAGAAATTAATATGTATATCTTTGATAGTTTTTCAAATGGCTTGATATTTTTATTATCAAAAAGTATTCAACTGAAGAATGATGATGATTCAACCGGACTGTCATATTTTTATTCGCAATTCTTTTATTTAAAGTAGAGAAAATTCAGTTTAAATAAGATATGTTTCATATAGCAAACTTGAACAAGAGGAAGCAAAGTAAAACAGACGAAGGGCGCGCCATGTTACTAAAGTGCCGGCTCAGAATTGGCGCGCCCGTAGTCATTCCCATATTAAATATGCTGCTAAGCTACATACAATTATAATTAATAACAAGATTCCAACAAAAAAGAACATAATAAGGTTATCAATAATATATAAATAAGTAGCAACGCTGTTCTTATTTTATTAAAATATAGAAGCATGATAATCAACTTTATATAACTTTATATAATATATCGTATTCAGGTGAGATAAGTAAGTAGTAGAGTTCTAAGGTTGGATTCGATTGTTACACATGATACATCCTATTTATTTTTTGGATAAGACGTCACTTTGCCCCAGTTTTTAAAGTTCCGGTTATTTTTTTTGGGCTTGATGATGGACTCAAAAAACAATTCGAGGCAAATAATAAATAACTCCAATACCAACTCATTCTACATATATAACACACAACGTAAGTTGTTATCATTTTCAAATATTTCTAAATATTAATTATATTATAAAAAAGACAAGAATTATTATTATTATTATTATTTTTAAAACAATGGGGATACTGATTTATTTATTTTATTTATATATATTTTACATGATACATTGAACGATGGGTGGAAAAAAATAATTACGTTTCTTATATCGATTCATTCTTCACATTATATTTTTCCAACAACAACAAACAATAATAATAATAACAACAACAACTTACGATAAACGATAAATGGATACTTTATACAACAATAACTATTTATAAATACGCGATTTAATAATTAACAGCATGCCTGTAAAGGAGATTCAAACACCTTTCCCTGTCATTGACACCGATCCTAGCTTCGGTCGTGTTGTTGGTAACTTCCGTGCCACTGATTACGCTACATTAGCTGCTAGTACTGCTATTGCACCTGCTGCTGTTATTGGCTTGGGTAAGAATATAATAATTATATATATATTAGTATCTCCTTAGAAACAAATGAATATTATTATTATTTTTGAGAAAAAACGAAATTGGACGGAGGGATATTTAATTATTATTTTATTTTGTGGTGGTGGTGGTGGGGTACATATTATAGAAAAGTTCAACCCTGTTGCTGCTGGTCGTAGCCTTCGTATTCCTATTCGTCTCAGTGTTTTGTTTGGTGCTTTTGGTGGTTTCTTGCTTGCATATCAAAACTCCAGTCGTAAGTACAGAAATAATTTGGATTTTAAAAGAAAACCTTCCTCCCCTTATTCATTAATTTATTATTTTAGTTCGTTTCTGGGGTTGGAAGGAAAATGCTATTGAAGTGACCAAGGACTTTGAAGAATTGTCTCAATTGGCAAAGGAAGGTAAACCATTGTATGGTGAAACCAACATGCCCGCACATATTCAAGCTGCTTCTGCACAAAATTCTCGATTTGCTCAACTCAAATTCAGTAAGTTATATATAAATATATATAAAATTAAAATCTTTTCTCTTTATTATCTGTGAATTTTAATCTCTCTCTCTTTCAAAAAAAAAAAAATAGGTCTTCTTCCTTGGTTCAACTTTGCTAACCATAACAACCATGGTGTTGATACATCCAAATACAGCTCTTAGATATTAAAAAAAAAAAGAATAATAATAATAATAAAAAGTCGTCGTCGTCGTTGTCGTAGTTAGCAAAAGCAAACATATCAAATAAAGCAAAACAAGCTTTTAAAAAGGAAGGAAATAAAAACACCTATCATGAATTTTTCTTTTTTCTTTGTAAATATTATATAATCCCCACAATCTTAAAAAAGAAACAGACTTTATTTTATTTTTTCTTTTTTGGTTCCTTAAATGTTTTTTTTTCACCCAGCCACAACAAAGTTTCATCCAGTTAAACTTTAAGGACGGTTTTTCATTAGTTCATGCCGTCTTTACCCTTTTTTTTATTTATTTATTTTTTTTTAATTCCAAAATTTTAAAAAAGTAAATATGCCTACACCTGTTATGCATGAAGTAACTCAAAAAGAAGCTATTCCCGAGCAATTTGAAGATGCTTGTGAACAAGAAGAATCTATCATAAAGCAACAACAAGAAGAAGAAGAAGAAGAAGACTATGACGATTATGACGATTATCTCGATGACGAACTTAATGATACTGATCTTTGGGATAATGCTACTGGAGGTATTAAGAAAAGCAACTTATTCAGTTTTATAATAAAAGTTTGAGTTGACCCATTGGTTTTTTTTAGATTTCACAAAACAATATAATCGCTTGAGACAACAAGTGAATACTACACAACAACAACCACAAAAAGCAACTACAGTGAAAGCAACTGTACCTGCTAGTAATACGAAACGAACACCTACAACTGTAACAAAAGCATCATCAACAACAACAGCAGCAGAAACAGAAAATAATAATCGAGCTATTTCAGATAAACGTCGTGATTTGGATACACAAATTGAACGTTTAGGTCATTATGCTAGTCGTATTCATGTAACAGATTATACACCTGGAAAAGTGTCTGTAGGTGGTGGTAGTAGAAAAGCAAATGGTGAAAGGTAAGGAAAAGAGAAAAGGATTTTTATTTTATAACTGATAGTATAAAACAATAGAATGAATGAGAAATAACTAATATATAATTTGCGTGTGTATGTGGAAAATTTAGAGCTACTCAAAAAGATAAAGCGGATCGAGCTACTGTTGAACAAGTATTAGATCCACGTACTCGTATTATTTTATTTAAAATGCTTAATAATGGTATTTTTTATGAAATCAATGGTTGTGTCAGTACGGGTAAAGAAGCCAATGTGTATCACGCAACGACAGAAGATGGTATTCATCGAGCCATTAAAGTATACAAGACATCGATTTTAACATTTAAAGATCGGGATCGTTATGTTACGGGTGAATATCGATTTCGTCACGGTTATAGTAAATCCAATCCACGTAAAATGGTCAAAGTGTGGGCAGAAAAAGAAATGCGTAATTTAAGACGTTTAAAGCAAGCGGGTATTCCTTCCCCAGAAGCATTGATTTTACGTATGCATGTACTTGTGATGGAATTCTTGGGTGATAAAAATGGTTGGGCTTATCCAAGATTAAAGGATGCACAAATTGATAATTCACGGTATCCTGCACTTTATTATCAATTGATCAAAAATGTGAGAACAATGTATCAAGTATGTAAATTAGTTCATGCTGATTTAAGTGAATATAATATTTTGTAAGTATTGCTAAAATAGTATTTCTCTATTTATATGAATGAGTCTAACATAACTATTTATATTAGATATCATTCGAAAACACTTTATATTATTGATGTATCTCAATCGGTTGAACATGACCATCCACATGCATCTGAATTTTTAAGAAAAGATTTATCCAACGTAACAGATTATTTTGGTAAAAAAGGTGTTCGCGTTATGAGTTTGATGAATTTATTTACATTTGTAACAGATCCATCATTTAGTAATGATGAAGAAGTAGTAGATCAAAAATTGGAAGAGGTATTTATATTTATATATATAAATTACAAAAGAAAGGGAAAACAGGTTGTTAACATACGATCATTCACAAATAGATTCAAACAAAAATGAATTCTGAACCAGAAAACGAACGTAATACAATTGAAGAACAAATTTTTATGAAATCATATATACCACAAACATTAGAAGAAGTCATTGATGTTGAAAGAGATACATTACGTATTGCTGAAGGCAAAGGAAAAAATGTAAGTAAAAAAAAAACTATTTATTCATTTATATTGTATACTAACATTTTTATGCAATAAAATCTGATATAGCTTGTATATGCCAATTTGCTCGGTGACTCGAATTTTCAACAAATGAAACAAGAGAACAATGTATCAAAATCAAATGAAAAAAAGATTGCAGATTTACGAATAGATGATAGTGATAGATCGGATGATAATGATTCTGAAGAAGAAGGACTATCAAATTCAGATGATGATGATGAAGATGATGATGATTCAGATTCAGATTCAGAAGAAAAAGGTCAACGAGGTAAACGTTTTGAAGATAAAGAAGCCAAAAAATTAAGAAAACAAAAAACAAAAGAAGAAGCAAGAGAAAAAAGAAAACAAAAATTACCAAAAGCTGAAAAGAAACGTAAAATTAAGAATTCAAAAAGAAGAAATAAATAAATGAATTTTTTTTATGATGATGATGGTTTGGGTATACCAGCAAGAAATGGATTCTCTTCTTCTTCATCCTTTTTTAAATCATCTTCAAAAATCCCCCATATACTTGGTTCATAATTATCAATTAAATCTTTTTCTTTGTGATATTTTGCATGCCATCCATCAAATCCTCCTCTCATTACAACCACCTTTTTAAAAAGGAAGAAGAATAATAATTAATTAAATCTTCCTTGTATCATTATATCTTATCTATCTATCTTTCATATATTTTACCTCTTGATTGCCTTTTTCACCCGTAAGATGACGTATTTCATTATAAATACGTGCTGATTTAGGACCTCGTTCTTGTGACAAAGCACAATGAAATATAACTAAAGGAACATTACGATATTTTATAATCAAATCATTTCCCGAATCTAACATTTGTCCTGCAGGCATATTAATGGCACCAGGAATGTTGCCACCCTAAATAAAGGGAAATATTAAAATTATATTGACATGATATATATATATATAATATAATAAAACTTACACGAAAGTCCTTATCTCTAACATCAATAATAAGATAATCTTTTCCTGGTATTTTTGAATTATCACGAATTAACTTGACAACATCTTCACTTTCAATAAAAGGTGCAATATAAGACATTATTAGGTGTGTGTGTGTTTGTGTGTATTATTAATTTTTTGTGTAATAAGTTTTTTTAAAAGAAGAAAAGTGTGTGTAGGACTTGAATTTAAAACACCTCTTTTTTCTTATGCACAAAAGGGTACTCTCTTCAACCAAAGGGTACTCTTTTTTTTTTTTTTTAATGGGAACTCTCTCTCTCTCTCTCTCATATAATAAACTCCGACTTTTTTTTGATCTGCAAAAAGAGATTGGGTGGTACTAAAAAAAAAATGTGAGAGAGAGAGAGAGAAAGAGAGATAATTTTTTTTTTACACACACTTTTCTCATTTTAGATAGAATACATAACTTTTAATGATTATTAATTATTTTAGAGAAAAAGAGAAAGATTCCCTTTATTATTATCCCATTCCTATTATTATAGTTAAGCTATATTAGAAGAAGCCCGCGCAAAAAAAAAATTATAAGATAGAGAAAGCAGGGTAAAAAAAAAAAAGAAAGGGGAATTATATATCCATAGAGTTATATATAACTCCACTCCCCTTTCTACCCCCTGAGTGTAACGACACGATGCCCCAAGTTGAATAAAAAGCTAAGCGCGGGACCCTAAATTTAGGATAATAAGAGAGAGAGAGAGAGAAAGAGAGAAAGATCGCTTTTTTCTTGGCGGCTCTTCATCATGATTATATTCAATCATTGGTTAAGAGTTCTTTTATTAAGTTGGGTTTCGAAAATTTTACTTTTAGCTTCATTTATAAGCTAACAGAAAAGAAAAGTCCAAACCTCTTTTTTTTTTTTTCACTTTTTTTCTTTTCTTTTTTGTGTTGTTGTTTGTTGTTGTCCTTTAAAAAGTCGCCCATCATCAATTTTTCTCTTTCTTTTTTATTCTTACATATAATATCTCTCTTTCTCCTTTTATTATTACTATTATTAATTAATTAATATTACTACTACTACTACTATTACTATTATTATCTTACTCTCTTAATAACACTTTATAATATCTTTTTTGTATACATAAAAAAAACACACATACAACAAACAACCCCTTTTAAAAAAGTTGAAAGATGACACTTCTCAGCTACCCATTCGAACTTGTTGCCCCCATGGCTGCCATTAGTTCCATCTTACTTTTATTACTGGGTCCATTATTAGTACCACGCTTTTATCTCGTATTTTTACTCTTGTACTTTATTATCTTTTTATATACACAAATCAATCATGTTTTCAAGTTTTGGATTACTTCTTCTTTAATGATGAAGAAAATTCGTCAATGGAATCAATCACAACGTATCAATGAAAAAACAACGACTACAACAACGACAACTACAACTGGCAATAATAATAATAATAATTCACCTACTTCACCTTCACCTACACCTACACGAGAACGATATAATGTAGTAGATGATGAAAGAATGGATGAAATGGAAGCTTCATTAAAATTATATGAAGAATCTCATTTTATTCATTCTTTTATTGTACCAAATTATGCTGAACCTGAAGGATTATTGAGAGACACGATTAAACGCTTAGCAAATCACAGGTAAAAAAAAAGAATAATAATAATACTTTTTTTTTAAAAAAAAAAAAAAAAAATACTGATCGGATTTTCCAAAATTAGGAATGCGCAAACAAACTATGTCATCATTCTTGCAATGGAAGCTTCCGAACTAGGTCATGGTGCCAAGGCTGAAAGTTTGGCGGAGTATTTCAAGGATAGTTTCTTACATTTTATTATCACTGTTCATCCTGCAGACATCCCCGGTGAATCGCGTGGTAAAGGTTCAAATGTTTCGTATGCTGCTCGTGTAGGTTGTTCTGAAATGATCCGACGCGGTGTTGATCGTAGAAGAGTAATTCTTACTATCTCTGACTCCGATTCATCTATCCCAGAACTTTATGTTCATGAGGTTTGTTTTTCATTATTAGCATTGTTAAGAAAGAGAGAGAGAGAGGAATGGAGTAACTCACTCACATATATTATATATTTATATATATATAGTTGGAAAAGAGCTTTAATCAAGCAGAAGATCCTTACTTTTTGTTATATGCACCACCTATCTTTTTCTCTCGTAATTGTTTTGATGTACCTGCTGCTGTTCGAATGACTGATATTACATGGTCTGCTATGGTGATGGCTAATTTAAGTAATAGTCGTGGTATTGCTTTCCCTTGTTCCACTTATAGTTTAAGCATGGTATTAGCTGAACGTGTTGGATTTTGGGATACAGATGCTGATTCGGTGGGTGAAGATATGCATATGATGTTGAAATGTTTCTTTAAAACGGATGGTATGGCCCGATGTCAACCTATTTTTGTTCCTATCAACTTGACCAATGTTCAAACCAATGGCTATATGTCGAATATGCATGCTCGTTATGTTCAAGCGAAACGTCATTACAATGGTATCGCTGATGTTTCTTATACTTTACGTAATGCATTTGGTATTTCGGAAGGTTCCAACAATGAAATTCTTATTGCCAATACCAAGAAATCAAGCATGTATGCTTCCCCTACTTTTTGGTTCGACAAGTTGATTATTTGTATCAAAGTGCTTGAAGCACACATGATTCCTGTTACTTCGGGTTGGCTTATGTTTGCTGCAGTGCCTTTAATGCAATTTGTTCTTTTCCCACCTCATTCCATGGTGGCTATCGTGGATCCAGCTGACAATCCTATTCTTACATCGGATTTCTATGCTACTTTGTGGAATATTGTTAAAATCATTACAGTGTTTTTACCTTTCCCTTTGTTTGGTACATTGGCCATTTATGAATATTTACATCGTTATGTGGATCGGGAATTATATCGTAAACAAAAATCAGAAGGTCGTACCTGGCGTAATTGTTTTGATTATATTTCATTACCTATTGCTGCTTGGTTATTTATGACTATTCCATCTACAATTGCTGCTCTTAAACGTTTATATAAAACAAATGATCAATATATCGTTTCTGAAAAGTTTTTTGAAGAAGAACGCGATTAAAACAAACAATGAAATAGTTCTACACCTTTCTCTATCTTTCTTACATAATTCTCTCTCTCCTTTTCACCTTTATTCCCTCAATCCTACCCTAACCCCCCTTTGTTCTTTTTCTTTCGTACATTTACAACCTCTTTTAGATATTATACCTTTTTTTTTCTCTTTTAATTAATAATTCTCATTTTACAAGACACACACACACACAACATAACATAACATTATATACACATTTATTACTACTACTATTATTATTATTATTATTACTTGTTCTCTATATAAAAAAAAAAAGGGAAAAAAAGGAAAGTATTTCTCTTATTATTATCTACATGTAAGATTAGAGCTTTAATTTTCTCACAAAACAAACAAACAAACCAAAAAAAAAACCTGTTATTTCTGTACCTTTTTAATTCACTTTTATTATAACCACATCATGTGTGTATGTATGTGTGTTGTTGTTTTTTTTTACTACTAATCAGCCCCCCCCCTTTTTTACTTTATTCTTTTTCATCTAATCGTTTTGCATTACATACATTACTCTTTTTACCTTTTCCCCCCCCCCTTAAAACACTTGATAAACAAAAAAAAAAAAAATACAAACAATTTAGTTATAATATCAAAAAGCTGTTAATTGTAAATAATCTTTAATAATTCGTTGTTGTCATTTTTTTAACTTCATGCATCACAGCCTTATACATTGGATGTTTAAACTTTTGTAACAACACAAAAAAAAAAAAAAGAGTTATTCGGCACCCTTTTGTGTTACTTGTTAAGAAAAAAGTTCAATGTTTTTTTTTTTTTTACATGCGCCCTGATCTTTACACTTCATTATTCATGAATGTAAAGAAAAGCAAATAGATTTTATTATAGAGTTCACATGGGTGTGTGTTATTATCATTTATTATATACACATACACACACACACATGTGTACACATGTTTTATTTTAATAGGCTTGTAAACATTGAATGATTGGGGGAGGAGCAATTGATAAATTTTTTTCTTTTTTTCTTTTTCTAGTTATTATCTTTTTTTTGTGTAACTTCTCGTAGATCAAATATAGGTTTTTGTTACATTAATTCCGGGAAGGGGTGGAGAGAGTGTTTTTCTTTTGGCCTGGGCTCTCTCTCTCTCTTCCGGTTTATACTAAAATCGTTTCCCCGAAAACATTCATCCATATTTTAGATATTCCGGAAAAGTGTGTTAACAAAAAGAAAAAAAAAAAAGAAAATAATAGTAATGTATGTATACTATGTTATATATGCATGTTATGTTTTTGTAAATGTGTGTTTTATGTATGCATGTGTGTGTGTGTGTGTGTGTGTGTGTGTGTGTGAGTGTGTGAATAAAAAACTCAAGTCGTACGATCCCATTTTCCTTTTTTCTTTTTATTTTACAAACAAAAAAAATTTCTCCCTTTTTTTGGGAATAACCCGAATTGTTCATCATGAAATTCTCTTGGTTTTGTTTATTTTAGTGTGTACCATTCAATCCATGACGTATTTCTTAAAGATTAAGCTTATTGAACCTTGGGTCTTTTATATTAATTTAATGGCAATATATTTATAAGATCTGAGGGTCTCTTTTTTAAAAGATAAATGCCGCTTTAATTATTTTCAATTTCAGTATATATCTAATAATCCGCTTTTAAAAAAAACAAGACAACGTCTATTATAATAAATCATGGATTCCCTCATTTGAAAATATAGGATATAATCCTTGGCAATAAAAAAAAATAAACCTTGGCATTTTGATCAAATTGGGTAAAATTTTGAGGTATTTTTATAACGAGCCTTGGATACAATAAGTCACGATGGGTCTTTTTCTTCTCTTTGGATACGCCATGCAACACCATTTCTTAATAGTACAAGTAACATAATATTTGTTGTCATTAAGACACTTCCTAACAAGGTATATGTCCATCCAACACCTATTGAACTTGATAAAGGCTCTACAATTACAGTTACTATTCCACTAAACAAGAATTCAATTGAAATGTGTGAGAGAACTTTTTTACAATCAAAAATTAAAATATAAACATATATATGTTTTATATTACCCAAATATTCCTTGTACTAAGTTTAATGATCCAGAGATAGCTCCTACTTTATCAGGTTGTAAATCTTGAGTTAAACATAGAGTAGCATCATCAACAATAGCCATGGTAAAAGATACTAAATGAATAATGTTAGTAACTCGTAACTCTCAATATAAAATATATACAAAAAAAAAACAAAATTACTTACAAAAAAACAAAATTACTTACAAAAAAACAAAATGATTAAGGGTATTGCAAGATGTGTTTTCATAATAAATAGCCAACCAAAAACGAGTGTACCAAGTTGAATAACAATAGAACAAGGCCATATATAAAATAATCTTGCTTTATATATAGGAAAATCAATGGGGAGTGATTTATTTGTATCAAATACTACTGCTTCATTCATTTTACTACTGTATGCTTTGATCACTTTATGAAAAACAAAATCTTGATAATGGGCACCACATATTGCCCCAATAATATCTCCAATGCCTAATACCAGAAAACAGAGTCCCACATTTTGTACATTCATTTGATAATAATCTTGAAATAAATAAGAAAGATGAACCATATAGCATATGATAAGTCCAAAGTGAATCCCTGATATCAACATGATCAAAACGAAATCAGGAAACATAAAGTATCGATAAGGTGTTTTAAAATCCGAAACCGTTTTCTTCATCCATAGTTGCTTAGTGTTATTACCACCCATATCATGATTGTCATTGTTGTTGCTTTTTTGTTTTTGAATATACTGTAATAAGGATAGATTATAATATCCACCTATTAAAGTATCAATTGTTTCTGGGAGATAAATAATAGTAATAATGAACACAAGTCCAGTAATACAAATCAAAATCCAAAATATCCAACTAAACAAAATCATATATGTTTTTTTTAGAAAATAATTTATTATAGATAACTCGATCTCAAAATATAGGAATAGAACATACCGCCAAGAAAGTTGTTGTGCAATTAGTCCTCCAATAGCTGGACCTGTAACCATACTTACCTGAGCTCCAATAAAAGAATAGGCTGTGTATTTAGCTCGTCTACGTATTATAATGAATTGTGGCCAATTTTTTTTATAGGATGTAAGCATAACTAAAGTCGTTTGTTTCTCCTTAATCTTTCTTTTAATACGTATAGTTATGTTATCTACTATACTTACGTTGCAGGTAAAGATATGTCACTGATTATTCCTCTGCCTAATAACATCAACAAAAAAAACCATCACACGTCCCCATTATATTATTAGGATTACAGATAAACTTAATTATTTAGCTTCATTAGGTTTGAACAAAAGAAGTGAGAAGAGAATCTTAAGGAAGGAAAAGCGTCACATTATATATATATGTATTGTGACGTTGATAGACCTACCAGCTATCTTAAGAGTACCTCCACCTACTGCTTCAAACATTCTCATAATGATCAATACATAAACATTAGATGACAATGCAATACCTATGCAAGATACCATTGTTATTAATAGTGCTATTAGAACAACGAGTCTACGTCCCCAAATATCTGCAAGAACACCAGATATAGTTGGAAAAAATGCATAGACTGCAGTATGTCCAGCTACACTGATATTAACAATGGAAGCTGTTGAATTGAACTCCTATAGATAAATATATGTATATTGTATTAGAATAATAAGAGAATAACAACTAATTGCAACCATATGCTGTTTATTATTATTATTATTATTCTATTATCACACGATAACTACTACTATTATTATTGTTGTTGTTATTATTATTAATGTTATGAGCAATGAACATATATAATAATATATGTAAATTGAAAGAAAAACAAAATTACCAAACACAAACCTCTGTTATTGTTATTAAAGAAGGGGCATAAATATAGATTGGTAATATTGCAATCATATATATCATAACAACTATCATGAGAATCATTATCTTTTGTTTGTAACAAAAAGTAACGTCTTTTCCTTCTTGCTTTATGGATATGGGCCGTTCTTCTTCAATGAATTCTTCCACTATATCCCCCTTCTCAATGCTTTGTTCATTATCATTATTATTATTAGGCACATTCTTTTTAATAGGTAATGAGGTACATGTACTATTGTTGCCGTCACTATCATTCATTATCAATATATATATATATATATATAAGAGTTGTTTGAGAGAAAAGAGAGAAAAGAGAGAGAGAGAGAGAGAGAGAGAGAGAGAGAAAACAATAAAGTACTATTCGCTAAAAAAAAAAGAGGAGGTATGCATAAGCCTTTTTTTTATATTTATTGATAATAACTTCTTTCGCCTCCTCTGATTATTTTTTCGTATATCTTCCAAGTTAAAAAAAAAAGTTGCATTTTGAGCGCCTTTACAGAGTTTAAATGGTAATAATGAGAAAGAAGTTTAAAAAGAGAAAAAAGATCAACTAGGAAAGGGGGAGGGATACATTGCATCTTTTGTTCAACGCCAGTTTGTACTTTGATGTATATGTATATGTATATTTATTTATTTTGGCTAACTTGTAGTTCCTGTGATATAAAGATTTCAAAGAAGAAATGGTGTGCTTCAAAGGCCAAAAAAAAAAACACCCTAAAGTAAAATTAAAGTTTTTGTATGGATCGATGTTATTAAATATCGTAATAAATGCCATAAAAAAAAAGGCTTATGATAAAGAAAATATAATATGATACATATATAGCAAGGCGTCCACGCATTGAGGAGTAATAATAGTTTATTTAGATGTCAAGTATGATACAGGTTGATAATTCTTTACTTGCATATGATATACATCACACACACGCAGATGTTTGTTCCACTTGCTCTCAGACATCAAAAACTTTATTAATTTGAATAAATACATTTTTATTATAAAGAATAATGAATACAATATTGTCTTTTGAATTGAAAATTAGTTTAGAATGACAATGATTCTAATTATTACGTACTATTATTATAAATTAATTAATTAATACTTGACCTTTAAACGCTCAACAGGAAAATGACGTGCTAAAAAAGCGTGAACTGGACCTAACACAACCAATTTTTCATAAACTAATGTAGCTACCATATTTCCTACACATAGACCCCACAATCGCCAACGGAAATCCCAAGGCATCACATTGTGACCTAAAGGTGTATTATAAGGTTCAATATTTCTTGAAGGTGGTTTATAACCAATTTGTTCTAAAACACTTTTGGTGCCACAATTGAAACGGAAAAGACAACCAAAATTATTAGGATTGGCCAATGTCCAATAAGAGACAATAACAATATAACCAGCCCAAAGGATGACCAAAGGATAATTACGCCACCAACTTTGTCTGAATTTGTAACCAAAATTAAATACAGCTGCATTATTTATAAAATCATATAAACAAACCAAGGCAAGAATGGCAGCTTCATAATTATCTGCAAGAAGCCACCATTTGGCAAGGTTGACAGCAGAAGCATCAAATTCATGACAACGGAACCAACCTAAATATTTTGAGATTAATATTATATTCTTTCTAAAAGTGAAAATAAAAGTGAAAAAAAACAAACTTACTTTGTTTGTAAAGCATGACAAATGCACCAATTAAAAATAGCCAATTAATGGCAACAAGTCCCATTGCACTTGCCATAGTTTGAGGTCCAAGAAGTCGTGCTGTAGGTCGTTGGGGTGCTAGTCTTTTTGCTGCTTTTGAGTTTGAAACACACCATGTTAAAAATACAGTAATAAATACATCAATAGCAATCCATACATTTTGTGACATGGTGATTGAAAAATAAAATGTAAAAATCTTGAGCATCATCATGACTTGTCCATACACTAACATAATAATATCAAATTTTAGCTGTAAAATCCATACAAAAATAAAAGAAAAGCATACAATAGAGTCGTTTTATACTTACAAATGAGATATTTGTAATTTGTAATGGATGTTGCAAGTGCACCACGTCCTTGACGTAATAATTCAACACATGATTTTACACTTCGAACACTTGTACTGAAAGGTGAAACAATAGATGCTTCAGCATCAGACATTGCAATACCTACATGAGCAGCACGTAAAGCACCACAATCATTACCACCATCACCCGTCATCGCAGTAATACCACGTTCCATATGTAATTGAACACATTGTACTTTTCCATTAGGTGTCATACGTGCAAAAACACGAATATCCAATAAATATTTGCGAATCAAATCTTGATCAACAAGCCAATGGAATGCTTTACCAGTCACTGCAAGTTCAACAGGTGTATGTTGAGAATTGAGTAAATAATCATCGACATTGACATCATTGAATGTTTCTGGATCATCAACGTCAAACCAGATAACTTTATCTTGTTCATGATTATAATCACCCAGTAAAACTCTACTTCCTTCTTCCACCATGCCGCATTGACGTCCAATGTATACACCCGTTAATGCTGTGTCGCCTGTAATCATAATTGTACGTGTGGCACCACGTTTCAATTCCAAAATGTTTTCAGTTGTATCCTCTTTTAGTTGATTTTTAAAGATAATTAGACCCATAAAATCAATATTTTGTTCAAGTTTATCTCGATTCCAATGGCGAAGCGCTTCTAATCCACCAATTTCATCTAAATCAAGTTCACGATGAGATACTGCAAGAACCTATTTAATAGTATAAAATAATCATGTTAAACAATTGTGGGGGTTGGGTGGGTTTCATCAATATTTATATAAAAATCTATTTCTTCTCTATTCATTTTCTCAATACATACATAACAACCGCTACGTGCAAGTTCAGATGCTGTTTCATCATAATTCTTAGGAATTGACTCAGGATTAGACAAGTCTTTAATTTTTTCATAAGCGCCTTTGACAAATACATGAACTTTGTTTGTCATTGTATCCAATACGGCAACAGACATGGACATTCTTGCATGAACAAATTCAAATCGTTTCAAAATATGAACAGGAGCACTGTTATCACCCGGTGTTTCTACTGGTGGTGTGAATGTATCAACATAATCATCTTTTTCATGCGATGTCATTTCCAATTTCCATTTAGATGACTTGAACATTTCAATATCGACAGGATTACCAATAAATTGATCATTTAAAATAGTGACAGCATGACATGTAGCAATACCCATTTGCATCAAACGAGGTACATCATATACTTTTTCATGATGTATACTAAATTCAGGTTCAATTTTATTGACTCGTTGGTTGACAATGTTGTCTACATCAGCAATAGGTTGAGCACCATAAAATTCTAAACCTTCACGTGTCAATGTACCTGTCTTATCAAAACAAAATAATTGCACTTTTCCAGCCATTAAAATACGTGGTAAATCTATGTATATATTTGAAATGTTTTTTTAGTAAAAAAAAGATATATTATTTTGTTTTGCTAGTATATTACGGGGATTAGAAGAGGTACATTACCAACACAAAAAATATGATGATCTCGAAGTCGACCTGCAGCTACAGATTGTCCAACCACCAATGCAGCAGGTAATAAAGGGGATACCAATTGAGCAATAGCAAACATGGCATAAAACCAAGCTGAAGTTCCTTTAGCATACAACCAAATAGCCAATGCAAGACACACCAAACCACAAGCTAATAAGATCAGAATGACAATCTTAATTTGTTCATCAAAGACAAAAGCGACACGCGTGGGAAACAGAATTTTTTTCACCAATTCACCTTTATCAGTACCTGTCCCTGTATGTGTTACCAAGGCACGTACAGGTTGACCTTGTTCAGTACGTTCTGCTTGAGATATAGTAGTACCTGCAAAAATAGTGGATGTTTTGCCTGCACCAATACGATCATAAGGTGTTGGATCATCTGGACGTAATGGGAATTTTCGAATAGGTAAAGGCTCGCCCGTTAAAGAACTTTCATCAGCTACAATGTTACCATTTAAAACAACTGCATCCACAGGTGTTGTTTTGCCTTCAGCTACTTCAAATACATCACCAGGAACTAGATCAGAAGTGGATTTTGTTTCCCATTGACCATCTCGAAGAATATTGACATCATCTGTAAATTCTGCCATTTTTTTGATACGATGTTCAGATCGTAATCGAACAAATACTTTAACCATAGCAGAAAGTAAAATAACAGCTGTATCAGCAATACCCACTTGCCCTATATATATATATATATATATATATTGTTTTGTTCGTACATTAATTTTTTTTTCCTGTTCCTTCTATTATGTAAGAAATAATAATAATACGTAATAATAATAAACTTACAGTAAGCAAAATAATAAAAAAGCCAAAGCACCGTAAATTGATAAATATAAAAAAAGGAAGAGAATTCACGTAATATAGCCATTAAAACATTAGGTACATAAACTTCAATAAAGTTGGGACCCACTAATTCTTCACGTTTAGCAGCTTCTTCATTGGTTAACCCATTTTTTTGTTTTGCTAATTCAGCATTGGTACCACCCAAATCAAATTCATGCGGTGTAAAAAGTTGAGTTTCGGGATGATAGACAAAACGTGTACATTGATACACAAAATATTTGGTACCCGTACGTGTTTTTTGTAAAGGTGAAGTATTGACAACAACATCAAGACCCATGATTTTTTTACCCCATTGTTCTAATCTTCGAACAGAACGCATAATAAAATCATCCGCTTCTAAAAAGATCATTGCTGATTATAATATATAAAAATAAAAAAAAACGAAACATCAGTTGTCTTATATATAACAATTTTTTCTTTTTTACTTACCAGGTTCATCTTTTTCAACTTGTACATATTGACCTTCAGAATAAGTACATTGAATACGGAAAAAATTAGGTAATCGATGTTGAAACATGACTAAAGCAGCAAACCATCCAAAAAAGATATACCACATGGCGATAAAAATACTAAAATAATATAATAACAAAATGATTCACTTTTTACTAAAGTCATTTTCCTTTTCATCTCTCTATATAAATATATATATATATATATATATTATTTACCTTGCTTGAACAGTTTGATTTCCTCTAAACAAAAGATATTCTGTATAATAATCTTCTGTCATCATAATCATATAAGCAATCATACCAAAAGTTTGAATGATATATAAAAAGAAAATAAACATGCCAATCCAATCACGTTTGTATGCTTTAATAGTCATTTTTTCTTCAGGTTCCAGAGAAGCTAAATAAGAAGATGTATCATCATCATTTAAAATCTATATATATATATATATATAACAGTAAGTTATTTGTCATGTATAACATATAAACATAGTATATATTAGGGAGAAAACCACACATTTTAAAAGTACAAAAAAAGCACGGATCGTATGTGAATAAGAAATATTGAGATTTTTTTTTTGTTTACCGCTTTAGATGGATTTTCACTAGGGACTTTCTTTTCTTCTTCTGAACCATCATCTTTATATTCTTTTTGGATATTTTGAGACGTATTTATCCGATTAAATTTCATTTTAATAACCTAAAAAAAACATTTAATCCATAATTCACAGTCAGTTACAAGCCAAAAAAAGTCATACAGGATCATTATAACACAACCTTCTCTCTGAATCGTTTATAAAGAGTCCAACCAATTAATGAAACAAGACAAGATCCGTAAAATGTATATAAAGCAATAAATGCAGGTTCATGATATGTCAATGGACCATAATCAGGCGTAGGACATTCTCCCCACATGATAGATGAAGGGTTTGGATTCCAAGCGGGAACAGTATCAGGGACTCCAATTTTATTAGCACATGCTTGCATGGTCTGTGCTTCCATATTGGATGCATTAAAATTTGGAATATCAACCGTTTCACCTCCATGACATGGATACAAATGACCTTGAATGGCAGGTGCACCTGGACATGAACAAGCAGAAACTAAATTTTGAGAACATTCTGTTTGACAAGAACCATCCACACAATAGGTTAATCCACTAGCACAACTTGGACGATATTGAGTAGGACAGTTTTGAATATCTCGTACACAAAGTTTAGAACATTGATATGCGTTATATGTTGGTAATGGGCATGGTTGCCCGTTTCTTTGGTAACCGTTGACTGATTTTTTTTTTGTTAATATAATATAATATAATATTTTATTTTTCTACGTATTGTATACTTTTATGAAAATAATAATAATAATACGTAATATCAATTCATGTTTACCTTTATTAAATGCAGGTGTAGCATATGTACTGAATGGAAACCAAGAAAAAACTATTAATATAAATAGCTTTAATGGTGACAGTTTCCTCATTCTTTGTTTTTCGTTTTTTTTCGAACAGTGTTAAAAAACAAGAGTAAAACTAAAAAGGACGGTAATAAAAATTGGAAAAGTCATTGGATGTCCTTTCTTTTTTTTAACCCTTGTTTTAAACAAAAAGAGGATCAAAAAAAAAACTAAGGTAAGTAAATCTATTTAATTTCCTTCTCAACCCCCATGGAATATAAAAAGGAATCAGCCCTTGCTTGCTATATAAGTAACAAAACAAGTACATATCATAGCAACCAAAGAGATAGTAATGTCTTAACCTGATTGTTAGAGTTATTAAACCCGATTTTTTTTTTTATTAATAGACATGACATGTATTTTTTCAATCGATAATGATATCTGTAAGACAAATTCTGTTTTGTATATATATAACATAATAATAATAAAAAAAAAAGAGTAATAATATTGGATTATATAGAAAAGAACAAGTTTGTACCTTGTTGATAGAAGGATTTTATTGTTGAACTTCTTGTAAACGCTTAGAAAAAAAAGCGGGCTTTCTCAATTATTTTTTTGTTACCCAAACTTAAAAAAAAAAAAAAAATATTCACTTTCTTCTCCTCTTTCCCTTTTTTTCTTTACCAGTTGTACATATATTTATAATTCATTTGGAATCATAAAGGGACCATAAAAAAAAAAGTAGTAGTAGTAGCTTTATATCTATTCGCGTATTTTTTTTTTCATTCTATATCTAAATATACCAATCTTTGTGTGTGTGTTTTTTTTTCTTTCTCTCTGTTTATGTATAAATCCAATTGAATTGATTCTTATAATATATACATACATTCTCATACTTTTTTAAAAAAAAACAACCTCAAAAAAAAAAAGAAAAGAGAAAAGAAAATGGAATTAGAACAATTGCAAGAGTTCGACCAAGAAGTACTTGCTCATCCAGCTAATGCTCAATCTTATGCAACCAATCAATTCTTGGACGCTCTTTCTCAATTAATTAGTATTGACGCGGAAACAGAAGACGAATTAAAAAACGTCAAAGATGCATTAAGAGCATTTGCAACTGTATTACCTCATGTGTTTAAGACTGTGTAAGTTATATATTTCTATTTATATATATATATATATATATATATAAGCATTTCTTATTACAGAGAAGAAGAGATACTTATTGAGTTTTTTAGGTGTCAAAATGAGGCTGAAACGCGTATGTGGGAAACGACAACAAAGTTAACAGATTTAATTGAAACAAAACTTGTTGACCATACAAATCCTGGTGTTCGTATCAATGCTTTTAAATGTTTACAAATTTTAATTCGACTTTATTCGAAACCAAATGATCCAAATAAAAAGGTAAATAAAGAAAAATAAATAAAAAAAAAATTTGACATATTTAATATTTTAGTTATTAAATGATAATGATGTGGGGGGGTTGGGGATCATTTTTCTTCTTCTTTTCTTCTTTAGGGGGATTTCTCATTAACTTCAGTTCGGCAAAATCATCGATTATTGGATATTACACAATTGGAAGAAAAAGGACAAGCTTATTTACGCGTTTTTCTTGATTTATTAAAAAGTAATCAGTAAGTTTTATCATTATTATTATTATTATTATTATCGTAAAAAAAAAAGAAGGATATGAAGAACGGTTTATTAGGTTAGGGGTGGCAATTGAATGATTTTTTTTTTTTTTTTGCGTCTTTTAGATCAAGTGCAATTATTACAGCTGTTGTCAATTGTTTGGTGCCTATTGTAAAAAGACGATCTCAATTCCGTCAACAAATTATTGAAGGATTTGTAAATGTTTCAAAGTCACCACCATCTGATTTATCTACAGTACAAAAACGATGTATTGAAAAAATTATCAAGATTGCTTTAACTACATTGATCCGGTATACTATCGAGAGGAGGAAGGGAAATAGGGGAGGGGAAAAGAAGGAGAGAAAAGTAGTGAATATATATATATATATATATATATATTTGTTAGTGTGCTTATAAACTCATATGGTATATTTTTCTATTTTCCATCGTTTCATCAGTACAGAATCATTAGCATCCTATCGCAACGAATTTATCTCAGCTTTTTCATCTGTAGGTGGAAATCCAGCAATATTTCAATCACGACAACAACGAGAACGAGAACGTGAAAGAAGAGATGAAGAGAAACGATCAAAAAGACATTTGGGAAATACATCTACAGAACATAGTGAAAAACGTACAAAATTGTCTCATCAAGGTAATACACCACCACAAAAAGCCAAAAATACTCCTCCACCTCCACCTCCACAACAACAACAACGACCTTCAACAACAGTCCCACCAGTACAAACACAATCATCATTTCCTAATGGACGTAGTCCTCTGGCGAATTTTGATATTACAACGTTACCATTAAATATTGTTATTGAAATTTGTTTGGCTGTGCTTCAAAGTGTTCCAGAACAAACAATTCGTGAAAAGATTAATATGGTAAAAAAAAAATAATTAGAAGAAGAATGGGAGATTAGGAATAATAGGGATTATATACTCGGGACATTGAAAAACTAATCTTTTGATTTGTGATTATATATATATATATAGTTACCACCAGGTGGATTAGTCATGCCAAATAATAAGCAACCACAACAACCTTTGATACCATCCACATTACCTCCATCTTCTCTTCCTGCCACGATAAATACAAATGCAAATGCTGGATCTATTCCTGCTTCTGGTAAGATGCCACCATTTTCTCAACAACAACAACAACAACAACCTGCAGTAGCATCTTCATCTTCATCAGCTCCACCAGTATCTCGACCCTCATCTTCTAAAAAACATGACCTTGATCAACAAAAATCGAATGAACGTGAAACAAAACGACCCAAACTCGAATCACCAGCATCTACACCTGATACCAAAATTACGAGCACTATCACTAAATCACGTGTTCCATTAGCAAGTGTTCAAGAACGTGCATCTCAATCATTGAAAATGCAACCTTATGAATTAGCAGCACCTAAAACACCTGCTCGAGATCAACAATTGGAATTATTGAAAATGTCACTTCAACGTATATTTGATGCAGAAGATTATTTACAACCTAAAGGAAATGAATCAACAAATGGTCGTCAACCTACTAGCAGTTCTTTACAATCTTCTTCTGCTGTTGCTGCTGCTGCTGCTGCTGTAGCACGACGCTCTGCATCTGATCAACCTTTTAAAACATTATGGTCACTTTTAATAGCAAAATTAGTTACATTGGGTACAGCTTATGATGTTCCCAATGATAATACCAATAATAATAATCAACAGGAAGAGGAAGATGATAAAAAAGTAACAAATATGACCAAGTCTACTATGGATGATTCGAATCCAAATAATTTGAAGGAAATGTTGATTGATTTTGTTGTTGCTGATCTTTCATCAAGGTAAAAAAAAAAAAAAAAGGCCTACCATTCTTCTTCTTTTTCTTTACGTATATATATATATATATATATGTATGTATGTATGTAATTGCTCTAAACTAAAAACCCCTTTCTCATCTATTATTATTATTATTGTTACTATTTTTAGACATGAACTTGCATTAGAATGGCTTCATCAAGAATTTCTTCTTGATACGGCTCAAAAACGTCAAGATCCAGATAATTATAAACCTACTTATTTCAAATGGCTTCAATTATTATTACAAAAGGGTATATCTACTTTAGAAGCCAAAGACAAAACATTAACCAAGCTCATGCTGGATGCACCTTCTTTAAATTCTGAATCCATTGATTTAATAAGAAGATATATGCGTGAAGAGTCTACACGTTTTGTTTCTTGTGTCTCTACATTACGTGATTTGGTATCTAATCGGCCTCCTATACGTGAAATTTGTTTGAATGTTTTACTTGATTATTGTATTAATCCAGATGTCAAGATGCGTTCTACAAGTATTGTTGCAGTGAAAAAATGGGTTCCAGACCATCAAGATATTTCTCCCAAAGTGGAAAGTTTTGCTATTCAAGCATTACACACTTTAACTCAACCTAGTACACCTGATGATGATAATGAAGTAAATGATGAAAATGGTGATACGGAAATGAAAGAGAATAATAATAAAGAAAGTGAGAAAGATGAAGAAGAAAAAGAAAATGATTCAAAGACAAAAGAACAAGAAGTAGTAAGACATGCTGAATTGTTTTTTGCTCTTTGTGCTAGAAAGAATGAATTATTAGACGAGTAAGTTTTTTTCTTTGCATGATGTGGGAGCAGAGAGAGAGAGGAAAGGTTAAAAAAAAAAGAAAACTGATATTTAATAATATATTATTTAGATTGTTTAATGTATATATTCATGCATCTGAACAAGTACAACGTTTTATTCGAAAACATATATTTAATTTGATTAAATCCATTGGTATGAATTCAACTAAATTACTCGATACCATTCGTCATTTTCCTCCTGGAGGTGAAACACTTGTTATTCGTATTCTTGTTACACTTTGTGATACAGGTAAAACAAAAAAAGAATCCAATTTTTTTTAGGTGGTGGCTTTTGTATTACAATTGAACCTTTTTGAAGAGAGATGAGCGAGCGAGAGAATATATATATATATATGTATATACGTGTGTGGGATAGTGTGATTAAAATAACAAAGTTTGGCGGCGCGGGTAGTTAGCAGATGATGATAAAAAAAAAATATAGTTTTTTGAAAACACTAACTTTTTTTTATATTATTTATTGTAGTACGACCAACGCCAGAGCTTGTGTCAGCTGTAAAATCAGTTTATCAAGAACGAAATCTTGATGCCAAATTTCTTATTCCTATCGTTTCTGGTCTTGGAAAGGTAATAAAGTTAAACTTAATAGATATATAATTTTGAAGACAAAAAAAAAAATTACTCATTCTTATTTTATTTTATTTAGGAGGATCTTCGTCATAACCTTTCAAAGATTGTTCAATTACTTAATAATTCAGAAGCTCAGCGTTCGGTAGTAAAAACAGTTTTCTCACGTATTGTATCGAGTAGTGCAACAGTGGCTGCGCCAATGACACCCACAGAATTATTACTTGCATTACATGAAATGGAAGAAAATGTACCATTATCTAAAGCCGCCGAAGGTAAATTATATATCTATATGTGTTGCTGGACAACAAGACATAATTTGTATATTATATTAAGGCAAGAAATTGTACATGACAACTAAATTTTGATGTTTCTATAGCAATAAGTGTATGTTTCCAAATGCCAGATACATTTGAAGCAAAACATGTATCCGCAGCTTTACGCCATCTTTCTGAACAACCCAAAATCCCATTATTGCTTATGGTTACAGTAAGTTTTTCTTTTTTTCTTCTTTTTTGGGTATATATATAAAAAAAAGTAATGTGATCAATCGTCATCTTATATTACCGCATAAGCCCAAATGATCGTCAAAAAAAAAAAAGTCCACGAAACAAATCTATTCATGCACATATAATATAAATATTACATGCATATATTTATATATATGGTTATTTGCTCGTGATAATTGAAAAAAAAAACCCCTTTATTTTTTATAGATGATTCGAACTGTTGCTGTATATAAAAGTTTAGTACAGTTTATTCTTCAATTATTAGAAAAATTGACAAAGAAAAAAGTTTGGACTTATCCTAAATTATGGGATGGATTTGTCAAATGTATTGAGGTAAATAATAATAACAATAACAATATTACAAAGTTAAGATTATATATTTGTGTACTTATGATATTATATCGCGTTCCACAGAAAACACAACCCGAGTCAGTCAAGATGGTGGCGAATTTACCACAAGCACAACTTAAAGACATTTTATTAAGGATACCAAGTATTCAATCACCGCTACGTGAACATGCTGAACGGAATCAGCAGGTTAAAGTACTTGTATTAATGAATGAAATGGGTTTAATTCATGATGAGGATGAAGAAGAAGAAGAAGAAGAAAACAAACAAGTGAAAAAACAACAAAATAATATTAATCATCATCAAGAAAAAGATGAATAAGACTAAGGCTAATAGTAATAGTTAATAATATTCATATTAATAAATATTACAACTAAGCATATTATTATACTTTTTCTTCTTAAAAAAAAAAGTATATAAAACACACACACACACACAATATATATAGAATTAATTTACATTTATTTATTTTAATATTATTACGTATTCAATAGGAAGAAAAAAAACAATGAGGGAAGAAATATAATAATAATAAATAATGATTTTGTTGTTGTATACTTAGACTACAATGAAGTAATAGAACAACATTATCTTCATGGTAAAAAAAAAATATACTATCACTTATTCCCTACTCCTCCCCCCCCCTTTTTTTTTATATATATATAACGCGATGTGGTACAATACATACAACACACACATATATATATATGTGTGTATGTAAACAGGACACATACATAACACACACCAGTAGTAAAGTGGGAACTAATACTAGTTCTCTTTCTTTTTTTATTTTTTCTTTCTCTCTCTCTCTCTTTTTTTTTTTTTTTTTTACTTTTTTTATTTTTCCCTCCTTTTTTTTATTTTTAAACTTTTAAAAACATAATACAATCGTCTCATTTGTTTATTACACACATAATAACTATATATAACTATAAATGACTCGGGTAAATTCTCTTCAATACTCATTTCAATTCATTTCATTTCCTGTTTCCTTTTTTTTTTATTTATACAGTTAAGACTAATAAATAATAATAAATAGGTTGCTCGAAAAAAGCTTGTTGTTGTGGGTGACGGTGGTTGTGGAAAGGCAAGTATATATATATATATATATACCTTTTCTTTACTTGAGATAGAAAAAAAAAAAAAGCTAACATTACAAAAACTTATTTCTAAAGACCAGTTTATTGGTAGTATATCAAAACGGTGCCTTTCCAGAGGTAAGTTATAATGAAAAGAATATTAAAGAAAGCAAGAGGGGATAAACGGGTGGCAACCGGTTAGGAAGAAAGAAAAAAAAACTGGTTGCTATGCAGAGAGATGAGAAACGAGGGGGGGGGAAGGGACAAGTGCCCTGAGAGAGAGTAAAAATCTACTGTTATTATTGATGGATTAAAAAATAATAATGAACAAATAACATGATTTTAATAGAGATATGTACCAACTGTTTTCGAAAATTATATTGCGAATGTTCATTTGGATAATAGAGTTGTTGAATTAGCATTATGGGATACAGCAGGTCAAGAAGATTATGACCGATTACGTCCATTATCTTATCCTGAAACCAATGTCATTTTGATTTGTTTTGCTATTGATCAACCTACTTCATTTAAAAACGTTCAAGATAGGGTAAATCATATATGGAAGGAGAGGGAAGGGATGGGAGGGGGGGAGAGAAGAAAGTTTATCTTGTGAGGATGAAATTGAAATCTAATATATACATATATATATATATATATTTTGTATGTGTAGTGGCTACCTGAAGTAACTCATTTCTGTGAAAATGTTCCTAAATTGTTAGTCGGAACAAAGATTGATTTGAGAGAAAATAAAGCAAGAATTGCTCACTTGAATGCATTGGGTCAACGTTTAATCACTTCCGAAGAGGTAAAAATAGGAATAGATATATAGATATATATATATATATATATATATATACTAATGATATACTAATGATAATTTATAGGGAGATCGTCTTGCAAAAGAAATATCTGCAAGATATTATGAATGTAGTGCAATGCGAAATCAATATGTAAGCGATGTTATTGAAGCAGCTACAAGAACTGCTATGTCTGGTGGTATGATGCGTTTACAAAAGAAATTATGTAAAATTCTATAATGCATATATACCTTTTTTTTTATATATATATCTTTCAATTCTATCCCAAACAACAACATAACAAACCATTCAAGCTTATTATTACAACCAAATTTATTCAAGTAACTTTTTTTTTTCTAATATTATTCAATATCAAAGAAATGTTTTGGATTCATATGAAGAAAGAAATACTTTTTTATTATTATTATTATTATCATATGAAATGTAGTATCCTTTGTATTCCTTCCACCACCTACCCCTTCCACCTCGACACTCTTACTACATTACTTACCCAAACTTATTATTTTTTATTTTGATACCGAAAAAACATCCACATTTCGTGACTTGATTTGATATATAATATACTCTTTTTTATTTTTTTATTTCTTTCTTTATTTCATATAATATAATATATATATTATATACATATTACACTTCTCTCTCTTCTCAAAAAAAAAAAATATCAATTACACTTTTTTTTTTTATAAGAGAACACAATCCATTCACCCACTCATATATAACACAGCAACAAATAGCATTTGTATTAAAATATATTTATATTTATAATAATATTTATTATGACATCAGTTCATTCAGGTGGTAGCATTCGAAATGATGCTCAAGCAAAAAGAAAAGTTTTTAAAAATGTATTGGATTCTCCTTTTGTAATGAAATGGTAATTTTTAATCTCATCGATTTAGTGGATCGATTAAGATTTGATTTAGTTTAAAGTACTAGTATCTAACATAATAATATATGTCACACAGGCCTGCGATATCTAATGAAGTTGGTCAATCCGTTTTAACGCATCTCATAACGTATGTTAACTCTTAGTTTAATAATGATATATATATATATATATAAAAAGAAAAGGAAAACTCGTATTGACTCATATATAACTTGTAGACTTCTTGAACCTATTGGAACGATTCGACGTGAAAATACTAAAAATAAAAAGAAAGAAAAAAAACAAGAACAAACTTCTTCTTATCCAGAAATATATAAACGATTACGAACAGGCAATAATACAATTACAGAATTACTTGAAAAGATTATTCAAGATAAGGAACAAGAGCATCATCATCAATGGACAATATTTGTTTGTAAACGTGATATTCAACCTACTCAATTATGTAATCATTTATTACCCATGTGTACTATGGCAAAAGCAAAATTGGTACCATTACCAGAAGGTTCAGTTGTTAAAATTGGTCAAGCTCTTAATATTCCACGTGTTTCAGTACTTGCATTACAATTAAAAGAAGATAATGGAGATAATAATAATAAAGAAGAAGAACGTTTAAGATTAGCTGTTGAAGAAGTACCCTATCTTGTTCAAACACAATGGTTAGATGATGCAACAGCATCTAAAGGAACTTATCAACCAACTAATGTTAAAGTAATACAGACAACAGCACCCATTAAGCAACCTAAAAAACAACAGCAGCAGCAGCAGCAGCAACAGCAGCAACAAAAACAACAAAAACGTCCACAAGATCAATCCAATAATAATAATAACAATCAACCAAATAAAAAGATAAAACGATGATGAATTATATAATAAAGACCATAATAAAAATGAATGGTGCTGATCATAACATATATATATATATATTTGTTTTATAAAAAAAAAAGAAAATATGTAAACAATGCCAAAATAGAGAGAAAAAGTAAGGAGATGAAATGAGATTTCTTTTCTTTTTTTTTTTTATTACATTCATCGCCTTCGTTTATAATATTTTCGTTCCCATTCTTTCCAAGGTCTTGTATGTTTAGACCATTCTCCTTCATCTTTTCGTTCTCCTTCCAAAATAGGTTCCACACCATGAATCCACGGATGATATAATAAATCTAATGCTTCAGCTCGATTTTCATATTGTAACATGGGTTCCAAGAAACTAGCAATTTCTTCAGATTCACGTCGATGAAAACCATATTTTTCATGAAGAACATCTTTAAGTGGCCAATATTTCAATCGAGTAATATGTCGTAATTCACCTCGATGATTAAAAAATTCTCGAGAATCGGCACCAGATAATGAAAAATGTCGTGGCATAGGTCCCATTAATTCAATGATTTGAGCCAAATGATCTAATGATAATAATAATAGATGAATTTTATTTAATTACTTATTCCTTTTATCTATAATCCAACCTATTTGCCCGCCTCCCCCTCCCCTCAGTTTTTTTAGAAAAAAAAACTTACCATCATCTCTACTAAATCGAGAACCTTTTTGTGGATCAAATAAATAATTCCCCGTCAATAACTCAAAGATCTATAGTATTACAATTAATATTATATATAAAGAGTTGAATGTAGAACTATTTCGACAAAAAAAAAATGATAAGAATTTTCTGGGGGTGGGTGGGTTTTACCATGCATGCTAAACTCCAAATATCAGCTGTAGCATCCCATTTGGCACCTAGTAATACTTCAGGGGATCGATATTGACGTGTTTGAATATCTTCTGTAAAATGATGATTGACCCAACATGCATTTCCTAAATCTGCAATTTTAATCTTGATATTTTTTTGATGAGGTCTCCGACTACCTTGTTCTGATCGATCTTCTTCAATACGTTCCTTGGATCTATTGTTTATATATATATATATAATTTAATAATATGTTCTTTAAATATAGTATATTATATTTACCTGGATTTACTACGTGATTTTGATTTTATTTCACGACCTGGACGCCCATTCCGTCTACCATCAGATGATAAAGGTTGTGAAGCTACCGTCTTGACTCGATGATTATTATCATTTGGATGTCTTTTACGTAATCGACTTCGCCCACGACTATGATCATCATCATCGTCTTTATTATTATTGCTATTAAAATCCTTCTTCTCTTCTTCCTCTTCCTTTTTCTTTTCATTATTTTTATCATCATCAATAAGGTCCGTTTCCAAGGTAACATTGGAGGGTGATAACGTCGATGAGGGTTCTCGAAGTAATTCTTCAGCATTATCCAAATACATTAAAACATTCTCTGGTTTCAAATCGGTATGAATGATATGACAAATACGATTCAAATAATCCAATCCCAATAACATTTGTTTCGCAATTTGTTTCACCAAATGAATAGGTACACCACGATTCTTGTATCTCTTGATTAATGCCAATAAGTTTTCACCCAGTACTTCAAAGGTCATACAGACATGGGTACCATTTCTTCCTTTGACCATAAAGTGATCAATAACAGCAGTGACATAATTGGATCCGATCGCTCTTGTATCCGCTTCTGCAACACGTTGTAATAACTTGATTTCATCCAATGCGGTTTCCGTATAATGCTTGGCAGATTTGACGACTTTCATTGCATAATGCTTCTCCGTTCTTTTTTTTTTTGGTTTGAATATTTTTTTTTGGATGATGATGATGATTTGTTCCATAAAAAAAAAAAGAAAAAAAAATACCGAGGAAAAGAAAAGAAAGAAAATAAAAATAAAAATAAAAAAGGTTGGATCGATCGATGATAAAAAAAAAAAAAAAAAAAGAGAGAGAATTTGATGATGACGATGATGACGATGATTGGAATGTCGAGTTGGAAGAGGGTTAAGAGGAACAAAAAATAAAAAATAGTCGATATATATGTATATATATACATTTGCCAACCCATATAAAATATATATAATATATAAACCCACACTCCTTTTTTTTATATGCGTATATAAAAAAAAAATAAAAGAAAAAAAATTATATATATATTATATATATATATTCTCTTACTTTAGATCCTGTACAAGCCAAACCGTAGAAAAGTGACCCCATCCTAGTTTACGAATAACTTTATATCTTCCATCTTTATATAATTCTCCCACTTGAACTGGATGATAACCTCCTTTTTTATAATCATTGGGATCTTCTTCTTCTTCTTCTTCTTCTTCTTCTTCACTTTCTTCAAACATAGAAGTAGATCTTGAAGATATACTTCTTTTACGTTTTAAATTTTCGCGATTAGAACGCAATGGTTTCATTATTGATCCCGATCTATATATTTTTAGAAATGAATTTCTTTTCATAATGAATAATTATGTACCTTTATATTTTCTATTTTCAACTCATTAAATATATCTTGTTATTTATAAGAAAAAAATAAAACATATAAAATATATTACTTACGCAGATCCACTTTGAGAATATCTTTGATGGTGGGAGGTTGAGCCATTCGTTCTTTGACTCGGACGTTCATAACGTCGATCTATTAGAATATTAACCAAAATATGTATTCCCAATTAAAAAAAATAAAAATAAAAATAAAATATATAATGACAAACCTCGGTCTGATGGCATTTTGAAAAAATAAAAAAGAAAGACACAAATATACACACACACACACACGAAGGGAGAATGAGGTTGAGGAAGGAAGAAGGGGAGGGAGGGGAAGCTCTTGAAAGAAAGAAAAGAAGAAAGAAAAGAAAAAAAAAAATGCAATAATTTAATCACGAACGAATTTTTGTAAAAAGTCACCCTTTTTTACTATTAATGGAAATTATAATCTTAATTTTTTTTCTTTTTTTTCATTTCAGACAAACAATCATTTCTTCTTTATAAGATGATAATCATTATGATGTAAACCTTTTATTATTATTAAAGTATAGATTAGAAGAAGAGAGGGTAAATACTAACGTATCAATTTGTCATGGTGTCAATCATCGTGACGATGGAAAATAAAAAGAAGAAGGCGGGTTAGTAAAAGTAAAAAAAAAATTTGAGTGTTACTAAAAATATTACATTAAATATTAATGATCTTCATCTCTTTTTGTTTCATAAATATTAAGAAATCATTCAACTTAATAGTAAAAATGAATGCCTACTTGTCTAAACACAATATAACTTTACCCTCTTTACTCTTTTTTTTATCGGTTAAACAATTTACGCGTTTCAAACATTGTGGTATTAATTATCCTAGCATAATCTGTTTCAAAAAATTAAATACACATATTAACTCAATTGAAATAATTCGATATATTTCTTTAAAAAGAGAAAATATATTCATTAAATATATATTATGGAATAAATTGAGGTTGCGGTGGGAGAAGACCAACTAAAAGTTTTGAACGGATGAATTATTTTATATAAACGTGAAGGCATATAAAGCCCCGAGTAATAATGCAATGGTTGAGTTTTTTTTTTTTTTTTTTTTTTTTTTACAACCTCCCTGTAAACCATAAAAAACCATAAAGTAGTCTTTTTTGTTTTGTCAAGTTCTTTCTATTATTTATTGAATAATGGTCAAAAAACTTATACTTTCACTACTAGTGGGTTTACCCATTGCTGGTTTAACACTCAGGTACTTTACTTCCCTTCCTTATGGCAATGATCTCGATGCACTTTGTCCTAGTTATAAGGGTACCGACTTGACTGGTATAGAGGGCATTGACATGCTCTTATGTAAAGTCATCAACATTTTCTCTCATGCACTTAATGATCCTGTGGGATATTTAATTTCTTGGTTATTACTGGGTTTATTCGCGTCCGTTCTTGGTATATGGAGTATCGAAGGTTCACGCGTCAAGGCCAAGAATACTATATTAGGTGCTATTGCTTTATGGGGAATGGCCGCCAATTTATTTACTGTTTCGGTTATCCTATTTGTTGCTTGGATTCCCATGTATTATTATTGCTATGGTGATAATAATTCAGATGTTCTGAAATATTCTATTCAACCTGCGCGAGCAACAGCTATTCTTGTGGCCATTCTAACGGGATTTATTTTACCGAGCTTAGCCATGTTACTAGGTGGAGATCCTTTCTCTCACACACAAACGCTTTTAATCTTTTTATGGCAATTTGCTCCATTGGTTGTGGTTCCTATTTATTTATTTTCGACATCGACTTTTGCATGTCTGGAAGAGCCTATGGAAGCAAGACTCAGTGATCAAGCCAAAGTAAAACGTCGTGTAGCAGATCAAAAAAGTGCGGTAGAAACAGTCCATTTGGTATTAGCTGCATTGAATGCTCTTGTCTATTATGTTATAATGTTTCGTGCGGCTGGAATGGGTGTGATGAATAAGGAATCTTTGAAGGATATATTAACACTCCACGGCGACAAGTTCATTGCTTTATCTATCGAACAAACTGGATATATTAATTCCACCAATTTCTTTTTTATCGATTTGATTGTATGTTGGGCTGGTTGCGCATTTTGGTCATTACTTGAAAATGGATGGAAAGGTCTCCTCGTTTTGATTTTTGGTACACTCTTTACTGGACCTGGGGGTGGTGTTTCATTATATGCTGCTTATCGAGAAAGTTATGTACAAGATAATCATAGATTAGTTATAAAAAATGAATAAATTAAAAAATGATTTTATTATATTATATAATGGGGGTGAAGATTAATTTCGGAGGTGTGTTTTGTGTGTTCATGCATGTCTCATTTTTTTTTCGGAATGTAATTTTACCGAAAAACAAATGATATAAAAAGGGAAACCATTTCAGTGAGTTGTCGTCATTATTCTGCATCTCTTTCGTAATGGCACTCGCTCCTCAATTTGCTGGTAAAAAAAAAATAAAAAAAAGTCGATTAAAACATTTAACTTATTATTGATTATTATTATGTAAAAAAAAAAAGGTCATCGTCTTGGTGCTCTTACCGCACCTCATACACTTGAAATCTACTTGGACTATTTGGTAAAAAAAAAAAAAAAAAGAGAACCATTGTGCTTATCTATATTTTTATTATAAACTAAAAAGTTATGATAATTCTTTTTTAGTGTCCTTTCTCTGGAAAAATCTATAAGAAAATTCGTGAGGTATTAAATAAAAAAACAAGAAAACGGCAAGTTTTATTCATATAAAAACTAATAATTTTATATATAGCAAATTTGGCCTTTTGTTGAACAAACGTATCCTAACCAAGTTCAACTTATTTTTCGTCAACAAGTACAAGCTTGGCATGCATTTTCAACATTAGCTCATGAAGCAGCTTTAGCCGTTGAAAAAATTGATTCATCCAAATTTTATCCTTTTTCAGATATTTTATTTCAACATCAAGAACAGTAAAGTTTTTCTTTCTTTTTTTCTGAGTATATAGTAATAATAATAGTACTAACTAGATAATAATAAATAATATAGATTTTATGATGTTCAAGTGGAAAATAAAACACGTCGACAAATTGTTGATGAATTAGCTGAACTTGCTGATTCTATTGCTATTCCTAAAGAAGAGTTTATCCATCTTTTACTTAATAAGGAAGGCAATGGAGGTAATGCAGTAACTTCTGATTTGAAATTATGTATCAAATTGGGCCGTCAAAATGGAATTCATGTGTCTCCAACTGTTTTATTTGATGGATTACAAGAAAATAATGTTTCTTCTGGTTGGGAACTTGAACAATGGAAAGAATTCTTTAAAAACAAGTTGCAAAACTGAGCCCCCCCTTCTCTCTCTCTCTCTCTTCCCTATTTTTCATTAAGAAGGAAAAAGGTCAAATAAAAAACAATGATGTTGTGATCAAATGATATTTTTTTGGGGGTTGTTGTTTGTGATGATACGCGTAAATTTTAGAACACGTTATTTTTAAAAACGCGTTCTTTTTTTTTTTGGAACATTTTTGCATTTATCCCGACTCCTTAAAAAAAGGAAGAAAGTCGTACCTCTTTTTTCCACTTTACTTTTTAAATCATTATGAGACCTCGTTCACATAAACGTAATAATAATGAGGATCAAGCAAATGATAAAGATGATACAACAACAACAGATCAAAAATTACTTCCTTTTAAATCAATCACACAACTACGTAAACCTATAAAACGTTCAAGTGAAATACCCATGAAACGATATCCAATGAGTGGTGTCAATGTTGAATTTCCTTTTCAACCATGTAAAGAATAGCGCAGCAGTAAACTATTTTTTTTCCTCTCTCTTTACATATATATTAATTTTGTTTTACTCATTGAATGAGCATATAAATATATAAATTAGATCCAGCACAAATTCAAATGATGTCAAAGGTAATAATATAAAATTACTACCTTCTTTTAATTGACAAAAGTACCAAACTAATTTATTTGGGGGGGGGATAAATAGATTGTAAAAGCTTTAAAAGAAAAAAAGAATGCTTTATTAGAAAGTCCCACAGGTAAAATAACTTTCTTCATTTATTTATTTATATAAGAAAGATAATAATAATATTCACAAATCAAATTTTCTTTTATATTAAAAAGGCTCGGGTAAATCATTGGCAATTCTTTGTGCATCTCTTGGTAATTTAATATTTATATATCCCTTCATAAAAAAAAAAAGATATTTTAACCCAATGCATGAATTTTTTTTTTCTCCCAGCATGGTCCGAATTTGAACATAAACGTTTATTAGAAGAAAAAGAAAAATTACAAAAAGAAAGAGAAGCTGAATTAGTAGCTATCGCAACAGCAACAGAAAAAACAAAACTCATAGTAAACGATACGATGCTATTAGATAATAATAACCCTACAACAACCAATCCAAATTTAAAACGAGTTTTTAGTAGTGATGATGATGATTTTCGACCTATAAAACTTCCAGCTAAAATTATTAAACTTCAAAAAGAAGAAAAAGAAAAAAATAAATCATTGGAAGTCTTTACGGAGGGAGAAGAAAAAGATCGAATGGAAGAAGATCTTATTCAACCTTTTATTCAAGTTTCAAAAATTTATGTTGGTAGTAGAACGTAAGTCTATAAAATATTTATAAAAAAAAAACTACATATTAAAAATATATAATTAGACATAAACAATTATCACAACTTGTTGGTGAACTTAAAGGAAATACAAGATATCGTCCTAAAATGGCAGTTTTAGGTAGTCGAGATCATTATTGTAGTAAGTCTTCTTCTTGATGTTTTTAATATTATTATTATTATTATTATTATTACTATTATTAATTATGTAATATAATATATAGTTCATGGAAAAGTTAAAAAAGCAGCAGATAAAGGAGAAGCATGGTAAATAAATGAATATAATATATAATATAAAAAAAAATTAGTGATTAACCATTTATTATTAAAAATAATAGTACCCAACTTTTGGATGATAATCTTTGTACATATTCAAAAAATGTTAGAAAAATGATAACTGATACAAGTATACGTCAAGGGGGAGATCAAGAAATTTGGGATATTGAAGATTTAACAGATCTTGGACGTAAAAAGAAAGGTTGTCCCTATTTTGCATCAAGATCATTAGCAGAAACAGCAGAAATTATTTTTTGTCCATATAATTATCTTTTAGATCCAAGTAAAAAAAAAAAGAAGGGTGTTTCTTTTCTTATTAATAATAATATAGTATATGGAAACATTAAACTAAAAAAAATCCTTGTTTTATTTATTAGTGGTTCGAAGTAGTATGGAAATTGATTTAAAAGATAGTGTGATTATATTAGATGAAGGTAAAATAATAAAATACACTATTTATTAACAAGAATAATTGAATAATAATCATCATTTTTATATTTTAGCACATAATATTGAAGATGTTGCACGTTCATGTGGTTCATTTGAATTAACAGAAGTTCAATTAAAAATTGTTTGTATTGAATTATCACAAGTGGCTAAACATCCTAGGGTTGAAAAAGATCAAATACTTAGTAGTGCTTATTCAGGTTTATATTCGGTAAATTAAATATCATATATTACATATTTCTTATTGAAAAATTGATACTAACTATGAATAAATTATAAGCTTGCAGATGAATTATTAAAGTTTTTACAAAATGATCCTAAAAATACAACAATAAAACGTGATACTTATGAAGAACATACAAGAATGTAAATTATAACTATAGGTGGGGGGGAAGTAGGGTATAAGATAACTCATTTAGATTTATATTTTCTTATATATAGTTGGAATAATAAAGATTTATTAAATCAGTTATCCGATTTGGATATTACCCAAATCTCTTTAAAAGGAATCTTATCCAATTTTCAAGTTGTTGCTGAACAAATAGCCAAATTGAAACAGGGTAAAGAAGATAAACAACAAGAAGGAGAAAATGGACAACATGATGTTCATAGAAATGACGTTACTACAACTGATAATTCAGAAGAAGCCAAAAAACGAACACGTCTATGTATCAGTATAAAAAGTCTTCGATTTTTTGAAGGTAATATAGATATATATTATTAGTATTATTATTATTTAATTAAATACTTATTTATGATATAGGTCTTTTGATGATTTTCAAGTTTATTTTATCAGAAGAGGGTACACGTGAAAAAGACTATTCAATGGCTTTAATTAAAAAAGTTGAACGCTATAATAATAGTAAAGCATTAAAACGTAAGATGAAGAATGATAATTATTATTTTTGAAATTATTTATTTACTTTTCTTTATATATAGAATCAGAATGGGAATATAAACTAGCATTTTGGTGTTTAAATCCTGCTATTATATTCAAAGATATGACAAAAGACACGCGTTCGGTTGTTTTAACAAGTGGTACTTTATCTCCTGTAAGTATTATCTTGAATAATAATCATTACAATTATTTATCTATTAAATCCTTTTAAAATATAGTTGAATACATTTGCTTCTGAACTTGAAACTGATTTGTAAGTAATCTCATTATTTGAAAAGAACCCTATTCATATTCATATCATATTATTTTAGTCCTATACGTTTAGAAGCAAATCATGTTATTGATCGATCTCAAGTATGGATTAGGTCCATTGCTCAAGGGTAAGTTCTTTTAAAAAGAAAGGAACAATACATTTCGAATAATCATTAAATATAAATATAATAAAAGACCAGGAGCAGTCAAATTAAATGGAACTTGGGAGCGGGCCTCACAATTTCAATATCAAGATTCAGTGGGTGAATGTAAGTAAACATAAATGATCGACAATTAAAAAATAGTTATTTATTTATTTATATATTCTTTAGCACTTTGTCAAATTTCAGAAACTATACCCTATGGCATATTATGCTTTGTACCTTCTTATAATGCAATGGAGAAACTTATTGAACGATGGCATGTAAGTTTCTAATTAGATACTACTCTCTAGTGTGTGTATATACTTATATTGATATTATAGACAACAGGTGTATATGATCGTTTAGAATCAAAGAAATATATTCTTTGTGGTAATTATTATTTATATATTTATTATTATTACTATCAAATAATATGATTATTAATTTATGATTCTTTATTTAGAACCATCTGGAAGGAATAGTAAAGATTTATTTGAAAGTTTAATGTCTCGATATTATTATTATATCAATGAAGCTGAAACAAGACAAGATACTGAAGGACATAAGAATGGTGCTATTCTTTTTGCAGTAAGTGAAATTTGTAATAACAATAATAATAATAATAATTCTTTTTAATATAATATTATATTTTTTAGGTTTATCGTGGAAAAGTAAGTGAAGGTATTGATTTCACTGATAATAATTGTCGTGCTGTTGTTGCTCTTGGTATTCCATTTCCGAATATGTAAATATTATAATAATATAGAATGATTTATTCAATTATACTACATTTTATACTGAAAACTTATCTATATATTGTATATAGAAAAGATATTCAAGTTGAATTAAAAAAAGATTATAATACAAAACGATATAATAATGGAGAACCTGTACTTGATGGAGGCGGTTGGTATCGTACACAAGCCTATCGAGGTAATAGAAAATCCCTACCCCCCCCTTATTATTATTTCAAATTATAATTAACTCTAAAATTACTCTCAATAGCCATTAATCAAGCTTTAGGAAGATGTATTCGACATCGAAGGGTAAGATAAGCTCTCTGAAATATATATACATATATAAAAGATATAGTTATATATTTTACTTACTTATTTATTATATAAAAGGATTGGGGTGCTGTCATATTACTTGAATCTAGATTTAGTGAACCAAATAATCTTTCTCAATTATCCAAATGGGTAAGACCTTTATGTGCAACAGAATTGGATCATTTAATTGCAATGGCTGATTTGCGAGAATTTGCTAAAACACGTCTTGAATTGGATCGCGTTGTCAAACAAGAAAAATTAGCTCTAATGGTTAAAGAAGAACAAGAACAAGATGATGATATTATCATTCATTTAGAATAGTGAAATGAATATCATTTAATATAAAGAGACTTTTTCAATCTAACAAATCAATCTATTTTGTAATATAAAAAAAATAAAATAATCATGTATGAATTTTTCATACAATGTATACAACACTATAGATCATTGAAGGAAGGGGAGAGAAGGAATGCACAGACCAACAAAAGATAAAGAGGGGGAACGCCATTCCTCTAAATAAAACCATGACCCGAACTTTATCTTCATGCAATCCCCATAACGGAATTTAAAAATAAGATATTTAGATTCCTTCACTTCAACCTGTCAACTCCCATTCCACCTTACTAACATACCTGATTATTAACCTTTATATCTGGCATAAAAAAAAAAGACATCCTCCGTAAATTCCAAAAAGTTGAGAATATATTCGTTATGTTTTATAGTTCATTTATACAGAAGAGCTGAAATTGGTTTTAAAGGGTAATAAATAAAGCCAAGTTGCATTCTTTAACGAGATATCTCTTTAGTTGATTTCATTTCGAAACCAGGACATGAGTTGATTAGCCAATTTTTCATAGCTAAGGCAACATATTATTATAATAAGCAAAATGTGAAGAATCAAGATTTACAGTATCTCGTATGTTTCTTTTAGGGCATTTATGTACTGGAAGATCATCATCAATCAGTATTCTCTATAACCCCTTTACTTTTATACTAATAGAAATAACTATATATAACCTTAACCATTGTGTATTGCATGTATATAAATATAAGAAATGTGATATCACTATTATCACTATTTTGGCATGTAAATAAAATAATATGACGAACAGTAACTCGATATATTACTATATATTCTATTAATTAAATATAACTAATGGTAATAATATCAAATGGTCCAACCTTACTTTGATATCATGTAACAACTAAAAACGAATCATTTATTCCACATTTATTAATCATAGAATAATTTGTAAACTCAATAACAAATAACTTATTTAAATCGTTCTTTTTTTTTTCACAATTAATTGTTCTTGAATAATCAAGTGGATAAAATGACAAGTAAAAACAAAAAAAAAAAAAAATTAACCAAACATCTTTGCAAATGCTGCCTTTTCCTTTTGCTTTCTTTGAGCAATCTTATTCTTGGCATGAGTCAATTCACGTTTAATAGCAGCATCATTTGGATCCTTTGCTGCTGCTGCTTCAAAGTCTTTGATAGCATTTTCTTCATCCTTGAGAGCAAGTTTAGCCATACCACGTCGGAAATAAGCCTTGGTAATATCAGTATCCTTTAAATATTTTGGATCATATTCCAAAACACTTGTAGCAGCAGTGACAGCATCACGGTTATCATTCACCTTTAATGCACACATGGCACGATTAAGTTGACAAGGAATCTTGACAGCTGCATAATTCTTACGAAGATCTTCAGAATCTTCTTCATCAAAAGCAGGCTTTTCATTTAAATAACGGATAGCCTAAAAAGAAAGAAAAAAAGAGTTTTGTTATTCTTCTTTCTTCTTCGATTCAATTATTCAATTTTTCATTCTTTTTTTTTACCTTTTGATATTTTGTACCTGCAGCATGGTACTCGCCCTTTTTGAAATAATCATTACCAATAGCTTTTAATTTACTAGCAATATTAATTACATCAGTAGGTTCTTTGGCACCTTCATAATCTTCAGGGAAATCTTCATAGGTATCACCATCCACAGGAGCAGGAACACCATCATCAGCACCTTCAGGGATTTCACCACAATCAGCAATAACAACATCCTTTTCTGGACGATCATTGCTAGTAGGTTGATTCTCAATAGTACGAACAAGACCCTTACCCTTCAAAACTTTACCAAACACAACATGCTTATCATCAAGATGAGGAGTACTGACAGTTGTAATAAAAAATTGAGATCCATTGGTACCAGGACCAGCATTGGCCATAGAAAGTAAAAATGGTTTATCGTGTTTATGTTCAAAGTTTTCATCTAAAAAAAAAAACCTCGTGTATTAATTGAATCCGTCCTTTTCTCCCCTCCCTTTTAGTTCTTATAAATCATATAATTATACCTTCAAACTTTTCACCATAAATGGATTCGCCACCAGTGCCATTACCGTTAGTGAAATCACCACCTTGACACATGAAGTTCTAAACAGTTTTTTTAGTATCCCATATAATTTAAAATTATATATATAAATATATTTATATACCTTGATAACACGATGGAAAAGTGATCCCTTGTAGCTCAATGGCTTACCAGAGTTACCAACACCTTTTTCACCTATTTGAAGAGGTATTTAGTATATAATGTGTTTTTTTTTTTTCGAGTCCAAGAAACGCGCTTTTTTTTTAAGAAAAGAATCCGCACCTGTACAAAGACAGCGAAAGTTTTCTGCTGTTTTGGGAACTACGTCTTTGAACTATATATATATATAGATAAACATTTTTAACATTACGCGTTTTATTACTTGTTTCTAAAATGTTGTTGTTGTTATTATTATTATTTACCAATTCAAAAACAATACGACCAGCAGGTTGACCACCAATAGTAATATCAAAATAACTATCCAAAATATATTTAATTTAATATAAACAAGTTCATTGAGTCCATTAAGAAAAATAAAATAAAAGAAAAGTGGGACGATTAGAATTATATACTTACACACGTGGGTTTGGCATTCTAAAAAGTTGGAAAAGAGTAATAAGGGAAACAAGAAGAAAAAAAAAAACTTAATCGCACTGTGTTGAATCATTTTTTTTTTTTTTTTGCAGCATACCCCGCCCTATCCATTTTCTGGATCTTTCTACGCACATTGATCAGCAAAGCTGGATTTACCTAATCCAAAGTCACCATAATATGTAACTCATCCCAATATTTAGTTTATTATATCTGCATTTTATTCTAATGTATAAAAGTTTGAGGTTCAAATCCTTTATGTTGTCAGTAAAATTGGGAGGAGAATCATTTAATGAGTTACCCATCACAGTTAATATCAACCCAAGAAAACACAGATAGCAGTTTACTTAATAAAAGAAAACAATAACTTACAATAATCTTATTCTTGGTTTACCATAGTAACAATAATAATAATAATACATGAATAATAGTTAAAAGAAAAAAAGCTTTGCTGAATATAAAACCCATTATTTTTTTTTCTTTCTTTCTTCTTTCCATATCTCAAAGTTAAAAAAGAGAGAGAAAAAAATGCCATTGCTTGAAATTGATCAACCTGACAAGAAAAGCCCTTTCTTATTCACAGAAGCAGTAACAACAGCAGCAGCAGCAACAGGATCAGATAATCAATCGAAAGATTTTCATTCATTATCAAAAGAAGAACAAAATGTTTTACTTGATCATGTCGCATCTGAATTTGCTAACGATCCAAAAGCCATGGAACGACTTGCTGCTAAATTCTTACAAGAAGTAACACCCAATGATTTTAATACAGTTCCTGTTCAACCACAAGCTGGTTTTGTTTGTAAAACCAAAGTAGAACAGTCAAAGACAAATAAATATAAACCAGGTACAAAGGTTTATATTAATATTTGTCACGCAGAGGCTATTCCTAGACCCCCTGTTGCCAATGAAGATGAAATACAAAAAGCATTAAATGCTGATCCAAAGGCAACCTATCGTGTACCGTTGAGTATGGGACAAGCACGCTATGATGATAATTCTTGTAAGTTACATTGTTAGTTAATTTACGAATGATGGAGGGAAGAGAAGGAAAGAAAAAAAATCAAGTTTAATGACTTTTTATTATAGCATCTTTAATCATGGATGCATGTATACATACACAACCTTATATGAGAGCAGAACGTGATTTGGATTTTAGATTGTATATCATTGAATTAGCTATCGAATTTGTTGAAGAAATAGAATCTGTTGATCTTAGCCGAGGTAATAAATTTCTTTATCATGTCAAATAACATCGGTGTTAACCTCCCTTTTTTATTTTAATAGAGTTCACAATGCCAAATTTACAATCCAAGGGCACTATACCTCAACGCATGTTACGGTTACCAAAACCTGCTTTAATATCAGCTGTTAAAAAACATAAACCTTCTATAAAAAAGGAACAATTAATAAAGTCAGAAGTTTCAATTAATAAAAAGGGTGATCATTTAATTATAGTAGTTCCAGATATGCCATCTGTAGTAAGTCCTCTTCTTTATATGTATATATATTAGAACAGTTTCATTAAAATAATTGGGTATACATATATATATAATATAGAATCCTTCATCATGGACTTTGGATATTGAACCTTCTCAAATACTTATTGGTGGTATAGGTAGTATGCTTAAAACAATTAAATTACCCCAATTGATTGATGTACAACACAAAGAGAATGAAGTCAAATTTTATAAAAAGAGTAAAGAATTAGTAATCCAATTGAGATTAATACCACGTCGTCAATTTCTGTAAATAATAAATAAATATGAAATATATACTTTTTATTATTATTAAATAATAATGAATGAAATACAAAAGAACTAGAAAAATGAGTCTATTATTATTATTTTTACAAGGATGAAATAATTTGTTTAATCTTATCCACCTTTTCATTTTCACCCTTTTCTGACAATACAGAAATAAGTTTTTCTAATGAATCCTTTGCATCTGTCTTATTTTGGATTTCATTGATATTTGATAAATCTTCTGCTGCAGAAATAGCATTTTCTAATGATTTTCCATCCTCTTCTTCTGATTTAACATTCAAACAGCCATCTACAAGTGATGCATACATTTTTCCAGTTGTTTTTGATTCATTGTATAAAGGTACCATAGCCAATGTAACAAATGCCTTGTCCATTTCTCCTTGTGTGGACAGGGTAGCAATCGTTTTTTCAAAATCTTCTTGTGTTGGCAATAATCCATAACGTTGACGTTCACCTAATAAGGTATATGCAATATCACCACGACCTGTCTTGCAACACGCTTCAATCAATTTTGAAGAAGTAAAAGCAGTAATAGGAAGACGTTTATTACGCCATTGTTCAACCAAAGCAGGTAATTTTTCAGCTTGATCGCCAGCGTCAATGTGATGTACAAGGTTGTTCAAACGAGAATGTTTTGGCATGTGGTGTAAATCTTTAGGATCCTTGGTTTCAGCATCAAGAGCTTCATATAAATCTTTAAAGGTAGAGTTTTCTGAGCTTTGTTGTTGTTGTTGCTGTTGTTGTTGATTCTTTAACAAAGTTTCTTCAGCTTCTTTTTGTTGTTCAGCTTCAAGAAGTTCTGGATCATTTTCATCGAGAAGTTCCATGGTGCCTTTACTTTTTTTGGCCTTCAACACTAGTTTAGTTAGAATATAAACCATGTTTTACTATATTATTTTTCTTTGTTATTTTGTATTTTATATTATTATTTTATATATGAATAATAATTCCTTTTGTTTTTTTACTCACGCACGCTAGTAGGTCGCAACGCGTGGAATGCGGAACGTTGTTGGGTCATAACATTAGCAGTGTTACGAGAAGCTACCAAAGCTAAATGAAGAGAAATATATATTTGTCTAGTGAGTCTATATACCATTTCATATGTTATATATATTATTAGAAGATATAAAAACTTACGAGCTCGTACTGTTGTTTGTTTTCTTAATAATGAAAATACACGAATGGTAGGTCTTAAGGCCATTTTGGGGTCAAACTTAAAGCAGTTGTCAAAGCAAAAAAGTGAACCCCCCCCTTCTCATCGAACATTAAATACCAAGCCACCTCGTGGCCAATGAGCTGTCGATCGGATCATTATTCCCGAATTCCACTCCTTTAGAACAATTTGTACAACTGCCAGTCTGTACAACGATTGTTATATATAATTCAAATTATTTAACTAGTTATCAAAAAAATAATCTAGATAGCATATATAAAAATATGTATTCTTACAGCTACAGATACAGTTACTCTTTTTGTTTCTTCATAAATTTTCTATCTACAGTTTTACATCAAAGCATATAATTACATATTTATATAACTATTGATAAGTTAGTTATTCCAGGCAATTTATAGATGATTAACCTTATTACGTGTTAAACAAGCGTTTTTTTATCTTTGCTACGCTGTAAAATTCTATATCAATATAATGTCTTGATAAGTAGTGATGAATTTTTATGCATTCCAGAAATCTCTTTTATCAGCTGAGCTGGTTACGTATTATGCTGTGTAGTATTGAAGAAAAAAAACACGTTAGTGCCCATGTCACACGTTTCTACCAGAGCTACAGATAATAATGTCACAATTGCACAGACTTCTTCTCTTAATAAAATTTTAATATAATGTTAATATAACATTTAGTAACGATAAATCACGCGCCCCAGTTCTTAAAACGATGGATTACTTATTAAAAAGATATAGGTGTTTATAATGAAAAATGTTACTATCTACTATATACAATCGTACTTCAAAAACAACAATAAATAATATATATATATATCTAAACTCGTATAGAATTATTATAGTAATTCTATACCTTCTATATAAATTTCTACTTGATAATACTTTTATTTTTAATACGTACGTTGGTATAAACTGTAGCAGTCTAGTACATTATATATATGCATAAACACCGATCTACATGAAGCAAAATAAGTATGCATCGTCAATAGAACGTGTGCTAAACAACATGATATAAGAGCATCGTTATTTTATATAGTTTATAATATAACATTTAGCTCGTAACCCCCCCCCCTTGATTTTTTTTTTATCACGGGTCTGGTAAATATAGTTTGTTTGTTTTTTGTAGTTAAATAATAGATCGCATATCTTTCTTCAAAGAATTCAAATGCTTGAATAAAAATAACTTATCAATGTTGCCATTGAAAATATACTTTTAGGGCTTTTTTTAAAAAAAAAACAAGGAAACCTCTTAATAATATATTATATTCTTCATAATATTTGACTTTTTTTTTTCAAAGCAGGACCCGCCCCCTTATTTTCTTTCATTACCAAGAATGAGATTGGAGCAAACAAAAAAAAAAAAGTTTTAACCCCTTAGTTGATAAAGTGAACAATCAAAAAGCTAGAAACTATATATACGGATTATTACTTCTTAGTACCAGGTTGTTACGTAAATAAAATATCTAAAAATATTTCTTTATAACGCTCAGTCAAATAATTCTCTTCTGATTCGTTCTTCTCTTTCTTTTCATCTGCCACAACACCTTTGTTCTCTCTTTTCATTATTAGTATTATTTATTATTGTTGTTGTTTTTAATATGTTTTCAATAACAGTTGTTACTGTGATAATGTTAATCATTGTCATGACAATACCACATACATTGGCAAAAACAATTCCTGGCGCCTTTATAATTGAATATGCTGAGGATAACACATCAGATTCGATCATTCAACAACACAATCGTCTATTATCTACCCTGGGACCATTATCCCAATCATTAGATGTACGACAAACTTATTCATCACCACTATTTCGTGGTGTATCAGTCAACCTTGATAATTATAATAGTCCATCGTCACCATCATTCTCAGCCATGAAAACGGTTGCTAATAACAGTTATAATAATGAAATAGAAGATCCACATCATCCTGTTTTGAAACAACTCATTCGAAATCCATCCGTGATTAATATCTATCCTATCATGGAAGTACCAAGGCCACAATGGATAGTAGAAGAAAATCAGGTCCGTATGCCTTATGAAAATACCTTAAGTCAGCTCAATAATATCCATCAAGAACTTAATATTACTGGCTCTGGAATTACCGTTGGCATTTTAGATTCGGGTATTCATTTATTTTTTTTAGTGCATAAATTAGTACAAATAATAATAATATCAATAATTAAAAGGAATTAAAATTATTAATATGGTTACTATATGGTTTCAGGTATCGATTATGAACATCCTGCTTTGGGTGGAGGATTTGGAGAAGGTTTCAGGGTTCGATTAGGATATAACTTGATTGATTCAAACAAAGATGATAAAGAAGCTGGAACCCATCGTGGTCCCAACGATCCATATGATGTTTGTCTTGGTGATGTAGGTGGTAAGTACCATAGTCCTAGGCAAATAATTATTTGTTGGTTATCAATTGTTTAGCTAAAAGAAACCTTATATATATATATACAGGTCATGGTACACACGTTAGCGGAATCATTGCTGGTGTCGATCAAAGCAAGGTAAAAAGAAAAAGAAAGAGAGAGAAACAAGGAAAAGATATAGAATTAAATGAATTGACTCAAAAAAAATAGAATTTTCTTGGTGTAGCACCAGACGTCACTCTAGGCATGTAAGGATTATAAATATTTTTTAGTAGTTATCTTTTCTTTTTATACATCAATTATAATAAAGCAGTATCAAAACTTATCATACTAAGCATTATTATGTACATATAGGTGGCGTGTTTTTGGATGTACTGGTGGTGCAAGTGAAGATGTTATAATCAAAGCAATGGAGATGGCTTATGCTGCAGGTACTGTAAAATATATAATAGTAGTCTGCTTGAAGAAAGGATAATAACAAAATCATATGGTTCAAAATATATAGGCTGTAACGTCATTAATCTTAGTTTGGGTACACAGGATGCATGGCCAGAAAGTCCCATGTCAGTTGTAGCTAATAGACTTGCAGAAAATGGTGTTGTTGGTATGTATCTACTACCGCTACTGCTAATAATGTTAAAAACATTGGAGCGGAAAAAAAATAGCATTAAAAAAAAAGAGTTATATTTGACTAAACAATAAGTGCAATAATTACATAGTGGTGAGCGTTGCAGGTAACCAAGGTGGTGAAGGTGTTTATTTGCAAAATAGTCCTGGAGCTGGATCAAAAGTCATCTCAGTTGCATCAGTAGATAATTCATTTTATCTCACTCTAGCAGTTACTACAGATGAATCACCTGATAATTATTATCGTACGTCAAAAACATCTTAAAATATTAAAAAAAAGTCAAGACTGTATAATCTTTCTTACATACTCTTTGGTTTTCCCTTATTAATACCATTTTTAGCATACGCAATGTCATCTACAACAAAACAAATGCCGAATGGAACAATTACAGTTTTATTTGATGAGCAACGGCCTGAACTTGTTACTACTGCGTGTCCAAACGCTATTAGAGCCAATTTATCGACACTAGCCTCTTTAAATGGTACTACTTTACTTGTACGCCGAGGAGATTGTCCATTTTCCGAGAAATTTGTATTTGCTGAACGACTCGGTGCACAGGCTCTTTTGATCTACGATGAAGACGATAAAAATCCGGATCATGCTATTCTAGCCTTGACACCTGGTATTACAATCCCAGCCGCTGGAACTTCTAAAGAATTTGCCCATCAATTGATAGCTATCGCTAAGAAAAAGCAAGAAATAGAAACAAGTATGCCCACTATAGCACCATCTATAAAAATATATTTCAGTACTCGACAATTGAGTCGACCCCTTTTATCAGAAGGTCAAGTTTCATCATTTTCCAGTCTTGGTCCTACATATGAACTTGATTTAAAACCCACATTGGCTGGTATCGGAGGTCAGGTTTATTCAACACTTCCTAGGCGTATGACTGGTGGTTGGGGTACCCGTTCAGGAACATCCATGGCATCTCCTCATGTTACTGGTGTAGTAGCACTCATGTTAGCTTATTACATGCAAAAGAATATTCCCGTGGATCCATTATTTATTACTGAACAATTACAAAATCATGCGCAATATGTTATTTTTGAAGAAAAACCGGAACATCCACTGTTACAAGGGGCGGGATTAGTTCAACGTAAGTTTAAATCATGATAATACTTTACATAATTCTTTTATTGTTATTTTGTTCGGAAGAAATCAAATACTAACAGAAACTATATATATATGTAGCTTTCACTTCACTTCAGAGTGAAATTCATGTATCGCCAGGTTATATCAGTTTTAATGACACTGCAAATTTTGTAAAAACACATCAATTAAATATAACAAATCGTGGTCAAGAAGTATTAACAGCAGAAATACAACACATTCCATCAAAAGCAGTTCTATCTTATGAGAACATAACAACGCGTGTCGTTTCAGAACCACATCATCGAGACGATACACAAATTAAACTAGAATTCACAACCTCTAAAATCACTTTACAACCAGGTCAATCAGTTGATATTCAAGTTACAGCACAACTTCCTTCTATGGATTATAATTATCAAATGTATGGAGGTTTTATTCAGTTTGTTCAAAAAGAAGACGGCTATAATAACAAGGAAAAGAAAAACGTGAATGATAATTTATTGGTAAAAACGGTCAGTGTACCCTATTTTGGTGTTCTTGGTGACCTCGACGAATTGCCACTTTTTGATAAAGGATTTCCATATCTTGCTCCTGCGGGAAACTCTAGTATCATGTATGGTTCCAATGATATATTCACATTGAATACGACTGAGGCACAATACCCTGATATCATTTGTCGTTTATTATCACCTACATCTCAAATAACAATTCAAGTTTTGGATCAATCCAATAATATTGTAGGTGATATTGATGGTGGACCGTTTAAATACTGGGAACGAAATCGTCTTTCAAAAGATCAATATTCCAGAAGTATACAATGGAATGGAAAGGTCGCCACCAGTGCCACTAACTCCAAAGAATCAGTAATGATACCTTTTGGTACCTATCGTTTGCGAGTGAGAGCATTAAAAATGTTTGGTAATCCAAACATTTTAGAGCAATGGGAAGAATGGACCTCGGGTCCTATACTTGTACAACAATAATTCATACATATGCATACATTTTGTAATATTTTTTTTTCTGCATCCTCCTCAAAATCTAACCACATATTTCTACTTTACTAATGTAGTAAATCACACATACATTATATATGTATCCATTTATATTGATTATATACATAATTTTTTATTTTTACTTGGATTCAACTATAATAGTTTGCTATACTATCGTTTTACTTATATATAGTCTTATATAATAAAAATAAAAATACTAACAGAATTTTTTATGGACCAAATTGTAATTTAATAATCTGACCTTCCGTAATCAAACAAATAATAGAAAAATTGAATATTTGCGGCGGAAGAATATGAATGTTTTTTTTTTCCAATTGTTCGCCACAGTCTGTACACCCCTTTTCCTTCTCTTTCATTATACATCAATTTAATTTATTTATTATTTCTTTCTTTTTTAACATTGTTTTTTTTTCTCTCTCTCTATTTTCTTCTGTCGCCTGAGTAATCATGACAACGTCATTGTCGCCATTTCCGGGTTACTATAAGCGAAACAAGAAGAACGATAAAGTATCGCGACGATTTTTAACTTTCACACTACTATTATCGTTCTATATTCTTGGATCACATGCTACCAGTAGTATTTTAGAGCATCATCCAAAATGGGCATCAATAGCAGCATCACAAACCAATATTCACAATGTATTGTCGGGACGATATATTATCGAGTTTGATGAAGCTTATCAAGGAACATCAGCAAGATTTGTTCAAGAATTGGAAGATGACAATGATCGTATTAAATGGAAAGTGGCGCATGATTATGACACTGAGTCTATCTTTCGGGGAATTTCTGTCCAGTTGGAGCATAATAATTTCTATGTTGCTTCCGACAATAATGATAGACAACATGATCAGTTACTAGCAGAGCATCGAGTGATCCACCGTGTTATGGAAAAACATCATGTCAAACGAGTTTATCCTGTTGTTGAGATTCAAAGACCTATTGTTGAACAATATAGTACAGCTGATCCAGATACAGGTTTAGAGCTGGCACCCGATGTTAAAGATTTGCCATTTTCTCATAGTTTAACTCAAGTAGATCGAGTTCATACAGAATTAGGTCTTTTGGGTGATGGGATTACTGTAGGGGTCATTGACACAGGTAAATCTAAAAACAGAAGAAAAAAGGGACTGCTTCTTGACCCAAGTGAAAATTGTAAATAAAAAAGAAAAATGTTTATTAATGAATGATTTTTTTTTTATTTACTTATTACAACAGGTGTGGATTATTATCATCCAGCTCTTGGTGGCGGTTTTGGACCTGGATACAAAGTAATTTCTATTAAAAAAAATCCAAGCCTTTTTTTTTTCTTTAACAATATACTAAAACGAAAACAAAGATCTCTTTGGGGTATGATTTAGTTGGAGATAACTATAATGTGTCAGATCCAACTAGTATCCATCCTGTAGGCACACCATTGGATACTTGTATTACATCAGGCAGCGGTAATAACATAGTATTATTAATATTAGTCTATTCTCTCTACGAGTAATTTTATCAAATAATGATTTTTAATAGGTCACGGGACACATGTTAGCGGTATTATTGCTGCTGAGGATAAGAAATATGTAGGCATATTAGAAACATAGGGGCATTTAGGGATGTGACAAAACTATTTCATTACTTATACATTATTTATTCATGATTTAGAATTTCACGGGTGTTGCACCTCACGTAAAATTGGGAATGTGGCGTATCTTTGGATGTAAAGGTTCGACATCAAACGATCTCGTCATCAAAGCAATGATTTTAGCTTATGAAGCAGGTAAAAATATATATGCGGATCATCCTGTTAAATACATACACAACAAAAAGAATTTATAGAGCTTAACCCTTTTTTTTTCGGTCTACATAAATAGGATGTAATATCATTAATTTAAGCTTGGGTGGAGTAAACAGCTGGCCTGAAGATCCATCCGCTGTTGTGGCCGATCGTATTTCGAAAAAGAATGTTACAAGTAATGATTGCTATTGATAAAACTCGTAAAAGCTATATTCGAATATCATACTAATATTGTACATATTTATATATATAGTGGTCATTGCTGCTGGTAATGAAGGAAGAAAAGGTGTATTTATGGTATCCTCGCCCAGTACTGGATATGATGTTATTTCAGTAGCGTCAGTTGATAATGAATATAGTTTGCAACCTGTTCTTTCAGTTGATTCTACTCATGAAAGGTTTCGTAAGTTGCTTTACAGTCTCAAGTACTGTATGCTTTGAGCTTTTTTTTAAAATAACTATTCCCATATACGCTCTTGCTTTTGTCTAATAAGATAGTATTACTATTAACGTAACCACTAAATTATGAAATATAGCTTACGTACTATCCAGTACAACACATGATTTTGTCAATGGGACCTTAGTCGCTTATAGTGACGATTCAGAGAATAATGATGGCGATGCTTGTCCTGGTACAGAACCTGATAATAATCTCAAAGGCCATATCGTCCTTGTCAAGCGCGGCTTATGTGAATTTGACGTTAAAGCCAAACAAGTAGCTGATGCGGGTGGAATTGCCATGCTAGTCTATGATCAAGATGGATCTGATGTGTTTAAGCCTTCTACAGAAATTGCTCCCATTCCTGTTGCGGCTATTTCACACGAATCTGGAGTGGCTTTACTAGAACTGTCTGTTAAAGAAGGACCTGTTCCGATTTCTTTTAGTACGCAATTGCATCAAGTGAAAATCAGCTCGGCTGGTTTAGTTTCCCGTTTCTCGAGTGTGGGACCTACATATGATTTTGGAATGAAACCTGATATCGCTGGTGTGGGCGGGTTTATCTTTTCGACTTTACCAAAACGTCAAGGCAGTTACGGTGTTTTGTCAGGAACTTCCATGGCATCACCTTATGTCGCAGGGGTATGTGCTCTGTATTTACAAGCCCATGGGGCCGACAAGGATCCATTATTCGTCCGAGATCAGCTTCAGAATTATGCAATCGAAGTACCTGCAGCTGGTGATAGAAAAGATATCACTCTTGATAGTCCTATAAGACAAGGAGGTGGGCTTGTGCAAGGTAAATTTCTGAGCATCTTCATATATATAAAAAAACTGACAAACATATAATAACAATCAGTATTCACATACTAATTTAAATATTTTTTGTTCATAATATCATATTTATAATTAGCTTATGATGCCATTCAAGGTGGGATTCATATTACACCTGGAAAAATCAGCTTCAATGATACTGTCCGATATAAGCCTCAAACTGTAACTATCACCAATATGAGAAATCAAGCTGTGAGCTTGACATTGGAAAATATACCGGGTGTGCCTGTTGATCCATACAATCTTTCGATTTTTGGATATGCTCCTGTCGAGCCTGCTCCAAGTACATCAACTATTACAGCAGATCTTTCATTTGAATCAACAATTACATTAGAACCTGAAGAATCACGTCAACTAACTGTTTCCATTAACGGTTTTAGTCAAGAACCCGATCCTAACAAACCATATCCTATTTATGGTGGGCATATTCGACTATTTGATGCACAACAATCGTCTAGTGGAACTGTTCAATTCCCTTACATGGGAGTAATTGGAAATGTTACAAACATACCAATTTTTGATAATGGATTTCCACTTATTACCAATATGAAGCAACTTATCTCCCACAACTCTTATGAACTTATAAAATTCGCTAATGATACTACCGAATACATTATTAAGCGAACACCGGGTGATGATAACTCCATATTGGTCGTCGTACGATTTCTATTGGGAACACGACGTTTTATCGCAGATGTTCTTGATTCTGAACAAGCACTTATTGGAACAGCAGTAACAAGTAGTTATGTTCAACGAAATACAATGGATGGAGCAAGTATGGTTGTTATTAATTCATGGAACGGGACCTATATTCCAAATAAATTTGACTATGAAAGTCATCAAGTTCCCCTTCAAAACGGAACGTACCATTTGCGCTGGCGTGCATTGAGACTTATGGGCGATCCGTCCAATACAGAAAGTTGGGAAACAGTAACATCTAAGCCTATAATTGTAATGTAAAATAAAATTAATTATCAATATTGCTGCTAACATAGTAGTAATAGTAATAGACAAAGAATATATCATTATAGTAGAATGATTTTACTACATGAATTTATCATGATATCAATAGAACGTATACATCTGAAAGCAACAACAAGGTTTGCGATCATATGACGAGATTATTTCAACAAGATTTGAATATATAATCTAGTCAAAGCTTCAGAGCTTTATTATTATTTTGTCTAAAGCAAGGCACATTATCCAAATGATATCTCTGTGTGTTGAAATTGATTAGACATTATCAAACGTCGACAAAAGTTTATATTCTATAGCTTATGAACATCTTACTCTAAAGGGATATTCTTTCTTTTTGAGGCAGTTGATACATACAAGAGTCATAGAAATTTATAAGATACAAAATAGATAGGAATGCAATATAATAAACAGCATCAAATAATTTAAAACAAAAGGATAAAAACTGATTGACCCATGTGTCAAATTTTGAATTATAAAGATTAGTAGCCAGGACTCTGTAATAATCAATATCACCATAAAAATTACCAATACCTTAACAAATATAAAAGCTACTAGAATATAAAGTACAATATATGATATTATGTTTGTTATAAAAATAACTGATAATGTTTTTGTTATGGATTGATTTGGTTTCTGTTTTTTTACATATTACAAAAAGTATATATTACTATTTTTCATTATATGAAAGATAAACACGTAATATTTCTTTTCAATAACTTTTATGAAATTATTATTATTTGATTCAGTGAACATTAGGTTTTGAAAAAATACTTTGAGATATTGTGTGGAAAGGTGCATCAGGTCTACGACGAAGCCGTGGAACCCAATTGTACATCTTTATTACTGGAATTGCGGGATTTTAAAAGTACACCTTCCCTGCCCTAACTTATAGATACAATGTTAGCAGGAGAACCATCTACACTAGTTTTACAAATATAATCAAACAATACAGTGTTGAAAAAATCAAGCTTTTTCAAATCACACAAATAGTTTTTCAAAATATACAAAAATTAAGCAGATACAAAGCGATGTGATAAAGTAAATAGATGTAGTATAATTAACAGAGGCTGACAAAAGACATCAAAAAATGTCACACTGCTGGCAGGATGTTTTTATAGATTGGAAAAAATAAAAATCTTATTATTACCATCTTTGTATATGTGTCTCCGTTTAAATATTTCCAGTCCTTGTCTCTACAATTATGCAGCAATAAGCCACTTGCCTTGATTGTAGATCAGCAGATAGATCCAAATGAGTCAAAAAAGTCAGAAAAAAAAGCAGTGTTTTAATCTGTCAGTTACCTCAACCCCATTCTCTTTCTCTTAAACCTTTTACAGCAACTGTTGATATGGCTTCTGGTATACTATCCTCTGTTTTTTTGACAATAAAAAATTAAACTATTATACTAATATATTACATATATATATTATAGAAAAGCTCACCATTCTGCTCGTCGGTGCCGGTGGTCGCGAGCACGCTATTGCCTGGCGTCTCGCCCAATCCGAGCGTGTCGAACATGTCTATGTTGCTCCTGGTGAGTCATTCAATTTGAATACGCTTCTCGTTTATAAAACTTCTTTTACTTCGTCTCAATAACCTTTATAGCTGTACTAAACTTTGTAAATAAATGAAAATTAGGTAACGGTGGTACTGCCTTTGGTGACAAGGTTACCAACGTCAACATTGGTGTCAGCGATTTCCCCAAGTTGACTGAATTCGCTCAACAGAACAATGTAAATTACTATACTATACTTTTTTTATACGCGTACAGATAATTAAGAGAGCAGATAACTAATAGATAGTTATTATTATTATTTTTGGTATATATAGGTTAACCTTGTAGTTCCCGGACCCGAACAACCTAGTGTTGACGGTATTCAACTTGCCTTTAAGAAGAGTAAGCACCTTACCTTTTTTTTTAATATTATAGCGATTGTACCTATATATGATATATTGTTTTAACTTATATAACGTTTATCAACTTTTTTTTATTTTAGTTGGTGTCCCATGCTTTGGTCCTTCTCCCAAGGCTGCTTTGATGGAAGGCTCCAAGACTTTTTCCAAAGACTTTATGAAGAAACATAACATTCCTACTGCTGCGTATGAAAACTTTACGGATTTTGAAAAGGCCAAGGCTTATGTCGAATCTGTCAATCACAATGTTGTTTTAAAAGCTTCCGGATTAGCTGCTGGTAAAGGTGTTTTAATTCCTACCACCAAGGAAGAAGCCTTGGCTGGTTTAAAGAGTATTATGGTAGACAAGGAATTTGGTGAGGCTGGTGATGAAGTTGTCGTGGAAGAATTTTTGGAAGGTCAAGAATTGTCCGTATTGGCATTTTCGGATGGTTACACTATTATTCCATTACCTCCTGCTCAAGACCATAAGCGTGCTTATGATGGTGATGAAGGACCCAATACAGGCGGTATGGGCTGTTATGCCCCTACCCCTATTGGTACCTCTGAATTAATTGAACAAGTCAAGCGTACTATTCTTCAACCTACTATTGATGGTATGCGCCGTGATGGTTTCCCATTCGTTGGTATGCTTTTCACTGGCTTGATGTTGACTGCTTCAGGTCCCAAGGTGTTGGAATATAACGTTCGTTTTGGTGATCCCGAGACTGAAGTTGTCTTACCATTGTTGAGCGATGATTGTGACTTGGCTGAAATTATGTTGGTACGTATTTTGTAATATATTGAAAAAAAAAGGAAACTAAGTGGAGTTTGATTATGACAATTGACATGAATTGTTATTTTAGGCTTGTGCTGAAGGTCGTCTGGATGCTGTTAGCATTACAACCAAACAAGAATATGGCGCTACTGTTATCATTGCTTCAGGTGGCTACCCTGGTAGTTATCCTAAGAACAAGGAAATTACTATCAAGGATATTCCTAAAGATGTGTTAGTGTTCCATGCTGGTACCAAATTAGAAAATGGTAAACTTTTGACTTCGGGTGGTCGTGTATTGGCTGTTTCTGCCACTGGTGCTACTTTACGTGAAGCCGTTGACAAGGCTTATGCTGGTGTCAAGTCCATTGAATTCGAAGGCATGTACTATCGTAACGATATCGCTCACAGGTAAAAAAAAATGGGAAAATTTGCGAGCCAATACTTTAAAAAACAACATAATTTACTCATTATTTTCTTTATTCTAGAGCTTTCAAATATGCTGACGAACAACAAAAAGAAACTGGTCTTTCTTATGCTGCTGCTGGTGTCGATATTGATGCTGGTAACCTTTTGGTTGAAAAAATCAAGCCACTTGTCAAATCCACACGTCGTGTCGGTGCTGATTCTGATATTGGTGGTTTTGGTGGTCTCTTTGATTTGAAGGCTGCTGGATTTGTTGACCCTATTCTCGTCTCTGCTACAGATGGTATTGGTACCAAGCTTAAAATTGCTCAAACTTGTGGTATCCACGATACTGTTGGTATCGATTTGGTTGCCATGAACGTCAACGATTTGATTGTTCAAGGTGCTGAACCTCTTTTATTCTTGGATTATTATGCTTGTGGTAAACTCGAAGTAGACGTCGCCAAGGACTTTGTTGCTGGTGTTGCCGAAGGTTGTCTTCAAGCTGGTGCAGCTTTGATTGGTGGTGAAACCGCTGAAATGCCTGGTCTTTATGAATTGGGTGACTATGATGGTGCAGGTTTCTCTGTTGGTGCTGTTGAACGCTCCAAGATTCTTCCTCGTGCTGACAACCCCATCAAGGCTGGTGATGTTTTGTTGGGTTTGGCTTCTTCAGGTGTTCACTCAAACGGTTTCTCACTTGTTCGTAAGATCATTGCCACACAACCTGGTTTATCGTACCAATCTCCATGCCCATGGAAAAAGGATACTACTTTGGGTCGTGCTTTGTTAACACCTACTCGTATCTATGTTAAGCAACTTTTGCCTGCTATCCGCAAGGACTTGATCAAGGGTATGGCCCATATCACTGGTGGCGGTTTCCTCGACAATATCCCACGTGTTATGCCCAAAGATCTTGGTGTCAAGCTGGATGCCAAGGCTTGGGAATTGCCTCCCATTTTCAAGTGGCTCAAGCAAGCTGGTAACTTATCTGCTTACGAAATGTCCCGTACTTTTAACTGTGGTATTGGTATGGTTATTGCTGTTGATGCTGGATCTGTTGCTGAAGTTAAGAGCTTGTTGGAACAAGCCAATGAAACTGTTTATCAAATTGGTCAAGTCTTTTCCAAGGCTGATTTGAATGGTGAAGAAGTTATTGTTGATAACACTGAATCATGGTAAAAAGAAAAGAAAAAAAAAACCATACGCACACATACATTTAAAAGTTATCAATTTCATTTTTATATTATCATTACCATCTTATAATTTCTTTTCTACTTTCTTTTTTCGTTCTTTTTTTTCTCAATTTGCATCCCAAAAAAAATGAAATGTTATTCTTTTTTATATTTGTACATAACCAATTTATATCTCACAAAAACAAATGGATTAAAGTTATTAATACTATCACCATACTACTTTCTATTATGCTGTCATAACCATAAATATTTAATTAAATTTCTCAATTGAGTCACAACATCCCCACGTCTCCGAGCATTCGGGGGAGAAAAGAAGCTATCCGTCAAACTTTCCGATACATGTTTATTCGTCCATTGGAGGGGTTGCGTCAAAACCCAGATTTAAATTTTATTTCAAGTTTGGTAAGTATTAATTTATACTCTTTTTTTATACATATAAAAGTATCTAGTGTGTGGATCTCTTAATTCCTAGTAGTTATCAATCACTTCTAAGCTCTTCCTGCTTCTTATTATATAACATGGTACAATTATCCACTTATTGTATCCGTGAGGCTACTATTGAAGACCTCAAATACACTGAAACAGTTGTCAAGGTTGTAAACGAGGCATACCATTCTGGTGGTAAGTGTATCTCATATTTTATTTTATTTTATTTTATTGATCTATAGCAAAAAAAAAAAAAAGGAATCTCATTTTGACATGGAGAGCATTAGAATAAAGATCGTTGACATGATATATAAATACTTTTGTATTTGTTCATATATAGGCGGCTGGACAACAGTCAAACATATTGTTGATGGATTACGAACAAATAACAAAGAAATTGATGAATTGGTTAAAACCAATGGTACATCACACGTCTTATTGTATGCATTTGATGGAGATATTGTTGTTGGTACCGTCATGTTTAAACCAGCCAATGACAAAGGAGAATCCGATTTTTCATTATTATCTGTTGCACCAGACTATCAAAGCAAAGGAGTAGGAGGAGCATTAGTAAGACAGATGATCAATTGTATGAAAACTAAAGGAGTTACGACAGTCGTTTTGGAAGTACTTGATAATCGCACGGAATTGATTGCTTGGTATAAAAAGCTGGGCTTTATTGAAGCAGAAAAGATGAAATTTAACTGGCATGGTACAGTCAAGACCCCCAATGTACGCTTTCTTATCATGAAAAAAGATATCTAATTAATTATAAAATAACAAAACTATTTAATTTATGCCTAATAATTTTAATTTGGATGACTCATTTTTCTTTTCGAGTCGTCGTAACATACTATTGTCTCTTTTTGTAAATTTAAAAATATATTTATGGAAGTAGCTATGTTATCTACATGTGTGTAGCATATTCACATTCACATTTATATTATAAGTGCAAAAACCTTTTTTTTTTACTCAATGACTATTTTTCAAATTACAATTGTTAATTTTTGAACATGAAGACTCGCATGTATATAAGAATAACGTGCGACATTGCTAATGCTAGAATATAATTTGAATGAATAGTAATATTAATATTAATTTCAGTTGATTTTTGTTTTACAAGATCTTGCTACCGATCAAAAAAATAAAAGAGCCGTCATACTTTTAGGTAAGCAACTAGTAAATAATATATTTGCTGTGTTCCTGATTTTATGTCTGTGCAACCATTAATGCTTTTTTGAAATAACAGCTCTCTTTTTTTCATATTGAATCTTTTTTTTTTCTTCTCCTTTAGTGCATTTCTGACAAGAAAAAAATAATAATGACGGATCATCCACCATTAACTGAAAGAATAATAGCACTAGCAAAGGTAAATCATATATACAATAAAATATAGAGATATTAAATAATATATTCATATGAGAAAGAGTTAATATAATAAAAAAAGAAGCACTTACTAAACTTTCTTTTTTTCTTATTAAAAAAGCATCCTCAATTTTATTGGTGGTGTGGTCATGTTTGTCTTGTGTTTAATGCTATTCTTTATTTTACATCAGTCCTTTCACTTCATCCATATGCTAATTATTATAAACGCGCCCATGCTGGATCGTTAATATCTTATGGTATTGTTATTTGGAAATCAGTTGGTGTAAGTTTAATAACATAATGTGTAATATTAAAAAGCTTTTCTACCGCCGCGTCTGTAACTTAATAAAAAATTGTTTTTGACACGTCCATTTTTTTTATTCAGATACCAAGACGATTTGATATGGAATTTATTGGTAACGAGAATGTTCAATATTTTGCAATTGCTTTCTATTGGTATTCATATCAGCCCATTACTGGTAAGAAATAGCATCACTTTTATATTTTGAATAATATAGAACAATCCATTAATAGACAGTATGTGTATACATGAATTAAAAATTGAACTGACAAAATCATTATATATAGTAACATTGGTTCCCTTTTTTATATTTTCACTATTTCACATGTTTGCATATATTCCAAGTGCAATTATTCCAGCTATTTATCCAAAAGACAGCAATTCTACTGTCGTACAAACTTGTCGGTCCATAAAGCAGTATACGGATGATCATCATGAAATGGCCATGCAATTGGCTGCGTATGTTGAAGTTGTTGGTGTATTAGGACAATTATTGCTTGGTGTTATTAGGTAAGCTACAATGGTGTTTGTGAGTGGGTAGGATATGTACGCATGAGTGTGCGTATGTGTCAACAGAGGTAGGACTATTTTCTATCGGTCTAAATTAATTTATGGTTTTTAAAAACAGTTTTCAAACATCCATTCTGGCGTTGATTGTATTTGCTCACTTTCTAAGGCTTCGATATTATCTATCACCATATACCCGTCAAGCTTGCAATGAGACAACAGAAAAATTAGATCAATGGATATTACCACTTGCACAAGATCCACGTCGATGGGCTCAGATTAGCTGTAAATTATACGTCAATATCAAGGCAATTGTGATCCGATATGGAAGCGCAACAACGCCTAACAACAGCAATAGAAGTAGTCGCGTAACAAGTATAGGTAGTAGCAACAATATATCGTCTAATAGATCATCAGAGTCTACCCATCGTCGATAACTTTTTATTTATTTTATTTATTATCTTATTATTACTATTATTATTATTATTTTAATTTCTGTTTAATTGAGTTTCTTGTATATAAAAGCATATATTTTATTTTTATTTTTTGGTACTACAAACGCAAACTCAGTTCTAGATAAAGTTTTTTTTTTCCTCTTTTTTAAAACTTCCTTGTCTTCTTACATATCTTTGACATGACCGATACATTTGCAACGAGAAAACATCAAGTTGTTTCTTCACTCGTAGAAACACTCGATTCAGAACGTCGAGATAAATCACCTAAAGGATTCATTGATGCACCTATTCTTGATCTTATTCATATTATAAATAAACACCCAGACTATTATACTACCAGCAGCTGTAGTGGTCGTGTTGCTGTCTATTGTGAAGGTTACCAAGACGACAAATCAACAACCAAAGGAGGCATTTGGCTTTATGTTACTCATGAGCCTGTAGTGATTCCAGAACAAGCTGACAATGAATGGATTACTAATTTGTTATTTGGATCAGGTCGTCGAATTGTATTTGGCAATAACTTGTCACCCCAAGATATTATGCACAAACAAATGGTTTATTTTAAATTTGAGCCATTGGTATGTATATACTACCCCAAGTATTATTATGGAAAACTAATTAAGATAGATAAGGTATTAGGAGGAACTAAGAAGGATTATATATTTCAATGATAGATTTTACATGTTGAAGCAGCGTCACAAGAAGCATGTATGCGATTAAATGGTCTAGCATTCCAAGCAGGATATCAAAATAGTGGCATGACACCATCACGAACACGTGAAATGCTTGCTATTCGTAGCACACACAAGATTGATACGCCTATTGGTTATGTAGACTCAAATGGGGATATACAATGTTTAGTTGATCCAACCTATTTATTTTTACTTTTACATATGTCAAATGATAAATTCACTCAGAATGCCGATCGGATGAAACAATTTGAGGATATGATGCTCAAAGAAGTAGAAGGAAATGAAGCAAAAATGGCTATAGAAACAAAGGAAGAGCGAAGAGAACGAAAACGACGAGAAGGATTAGAAAAAGCTGCTGCTGCTGCTGCTGCTGCTGCTGCTACTTCTAGTAATAATTTATCGAAAGGTGAAAATGATATCGATGTTGATTTAACGGATCTTAATTTAGAACATTAAATTGATAAATAAATAAACAAAAAAGAAGGCATAATCGTATTTGTATTATTTTCTTTTTTGACGTTGGTTATTTGATTGGTTATTTGTAACAAAAAATAATAAAGAAAAAAGGAAAGAAATGATATAAGTCTAGCTTCTGCGGAATGTTCTTCCACTATTATTATAATATAGCAATAAGTTAGTTACAGTTACTATTAAACTGAATATTACTTCCACCCCCTCAACATCTTCCACTTTTCCAAATTCAATAGCAATTTAATAAATTTACCTAACAGTCTTCTTTTCAACGTTGCCGGTTTCAGGTTTAGCTCTGTTAAGCACCTTCAAGAAATCACGAACGCGTGCTCTCATACGGGTATGCATATATGCCTTTGAGCACTTGATATGATAATGGAGGTAATCACGGAAGATTTGTATACGAGAAATGGTTTCTTCACGTACATCACCCTTTGTGAAATGTTGGGGGAAAAGAACTAAAAAGATAATAATTACAATTAGATGAATATATTAAGTTCCGCTCCCATCCATTTTCACATATACTGTTTAATAGTACACCTACCAAAAGTAACATAGCTAGTATCAGGAGTATCTTGAACCACATTACGGAGCTCCATGGGAGGTTCACGGGTAGTATAAAGTACTTGAGGAGCATTTTGCAAAGCAGGACGGCGTCGTGCGTCCACAAATTCCTGCAAAAAGACTTTACCGAAAATCTTGTCTGTTTCATCCTTGAACTTTGTACTAAAAATAACAGTGACACGATCGAAACTAGATTTAACATAGATAGCTTCTTCAGAGCGATAGTTGACAGACATGAGTTCTGAAGAAGGGTTGGCTTGTTCTTGGTCTTCATATTGTCCTTGTTCCAAAAAGGCACGTTCAAACGGAGCAGCCAATAAATTACGTTTTAATAATGATACCTTACGAATAAGTGAGTCTTTGGTTTCTGTTAAACCCACCACAATATACAAATGTATCATATTAGTATAATAAGTATTATCTACACAGGTTATCCATTTGTTAACTTGTTTATTTATTACCTTGATCATCGGGAACACTGTCCAAATCGATAGCAAGAGTCAAATCATACCCTTGCTCAGGTTGTGCTGCTAAATAGCTTCCATATTCGCGTTGTAAGATTTCGGTAGCTCCATACTTGACCAATTCTGGGAAACAGCTCCATTGAAGAGAGATATGAAGTACGCTTTTTGTTTGTGGAGTCGAGATGTAGTAAGTGACTCCATCAAAGTCAACGATGGTCATGTCCATCGATTCGCGTTTACCTCTGATAAAAAAGTTGCGTTAGCTATAATTGAATATATATACATATATACTTCTTTCCTTTTCTAAAAAAAAAGTAAAAGGTTTTCGTATATATATTTTTCTTTATTATTATTTTCTAAAAGTATATGCCTTTACCCATTGAGTCGAGCTTCCAAAGTATCTTTTAAAATGACATTATAATAATCCAACAAAATCATCTTTTTATAAGTTTTGAACCAAGCAAGAAAACGCTACTACAGCAAGTAAATTCGCCAAGCGACCTTCCAGAGCAAAATTTCAGCCCGCTCTCTCTCTAACCTGAGCACGAGCGGGAACTGTGTTCACAAGGTTTTAAATTTGGAATTATCCTCTGGGACAAGAGACCAAAAAAAAGCACGCGCTTCTTATAAACGTCATATCTTCATTTTCCTTTATTTTCCCTCTCTTTTTTTTTTTTGAAGACTCTGCTTTCTTTTAACTTTTCTTTCAATCTTTTCGACAAGATATGATTATTTTGACGCCTGCGAGCACATTGCTAATAGCAACGGCGATATTTATGGTGCTCTATCGTCACCATGGCGGTTATTATTATCGTAGTGTCGTTTCAGTAATGTGTCTTAGCATTTGTGCTTTATACGGTGTTTTTGCCTCTTTATTATTACCACTTGTAGGTCGAGCCGATTTGATCAATTATTCTGTTTCTCAATTCTATTATAATCTACTCGGGTTTTTGGTTGACATTTCTGTTACTATTGAAGGGTCCGAGAACTTGGTGCACCCTCTAAGTGTTCTTGTATGCAACCACCAATCAAGCATGGATGTTTTCTTTATGGCCAGTGTATTTCCAAAAGCAACCTCTGTTGTAGCTAAAAAGGCACTCAAATATTACCCATTTTTGGGGTGGTACAGTATGTATATATTGTTTTCTGGATATTACTTTTATTTTGTTTGTTGTGAATACGAACCACCAATGGATAAAAATATAAGCTGGAAAATTCTCTGACAACAAAGCAACAATAAAACATCTATTTTAGTGATATTGGCCAAGGCTATCTTTTTAGATCGTAAAAATCGAGATAATGCCATTAAGGAAGCAAAACAAGCTGCCGAAGATATTAATAAAAAAAAAGTAAATATAAATTGCTGGGTTATCTGGATTTACAAAAAAAGGAAGTGTAGTTTTTTGCATGTATTTCTACTAACTCTCATCACCATGGTTTAATTTCTTCATTTTTTTAAAGATCAGTGTTTGGTTGTAAGTGCCTTAATGTCGACATATTACATCGAAAATCGTAATTAATTAACAAAGAAGATAAAAAAGGCCGAAGCTCATGACAATATCTCTTAATTGCATATAGATTCCCAGAAGGAACTCGAGGACATGCTTCAGAATTGGATTTATTACCATTTAAAAAGGGTGCGTTCTATATGGCCGTTCAGGCAGGCGTTCCCATTGTACCTATTGTCGTTCAAAACTATTATCACTTATATGATTCGAAAGCTAAGCGATTTAATTCTGGTAAAATTCGTATCAAGGTCCTTCCCCCTGTTCCTACCAAGGATATTGCCGAAGATTCCGAGTCTGTTGATAAGTTAGCCTCAAGTGTACGTGAAGATATGCTCAAGACATTAAAAGAACTTGGGCAGCAGCAATATAAATAAAAGGTCTCTTTTTATTAATATTATAACAATTTTATATAAACCTATCTTAACGCAATTTACTACTTCTTTCCTATTACTCTTCCTTTATATACACTTATCTCTCTTTTTTTACTCTTTCTTTTTTATCCCTTAATTGTATCATATCTATAATACAGCCTAAATGTATCGATAGAAACCCTATTACTACCTACACTCACGCTACTCCTGCTTTTTCTCTTCATTTCTTTATCTCAAACATTATATAAATTTATACAACAAAGGTATCATTTTAATGATGAAACAAAATCGGGAAAAAAGAATCGAATATGTGTGTATGTGTGTTTGTGTGTATATCGGTAACAGAAATCCTTCTGAAAAGGAGGGGGGAAAGGAATGACGAGCGGCAATAAATGATATGTACTGTTTCTTCCCTTTCTTTCTCAAATGTTATATATGGTTGCTGTATGTATACGAGAAAATGATTTAAAGTTGGATTTGGTGACGAGAATTAAACTTGTGTACAAGAGACTATATACAGCCAAAAAAAAAGTTTCAGTAACGTAGATTGACGCGCGGTTAAACCATGAAAATTATACATAGATTATATTATTACCTGACAACCACAGAAGGCCAAGAAGCAAGCATACACAATAGCAGCTGTAAAACAAGCTGATGCAGTAGCATGTGGGTCATCTGGATCAGTTACAAATTCTGTCAACACTTCGACACGAGCATCAAAAGCAAAACCTAATAATGTCTATATACAACGTATATGATTGAAGCGTAAAAAAAAAAGTTGATTCATGTTAGTCTAAATAAAAAGTAATATAAAAAAAAGAGTTAATTGATGAATGGTTTGGAATGTAAGATATTACAAGAAAAATAATGCCGCAAACTGAAAGGATGCTGCAGCAGATTGCATTGCCAGGGCTGACCAACGTCTTCATCGTGTCAAATTGTGTATTTTATGTATATTTAAAAGAAAAAAGGTTTGAAAATAAAAACCCTACTGCGTTTCGTTGCTGGAACGTAGATGAGCTGATGTACCAGCTTAGCGGAGCTTTTCGTTTGTTTGCTCCTGTGCTGTCGCAGAATATATAAATCCAAGTATCACGAACGAGATACGCCATATTCTTATTTTGTTTTCAATTATCTTAAGTGAACTTATTTATTTACTTGGTTGAAGAATTATCATTTATTAGCAGTACAAAACAAGAGTTTCTATATTAAAACACACTATATAATCTAAGCTTTTTGAAAATGAAGCCTATTATTGTATTATAACCTTTTTTATCAAGGCCACTAACAATTATATTTTTCTGATGGATATTTCATTATGCACTTACACTACACTTAGGGAATATATATTCCACAAAAGCTCCAATTTTTTCCAAAAAAAGTCCAACTCCAGAATAGCTATTCGCAACTTAATCAGTTGGATGTTTTTTGGAACTTAGTTTGAAAGCTTTCTGGAAATTTTTTAGAAAAAAATGGAAATACGTAATATATACTAGTAATCGAACATAGAATAGTGATATAAAATAGGTAATTAAATAGATTATAATAGATTGATTTTATTGCGTATGGATATCATGCCAAAATTTAATTTATTTGAATATATAAAAATGTAGCAACAGTAATAAAAGAAAAAACAATAATTTTTTCTGCTCTAATTTTTTCTTCTTCGTCTTATTGTTTCTGTTTGATACCGGGTTGCTTCTTATTAGTAAAATATCTTCTTTTAATGCTCGTTTTCTAGTCACTATCGCGTTTGTCGTAATGAATAATTTTTTGTACTTGTTTTGTTTTTATCGATTTACACCTTGATACAATAGACTTTTCTTTGCTAAAGTCTTTGAACTCTTGTTCTTCATCGATGTCTTCACAGTTTCGTCCTTTGTCAGCGTTAAAGCTTTGTTCTTCGTCAATGTCGTCTTCATCATCATCATCCTTATTTTCGTTGCCAGCACTTTCATCATAAACGTAATATTCATAATTATCTGAATTATTATGACTTTTAAAACTAGTGGTACTAGTACAGTCATTTTGATACATACTTGTTATTCTTTTGTTGGTTTTAAGTGCTCTTGAGTATTATTTGGTTTATTGCTGTCTACAACAAGTTAATAAAATTATCAAAAAAGAACTGTTAATATATTTTACGTATCAGGGTCATTTAATCAAATTTGTGCATATTCAAATTAAATTGTGCCTAGATTTACCAGTATGAGGCGCACATTTCAAAATACACATAATCCTATCGAATCATATAGGTAATTTTTTTTCTGGCAAAAAAAGAAAGAAGGAATAGCACTATATCTTTCACGAAATAAATGTTTACAATGAATGGCGTGGATAAAAAAAAACACGAAAAAACAAACGGAGGGAAAAGAAGTGAGAATAGACCATACTATCCTGTATCCTTTTTTTTTCTTTTATACGTATGTTTGGTTTTTCAATTATTACGCGACCTATTATGATCCTTGATGAGCTACTGTCATTTATTGGTTTTGTATTTTTGTGGTTGTTGATTTTCAAGAATGTTGGGTAAATGCTCACAGATCTTGTTATTAGTTTTAATCTCTTTATACTCCTTTGACTTTGCTAGTTAAGATTCTACGTAAGGTCAGTATACATTCGTGAAACGGCCAGAGATAACTTAACTATGGCATCCACTGTATCATTTATTTACTTTATTATTAGTAATTTTACTATTTGTACTTTTATTGACTTTTTTTTTATGAAGACACCATGGTGATATTGAAAAAAAAAAATACCGAGTTGAAGAAAGAGAAAGAGATGCTCCGAGTTAGGATTATTGAGAAAAAAAATTACTCATCATGTGTGTCCCCAATCAATGGTAGACTGTTAAATATCAGACTATACAAACCTGTTTTAGATAACTGAATAAACAAATAACAGTGATAAATAAATATTAGTGAAGCATATGACTATATCATAAACATATAGTATTTTATTATTCATTTTTTTCACGTGTAGAAATGTATATTTAAACGGTTGTTATGATTTATATACTCGAGAATTCATGTATAGAAGCGTTTTACATGATTTGGACGACCTTTTTTTCTAATCGAACGGGGATGGAGTTTTTCTAGAAAAAAGTGGAGTTTTGAAAAATATATTTTTTGGAGAAAAAATGCATATTTTTTGGAATTTGGACACTTTTTGGAAAAAATTGAACTTTTTGTGGAATATTAATTCCCTAAGTGCTATATTGATCTTCCAAAGCATCTGTTTAAAAATTATAATTACATAAAGCAGTAACACTACATTAAAATCGGCCAGTATACGATGATAGTAGCACATACTGAATATAATCAAGATGAAATCTCACTCCTTTACTGATATGTATGATAATGAAAAAGGTGCTCAAATCCAATTGTTACCCACGGTGTTATTTTTCTAGCTTTTTAATTCTCTCTAACCATTTTTAATTTATGAACTTCTTTTATTATACCTTGAAAGTAAAAAACAAATTAGATAGAATATTATCCCACTTCTCGAGTCTGAAAAATATTCGCGAGAATGCTTTCGACTCTCGCAGTCTAGTATGTTAACTGTACGGGTGGAACTGATAAAAGGTCCAAGTTTTTCACTACTCTTACTAGTTAAAATTATCCATTTGACTTTTCATACATCATTAGGTAACCAACCCAGCTGTAGCTTGATTCTTTTGAATATACTCAAAAATGCTGTTAATATTTTATATTCATAATCATATAACATACAATTCAATATAATATAATATAATATAACATTATTTATAAAGAAAGAAAAGCACATAGCTAAATTATATATATATATATAAGGACTTGCTTGTAAAAGAGATAATAATATTTTTATTATCTTATTTTTCATATGATAAAATACTTGAAGAATTCATGCTAAACCTACCCCGTTATCCATTTACTTCTAAATTATTTTTTTATATTTACCTTTTATTCATAAATATCAAGTTAAAGCATTGATTGGTAAAAATTGATTTTATTGGCATCATAAAACATGAGAGCTATTCCATATGTGAAGTTAAAATGCTTACCAAATGTACTGTCTCATGCTATTATACTGAATGTTGCATTCATTACCAGATACAGCCCTCAATTTTTCTCGCTTATAATATGTGATTTTGCTCGCTTAAGTATGATGGCATTTTTTTCTGTTTATGGTAACGATATTTTTTGCTTATAATATGTGATTTTTTTCGCTTATGAGTGAAGTATTTATAAATATGAATTTGACAGGAAGATACGGCAAGAATAAAGACAGTAACAAAATAAGTCTTGTGAGGATCTTTCAGGTGTTATATTATATGAAAATATTATGATGATAAAAGATAAAAGAAATAAGATAAAAAAATCATTATTTCTATTACAAGTTTTATACATGATGTTATATTATGTTAAATGGTGTATTATGTGAATATAAATAAATAACTTATGTTTGATTGTTATATTTGTATATTGCTATAAAGTGTCACTGTGGTAGAGTTATTATTTGTGTATTTAGAAAGTAGCCGATGGGAGATTATTTTGACGTGTGCCATACGACAATGAGGTCCAAAAACGCACTAATGAAGATAAGAGATTTACACAGATGAAGGGGAAGCTTTTCATAACTGAAGTCAACTTTTTTTTTCGTAATTGGTACACCTGTTTTTTAGGGATTAACCAAGTTCTCAAAGCAAAAAAAAAAAATAAGAAAAAAAAGGTAACTAGTATAATAGTCATGCCCAAAAATGAATGCAAAATCATGTATGTATCATATCAGTAGAATAAAAAGAGACGTTAAGTCAATGAACAGAATTGGACTGAGATTTATAAGCATAAAATACTCTCTCTACTTATATCATCAATGGAATATATCAATATATGCATATGAGTATATGTGATTTTTCTATTTCTGATAACTGCGTAATGAATTAGGGGTTCTCTCAGTTCGGTTCACCGACAGTACTTTGATGGTTCAGAAATGTCAAAATGTGAGTAATATACAATGCCGAAAGACTTTTTTTTTCCAACTGAATTCCGATTATTACAGAAAAAGCAATTACTTTTTTTAAATGGAGAATGGACGTGATGATTTTCAGTTAGGGTGCCAATGTATAACCCCACCAAAGGGAAAACAGTAACAGTAACTATTGAATGTTTTTGGTTGATACAGTCGAAGGTACTCTTTTTTTTAAGAAAAAGTTCAAAGCTGTTGTATTGAATGGGAGTATGGAGATTATTGTTGTTGCATCCGTAAAGTAATCAGCCAAAAGAAAAAAAAAAGTAAATAACAATTGTACTGCTGTTACATCTGCAATGATAGTTATTTTAAAAGAAAATTAATGGTCGAAAAGAAAATAATGGTGGTGTTAAATAAAAGTTATTATGCAAGAAAGAAAAAAATAGTTGCTAGCATGCTAGGTATACATTTTGGAATTCCCTTCCCAGCTTATTGAAAGAAATAAAATTACTTCCTATTATTACATATTTTAGAGAATGTACATAGAGCTGTCTTTGACTTTTCTCAGTTTTGTTCTTATATACACTCCCAATTGTCATTATGCCTTAATACTAATAATAATAGTAATAATAATAGCAGTAGCTAGGTCACTTTGGTAGATAAAATACAATGCTATATTATTACTGTAATATTATATTGTAATAATAAAGATAATATAAAATAATAAAATAATAAAATCAAAAATAGAATAATATACATTTAGTTATATAATGTAATAGATATTATACAATAAGATAAAAGAGGGTAACTATTAAAAACTATAATTATTATAATTCTTTTATAACTAATATAAAAGAAATATGATAATTAATAAAACCTTTAGTAGTAATAATTTAGAATAGTAGTAGTAGAATGATAAATAAAAGTAAAAGTAGAAAATAAGTAGATAAAAGATAAAAAGCCATCCAGGAATGAACAGACAGTGAACAACAGATAATTATTACATCAGGCAGAAATATATAATACTTGCATCCTTAAATTAAAATAATTACTTTACTTTAAGCTATTGTACTTTATGGGTGAAAATGCACTTGCAAAACTACGAAAAACAAGAGCTCTTATGGCGCAATTGGCTAGCGCGTCTGACTGTTAATCAGGAGGTTGGTGGTTCGAGCCCACCTAGGAGCGAATTATTCTCCTTCAACAAAACAATATATTTTTGTTTATTTTTTTTATTATTAATTATTTTACACATCATCATCTACTACTACAGTAGTAGTAGTTTTATTTATTTATTAGGAATATTATTATGTTATAAAGTAAAAAGGCCATCTTTTGTTGTCTATTTATTACCTTTGTATTGTTTTCCTGTGTGGCTACAGTATATCATTCTCCATTATTGTTTTATCAGTAAAAAATACATGTATGTCATAGCCAAAAATAACAACAATAGTAGTAGTAGTAGTTACATCTACAGTTGAACCCCGTTTTTGCACAGGTGGGATTTTGGTCAAAAGGTGTGCAAAAAACGGGGGTTTACTGTACAGATACCATTTTCCTGAATTACTTCTGTGTTGATTTTTATGATACCATGCAGTTATATCCATATTATCTATTAGAACACGTACTCAATTCACAATCATTCCATGCATTATGTTATTATTATTAATCTTTATTTTATAGGCCTGCTATTAGTTGTTTACCCATTTATAATCTAGCAACAGTACTGCAACGGATAGTTTTGCTAGTAGAGTCGATATGACCGTTGATGGCCGAATTAAAAATTTGTACATTTAAAATAAAAATTGAATTTTTTTAATTTATATTTGTAGTCTCCTACAAGAAAAAAAAAAGAGCTGGTAATATATACGGTGACAATTTGTTCTTTTATTTAATGCCTTCTGCTAAACACAGCGCTAGGTTTGGCATATTTGTTTGAGACAGCTCATACATGTATGTAAAGAGAAAAATAAAAGCCCTGATGGGATGGCAGAAAAAAAGACAAAGGAGTAAAGTAAGAGGTAGTGGAGAAGGATTGAGTAGATACAGAAAAAAAACAGTGTTAAAGGTTTGCTATTGGCAGGTGTGTTCTTATGTGGGGGAAGGGAGAAGAAGTTTTTTTGTAAAAAAAACATGATCCCCTCCTTCTAGGCCTCTTTCTTTTATCTTTGATCTTTTCGCAACATATTAACATACTACTATAGCTACGTAAAAGAAAACGCGTTTGTTATTAAATATAAGAAATATGTTGTTAAGCAACACTTGTCATGGTAATGGAATCTCACGTTTTAATCTTACTTTGACACGGAATGTTACATGATTTTTTGCATGTGGAGGATTTACCCCGACGCGTAAAAAAAGTTGATTTTTATGCAACATGTTACTAGATTGCGTAAAAAAAACGCGTTTATTCTTAAATAAAAGAAATATGCTGTTAAGCAACACTTGTCATGGCAATGGAATCTCACATTCTAATCTTACTCTGACACGGAATGTTGCAATTTATACACTTGTTAGTTTTTTTTTTTGACCCGGTACCTCTTACTTTCACCTACCTACTTTATGCAGATTATTTTCATTGCTCCGCATTTACTTCAGGTAGATCGCTATTGTTATTACCGTTGGTGAACATAAAAAAAAGAAAATGATTTTTTATCAAAAAGACTCCCGTTCATAATATAAAATGAAAAGCATTTTGTTTTAAGCTAGTGTCAAAGTCATCATGTTATTAGTTGAAAAGTAGTTTGAAAAGTATAGTTTTATATAGCAGTAAAATATCATTTGAATAGACGGGATTCTAGACCCACAGAGCCCTTTTATGCTTTATATTCTGTAGCTGGGTCTTTCTTGACTTCCAACACTTTTTCTTTCTCTTTCTTTCCTACCAACTAAACTCTTTTGTTTTTTGAAATGTACTTTCAGTAACTTTGTCTTTCTACATTCCTTTTTTCATTTTCTCTTTCCTTTCAACATTCAAGTAAAGTAAGTATTTCTCTTTTCTTTTGACAATTACTTTTTGACATTTATTTCCAGTTACTTGTAACTTTATTTTTCCTTTTAACGTTCCTTTGTCCACCTTCTCTTTCCTCTCAACATTCAAAAAAAAGAGGTAGATTAACTACTACATTTTTTTTGGTTGGTGGGTTCGACATTTACTTTTTAAGTTACTTGTAACTTAATTTTCTCTTCTTCCTTTTGACATTCCTTTTTGCATTTTTTCTTTCTTCCCAACATTAAAAATAAAAAAGAGGAGCAGTGATTACTACTCTTCATTTTTATTTTTAACATGTACTTTCAGTTACTTGTACCTTTTCTATTTCACACCTTTTTTTATTCATTTATCTTTTGACATGTACTTCAAATTTATTTTTTCTTCTTTTGTATGTTCTTTTACACTGTTTTTTTCTTTTTTTTTATTACAATGGCCGTCTTTCATGTTGCTAATTTTGTCTATAGCTTTTTATTTTTATTATAGCTGTATGTTTTTTCTCATTCACTTGGAACGGTGCGCATAAACGTCGTATTACCAGTAGACCTTGAAACGCGAATATTATGGTCTATAAAACTTTACTGCCTTTATCCCATTAGCTTAATAAAGCATGACGGTGTCTCATATATTCAATGGTGAGCCTCTGATCTGTTTTAAAACTATTATAACGGTTAGCAATCTCCCATAATTCGTTATAAATAAGGTTTTTCCAATGTGTCAAGATGAGTTTCAACACTGGACGTGTACTACTACTACTCGGGTTTATATTGGTGCAGTTGGTGCATGAAATCTTTTTTAACCGCGCACACATTTCAAACTTTAATTAGAACCAGAATGGTGTATTGTTATATTACCCAGGTAAATAATGATATTTTTTTAATGAAACTTTCCGTTATATCAATCCGCTTCTATGGCGTTATTTTAAACGAAATTTCTTCTATAGAAGAAAAAAAAATGTTAATATTGTTTTTATCAAACTACGTATGACCTAATATATAGATATTCCGTGGCTGACTTGACCTTAGCTTGTCACTATTCCATGAGCTGGAAGGAACACTATAGATCACAGGATGGGCTATATGACAACGTACGTAGTCTAACACACAGTGATTCAAATCAACGTGCGTGTAATTAGTCCATGTATGAGCCAATGGTTATGCGTGGATGAATTGAAGTGAAAGAACAGAAGAATTAGAGTCCAGGTAAATCCATGTAAATAGCTGTGTGTAAGTAAATGCATGGAACTTGATTGGTGTATATGAGTATGCTGAAGCCATTCGGTGGGGGCAAATAAATAGACGTAAAAGGGTGCTGGCACCGGAATGAGAGTGAGAGTGAGTATGTGGAACTGAAGAGTCTAAGTGAAGGAGTACAACTAAATGCGTGGACGTAAATGAGTCGAAATGAATAAGATGCTTTACTTTATTACTTTATTTCTTTTTGATTTTTTTAAATATAGATACGATGAACAGGACCAATGGAAAACTGTATCTGGCTGGGGGTAAGGATAGGGCATTTTTATAGGACGATCAACTGGAGGGCAAGCGATGCATTTTCCACGATTCGACGACGACGATTACCTTGGCGACATGGCGGCAACGGTAATAATAAAATGAGTTGCTGTGAATATTAATGACTAGAACATTTTTATTTATTATTTATAATATATAGACACGACGATCAAGACAATGGAAACTGTATCTGGCTGGGGGTAAGGATAGGGCTTTTTTGTAGGACGATCAACTGGAGGGCAAGCGATACAGTTTTCCTCGATTCGACGAGACGATTACCTTGGCGAACATGGTGACAACGGTAATAATAAAATAACATGCTGTAAATCTAATGACTAGAACATTTTTTTTATTTTTTATGATATATAGACACGACGATCAAGACCAATGGAAAACTGTATCTGGCTGGGGGTAAGGATAGGGCTTTTTTTTGTAGGACGATCAACTGGAGGGCAAGCGATACAGTTTTCCCGGTTCGACGACGACGTTACCTTGGCGACATGGCGGCAACGGTAATAATAAAATAACTTGCTGTAAATACTAATGACTAGAACATTTTATTTATTTTATAATATATAGACACGACGATCAAGGACCAATGGAAAACTGTATCTGGCTGGGGGTAAGGATAGGGCATTTTTTTTGTAGGACGATCAACTGGAGGGCAAGCGATGCAGTTTTCCACGGTTCGACGACGACGATTACCTTGGCGACATGGCGACAACGTAATAATAAAATAACATGTGTAAATACTAATGACTAGAACATTTTTCTTTATTTTTATAATATATAGACCGATGAGCAAGCCAATGGAAAACTGTATCTGGCTGGGGGTAAGGATAGGGCATTTTTTTGTAGGACGATCAACTGGAGGCAAGCGATCAGTTTTCCACGATTCGACGACGACATTACCTTGGTGGCATGGCGACAAAGGTAATAATAAAATAACATGCTGTAAATACTAATGACTAGAACTTTTTCTTTATTTTCTATATATATAGACACAACGATCAAGGCCAATGGAAGACTGTATCTGGCTGGGGGTAAGGATAGGGCATTTTTTTGTAGGACGATCAACTGGAGGGCAAGCGATACAGTTTTTCTGGTTCGACGACGACGACTACCTTGGCGACATGGCGACAAAGGTAATAATAAAAATAACATGCTGTAAATACTAATGACTAGAACTTTTTCTTTATTTTCTATGATATATAGATCCGACGATCAAGACGAATGGAAGACTGTATCTGGCTGGGGGTAAGGATAGGGCATTTTTTTTGTAGGACGATCAACTGGAGGGCAAGCGATACAGTTTTCCACGATTTGACGAGACGACTACCTTGGCGACATGGCGACAACGGTAATAATAAAAATAACATGTTGTAAATATTAATGACTAGAACTTTTTCTTTATTTTCTATGATATATAGATCCGACGATCAAGACGAATGGAAGACTGTATCTGGCTGGGGGTAAGGATAGGGCATTTTTTTGTAGGACGATCAACTGGAGGGCAAGCGATACAGTTTTTCTTGGTTCGACGACGAGGACTACCTTGGCGACATGGCGACAAAGGTAATAATAAAAATAACATGCTGTAAATACTAATGACTAGAACGTTTTCTTTATTTTCTATGATATATAGATCCAATGAGCAAGGCCGATGGAAAACTGTATCTGGCTGGGGGTAAGGATAGGGCATTTTTTTGTAGGACGATCAACTGGAAAGCAAGCGATACAGTTTTCCACGATTCGACGACGACTACCTTGGCGACATGGCGACAACGGTAATAATAAAATAACATGCTGTAAATACTAATGACTAGAACGTTTTCTTTATTTTCTATGATATATAGATCCGAGGAGCAAGGCCGATGGAAAACTGTATCTGGCTGGGGGTAAGGATAGGGCATTTTGATAGGACGATCAACTGGAGGGCAAGCGGTACAGTTTTCCTTGATTCGACGATCGCGATTACCTTGACGACGTGACGACAACGGTAATACCAAAAAACATCGTGTACAGATTGAATTAGCTTAGTAAACGTGCTAGAAGAATAGAATAAGAGGAGGAAGTGTAAAATCCGTTATTAATTGAATTGGTTATGTATCTTGAATAGTAATTTACATTACAAGGGAAGATAAAGTGATTTTCTACAATAATTCTTTTTTTTATGCTGATATTTTAATATGTTTACTATGTTATGATTTATTCGGGTCCGGGTACGTAAGTATGTTACTTCGATCATCTGTAGAAAATGATTAGACTAAAACAATACATAGGTAGGTATGTTGACAGATGGGTTTTCATTGAATATATAAAATTAACTTCTGATCATTGGAGATTTTACTTGGTTGTTTTATATACAAATACGAGCATCAACAATATAGTAGCTAAATAAAAAAACGGTTACCAGATGAGAACATGTATATACTCGGATATATCATAGTTCTTATTTATATCAAGTCTGTATTGTATTGCAGAATAACGCAATTACAATTCGTCAAGTTAAAAACTTGATGCAGAAAAAAAAACTTCAAATGTGCCAAGAAGAGTATACTAAAATCTTATTCTATCAATCGATTATTAAAACCTGAGCATGATGATACGTAAACCAAAAAAAAAAGAAGAGTTTAATCAATACGAATATGCATAAATAAAAGAGATCTACAAACACATGTGTACGTAATAGTGCTATTTTTAAATTCATGGATGGTGTTTTATTAATCAAGAATAGGTTTTTTGATTTCGAGGTAGACGTTTTTTAAATCATGAATGTTATTTTTGAATTCATGGATCGTGCTTTATTAATTAAGGATGGTGTTTTTATATTCGAAGATTTATTTTCTAAAAGAAAGGAAGAAAAGACCTGTGCGCATTGCTATCTTGTGTGTTACCACTACGTATTATCTTATGTAGAATATTTATGCACATAAAATGATGCACAATATGTGTAAAAAGGAGCGCCGCTTCATACTTATTACCCAAAGGAGGGAAAAATGTTACATACATACATAGGCTAGCGATGAAATTTACTTTTATCTTGCAATTGAGTAATGACTCGCTGTCGCTGTGTAATAATGAGATTCGTTATTTATTTATTTTCGGAATGAGTGGTGTTTAGGATAACAAAGTACTGGCAATCGCTATCTCACCTCATCTTATTGTGTCGGAGAGAAGAAGCAAGGAAATGGCATGGAACAACAACAAAGTATGTCGGATAAGTGAGCTTAAAAAATATGAGATAATTCACGATATTTGTTTAAGCAGAGCTTTTTGCACCTGATGATAAAAGGTGAGTTTAAGAGATAATTTATAAAAAGTGTCCTCTTTCGATGCAAAGCAACCATGAAAGTCCTGTGCCATTTAAATTCTAATGGAACGAAAAATAAGACAACTTTGTTTAAACATTCAGAATACGTATACGGAGCACAGTCTCTTAACAGATATTATAAAGTATGATATAGGAGCAATGTACTATACAAACCAGACGTGTTAATTTATTTAGAAGCTTTTTTTAGTATATCATATTAACATATAAATGTGAAATAAAACACTATACATTGACTATATTATGTTTCTTAATATTTTTTTTTTCAACAAACAACAAATTCTTATTTATGATAATTGTTTTTAACAAAATAGTCTCATAAAAAAAACCTTATGGCACAAGATCAAAACAGTCTATCTTATCTAGAAAAAATCACTGATGGCAGCTTATAATGTTATTGTTGTCAATTAGTTTCTATTCTTTTGAATTGAAAACCATTCGAATTTTACGTACGTACGTAACAGAATTTATATAAGAAATGTGGTGAACCACCATAATAACGCATATATTCCATCCATTCATGAATAATCGGTCAAACATCATTCCGTCAAGGATAAAAGATATAACCAATTAAACACTATTATATATTTTGATTCGTTCTTATTGTTAATTCGGATAAAAAAGGAACATCAAAGAAAGAATGAGATTAGTAACAACTGTCTTAAACGGTTTCAAAGAATGATCTAGAATTAATATTTATAAAAGAACAAATACGTATAATAGGTCCTCTCATCCATTTTTATAAAGCATAGTTTAGCCATGATCGGATAAAATAAGATAGTTACATAATTTAGAAAAGATATAAAAGAGTAGTTGTTTTATTTCAGGAATAAATAGATTCTCAACTATTTACTTTACGTAGTCTCATCTTTCTATTTTTTACTACTCGCATTTATCTCAAGAAATACTGTTATCGTGTGGAGCAAAACCAGTGATGTTATGATCAAGTTAATACGTAATTGACAAAATAAAATCAAAAGCCAAAAATCTGAATCTGATTCCCAAGGGCTTTCATTATGTATTTTTATTATTACTGGCTATATACAGTAGTCTAAGTAGGAACGAACTATTTGTGTGCTATGTAGATACTGTAGAGTAGTTCTGTTTCAAGAGATTATTTAGTATGTTTAAAACGATAATATCTATTCAAAAATCAAATTCATCTATTCATAACAAAAATAATGATCGAATGCAAAGTTTATAAGAGAAAAAAAGAAAATTGGACCCAACCCACGGGCATCACTCCTACGTAGCGAACAATTTTATAAACACAAATTCTTAGTAAAAGCAACACATTAAGATAATGATACAAAAATAACTTTTTTTGTGATATTAAATATTTGTAGTAAAGAGAAATAAAAAGCATTCATGACATAGTATAATCTTCCAACTCTCTTTCTTTTTATAATTGAAAACAGGATAACAAAACATATAATACACTTCCAAAGAATCGAAAAGCTGCCATAATGGTAACTGCCCAAAGGATAAAACCAGTGTAAGCCATTGATACTTGACGTTGATATTCTTCGACTGATGTCGTATCATCTTCGCTCGACACAAGTGCCTGTAATCCTCCACTTGTTACAATTGCAACTAAAATGGCATTACATCCGATCCATGCTAATACAAGTCTAGTACGGAATCCCCGATAATAATCATCTTGTTTCATATGGGGTGGGCGACTCTATATATAGAGTTAATTCAATATGGATTATTGCGAGTTTCATTCCACGAAAGTTAATAAATACTTTTTTTTTTCATTTTCTGTTATATGGTTTACCTGCGTGATTGGTTCTTGGTTTGTTTGCAAGTTTTGTAATGCCTCATTATAATGGCGATTGATCATTTCTTGTCCGTCTTCCAATTCTACTTCTACAGCTTCGATTCCTTTTTCTGTATCCGTTGCTTTATTTGCAACACCAAGGTCCATTGGTAACGCATTATCACCTTTTGTTCCCCAGCTATCAATTAATTTTTTTAGATTGCTTGAAATACATCCCAGAAAAAATAAAGTATAAAAGTTTTTTGCTTTTCGTTTTTCATTTACCTGACATCATGGGTATTACAGAATGCATATACGTTTAAAATATTAACATAAGTTGGTAATAATAAAAGATATTGAATAAAGCTTGTAATCATATGCCAAGGATCCAAATATAATAGACTTGAAAGAATGTAAAGGCCATAAGTTGATGCCATGGATATAATAACATTTCGAAATTCAGGTCGATTTAGCAAGATACCAAAATTCACCAAAAAAGTGCTATCGTGATTCCATTCTTCCATCGCCATCCCTTTAACAATACTTTGATGCATCAACCATATACCTGCAAATATCGTGTAGCTCATAATTACAGCATAGGCTAATACAGATACCACAAACATCCATTTTGATCTAGAATGATTTATATGATATGAAGCAGAAGATAAATTAGGTTAGCTATCAATATACCCTCTATTATTTTCGTTACTGTATTATAACTGTTTTCTTACCCTTGAGGTCGATTTCCCATTGAACATATAAAAGAAACAACGAATAAAAAGAAATATAAATACTGTGCTGTTTGAAAAATTCGATTTCCCCATCCATGTCCAAGTGGATCCATATCTGGAATTGATAACGATTTTGTGATAAAATGGCATGTCAGATAAAAATTAGCCTATCATATAATAATAATAATAATAAAAGAAACATATTTGTTTAGCTTTGTCGTATTTGTCTCTCCTCAATAACATATAAATTTGAACTCACCATGCCTAACCAACTAAATAGTAAATTTGTAAAATTGAATCCAAATTGAATCGTTAATAAGAGTTTTCTACAAACAGTATGCCGTGTACTCCACACTTTGGAAAAATGCCAAGTTGAATAAATGGCTGCAAAAAAACTACCATTCAACCATCGCCGTCGCTGTGATAAGAATTCGGGTAATTGATCTGGACAATCGGTTTCACCAAATGCTGATTGAACATATTTTAAAACCCATTTTTCATGCTTCTTAGCTAATAACTCATAACATAAGATACGATCTTCTGCCAAGTACATATTGGCTGTAAATATATCAGATGCTGCATCCACTCCATGTTCACCTAAGAAGTATTTTTGAAGTGGTCCTATTTTAATATATTCATTTGTCAGCAATAAGTATTTTTTAATTAGGATTTCTTTCATTGTTCTATTTTTCTTCTGTCTTTTTGAACACGAAAATACAAACCATTGCCATGACAATCATTTTGTAATGCAGTATAGCGATAAGCAGAAAAAGCACCAGGTAATACACTGATATAACCAAAGACAGATTCCAATGGTTTATCCAAAATATTTGACATTTTATATTCAAAGTTTTGAGCAGCAACGATTGGATTTAGTAAAGCGACACCACCTATCATAATATATGATTAGGGAAGAGGGTGAGTATAAGTATTACTAATTTTTATCTATTATTTATATATATATATATGGACTACCTTTTGTTTGTACACGGATTTCACCACATGCACCTGCAATATTAGCATTGACATCGAATGTTTTCCAAATATGATATATAGAAGTATTACCAGGCCGTGTACCCACGTCCAACAGGACACAAACATTAGGCTGTAAAACTCTTCCGAATGCATTAAAAAACCATCGATGGGAATTGATCTTTTTAGCATTTTGTTCTTTCAAACAAAACAAAATCTGTGCTGGAACAATTCCTTTTTCTGCTCCTTTAATCTTCATTTCCGGATCTACTGATAATTGTGCAGTATACTAGATATATACATATAATTGAGTCAATTAATAAAAATTAAAAAAGAAAGACCATCTAGTACTGATAATCTTTCACATTATGTTTTCTTTATTACCTCGTAAAGATGTGCTTTTACAGGTTTCTCATTAACCATGTTTTTAGCAACTCCTTTTTGATAAACACCCATAGTTTCTAATATATCCAATACAGCTGGATCACATTTTTTACGACCATCTGCTACAATGCACACGACTACTTTTTTCCATCCTTCTGTATCCCACATTTGGGATCGTGTTCTTGAACATAGATGTGCTATGTTTTTCATTACACCATGCATGGTACGACAAAATAGTTCTCTATCTTCCTAACAAGTACAAAAGTTACTAAACGTTGTTACCATTATTTATTTATTTAGACTGAACTAACAAAAAGAAAAGCAGTAGCAATTCTTACATTATACATAGTCATAACAATAAATAATTCAGTTTGTCGTTTCATTAAACAAGGTCGTAATGTATATTGTGAATCCATAAAATCATCAGGATCACACGTAACTGCTGAATATCGCATTTGATTAAATTCTTGATCTTTACGTGCACTTGCTTCTAAAAGTCGTGTAGGGACCGGACAATCCAATATCAAATTGCCTTGAAAGAGTGGTACTTTTTTGGTACGTCGAGAAGTACTGCGGCAGAGTTTCCAGCTACTCACATCATTATTGTTATCGTTACTATTATTATGCGGTTGTTGTTGTCCCGACCCAGAAGGAGGAACAGGGAATGTACCAGGTAATAATGATTCTGTTGGATGTTGATTAGAATGGTGTGGATAAAAATACATTGATTGTGTTGTTCCATTTGTTTGCACATAAGGGTCATCAACGATAACAGGTCGTCTTTGTTGTTGTTGAGATCGATAACATGCTTGAATAGGTGGCATAGGTGGAACATTATCATGAATTGCAGGATTTGCAGTGTATACTCCACCACCTGTACCTGAACGAAAAGAGTAAGAATCAGATATCATGGATATACGTTTTCGCTGTTCTTGTGGTGTGTACAGTGTATGTTGTTGTTGTTGTTGTTGTTGTTGTTGTTGCTGTTGATGATGATGCATTAAAGCAGCTGCTTTACGAAAATTTGGTGCGGAAGCTCCACCATTCATTCCCATGGATGGATATAAATGTTGCTGTTGTTGTGAGCTATTATTATTGCTATTACCAGTTTGTGAAGAAGCAAGGTATTTGGGATAAACTCTTGGTGAAGGGATAGATGGTGAACGAACAGAATAAGCGTGTTGTGATTGATGGCCAAAATGACCACTTTGATCCATTATTGCAATACTAAAACGGGACCTGAAAGAAGAGAAAAATAAGACAGGGACAAGAAAGAAAGAATTACTAACTATACTTGCACATCAACATATTTTTTTTTTACAAAAGTCAATAAATTTCCGGATTTTTGTTATGGACCATTCCATCTCATAAAATTATTGTCATTGAAATAGTCGATCACAATCACACCCAAAGTATTAATATCTCTTTAATTTATTTAATAAAACAAACCGATTCAGATACTCTTTTTGTATTTTTTAAAAACCGATTTCCTTGAAAACCCATTTACATTTTATTTTCTTAGTTCATCAACATTAAAATACATACTTGATTTTATTTTGCTTCTTTTTTTTTCATAATATATATATTATAAGAATGTGTGAAATAGAAAAGAGATAGCTATAGATAAACTTGGATAAAAAGTAATTAAATTATGGTATTTGTATATGCATGGTATTTCTTTTTTTTTTGTTTGTTTGTTGGACCTTGATAAAGATAATAATAGACGAGAAGTGAATGATAAAATATGAGTTTTTTGTTTTGTTTTTAAGACGAGGATGGTTTAATGATAGGCATTGTACGTCTACGTTCTTGTTTAATCGCTGCCCAATCAATTGAAGATCGTGCTTGTTGTTTGAGTCGCAAATTGACCCCATTTAATTGTGACGCTTTTAATTTTTGTTCTTCCAATTCCTTTTCTTTTGCTTTCGCATGTTCTTGCCTTGCTCTTACCGTTGCTGTTAATGCTGGACGATAAGTAGACTGTGCTCTTGATAAAGGTGGAGAAGCAGATGATGGAGATGAAGACGCCGTTGAGGAAGGGGTTCTGGATGCTCTTGTCGAAGATGTTAAAGGAGTTTTAGATGCTCTTGTTACTGTTCCTGGTGTTTTTGATGCTCTTGATGTTGCTACTGATCCCTTTGCTGTTGTTGAAGCAGCACGTGATACAGACGTAGTAGTGGTACGTGTTGTTGGTGTGATAGTGGCACGAGTGGTAGGAGGTAAAGATGCTCGATTTGAAGTTATTACTGGTGTTTTGGATGAACGAGGTGTTGTACTTGTCGGGGTATTGGTTGCACTTCTACGAAGCGCTGTTGATTTTGGTTGTGCTGATCCGGTGACAGTATGTGATCGCTCCAAATAAGACCGTAAGTCGGGGATTGGTTTACTAGAAGCAACGCTAGAATATCATCCACACGTTAGTATGCATTTGTTGTCAATAATAATACATTATTTTCATCTACCAATCCCTTTCTCCTGTTTCTTTTTGACAAAAACATTAAAAATTCTTTTTAGATCCGCATACCTCATTGTTCTTTGCATTTTTCTGTCTGTATTTGTAGTCGGTTCATCCCCTATATGAAATCAATAGTGAATTAAATTGTTTTGATCCAAAACAAGTTAATATACATATGTGAAATAATAATAACAATGATAAAAGAAAAACAACTATATTTACAAGGTACCCAAGTACTGACTGTATCTCGCCGTCCACCTTTGGCTGGTTTCTCTTCAGTTTTTTTGGCAGCTTAGAAAAAAAAAGGAGAAAGAGAGGAGATAAAGTTAGATCAACGATGCATAAAACAAGTTGATATAATATATCAAAGAACAAGGGGAATGAATATAATGACAGCTACAAAAAAAGACCTACGTAAAGATTCTGAATCTCCTTCATTATGACCCCACCACTCTGGGAATGTCCATGGTATACCTTGTTTTGTTATGGGTGGAGAGGCATCATTAGGGGATCTGACAGAAGAAGAAGCAGACGAAGCTGGTGTAGCAGTTCCAATGGACTTTGGTTGAGATTCTTCTTTGGAAGAAACGATGGGTATCTTTTCACTCATAGAAGCTATTGGTTCAGGTGTTACTGTTTTATTACTGGTTACTATAGGTGTTACAGAAGATGGAAGTGTCTCTGCTGTTGTCATACTTCTTTGAGGAAAAGGTGACTAAATAAACAAGTAAATAATATAGTTTTTTTTTTTTTGGTTTCTTGAGCACCCCCCCTAAAAAAGTTTTGAACCCCAACCAAGTTATATTTTATTATAGTCAAATATATATATACGTATACCTGAACTATAACACCTTCATCGGCAGCACCTTTCGCAATTAAATCCTTACTCATAATAAGAATCTTTTCACGGTCATTGGTATAAAGGACACCGAAACAGATGAGTTCACGGAGAATATTAAAGACATCGGTAGGCGGATGTCTATTGAGATAGTCATGTACATAAGGCGGTAAAGTGGAAAGAAACGGCTCCATCAAAAAAGAGTAAGAAAAATTATACACAATACAAAAATATAAAGGAAGTTCTACTTTTTTGTCGGAAGGAAGAAAGGAAGAAGTGTCTCAAGGTGTTTATTTTTATTTTTTGGCCAAGAAAAAAAAAAGGCACACTCATATTATGAGGAAGTTGTCATGGTTACTCAAATTATTTGCTTGTCGGAGCTTATTTCTTTTGCTTGTCTCCTTTAATAAAAAGATTTTCGTTGTTTTCATGCCGCTTTATTGCTCCACAGGTAAAAAAAAATTACTTGAACAAGATGATGTCCATACAGAATTCTTTATATGTTAGAATGATCAATTCTATGCGAGTGTTGTATATATTATGCTAAGAATGTATTAAATTCATTGATTATATTAGTCATATGTCAATGCTATCGTGGCATGTTCATTTTCGATCATCATTTTCCAGGTTTTATTTTCGCGTATATAATGTTTTTCATTACTTATATAGTTCGTATAGGTATACATGAATAATCAAGATTAAAGTAATCTTACTTTGTTGTCTCTTTCTCTAGACTAATTTTATGACAGGTAATCTTTTTTATGCTGCCTTTCAGTTTCCCCCTTCTATTTATTTTTTTAGCCCCCTCTTACCCCTCACCTCTCTACGTGGCCACATGATACACACATTATAGTAGAGACATGTGGCACAAAATGTATCGCACAGCATTCCGTGAAGGATCAATGCATGATTTGCCTTAACTTTGTTCATTTTATTTTTTTTCCACTGTGGAAAAGACTTCGTCACAAGTGAGATAACTTGATGATGTGATTCCCCCATACTATACTAAGCTTTTATATTTTGAGAATTATAGATAAAAAAGATTGTACGTAGTTATTTTAGAAATGAACTTGTATAAAAACCACATATTGTATATACATTAGCATACATAAAGTTGCATAACGAAATCAAATACGTAGCGCCTGCTTTCATTACTTCTTTTTGTTTTGATCCCTCCTTAAAGTATACTATAATTCACAATATCAGGATCTCATTAAAATACTGCAATTTTATACAGTATATAACGCAATAAATCATATTATAGCTTCTCTGTTGAATGAGAATATAGTTTAAAAAAAGCAAAAGGTAAAAAATTACCAAATATTTTATTCTTGATTATTTATAGAAAAGATATTATTTATTATTTAAACAAAAACTACTGAGGAGCGCCCAACGACAGACGATATCTTTACACTATTTCCAGTTTGCTGTTTAGCATTACCATAGTAACCCTGGACATGGCGAGCTTTATGAGATCCTTTGTAATGAATTTTTTCAGGATGGTCATTACTTTGGATCTTAGTATGTCCAACTACAGTTGAAAGATCAAATGAAGTTTCAAATGCATCAGGCTAATATAAAATAACATAAATATGTTCATAGTGAGTATCATATTCTTTTTCTTATACAATGTTGATACATTGCATAGATACCATAGTAATAGGTACTGTCTTGGAGTTACTTACCAAAGATACATCGATGTTTCCATTAGATGTAGAAAGGTTTACTTCACTTGAGGTTCCAGAGATACTTGCAATATTAACATCAATCTTTCCATTTGCAGAAGATCCAATCAAGTTGCCTGACAGAGAATCAACATCGGCATCAATATGACCGTTAGCAGTTGAAAGATTAATATTCTTTCCACGCAATCCACTTGTTTTGATACCACCATTTGCGGTTGACAATACAACACTATCACTGGTGACAAATTCGGTTGTTGTAATGCGACCATTGGCAGTTCTCAAGACTAAACTAGAAAAAACTGGGTTGCCATCGCCATGAACGGTAATTACTTCATTAGGAAGCGAAAGAGCAAGTGTGTTTAAAACTGACGAGGAAGAAAGTGTTACTGTCACATCGACCTTCAAGCAAATACGGTAATTTTCTACTGGTTGTGGATGCTTAAGCTATATTATAATATAAATGTAAACTTTTATATATTAGAGATTTTTATTCGAGACAAAGTACGAATGCTGGAATTAATATACTGAAAGAAAAAACTTACATCAATAACTAAGAAAAGCAAACCATCTGATTTTCTTTCCTCTGTTCGAATTTCAACAAAGCCTTCGTCACCAGGATTATTAAACGACAAATCAAAACGAACTGTTGTTTCGTCGATAGTATCGTCAACAACTATATTGGCATACCCGGTCTAATTATTATGTATAAAAAGAAATAACAATAATAATAAAGTTAGTTACCAATTATTACTTTAAGAAAGGAATAAAGTGGTTAAAAAAACAATTATGCGATTGTAATATACCTGAAAGTTGACATATTTTGAAGCTTTTTGTTGAATATCCAATCCTTGATAAACCGATGCAGGAACAGTGAATTCGGAGGTCAATGTTTCCCATGAATCAGAAGGCTGAGGACACCAATAACTATTCGACGATAATGTACTTTCCAATAAGTAGGCTGCTGCTGATTGATCTTCTAGCTCCACTAATGACGATGTGGTGATAGTACATGGCTCGCTATTAATATAGCGATGATGGGAATGACGCGAAAAGAAAGTATAGATTAAAGCGATTACACTAAGGCTAATAGCCCATTTTGATAAACGTCGATGACGATAACATTCATAGTCATCAAATGCTTGTCTTGTATTTGAAGGTAAAAGAGGAGTTTTGTAATCCATGATTTCTTTAAAGTTCAGGAAAGATAGAAAAGTCAGGGTAATAGCAGTTACTTTTTAATAAGATAAGAGTGTGAAGTAAAGAAATCAAAACCGGAATAGAATCTGTCGTAGTATATATATTCAGTCGGGTCGCTTGGCACCGTGCATTCTTGTACTACCATTGATGGGGAGCCAAGATGTCTTGGAATTATCAATTTTCCAAATTCGTATATTTTGGATCAAAAAGGAAATATGTGAGATCTACCAAGTTTGCATGGCATTATTCGTGGGTAAAAACGACATTTCTACAATGTCTACATTGGAGGCAGCATTGTGACGTCTCTTGGCCTGTTTATAATTAATAAGCAATCAGGATCAACACTACGTAGTAACAAATTTGCTGTAATATTTCACTTTCAAATAAGGTTATTTATTACTGCTCCCACGAAATAACCAAAAAAGAAATAAAAGAAATATAGTACGTAAGCGATTTAAAAAAAGTAAAATGGGTATAATTTAATGTTAACAATATACACTTTATGTAAGTTTGCTAGTTATAATGTTTTAATATTTCTAAAGAAAAGAACAGTTTGATTAACAAAAACAGGAGCATGCGATTATGAAGGCAAAATATACTGGGCTAAATTTCTCCATACGTACGTATTGGAATGATCATCAATTGCTTGCAGTAATTCAGCTTCCACGTGTTCTTTAGTATCTTTGTTGAAACTGAAGCTGAAAATAACCCGAAAAGAGAGAGAGAGAGAGAGAGAGAGAGAGAGAGAGAGAGAGAGAGAGAGAGAGAGAGAGAGAGAGAGAGAGAGAGAGAGAGAGAGAGAGAGAGAGAGAGAGAGAGAGAGAGATGAAATACAATTTTTTTTGTTCATTATTTACATTATATTATAAACATTTGTTGTGGGAACCGAAAACAATTGTCAATTGTACTCTGTTTATTCTACCTACTTCATTTGGTGCAGTTGATGAACCAAGTATCCACGTCTATTCCATGCATTATCGACTAAGCACGAAAACTATAAGCATACGATTGGTAATTAATCCTGACTTTTCTCTCCCTGCTCTTTATGGTTACTGCTACCTATGACGAAGAAGTCAAAGGTAGACTTTTCTTTTGATTGAATACTCTTTTTCTACATTGGTTTAATAGAGAAAAAAATGCACTTTCAAAAAGGCAAAAATTATTGTGATACGTAACGCTCCAGCTGTTAATATCAACCTAACATATGACACCGATGCTTACTGCTACTTGATTTGAGCAAGAGAGACATTCTATATGATTTTCAGGCCCTTTGCTATAAAAGATTTTATTCGTTTATTATAAATATTGGTAACCATAAACAAATATTATGTTTGTTTCTTTTTGTGAAGAACATAGCTTTACGTAAGAGTATTTTACTCCCTAATCACTGTTACTTTACATTGTATTAATGTTATATACATTTGGGTATGTGATATTCGAGGCGATTTAGCAACACCTAATGAATATTTCTGCTGAACATGTACAAGAACGCAAGAGCGTAAAGACTCATTAACATTTATCATAGGTTATATTGTTCTTGTATATTCGTTAATGGTTCTTCAAGCTATATTATATTCTGCTGATTTGGTAATGACTTCAAGGGCTAAGCATGCACCATTGAACTTTTACATAATTGTTTTTTTTTCTGATTTTAACTTGTCAACCATAAATAAAGAACCCCTTTGAAGTTGATTCTGATTTATTGTTATTCAAATAGTCGGAGCTTCAACGTTTGCATTATGAAAAATGGTTCAGGTTTTTTTTGTTCTAATACCCATTACACTCACAAGTGATACAAAAGTTCAGGTTCCTTCCATATACTCGTTATACAACAAGCTTTTGTTCCGAGTTTTCCTTACTTTTTTCCATCACACTTTTTATGAGAAACCAAGTCATATTCTTTCCATTATTTCTTTTTTTTTTTTTTTCATCAAGAAGGTAGACTGCAATTATTGTAATAGTTTTTTGATATAATAGTTTATGTAAATACTGTGTGGGTAATTACTCGATTTCGGTTTTATCCGATGTACTCAAAGGTTTTGTTTATATGATACTTTACCATATAATATTAAAATTATCAGAATAAATAATTGCCACACTGGTTAGAGTTTCTTGTTTACAGTAGTGTATTCGATGCACGATAATACTACATGGTAATAAGTAAAATATAGATACAGAGTACAACAAATGATAGGAATGGCTAATATGAAAACAAACTTATATTGAATAGAAATTAATAAAATTATAGTTACTTTTTATATTTCATAGTCAATGCTGCGTTATCTTCCTCGTCAAAGTTATTGTACGACGAGACGGCATATTATCCGTTATATAGCACAGATCTGTGCATTCACTAGTAAATACATATAATTAAATGTTGTCTATCTGTGTTTTTTGAAACAGAGAAAGACGACAAATTGTTGAAGGATTTGTTAAGTGTACAAAAGCATTGCCGATTATGATAATGTGCGGTTAACACTGTATCATTTTACTTGGCTACAGTATTAATTTTCGAAATTTTAATTCAGAATCAGCATGAAATTTCTTCACTTTCCATTGATATAAAAAATGGTTAGCTTCTCTTCATTAGCTCATTATCCCCTCAACTATTCTAATAAATAAAAACAGCTTCATATTCTATCATGAAGTAACACAGTAGAGAAAATTATATTTACAATACTCTTTGTAAGCAATGAAGCATATCCAAAATTGATCCAGGTGTTTAAGGGATAATGTCAAATTCACTATTTTTCGAATGTGCTCAGCAATATGTGTCATGTAATATGGAGTAAAAGGTACGGGACAGCTTACGTATAGCTAAGAATATTTTCCCCAATTCTTAGCTTATAGGCTACGTACGTATTCATGGATATAGTTTGTGACCAACGATATAGTCATAAAGAGAAAAAAAAGAGTATCATATGTTGTAAATGATTATAAAGACCCAAAAAAGATGAAATCTTCCGGTTTCCCAATTTTGGACATAAGAAAAAAAATACTGTATAAAATTCACACAGCAGATAAAGGATCTAGTAGACTTTTCTTTTTCTTCTTTACTATTTCATTAATCTATTATTTCTAATACGTTAACATGTGGAAAATCATAGACAGTTTTCATGGGAGAAGTTTGGTCATTGCTATTAACATTGCCTGTGGTTTCAGTATTTTTGCTTTTGGCGTGGGTTTCTTTTGCTTTTGATTTTGAAACAACAATTGACAAATAATAAACTGCACTAGTGGTTTGTACAATACCTAAATTTTTACCACAAAATTTTATAGTATGATCAAGGTCTTATGGCAGGTGTTAATGTAACTCCAAGTTACTTGAACCTTATGAATCTTCATAATAAGGAAGAGATGCGAGGCGGTATTGTTGCCTCTTATTATTGTGGTTCTCTTCTCGGTTCTTTTATTGGTGGATGGACTGGTGATAAATTTGGAAGAATAAAATGTATTATTATAGGCTGTCTCTGGGGTATCGTTGGGGCTATACTTCAAACTGCTGCGATGAATGTCCCATGGATGATTTGTTCTCGTATCATTACAGGTGTTGCTACTGGTTATCTGTAAGTCATTCTTTAGTATCTATAGGTTCTCTTTTAACAATTTGACAATTAAAGTGATACTATTCTTCAATATTTGTAGCAATGCCATTGTTCCTGTTTGGAGTGCAGAAACATCGCCTGCTTCCTCTCGAGGCATGTTTATTGCTATGGAATTCACGTTAAACATTTTCGGTGTCGTGGTAGCGGTATGTTTATTATTAATGTTATATTTTAAAAGAGAATATACTAATGTACATTACAACAACTAAAAACAATGGAACAAAGCAGTATTGGATTGCATTTGGTATGTCAACTATAGATCAAACAAACAGTGTTACATGGCGCTTTCCAGTCGCATTTCAGATGCTCCCACAGATTATTTTGTTACTCATGATCTTCTCCTTCCCCGAGTCCCCTCGGTGGCTCCTTAAAAATGGCAAAGAAAAAGAATGCATTAAGGTACTAGCAGCACTACGTGGTGATGGTGATCCGGAACATCCTGAAGTTATTCGAGAATTTAAAGAGATTGGAGAGACTCTTCGTTTGGAAAACAATGAAGGTGGAGAAACTAGTTTCTATAAAATGATGTTCGAAAAGGATCAATTGAACATCCCACGCCGCGTTCATCTTACTGTATGGCTCCAAATTATTCAGCAGCTTGTCGGTATCGGTGTGGTACGTGCTTCAACTATTTATTACTACTTCTATTATGTGTTACAAAGAAATACATAATTGAACGGGGTTGTAAGAAAACATAAATAAATAATATATACATTTACTCTATTAATTAATCAATATAACAGATTACAATTTATGCCCCAGAAGTATTTATAAACAGTGCTGGATTTTCTCGATTTACATCACAGTTATTGTCAGGTATAAATAACATTAGCTATATGTACGTTGATTCGATCTTTTAATTTTCATTTATCAGGAGAAGAAAAAAATAAAGAAAATAATCTTAGTGTCACACTCCCCAAGATCACTAGATAAAAAGCAGAAGCTTCTATTATTATTATTAGAAAAAAGCTGTAATTATTCACATGATACTGTTCATAATTTAATATTCAAAATAGGTTCAGTACTTTGGTAGCTGTATTTACATTGGATAAATGGGGTCGTCGGTTTACTATGTTTTATGGTGCTATTGGGCAAGGGATTGCATTATTGATGGTTGGTATTTTAACAAAACCTGAGATTATTAGCCAAAACCCTCTAGTAAGTTGTATGCTTTCATATACTTTGCAGATAATACAATCACGAGGCTCTTTTCTGTATTTTTTTAACCTTCATTCAACACTATTATCGTTGTTGTACAAATAATTTTAACATTTATTCTTCTCGGTAGGGTTATGGTATTGGTACGACAGTGTTTATCTTTGCTTATACAGCACTATTTGGCATGACATTCTTGACTGTAACTTGGCTGTATCCTACAGAGATTTATCCCCTTCGTGTACGAGCTCGCGGTGGTGCTTGGAGCACTATTGGATGGTCAATTGGAAATGGGCTAGTGACTTTATCTACGCCTCCTCTTTTGGCAAGAATAGGATATGCAACGTTTTTTATATATTCTGCATTTAATTTTTTGTCTATTCCAGTTATTTGGGCATTTTATCCAGAAACTGCAAACCTGACTTTGGAAGAATTGAATGTGATTTTTAGTACAAAGGCAGTATTTGTTAGAAGTGCTGAAAAAGAACTTAGCGAACGAGGTATTAATCCAAAGGATCCTTTAGCTCATTTGCTAGACGATATTCAAGGTATTTCGAATGCTTCTTCTTTATCAAGCCACTTACCATACAAGAAGGGAGAAGTTCCAGGTTATGGAAAAGCTTAGTATTTATCAATGTTACTATCGCCACTTGCAGTGAGATTGTTATTTTTCTAGCAAAAAATAAATAAATCTTAAACATTACTGTTATTACTTGTATTTTATTTATATAATCTTTGATTTTCTTAACTCTTTCTCTTATACGTACGTAATTTGTTACAATCTATATGTACCACCAGCAACAGCACAACCATAGTCGTAGAATGAAATTTGTTTTCTGACCTATTATCATATCTAAATCAGTAAGGTCGTTTATATACACTGATTCCGACGTTTTATGCATCTGACTTTTTCTTCTTGGACTTCTGGAGCAACCGGCTAAATGGAATACTCCAGAAAAAAAGCAATGTAAGTACGTGAGAATAGTAGCAGAAAAAAATTGTATTTCGTTGTACAGACAGAATTTTAAAAGCTGTTGTAATTGTACGACATGAGTCCACTTCTGCTATACCTAGATTATTCCTATTTTAGAAAATGTGTTAGCCTACTATAATTCCTTTAACTTTCAGTCACAAAAAGAATGATAAACTGCTATAAAGATTGTTGACTATACTGTACTGTGTCGCTAAAGAAAATAACTTACATATCAAACAATTCTAGGCTTGTTCAGTTTCGTTCGGCTTTTTTTTAGCTTTTGGAAACATTAACGATTAACGAAAAATATTATGCGATGTTGATAAAAGGAAAAGTACTTCAAAGTTAACTATGAATATATTCTTTTATTATAGCAAAAGCAAAGTACCATCAGTACTAAAAGTGATACGATGTTGCTCTAGTTAAAGAAAATGTGTTCTAATGATAAATTTCTTTCCTTTCTTCACACAGGAGCCTTGTCGATAGGTTATAATTTGATTACAACAAACTGTCTTCAGATACTTTACTATCTAAGAGGTAGCCGCTGGTTTTATTGTCTGCAAAGTCATCCGAATCTGTTAACTATCATGCAGAAAACGATAAAAACACTATCAAGCACAAGTAACAGCTCGGTGGTTTTCGGTGGCTGTTTCACATCAGTGATCAATCTGTTACGTAAACTCTAGCAATCACTTTCAAGAAGACCGCTCCATTCAATTCCACTCGTGGCAGTCCGAGTATCACCGAACAAAAAACAGTACGACTGCTCAATAACAACCCCCAGCTGAAGAGTATTTAGACAAGGCTGCCAAAATTCAATCTCTTTTAAGAAGACCGCTCAAATATAACGTCAATATTGAAGGGATACCTAGTTACATCTGCAAGTACAACTGTTTTCAGCTAACCGTGCATTGTGCTACTTGGTAACAAATAGATCCTTAAGAACTAAATAACAATTGAATAGGTTTCACTGGTGTATTAGTCCTTGAGAAAATAAAAGAAATAATTAAACAAAAAAGACTTATCTTGAGTTTATATGATTGGTTCATATCAAGACCATATTGAATAATTCCACTTACAGCAATTGAGAAGAGTCAGATATTACTAAAGAAAAATAATAAGAGTTAGAAAATATGAATGTTTTAGCTAACTAAATCTGTGAATACATTCGCGGTATCCTGAAGTTAAAAAAAAAATATCCAACATGCTACTTTACTATCCCTCTCTTCACTTCCTTTCTCTCAATAACCAAAGACTACTCTTATGAATTCTAAGAAAAAACATTATTCCTAATTTTAACAACATTAACTTTGAATATATGGTTGATTGGTATAAAAATAATATCAAAAATCTATCAGTTGAATTGTTTATTGACAAGTTCCCATTTAACGAACAAAATTGCACAGTTGCGAAATATCTCAACGTTATTAATGCTTTCGGATTATCTCAAGAACCCCAAATTGAAAAAATAAAAAAAATCGTTTGCTAAGTGGAAGTCTACCAATGATTTCAAAAAATTCTGGGACAATCGTCCGTATGCATTAAGATTTCAAAATGTGGACTTATCTTTAAAAACGACAGCTAGCGGTCTAGCGGAACGTTACGCCACTGGAGAAGTAATTATTTTAAAAGAAAATTTAGTAAGTTGTATTTCTAGCTGGTTTTGATAGTTACACTGGTTGCGTATTTCGACTAATTATATATATTTGATCGTGTGTAGCATAACAAGGTACTATCCAAAAAAAACCCTCGAGCTCCAGATACGGACAATGAAACACCCACACAGCAATTAAACCAAGAAGAGCATTGTCAAGAAAAGCAATGCAAGACATTTGAAAATATGATCCTTATCCTGGATAATGGTGAAGAAATAGATATTAACGAACAATACCAAAACACGAACTGGCTGTATGCCAAGGTGAAGAACACTCGGATATGTTACATTTATTCTCATTCTTCATCTGTTCATTTTCCTGATCAGGTTAGGCCCTAATATGAAGACCCCACTAACGTTTAGTATGTACAGGTATTGAATAGATCAGCAACACCACCAGAACAACCACGGGAATACTCTGAAAATGTGTGCCGCACGTTTGAAAGATTAGCACATAAACTACTTTCAAACTTTGACACAAAAAATACTCGTGAAATATGTTCTTTAAAGTAGGTTTTGTATGTGGATATAAACTCATCGCAATGCAATTACATAGTGTAATCTAATATAAGATGTTAAAAGACTGACTTGTCGTATACATGTAGCACACTTAATAGCAAAATCAAAACTATATTTAAGAATTCGATTGATGACGAAAATGTTTGGATTTGTAACAAAAACCATGAGTCCTTTGAAACGGTGTCTACTCTTAAGAAAGAAGATAAAGATTATTATTCTATGTACGGGTGGGTCTATTTATATGAATCGTTTATTATGATGGATTATTTCTAGTATGTCATCTGAGGAATGTATCTTAAGGTGTTTCATCCTAAAGGTTTGAGAGCCTTGCTCTTACTAAGCTCTTTCTGAGGTCTTTCAAGGGTAGATCCTTAAAATCTCTGGTGTACACTACCGGAATGATCTATCGGCCAGACCTAGTCTTCCTGAAATGATAAATTTGATCCTATTTCATTAATTATTGATGATGTTTATGTGGTACGTATCAATATCAAATGCTCTACACGATTCCTTATCTCTTACGTAAAACATTCTATTGGTAGCCTTTGAATAAATTAATGCCTGATAAGAATGAGGTATTGATTCGTATCAGTAAAAAACGCATCGATATCTTAAGATCTACCAAGGATCCGTTAGCATTAGAAACCTTGGAAATATTTTATTACCTGTATGTATAATGATTCTGGTAGGCCCGTCATTGATCCATATTTGAACTCGTATATTTCTAATTTTACTTTACAGTGTCAATATTGTAGAGGAGTGGAACGAGCTAAACCAGGACACAAAATCAAGCGAAGCAGATTTTATCTTGGCAATATACCCCATAATAAAAATTCTTTTTCGACGTCATGAAGAACTAAAGTCACAGACGTAAGTAGAAAGCAACAATTTAATTAATAAGCCTTCTTCTGGATAACTATGATAATAATATATTATGCCTGTTTGCTTGTTTTTTATGGGTGGACGACAGTGGAGGGAGATCACGTCATCTGTTACGAAGGATATGCGAAAATTTATTAAAAATAAATGTTTACAGAGTTGATGTTGGATCTGCTACATATGGCAGAAAATTGACGCCATGGTCACAAATAATGATAAAACTCGACCTCTCTGTGCGATCGAATGGAAAAAACACAACAAAAACACAGAAACCGTCATTTTTCGAAAGCTGAAATGTTCTAAACACCGTCGGGTAATAATACTGCCACTAATGAGACCATCAAAATTCTGCAGGCCATTGATAACCCTGTGAAATACTATAACGAGCTTCTTGGAACGTTATGTGACATAGTAGGACTGAATACTAATTGAAATATTATGATACTCCCAAACATCTATATTTTATACCAAACTCATATAATAAAGGTATATAACTTTACTTCATTTTATTTTATTTTGTTTATATTTTTGACTGATTGTTTTCAACTATTCTATCGTTCGGTGGGGCAGATTAATAAGCCAATTTTTTCTTGATCGATGAGAGACTAATATCTTGTTTGCTTTCTAAGAACAACAATGCAAATGGGGCAGCAAAAAACAAAACGCATGAAATAATGATGCACATCATCATAAAGTTTAGATGGTCGTATAGGTAACCACATAACAATGGACTCAGAAAGCATCCTATATTTATAAAAAACGTTTGTGATAACAAAGCGCAATGTTTAAAATTTGTATGCTTATTACTATATAGTTATAATATATACCTATTGCAAATGACATGTTAGCTAGTCCATATGCACATGCACTATCACCATCAGTGTCATAATCATCATCGTCGTCAGTACTACTACTATTTCTTGATCTTAATGCTCTAGTAGCATACATCGCTTCAGCCAATGTCGCCGCCTTATACATAGAAGCGAAAAATTCATTTCCACTGGTCGTAACAATTAGCGGTGCAACCGACGTATTCCTATTAGGAATTCCTGAAAGTGCAACAGAAGCACCATCTAATAAGAGGGCTGAAAAACAGAGTAGTTTACCACCAATCCGATCATAGATACGACCGGCTATTATTGAAGCAACTGCTGACGGAATTAATTGTGTTACCAGTAAAAGACCAATTTGACTAGAATTATATCCCCATTGAATGTTTAGATAGATCGGAAGTGTTGGCTGCGCAACAGAAGACCAATATACAATAATAGTTGAAAATAAGTTAATCAGTATAAAATCGCAATAATAAAAAATATTGTAATACTAAAGACAAACCTCAAATCCGACAACCGCCCAACCTGAACAAAATGAGACAAGCATTGTCGTCCATATGCGAGGACTACGTAATAACTGAAGCATGGTAATTTTATTATTCGATTTATTGTAATGGTGAGAAGTTATAGATTGTGCTTTTGATAATGATAATTGGGATTGTGAAGTAGAATGTAACGTATTTGTCATTATTGTTCCTGGATCTTGTTTATGGTTCTCTCTATCTGGTTGTTCAACACTATATTTGATACTGGATGTTGAAGATAAATTTTTGTTTTCCTTTTCTGTGACATGCTTATTGCAGAAAGTGCGGTTGTTACTATTACTTCCTGGTATGTGTTTTTCTGAATCAAAATAAAAGCTGCTGTCTTGATTATTGCTACCATGGTTGTTTTTTATGGTGAAGTTATTATTTTCCTTGTAGATTTCAAACCATTCGTCTGGATTGTTCCTTCGTTCCACCAAGCCAAGATACAGAAAGAGCACAACTCCAGCTACAGAAATACCAAAAACAAAAGGTATTTTGTATCCATAGTGGTGAAATAATGCTATTGATGTACGTTTAGTAAAAAAAAGTTGATAAAATATTAGTGTAATATTAGATATCACACCTGGATTTCGTATAAAAGAAGGGTCTCTCGTAGCAAACGAGACATACGTTTTAATTACCTACTGCCTACATTAAACAAGAATAATGTGTTTAGAAAAATACTGGAGTTAGAGCTTTTTTTTCACTGTGTTTTTGTAACTGCTTGAAAGATTTTTGTGTTCAACGATATTTTACGTACCTCCAACAGGAGCCCCGGCCGCTAACCCTCCCATAACGCACATGCTTACAATTCCAATCTATTAGGATAAAACAAATTACGTAAGAAAAGAATATTAGAGCTTTGTATGTAAGTTTTGTTTGAAGGGATAATGACCTGAGTTCCAAGGGCTTCAGGAGGAAATGTATCCGCAACAATAACATATCCAATTGTTGAAATACCACCGGTAGCAAATCCTTGAAGCACACGAGCGAATACAAACATCCAAAAATCTGTGGCAAAAATGAACAAAAAAAGTGATCCCATTTGAATACAGATGGCTAATATACTGAAAATTTTTCTTTGCGTTGCTTCATAGTGATCACCTGGAATATAGTAGGATAATGTGTATCAGCTTCTTCTCTCTCTTTTTTTTTACTTATCAGCAGATATTTAAAGCTTGAATTACGACCCCAAAAACATAAAAACGACTATAAGTCATAATTATCGTACATATGTATCCAAATACAGGAGATGCAATCGCAAAAGCGGCATAATACATAGCTAGAAGTGTTCCATTAACACTAGATACATCTGTAATATCAACATCTTTATTATGATCCGGAACTACAGTTGAGTTACTGAATGATTTTCCTTGTTGGATAGCGCTAATTACAAACGGCACTAGAAAAATTTTACATGCATTAGTGCATCGCATGAGAAGATTTGAAAAAAGAAAGTATATTTTAGTGCCATTTATCTACTCACTAATTGGAGTTATGGCACCGTATATTATCTCCTATATATTCAATATAATACTTAAATTAGTTATACGTACTGCTATAATTTATAGTATACATCTTTATATGATGCGTTTACGTATACGTATTTACTAAAAAAAGAAACATATATACATTAGTTGCAACCGAGAAGCATATTGTTATCATAACGTAGATAGATGATGATCTGTACTTGGTTAATATTGGTTTTTTGCCTTTCTTTCTTTCTGCTCCTTGACTTCCCTGCTTTGAATTTTCTACAGACGGCATTTTATTTCTGACGACAGCAATAAATATTATTGTTAATCAAAGTCATTTAATATACCAAGTAATACGAGGCAACTAACATTTTATGAGTCCCATATATATAAACACATACCTTTCCGTTTATTTTCTAAAGCAGTAGCCGTTGGTATTTATATTAATAAAAGAAAGAAGGGAAATTAATGTAAAATAAACAGAAGATATATAAATCTGTACGATATTGATCATGCATCGGGTAGGCGTTTTTTACTGATCAACAAACCCCCTTTTAAATAGCGGAGTTTTTTAAATAGGACAGTTGTCGCTCCATTTATGTGAATCTAATCCCATTGATTTGTTTTATCACATGTTTAAATATGCTTATGTTTAGGGGGGAACAGTTTGCTGCCTTTATTTATTAATTTTCATCTGATGAGCGCGATGTTTTCTAACAAAAAAACAGCTGGAGATATTCTAATGAAATCATGCAGGCGGTTTTTTTACGATGCAAAACATATATATATTCTTCCTTATTACCGTAAATAAAACACAGTAGTAATGTATACGTAATATAATGAGCCAAGAAAAAGTTAGGAGATGCATATACGTATGTAAAAGAATAAAAGAATAAGAATGAATGATTAATCATGACATCTTATACGTACATTTAACCTTTTTGGGACAATTGTCAGCCTGTGCTTCTGAGACTTTACAAAGAGTAAGAGAAGTTGTCATTCTTATCATGCAGGTTATTACAACCTTTTCGTTGGTTATTACTAAAAAGCACTAACTGCTTGATTAATAGTACTACAATACTCACTATACGTATCAGGTATAAAAATATTGCACCCCGATCATTTTAGTCAGAGCATAATCACAATTGTGAACTCTTATGTGTACATGCCTATGTAGTAAACAGTGAGTAAAACCGGATTCTCTAACTTCAATACGTATATATTATTCAACGTGCTTATGACAAGAAAGTTAGTATTGTCATGCACATCAACGAACTAATTTGTGTTTTCTACACCATATATAAAAGAATAAAAATGATAACGCAAGATTAAATAATTGAAATAAAGGGTGATCATTGATGAATGAATTACTTGGATGTAGTATGATTGTAACGTTGTGGAAAGAAGGGGCGACGGGATTTGAAAGTGTGGAGGGGAAATGTACAAAGTAAAATACCAGCAGTATGTGAGAAAAAATGTTAAATACACATGCAAAATTAAAAAGAACAATAAAAAGAAAGGAAAGGAAAGGTAAATTAGTTAGAAATTTGAGGTAGTAGTAGAAGAGGCTGTATTCACAACAAGAAGAATACGTTCCAGTCGCTCGGCAATAACTAAATGTAATGGTAAACAATTGCTTGAACTGGAAGGTGTCATAGAAACAAATGAAAGAGCATGGTATCGTTTGATAATATCTCTTAATGTACTGTAAGGTAAATGATTTGTTTGATTATACACTAGATGAATATCCATTACCAATGGCTTACTATTGAACTGCTCTCTGCACGGATTTTCCGTCTTAGGTGTTGAACAAATCAAATACCCTGTTGCCAACGGTAACATCCAATGATCTTGCTCGTTTTGATCAGCATTATTATTTTCTTCGCTGGTTGGTGCCGTTGTAGACATAGCACTGATGATACCTTGAGTTACATGCGTTCGAAGTTTAGAATAAGCGACTCGATGATTTAATAATAAAGCTTTTATTTCACCATTTCCATCACTACTAGAATCCATTATTGAATTACTCGTTGGTCGGATTGTTGTTCCAGTCGGTGTAGATACAGATGGTGTTCCCAATGGTGTCGTTGCTGTTGAAGCTACTCCCGGTGCACTAAACGTTTCTGGTGTAGGAGTGTTAGCTGATGAACCGGGAGTTTGTGGATAGTCCATTACAGGTACTTGCTGCTGCTGAGTCATATTGTTTCCACTATTATTATTTAAATGAACCTGTAACGCGGAATCAATATCAACTGATATAATAGCCACCTTTTCATCTGCACTAGGTATGACGTCAATCCATGCTTGCAATTCAGCTTCAAACATTAATCCTATTTTGGCTATTACAAACGTCCATGGAAATCCTGTAGATTGAGCTAAATCTTTGGATCGTTGCCACGCTTCCTCAATTGTATGAGATAATGGCTTGTCCATGGTATGAATCACAGAAAATTCCAGCATTTCACCTTGATTATCCGTCCATACTAATATCATCCATTGTCGATCCAAACTAAAGCAGTATGCCATATGTAATGTAGCGTTTTGATCCATGATGGTAGGAAATGAATGGATAGTGTCGTTTTTCAAGGAGTAGTTAATCGAATCGGGTATTTGTTTGGCCAGAATGAATGGTGGTGAATATATTGTTGTTGCTGGCCGGGTATCCTCCATGCCAGACTATATATTATTTTTTGAATAATGAAAAGAAAAAGTTAAATTTGTTAATAAACATTAACACTTTTTTAGTCAAAAAGTAGTTTCTGAAAACAAAAAATTGCATTTTACCTGTGATGTATGGTTCCTGCCTACAACAGAGTGGCATTTGCTATATACTGAAAATGCAATATCCTTAAGTCCGAAATTAGGGTAACCACCAAACGATGATGATCGAAGAATATGCTCCAAGGGTATTAGTTGAAACACAAGTCGCGCACGTCGTTCATGAGAAACGGACATACCCATGGACGCTGCATGATATGCAATCATAAGTTTGTGGAAACATCGACTTAGTTCAAGATTCGATGATAAACTATGTGTTGGGTTAACAATATAAATCACAATATGCATGTTTTCAGCCATGGCTCCACCAAGTGCGGATCCAAGGTTTTGGCATTCTGCACTATAGCTTTTTAGCTGACGTTCGATCCACGTTTCATCCATTGATTCAGCTATAAGTAAAAAAGTTAATAGTTTTAATCAAGGTTGTTAGAAAACATAAAGTCGATTTTTCTCTTTGAATTGTCTTTTTTTTCTTCCATCATTTCCACTTGATTGTTTGAATACTTACGTAGCAAAGGCACAGGTACAAGACCACGACGGTAAGACCCGATGCTTCCAGGCTGATGCACACCTAAATGACATGTTTCATAAAGTGTGCTCAAGCCTTTGAAAAACTGAGTACATATAGGTTCCAGCTGCTCATTGCTAGGATACACGGCAAAATAACGAATGTTCTTTCGAGCAGAATAAGGTTCCAGTCGTAATTTTTCCCAAAATGTGACCAGTTTCGGTGACCCTTCAAGGAATTCATCTTGTCGACTCACTACGATATTTGGCACTGCTAGTGTATCCAGATTGGGTTCTGCAGGTCGTCGCTTTTTTACTTGATATTTTCCATATTTGGTTTGTGCCTGGCTCGTTTCTATTGTTTTTTATACAACAGTATTCAGTAAACATATCATCTCTTCTCCTCTACCTTATATATATATTACAGACAATTTACCCGATAGATCATAATATTGCTGAACGCTAAGAGGGCCTTTGACAGTTACTGTACTTGGCATAACACCCATCTGGTCCATATTATCAGTCATGATTTTAGTGTGATCAAAAAGATCGCCCAACACACCTCTAAACTCTTGTGTAACCTTATCATAATCACTTGCCATCGATGGCACATGCATTACATCTAGAATAAATTGAAAAAAAAATTATCAGATAAATTATTCGACTAAAAATTAAATTAGACATTTTTTATACGAACCTCCTTGATGGCGCTGTAAAAGAGCTCTTCGACGTGATACTAATACAGCCGATGATTCATCTCGCGGTACTTCACCTCCATTTGCCGATATCGCTGTTATGCCATTTGTAAATGGATATCCACCCATTACAACTTGTTGACACAAATAGTCCAATACCCTAAGATCTTCTTGAGAATTTTCTAAATCTTGAATGTTTTTTGGTATTAATAAACCATATGCTGTTGTATTTGGAAACGGATTATCAAATTCATACGACATTTGTTTAATGTTCGTCATTTGTTGTTGTTGTCGTCTTTTGAAAAATTGACTGGATATAATTTTTTGTGTGGTATTCATTGTTACCGTCCACCAATCTGGTTCATCATTGCCACTTTTGTTACTTGAATAAGCACTATCATTCGATACTGTTGACGTCGATGAAGTTTCATCACTATCACTACTCATATCTTCTTCCTCATTAGTCACTGTAGTGGTGTTAGCTACTTCTTCTTTTATAGTAGGTATTGTCTGTAATTGAGTTGAAGTTTTATCACTAGCTGCTGGTGTTGGCCGATACATAAAAAGGGATGTGGAAGTCTGCACAGGGGTTGTAGGCGATCCATTTCTACGTTGTTGTCCCTTGATTCGCGGCCGCTTACGTAATCGTGGTACATAATCTGGACGATAATTATCCCTCTTTAGTCTGTTCCGTTGTTTTGCCAGTGTCTTTTCATCGTCCTTTGATGTAGGCATATACATGAATTTACCACCATCAGAATATTTGGAGTCATTGACACCTTCTGAGAATTTGATGGGTGCAAATTGAGGTGGAACAAACCGTTGCTCGGCTTTTGCTTCAATTCCTAAAATGGGCGATGAAGGTATCATCATTGTTGGCTTAATATCATCATGTTCTTGCTTTTCTTCTTGATCAACAGTGTTAGTACTGGTGGTATTATCAGCTCCCATAGATAACTCCAATGGATCATCGCCAATTGTTGATTCGTATTGCTGCTCTTCATCAATAGCCCCATTTTCAATTTTAATTGAATCAGTAGGCGCTGCTGTTTGCCCAGTTGTATCCGAGATCATCAAGGACTCATCCAAAATTCCACCTTTACTGAAAAGCACATCCAAATTTAACTCTTCGTTTCCAACATCTGATAAACCCATATACATCAATGTATCATTATTTACACTGGACTGTTGTTGCTGGTCTTGAGAGATATTCGTCAATGTTGATTCTCCAAGTCCATTATCACTCTTAGTATTGGTATCGAATAGCGTCGTGGCTTCTGCTACTGATGCAACAGTCGTTGGTACTGTTGTTGTTGTTACAGGAGCGGTATTTTCTTGTTTAATTGACGGAGTTTCGAAAAAGTCAAAATCTTCTTCTGTCACGTTAAAATCCAAATTATCGAGATCTTCCATAGGATCACCCCAACGATTCGATGCTACATCAGTACCATATACGTTATCAGCCCCGTCCAATCCATCAATTCCAAAACGAAATCCAAATCCATCATCTGCTGCAGGAATAGGTGTTGGAGAAGACGCTGATGGATCACTCGAGTTCATTACCATGGAAGATACTCCAGATAATAACACTGACGAGTCAGTTAATGGTATACTAGCATTATTATTGGGAGCTGGGGTGAGAGTTTGCTGTTGCTGTGGCACTTGTTGTGCTGTTTGTGTTTGTAATACGTTCTCATTAATGTTGGTATTGGTAGTAGATATATCTTCTTGTTGCTGTTGTTGCTGTTGATGTGAATTAGAAGTAAGTACACTTTCAGGCACCTGATCATCTGATCCAACCCCTCCTTCTTCCATTTGGTGTTGTTGCTCTTCATCAACCTGATTACCAAAATTCAATTTTGCAAAATCGGCAACAGATAATTGTGATTGGTGTTGATATTGTTCTGCTCGATTCTTATCAGTTTCAGGCATTAATGATGATGAGGATGGAGTAGCAACATTATTCATGTTGCTATTATTATTACTAATGCCATTGTTGTTGTTGTTGAGAGAATCATTATCGTTCGATTCACTTTTAGATGGACCTGAAGCACTTACAGGTGTAGCTACAGCTTTGGATACCATAATGGGGCTCGATCCAACCTGTTCCTTTAATGCCTTTTGTAACACATCACTCGAAAAGTTATTGCTTGTTTCTGCAATTGATAAATTATCCAAAACGGCTGATGTTACACTCATCTTGGGACTTCCATAATCCCAAAAATTATTATTTTGATCACCGTCATCATTATCTTCCGGATGAGGTGCCGGTCGATTCCGCCGAGCATATTCTTTAATTTGATCTGACCATGCCCACCGACTCCATTTCTCACCAAGGTCTTCGGCATAACCTTGGTTATAACCCAGAATTCCATTCATACCACCAATGCTGACGGGGGAAATAGATGAAGATGTAGGAATATATGTGAGATGGGTTGGATAAAGTACAATATCGCCACTTGACATACGAAGTGGAACAAGATGAGGTAGTGATTGATGATTATGACGATGATGAACTTGATGTTTTTTGCTACTAGTATTTATACTGCTATGGCTAATTATAGGTGTATGATAACTTTGTTGGTAACTATGATGATTATGATGATGACTATGAGGAGTTTTATAATTAAAGTGTTGTTGTGGAGGAAGGGGTATATCGAGTAATGATGACCAATGCCGTAATGTTTGATCTTCCAATGAAGGTGAAATGTCGTGTTTTGATTGAATAATAGTTGCTTGTTCACCGTATGGAGAAGTGATCACTAAAAGAGAATAAAAAATTTAAATATTTTTAAGGTTAAATTACGTTATCCATGCTTAAAAATATATAAAATAAATATGTACTGAAGAATTTAATGTGTGTACCTGAAGATCCAGGTATATCTAAGTCACGTGTTATAAGTGGACGAAGCCTCATCCTGTGAATGTCTGGTTGTACAACAAGATTGGTATTTGTCAAATAAATGTTATATGTACAAGTGAGAAGTGAAGCGACAGATAGATCTGGTGTTATGGATAAGATATCGGAGCAAACATCGCTTTCAATAAACGTGGATGGAAAAATGAAAAACTCGCCTAGGGGCACTGCTCCTTTTTGTATCATTGATCTAATAAATGAAAAGAAAGAGAGAAGAACGACATTAGTGTTATACATTTAAATTTTAACCAGTTTAAGAAATCAAACTTACGCTCGTATTAAGTTTTTGATGGATCTAATGAACAATTGATATTCGAGTGATACACTTAATACTGAACTACTAACACTTGTGGATGGTGTACATGGTGATGCTGTAGGTGATAAACTTTTTGCAATTGCACTTTCCCATGTAAATGATCCCATTTTTATTTCTATATAATGATAATAAATCCACTTCAAATTAGCCGTTCTTCATCATTTTGATCGTAATTACAGAACAGCAGCCAATCCCCTTATATTTACCTTCGAGATTATGTAAATATGGATTATCATCAATTTCACCTGTATGACGATCATCAAACCAAAATACCCAAAGCTCAAGTGTCACTTGTTCTTCTTGTTGCGTTGCAACACGCCACGTGCATGGTATGTTCAATAGAGCGAGTTGACGGAATGCTTGTATAAGATGCTTGTTAAGGTCATCACCAGCCGTCGAAGAAGGACTATTATCATTATTACTAGTCCCGTTTTTTAATAAGTCTACCAATTGCGATTGTTTGCATTCCTGACAGTATACTCTGTACCGAATCTGAGACACACCGCCCTATATGATCGTCGTTATAAAAAGAAGAAAAAAAGGTCAATGGCCTTTTTTTACTTGTAGCTTTCTTAATATGTAACCCTTTTTTTCGCTTGAAAAGAAAAAAGACTAGCTTACCACGAGAAATATATTGGTTAAGCTTGAATCGGTAAGCATCAAGGCATCCAAGTTTTTTTTTCTTGTCTTGTTCCAATTGAATTATAGAAAAAAGAAGTCGTAAGCTCCACTTTTTCTTGTTCTACTTTTAAAACGTGCGTGCGTATATGTATAGAGATAGTGGCAGTAGTAAAAGTAGTGGCAGTAGTGACAAGTAATAGTCGTAACGGTGATAGTTTGTAGTATATTTTCGTGTTTTATATTATTCTCCTTTCTTTTTTCTTTGTTAACTGACAGGAAAAGTATAAAAAAAAGTGCCACACAACTACAAGTTGAGAGCGCACGTACAACAGCCAACAATCTCTGCTAGTACTGGTAAGATGACTTTTGTAGAGTAATGGTAACTGGAAATCCAAACACCGGTTGCTAAGGTGGAAAAGACCGAGTGGTTTGCGTCACACCACTCACTTTTTCCCTACCTCTCTTTTTTTGATCGAACCTTAATCCAACAGAATAATTATTATTTGTTAATATTTTTTTTTCCTCCTTATCATTGCTTTTGCTATTATTTTCTTATTTGTCATTTAATAGGTTATACATACATATGGTACGTCGACGCCAATTAATAATTCGATTTCTTTTAGAGAAGGTGAACAATCCTTTCATTAATACAAAAGTTTCCCCTTTTCCGATCCAACACAAAAGGGGGCAAAGTAAAACAATTGTTAGTGAGGGAAAAAAAGTAATTGATGTAACACAAAAAAAGATCTGAAGAGAGTCCTAAAACTCCTCCACCCCCAACAATATGGGCATGTCTGCATTATTATTCTTCGTCTGCCCTAAACATTGGTCTATTACTTTTCACGACATCCTCACCCCCCAATTTTACTTTCGCGGAGCAAGATCGAATCTAGTTCTCATTTTTACGATTCATAATTTTATACTTCTGCTCCCTCGTTAATTTCAATTTCATGCCTACTTATTAGTATATTCGGCTCACTGTTTATGTTTTCACATTACGCCATTTCTGGAAGATAAATAGTTATTATGTAAAAACAAAAGTTGCATCATTTTGTTCTCCAGCATGCACTTCGATTATTGAGTGTGTTATTCAACCCGCCAATTGAAGACTTTAGCAATTACATGTTCAGTGCGTTCAATATATTAAGTGGTGTCAAAGTACTGCTCTTGTTCAAAAGCTGCATCGCACACACGCTTCAAGTTTGGCTGAATTCAAGAGTTGCGAATATATCAAGGAATATAAAATTTGTGCCCTCTATTTATAACTACCTAGCGTACACTTGTATATTTGCTCCATATAGATGAAAGCATTTTAAGTACCCACAGAAAGAGCTTCTCCGAATATGCTATGTTCTTAAAGTACTTTTATAGCTATAATTAAAAATTAAATTTAAAATGTATTCGCTTGAAATGATATTATCACTCAAATCTAACATGGATCGATTAAAAAAATCATGTACTGTATGTGCACATGAGATCTACTGTACATTAATTTTTTTTCATCACGCCACATTCCTCGACATTGTTGACAATGGCTGTTCTTTAAGTTTTACATGTGAAACTTAATAAAAAACAAAGACATATATTTATTGTAACACAAAAGTTTGACAGCCATTACTTATAAAATTAGGCAAAAAGTTTATCTATATATAAATGTTTGATGGCGTTTAATATTATAATACTACCCCCATCAATTAAAAGCCATTTATCTTTAGGTACGTAACATTAAAATAGCAAAATGAGCTTTGAAAAATAAATAAATACATCTTCAAAATATAAAGTAACTCTGTAGTTTGAAAAGTGATAATACAACCTTTGTACTTGAAAATGTAGATGGGAGTCAAAATAAAAAAAAATCCATTATTCAAAGTTAAACATTCATTAATGTGGCAAGTCTATACCAGCAAGCACCACATATGACAGGCTCATTATATCCTATCTATAAATAATATTTGGAGGAACACTAAGCGAAAAACCTAAGCAGACTCGAATATATAATGAATTATCTATATAAACTATATATATTGTTATATGACCCGCATCCACAGTTATATATGTACAAAAATAATCAGAGCAAAATTATATATATAAAGAGATTTTTAATCTCTGTTTTTAACGATATATTTGTGATGAGGTAAGTTAGCGATAAAGAGAACGTTTATCGAGTTATATACGTACATGTCTTCTTTTTCTTTTGTGCTATTTATCGTTTTCTACATTTACATATTGTAATTATCGTCCGTTTTATTTGTTATATTGATGATATCTAGCGCAATATACCATAAATAAATCTTCATGATACTACGTAATATTTATGTAATATTACGTATCTCTGCCCATATAACCTTTTATGTTCTACGTAAGAGATGTAACTATTAAACTATATGATAAGAAGGATACGATAACACAATACAGTAAAAAAGTCATTGTCGCCATATTTTCTTATATTTATGTTTCGCGCTATATAAGTAGCTGTCAACAATATAAGAATAGGACCACTCCGTCGATTGATATCTCTAACTTATTTTGTATTTGATTTAGTTACTTTGTCGGGTATACGTATAAAAAAATCATGTTTTTTCTGTATATGTACAGTAAACGGATTTCTCTTTCAGACAGAGAGGTTCATAATAATATTCCTTTTTGACTAGTAAAACATAATAAAATAAAAGCTATATATGTTAATTAATCTTATACAGCCTTCATAAAATTATCAAATGAGGCGCGATTCATAAATTAATTAAAGGTCTTATGGTCCAAAAAAGACTTTGTTGAAAGAAGATTTATGAGTGTCTATTATAATTTACTTTCAGTGTACTGTATATTATTGAGCTCTCTAATATGACCACCACTTAAAATATACCTTGTGAGTAACAATAAAAATCTATTGAGGACCAGGAAAAAAGGTTAATAATATTATTAAGTAACTTTATTTTGTACTTATCTAGAATTTGTCATCCTTATCTACTTTTTCTCATGAATCCAATATATTCACAGCTGCTTTTTCCAGATCTGACATCACGAGTTCTTTGTGTTCTTTTGGGAAAATGATTGATATACCACTACTGTTCGGTGTCCATAAGCTTAGTTCGAATATCGCGATATTCTTTTTGACAATGCAATAATAATGTGGCACTACAAATCCCAGCAGTCGAACGTATACTGAAATAGGTTCTTGCTAAGAAGCATTCCTACATATCTATATACATAAGAGAAAAATGCGACTGTATAAGTAGAATACTATGTAATAAATTAATGGACACGATTCATAAGCAGATTCAATAGCTGATTATAGTAGACTATGTAAATAAAAAAAATTACTATTCATATACCATCGATGGTCATATTATCTTACGTACTTCAAATATCATGAACCTGTCAAAGATGGGAACAATAACATGTTACTATGCTACCATGACTAGCATTCACCTTTTTATCCTATGTTGCTTGACATCTAAAAACTCACAGATATTTATTATTACGCACCATTGGGAATAAATTGCGCCATCACTACCAGCAAAGTCTTTTTATAAATTAGCTCCTCATTCTGATTTTGACCTGTTAACCGGTAACTAATTTTTTTTTCACTTCTCACGCTTATTTTTTTTTTTTTTTTTTTGAAAAAAAAAAAAAACGCCGTAAATTCTCGACGTTCTTTCACAGCGCATGACTTTGACAATACGTTTATTACTATCATAACATATACATATTTTTTTTATCCAACATGATGGGTTTTATTTCTTTTACAGAGATAAATTTTTATTCTGTAATATTATGATAAAAGTCATTGCGTTTTATTTTTATAATTGCTTATATAAATTCGACAAAATTCCGCGAGGTGTCTTAATCTATCAGAGATAATTGAAAGAAGAAAGTCAAAGCGTTTTATTCTTTTTTATGTATTAAAAAAATATACTCAAAATGGTAGTAAGTGTCTTTCTTATTTAGTGGATCGAAAAACTGAAAAAGTGGGGGGGGGGACACAACGCTGGCGAAGTATATATACAGAAGGTCACTTGTGAGAAATATTTTTTTACGAACCAAAATCATGATGGGAAGAACAGAAGATCAACAAAAAAAAAGTAACAAAAGATAGACGACTACTCGATTGTTACTATTATAATAATTTGATACAAAAATAAATATATATATTCACGAAACATGATCATTTCTTTCGTATAATTTATTTTTCCCAATTCTTGTTCTTTTTTATTTATTGTTTCCCGTATTTGGTTTTCACAACATTTAAAAATAATAATAACTATGTCCCAGTCAACATCAACAGAAGGCACAAATGAAAAGATTGAAGTGATTCATGCCGATCCTGTAGAAACACAAAATACTGGTAGTGATACCGAGAAAGGGGTGATATTTCAGACATGTTATGTCAAAAGTGAAGCAGAAAAAAAGTATCTCCGAAAGGTCAACCTTGCCTTTATTCCATTAGTAACTTGGATAGTCATGGTGCAGGTATATATATATGCACCATATTTATTATTGCTGTTTAATGTATAGAAATTACAATACGACGTACCAATATAAAATTCTGAATTACTTGTAATTATTATTATTTATATCATAGTTCGCAGATAAGTCATCATTGGCAATCAGTGCAGTTCTAGGTATTTATGAAGATACGCATATTACAGGGTCAGAATTCAGTTGGCTTGGTAGTATTTTTTTCTTGGGTTACTTGATCATGCAAATACTCAACCAAATCTTGGTTCAAAAGTTACCTATAAAACGATACCTTGGTGTCATGATTATCCTTTTTGGATTAGTAAGTAGTTAATTATATTATAATTTTTATCACAATACGTAACATCTATAAAAATAATAATTAATTAGTATTATCTATAAATATACGCATACCATAATAATAAAAGGTAATGTTGTTTACTTCATTGGCAAACACTTTTCCACAGCTCTTGGCCTTGCGTTTCCTATTGGGTGTATTTGAGGCGACATGTCTTCCGTGCATCTATATTATAGTTCCAAATCTTTATCGGCGTGATGAACAAACCTTTTATTTCGGCGTAGTAACCATGTGCCAAGGAGTTGGCTCGATACTAGGAAATTTGGTAGCTGTAGGTGTATCTCAAATGGAAGGCCCTAGACTGGGTCTTCAGATGTGGAGGTGAGTAATAATAACGAAAGAGTCGTGTATAATCATGAGAAAAACCGATTTGGGGTTGTGTTAACTATACCTACTTTTACTTAATACTAATCGCAATCATAATAGATGGAACCATATTATATTTGGTGCTTTTACTGTGGTACTTGGGATTCTGTGTTTCTTTTTCTTATTGGACGATCCACGGTCATGGATTTTACGACTTACAAAGGAAGAGCACAAAATTGTTGACAAGCGAACCAGAGATAATGCAGTCATTCGAAACAAACAAATTAAATACCGACATTTTCTTGAAGCCTTGAAAGAACCACGTTTATATCTAATCGGTCTAGCTTCTGTTTGTATTAATATGCAAAATGGTGGTCTTTTAGTTTTTAGTGCTCAGATTATTCGTTCACTTGGAAGTTATACGGTAAATACTTGTTTTTTCCATGAAAATATGCTACTTTTGTCCAGAATAAATAATAGCACTAATACTGATAATAATATAGCCAACGGAATCCATACTTTTGAAAATGCCTGGTGGATTTGCCGCAGCAATTTTCATTATTTTAGCATCCATTATTGCACGTCGTATTCAACAAATTGCATATACTGGCATGTTCTTTTGTTTAGTTAGCTTGACGGGTGTTATTATTTTGGCAGCTGCTCCTCATGGTTCTGTTAAATTATTGGGCTACTATTTGAGTTGGGCAATGGGTGGTGCCGGTGTGATGTTCATAAGTATGGTTGGTACAAATGTGAGTGGATATAGTAAAAAAATATTTTACAATAGCTTCCTTGTTATTTTTACCACAGTTGGAAACTTCATTGGCCCACTGGTAAGTAGTTTTTTTAATTATTATATTGGTAAAAATGAATCAATTTTATTTCTTCTTTAATAGATAACTAATGCTTTAATAAATAAAGGTGATGCTCGAACGTGAAGCTCCTACATATAAAATAGGTATGATCATTTACTGTATTGGAAACGGAATTGCATTTTGCTGTTTTATCGTCACACGATATTTTATGGCGAAAGAAAACAAGAAACGATTGGCCAATCCACCAGAAACCCCACTTGATGTAAATGGAGATTATACAGACCAAGAGGATAAAGGATTTATTTATAAATTATAATTATGATATTATTTTTATCTATTGTATTTTCTCAAGTAATTATTTAAATAAATTAATATCCCACTTATTGTTACTATGGCTACAATAAAATAAACATTTTTACACCCTGAGAGTTGGTTAAAAAAAGGAACAAACCCGATATGTCAATTTTTCAAAGTCCACAACCTTTCAAAAAACGAAAACAAAAACTTTCCCTTTACATTTTTTTATTTATTATACCGACAATAATAATATATAACAAAAAAACATGGCTAGCAAACGAGTATTTTCAGAACAAATCTTGGCACGATTGACAAAGCCATTAACAGAAGCTGATGTCAAACCACAATTCATTTTTAATGAAGCTAAACAAAAGAGTTTCTGGAGACCTCCTCAGGTTAGCTTAAGAGTTCAAAATGATTTACGCAAGGCATGCATTCAACAAGGTATCGATCCACTTTCCATTGGCTTGCCCGCTGTACAACCACGAAAACCCCTTCGAACAAAACCCAACAAACTCGAAAAACACGAACGTACACGTGCAGAACGTCAAGAAACAATTCGCAAAAATGTCGAGAAAATGCCAGAAACCATTCAAGCTTGGAAGGAGGTAAGGAAACTTTTATTTTTGTTTACATGTGTGTTGGATATAAGCACACGTTTTTATAAAGTTGGAGAAAACGATACTTATTTTTTTTTTTATTTAATAGGACAAACTCAAGGAAGCAGCAAAACAAAAATCATCATTGCCGTTCTAAAGAAAAAAAAAAGTATTATAATTATATTATATAAAAACACATGCCCACATACAACACATATTCTCTCTCTCTTTTTGTATAGATTCGCAATAATAATAAAAAGAAGCATTATTTTTTATTCATTTAATAATAAACCCAGTGATATACAATTATACATTTATAATAATAAGGATAGTTTCTATGATTCTTCAACAGCAACATTAGCTCTACTAGCAAATACAAGAACCCATTTCATATTAGTCAACATGTATTTCAATGCTTTTGTCCATAGTTCATCTTGATTGAATTGAACTCGTATCGATAAATCGCCAATTTTATCCTTATGAATACGATAAGGGAAACGCAAGCTTCTATCCCGTTCTTCAGCAAAATCTGTTAACTGTTTAAGACAATTTAAAATAGCCACCATCGCATGGTCCAGTCGTCGATTTAAAAACATTCGATTTAATCCAAACTCGTTTGATCCATACCTATAAATATTTCACATACTATAAGTATTCTTTGGAAAAATCAAAAATGAATCTGACAACAGGTACATGAAACTTACAATTCATATGATAAAACAGTATCGCCATCCACTTTTTCTACTCGAGAGAAAGATCCCATAGGTACGAGTCGATATCTATTTGAGACGGAAAAAAAAAGAATAACTTATTGGTATTGTTGGATTTTTTATTTTTATTTTTGAAATCTAAATCCACCATGAGATAAACGTACGTGTGGAATTGAAATTTGAGTTTATTGGCAACAGTATATAACAATAATAACGTTTGACCCCAAGCAGCGTTTATTTCACTCCACTCTACCTAATTTATAAATAACCAAAAATTTTAGTATAAAGTCATATGTATTTTCTTTTTATAGTAAATAATCACAACACTCTTACCGGCTGAGAACTAAGTCGACCTAATCTAAACCCATTAATGGTGCCAAATGGACCTTCTTGAGAAATAGAAAAAGCATCATTATACACAACTGTCTTTTGCAATCGTTCATATTGTTTGACATCATGATCATATTTTAGATTAATAGAGGCTCGTTCGCTTTGATAATTTTCTAACTTGAGCTCATAATCATTATATTGTTCCCAAAATTGATGTTCACGATTCTCCAAAGATTTCATTTCTGCTTCCAATTCTTCCATTTCCTTATTTACTGCTTCGTGTTCCTCTTTTGCCTTGGCTAGATCCGATAATGCCTCTTGTTCAGCTAGTTTCAATTCATGTACTTGTTGTTCCAACTCTTTGAGTTCATCATCTGTGACACGTCCTTCTTTGACTTTTTCCAAGTATTCAATATAACAATCACGTTCCAATCCAACATCTTCTAATTGTTTTTCAAGACTTTCCAGTAACATATCGGTACATTCTTGGCACATTGGATGATCAACACTAGATCGAGATGACATGACGTTGAATAAACGACCTGCAACACGAAGTCGATGAGATAAACTATTATTACGTGATGCATTATTATCATTTGTTGTTATTGAAGATGACTGTGCGGAACTATTATTATTATTATTATTATTCGATCTCGTGATTTGTTGTTGCTGTGAAGATGATACAGAGAAAGATGATGATCCTACTGTACTTGTTTGACCCACTTGTCCAGTTGTAGTCGTAGCCGTAGTTGACGTTCCTGACGTTGAAGGAGATAATGAACTACTACTTGTCGTATTTTGACCACCGAGTTGTGAACGTGTTAAAACGACAAACGATTCCGACGGTAAAGGAAAACTTTCTTTTTGTTGCTGTTGTTTCTTGGTAGTAGTTGATTTTACATTACTTTTAATGCCGACAAGTCTTTTACTAACAGGTTCAACTGTATCGGTATATCGTGCTTTACTTCGTCGTAATTGTTGTTGGTATTGTTCTTCAGCTGAAAGCGGAGCTATATATACACAGATAGAAGAAAAGTCAAGTTCATGTCTCTTTTTTTTTTTTGGGTTGCATCTCTCCCATCGTTTATATAAAAGAAACAGAAAAAAAAGGGGCAAAGTATATTGTATTTACCTACAAGTAACTCAGTTGCAGCTGAATCGAGATCATTGAGGGTATCATCAATACGTAATGGTTGTTTGCATCGTTGACAATTGAATGCCATAGTTTTTGAGGGAAATAATAATAATAAAAAAGGTATAAGCTCGGAAAAAGAGATGTATTTCTTATTCCCCGCAGCATATTATGCTTTGCTGCATTATAAAGTTCCCTCTCTCTCTTTATCAGGAGATCAATCAAACCCCACCCTAATTACAAAATCATTATTTTGTCACTCGGTCCTTTTCTTTGTAGATTTGATAAAATACCCTTTTACACACTCTGTTCAAATGATTATCAGTGAGCTGGTAACACATGGATTATTATGAAAAAAAAATGCTAAAAAAGCTACTTTTATTCCATTTCTCCTTCAAACAAACCATAACACTTACTATTACCGATGTTGCTAAATTTTTTTCGGAAGATAGTATGTTATAATTATTGAACTATATCACTGCATTGCTGTCACTTGACCATAATAATAATACTTCCATCACTATAACCAAATCTTTTTTTTCTTATCAAAAAGAAGACTTTCCATTGGTTTATTAATACGTTATACGTATTTATGGTTTAATGGATTCCATAACAACAGGATCATTGAGTGTTCAGTCATGATATATTAAGCATGATATGACTCTTTGAAAATACATGAAAGTATGAAATAAATAATTATCTTATTAATTGATATATCTTTGAAAAAAAATTATTACTTGACTACAATATCCACGGTGAAAATTTATTATGTTATTTAATGTTTCCTGTTAAACACAGCGCCAAGTTTGGGATATTTGTTTGAGACAGCCCATACATGTATATAAATAAAGAATAAAAGACTTGATGGAATGGCAGGGAAAAAGACAAAGGGATAAAGTAAGAGGGATTGGGTAAGTTCAGAAGTACACTATCACCATAGCAACTCATTTCAATACGGGTGAAGCCATTTTCATGCCTTTTTGAGTAACACAAAACTTTCCTGTTTTTTAAAGGCTCTCTTTGGGCCCGCTCAACTTTTTTTTGGTGGCTTTGATTTTAACAGAGCCACCAAGACCGACTGGTTCGCAAACGAAGAAAAAAAAAAAAAAAGTTGGAAACAACAGTTTTTTTTTTCTTGTTCCGCCATTCTCTCTACCATATTCATTTAATTCAACCATGGTATGTTTATATAACATATTGTATGTAGTCTTTTTTATTTCAACATGTTTAATAACATAAATTCATTCACTTTAATGTATATAGGCAACCCACGTGTTGTTTGAATCAGCTTCCGGCTACGCTTTATTCGAACGAGTTCAGTCTGAAGAGATTGGTGCTAAATTAGAACAAGTTCAAAAGAACGTTTCAGATCTTGCCAAATTCGGTCAAACTGTTAAGCTCAAGTCATTCTCTCCCTTCAAAAGTGCTGCCGATGCTTTAGAAAATGCTAACGATGTTTCCGAAGGTAAAAAGAAAATCAACAATGACCAAAAGAAAAAGAAAACTTTTTGACAAGCGCGCCTTCATATGTCAAAATTGAAATTCGTATGAATGAAAAAAAAAAACAAATCAACTAGAATAAACCAAACCAACCATTAAAAAAAATTTTTTTTCTTCTGATATTTTAGGTATTGTCAACGAATCGCTTAAGGCATTCCTTGAATTAAACTTGCCAAAGCCTGGCAAGAAGAGCAAGGTTCAATTGGGTGTATCCGAAAAGAACTTGGCTGGTGCTATCAAAGGCGAATGTGGATTTGAATGTACTACCGATGAAGTTGTACAAGAATTAGTCCGTGGTATTCGTTTATGGTCTGATAAGTTGTTGGCTCAATTGAAGGAAGGTGATCTTGAAAAAGCTCAATTAGGTTTGGGTCACAGTTACTCTCGTGCTAAGGTAAAGTTCAACGTCAACCGTTCCGATAACATGATCATTCAAGCCATTGCTCTTTTGGATCAATTGGATAAGGATGTCAATACCTTTGCTATGCGTGTCAAAGAATGGTACTCTTGGCATTTCCCTGAATTGGTCAAGATTGTTAGTGATAACTACAAATATGCCAAGTTGGTTAAGGTTATCAAGAACAAAGCCGAGATCAAAGAAGAACATTTGGAACCTATTGCTGAAATTGTAGATGAAGATGAAAGTATTGCACAACAAATTATTGATGCTGCTCGTGCTTCCATGGGTACCGATATCTCACCCGTCGATATGATCAACGTTTTGAACTTTGCCGACCGTGTCATTAGTTTGGCTGATTACCGTAAGAAGTTACATGAATACTTGATCTCCAAGATGAGTCATGTTGCTCCTAACTTGGCTGCTTTGATTGGTGAAGTCGTTGGTGCTCGTTTAATTTCTCATGCTGGTTCGCTTACAAACTTGTCGAAATATCCTGCTTCCACTCTTCAAATTTTGGGTGCTGAAAAGGCTCTTTTCCGTGCTTTGAAGACAAAGGGTAACACTCCCAAGTATGGTCTTATTTATAACTCTTCTTTCATTGGTCGTGCTGGTACCAAGAACAAGGGTCGTATGTCTCGTTACCTTGCTAACAAATGTACTATTGCTTCCCGTATCGATTGTTTCACAGGTATGTAATACATTTTAAAGTATGTCAGAAGAAGGAATTGAAAGCTAACTTTTAATTAATTTATTTAGATCTTCCTTCTGATAAGTTTGGTCAAGCACTTCGACAACAAGTTGAAGAACGTTTAGCATTCTTTGATTCTGGAGCTACACCTGAAAAGAATGTTGATGTTATGAAGCGTGTTATTGATTCAATTGATGATGATGAAGAAGAAGTTGCAGTACCAGAAGAGCCTGTTAAGGCTGGTGTTAAGCGTACCGCTGAAGAACCTGCTGAAGAACCTACCAAGGATAAGAAGGCAAAGAAGGATAAGAAGGAAAAGAAGGATAAACCTGAAAAGAAGGATAAGTCTGAAAAGAAAGAAAAGAAGGAGAAGAAGGAGAAAAAGGAAAAGAAGAAGAAGAATAAGGATTAAGTTATTTAATAGTTTTCATTCACATAAATTTTCCTCACTTATCTCTTTTTTTTTAATTTCTCGATCTGCCGTTTTCTTTTCTTTTTTCCCCATCCCCCATTTATTCTATTTCTTTTTTTCTTTCATGTAAACTCAAAACTACAACAACCTTTTTTTTACGCATTTATTTTTTTTCTTATATTTTTCTTCGTTTTTATAGTGCTTTTTTTTTACTCTTTTCTCTCTATTATTTTTTTTGCATTGCATCCCAAAACAACTTGTATACAAATTAAACTTTTTTTATCTTTTTTGATGTAATTTTATGATTGTTTGTTTTGTTTTTTATATCAAATCATGGTATCTAACGTGTTGTGACAAGGGATGATTTACATTTGATGTATGAAGAATAACATAGATAAGCTGTGGATCTAATGATAATAATGAAAAGATATGATTGCTGTTTTTATATTAAAAATTGATAAAAAATGAAACGGTTGGGGAGAACAAGAAAAAGTGATATGACATGATATTTGAAAGGATTGTTTCACAAAAGGGGTCTTTTTAATCTGTCAAACGTTGATATACAATGTTGGAGTATATACAAACAATACATTTCCATCGCACAAAGCCAATTTATGGGCTGAATGACATAATTACGTAACTCTACTTGGGAACAACGTACTTAATAGATAGATTGGAATTTTTATTGCTAACTCCTGCTTTATGTATTATGATATAACATTAACTGGCGTAAAAAAAAATCAGGGATGAGGAAAGGAGGAGAGAGAGGGGGGGGGAGTGGCTGTTATACAAATACTTAATCTAATAATATTAAAAATAATGAGACTCATGAGAAGGCTTACGTACGGAATGAAATTCATTGTATCACGAGATTTCTTTATGTGCTGTATAAAATGTTGTAAAATAAAAAATGGCACTGCATTTTTATTTGGTTTCATAATTTTTTATTCTTTTTGTGTACGGGGACGCCGAGAGAATCTTTCTTTCTTTTTTTTTTTCTTTTCTTTGTTTTTTCCTTTTAACACACACACACACACACACACACAGATTTACATATCTAAACAAACCTTTTTGATATCTTTATTTCTTTTATATGATTTTATTACAATAATGGATCAACTGGTAAATTCTATTCAACAAACTTATGAGTCTGCTAGCTTATCTTCTTTGATTCTCTTGGAACTCTTTTTATTCGCAGTGTGTATACATTGTTGTTTACCGCAGCGACACCGTCAAGCCCGTACTATTAAACTCGCCACATCCACTGATCATGTTTGGAATGTTTTAATGGATATACATCGATACCCTCAATGGCGTTCACATGTTGTAAGTGTTCAATCATTATTGGGACAGCAACACTTGGAATATGTTGCTCGAACACGACAACATCTTGAACATAAACAAAACCCAGCAACTGCAGCAAAAACTTTAAATACAACACGCGTACGAGCCATTGACATGAATCGGATTAATGATACAACATTAATTCGAACTGATCGAGCAACAAAAGTTACCTCATCTAAATCGTCGTCGTCATCATCATCATCATCACCATCATTATCCTTATCGTTATCAAATAATGGAATAGTACAAAACAAAGGACAACAACAACAAGAACTTAAATTTCCCCGATCATCCTTTGAAAGAGAATGGGAAATACATGTTCGACCAACGGACAGTAACATCAATGATGGTAATAATAGTGAAAGTGAAAGTTGTTTACTTACATTGATTGAAACGGTTCGTAGTGAAGGATATTTAGCACGTTGGCTTGGACCTATTTTTGGAGGATTCCACAGAGTATCGCAACGATTTTTATTGGATTTGGTACGAGAAATTGATCGACAACAAAAACAACGTGTATTGTTGGATAATGAAGCATTGTGTGAATCACCCGTTTCATTAATACAACATCACCATCATCATCATTATCATCATAGTAAGCAACATGTACTGAATGGAGTGTATAGTACAGCTGTGACGGTATAAACCATACATATATACTCTATGTATGCACTTGCATTATCACATTATACCTTATTCTTAACTTTATAAAAGAATTATTCAACATTATCCATCATCGTACGTACATTCATATCCTCTTTTTCTCTCTTCAAAATCATCTTTAAGTACTATTTTTAGTATTATATGTATATCATCAAAAACTCTTCATCTTTTTTTTTCCCTTTTCTCTTCATTAATTATATTCATAATAAAAAATGTTTGATATTTAAGTTATATAATGGAAGTTATATACAAAAAAGAAAAAATGAGTCATTGTTTGATATTTGCAAAATGTGTGGTAGTAGGAGTATGAATGATATCATTGTTATTCTTGTTGTTATTATCGTTATCATCAAAAGAATAAGTAGTAGTGGCAGTACGAGTAGTTTTTGATAAACCAACAAGTGAAATGGCATCTGCTAAATCGTTGGCTGATTTATTTATTTCTTTTCTTGCTTGTATTCTTGGCTTTGATATTGGAATACGTGATGTGTGTTTATGTACACGTTCTCTTCTCTCTTTACATCGTCTTAAAAGTTCCCTCTGACTATTCTTATTATTATTTTGTGATTTCTTTTTTAGATCAGAATTTTTATCAGTCAACATCCTTGCTCTTGTTGTAGTAGTTGTTGTAGTTGATGCTAAAGATGGTGAGCGCCATGTATTAAAAGAATTATTATTGGTATGTGTTGAATTGTTGGTATTATTGGTATTATTATTATTATTATTATTATTATTAATATTTAGCCAGTGACTATTGTGATATTCCATTGGCAAAAGCAAAAAATGAAAAAAAAAAATAAAGAAAACAGTTGATGCAGGACTTTTATTTTTTGTTCTGATTTCTAATATCTGCAAGGTTTTGAAATTTCATTAAAAGTATAGCGGGTTACAGATATTGGGTGAAGGGTATATAATAGTTTTGGGATAGCGATGAAGATGTTGTGATATTGTAATTGTTAGATAAATTGATACGGCATTAGGAGTAAGTATCAAGTTTCTTTTTGATCTTCAAAGTCCACTTTTTCAAATAAGGACGAAAAATTAAGTACAAGCTTTGTCTGTGACAATGGTAAGGGCACCAACACCAAGAACAAGAGTAGTGGATGTTGGCACTTCAATAACGATTAATACAACTATTGAAACAATGAACTGTTGGTGACGTGGTAAGTCTAGCAAATATGTTGGTGGTAATATTTATTTAACATCATTAATATAAGATAGACTTTGAGCATTGATAAATCTACGAATGGCCCTTACAAATTTAACGTTTTTGAGAAATGAGTAAAAACACCGACAACATTATTTTGAAAGTACCATTTGCTAAACTAAAAACCGACTCCTCGGTTCCCTACAATGAAACATTATTTGCTTTTTACGGATCATTGGGGTTTATATTAGCCCTATTGCTTTTTGGAGCAATGTTCAACTTGACAGTCGATATCCATGTATGTAAAAATGTGGGTGGCAGCTGCTGTTGCTGCCTCACACTCCTTGCTGTTGTTAGAGAAGAACGACCCCAAGTAATCAACATTTTACTTTCCATATCTCCTGCTCTTTTTTCTATCCGCATCTTTTTCTAATTTTAATAAACTTTATTGTTTAATATATCAAATATATTTTAAGCTATTTTACACAAAATTCTGTTCCAGCATTTGTTGTGTTACACTGCGAGGCGAGGTAAAAGAGATTGACCCTTTATTTAATATAGTACATTCAACCGGTATCCTATATCTTTGTAAACGCATGCAGATAAAGTACACCGCTGACAATGTATTATTACTATCATAGGTATTCAACACAGGATGTTATGTTTGACTTGAAATCGTCAGGCACACCTGGTGACATTCGTTTAGTATTACATCGTTGATCATCCTACAGAACATAGTAATTGTTTATATGAGTATTATTGTAAATTAAATATATGAACATGAATTAATGAGTAATTAATGCCAGGTTAAAAATTGGAGACTTTTATTGTGTGTTTTCGAAATAACAACATAAATTCAAGTCATAATTTTTTTTGTAGTTAGTGTTGATAAATAGACTATCTTGCTGCACCATCTATAGGAATTAAGAGAATTAATATTAACAAATGCACCAGCATTGTGACATAGTACCATTACGTATGTTCCCAAAAACAATGTTTACGCTTTTTGATTTTTTTTTACGTACCCTTGTTGCTCTTATAAGTTTCATGCATCATGATATGATCGCCTGCGATTCGTGACAGGTATCGAGATCTATGAAAATATATTCGCTTTTTACGATTACGTAATATCCAGAATTATGATTCTAAAAACAAAAATCGTTTCAATACTTCTCTTTGCGAGAGTGGTGAGATTTGATAAAACTAAATTATTTTTCAATTATACGTACTATTAAGCGAACAGGAGAAAACTATAATAGCCACTGTCTTGATATTGTAACGTTTTATTATTATTATTATTGCTTCAGTTAGATGGTAGATATAATCAGAGTATTAAAGTACATGTAAATTTGAAATGCGGGAATCTGTTTATCATACTGTAAGCTAGAATGTATACATGGAGACCAGTATCACAAAAAAAAATACTAGTGATAAATTATTCTAATTATTGAACTGTATAGTATTTAAGACTAAGACTTGTTTCAGTACACACCTCTTTTCTTTTTGATGTTATATTGTATAAAAGTTTTTTAAACTTGGATCTTAAAATATAAAGGTTACTTTTTAAATATACTTGTACCTGGATTAGGCTTACATTTTGGTGAAACCCAACCATCATTTTTTCTTTTTTTCTTTTTCTTGTAACATGGTAACACCGAGCGAATAAGCAACTGGGGTTACTAAGTCACAATCAGACTCACAAGCAGTAAATTTCATTTCCCAGATTTTTTTTTTTTTTTGAAACCGAAAGAACAAAAAAAAAAAAAGCTTGGGAGCTTTCTTTTTCTCTTGGGAACAAAGGACAAACAGCACCGTATTTTTTCTGCTTAATAAAAAAAAAACGATGAATAGCATTGTCAATAGTTTGCTCAATGGCTTTTCAAGCATGCTTGCCATTGATCCAGACGCTTCTAACGATGGATCGTGTGCTTGTACTGGATCCGTGGGTGGAACTTGTTGTAAAGAACAACCTCAAGAACAACAACAACAGCAAAAAGAAATAGTCAAAAACGAAATCGAATCTATGAAAATTATTTATTCCAGTTTAACTGGAACTGCCAAAACTTTTGGAGAAGAACTGATACGTCAATTGTTGGCAGCAGAAAAAAATATTACGATTAAGGAATTAGAACTGGTTGATATTACTGAATATGATAATGACGATTTATTGACAGAAACTTCTGTTTGTGTATTTTTGTTGTCGACTTATAATGTAGAAGGACCTTTGGACTGGTAAAGTGCTCTTTTATTCTTATTACTATTATTGACTTAGCTGTAGTTATTTAATGGGGGAGGTTTTGTATATGATTGCTCTTGAAGATAAGAGTAATCACTCTTGCTTTATTTTTGAAACATGTATATTAATTATATATTCCATAGGTTCACCAAATGGTTAAGAGATATAAGATATGATTGGCGAGTCGATCGGTTAGCATTACAAAAACTTCGCTATGCTGTATGTGGTTTAGGTGATTCAGCTTATGGTGATGAATTCAATGTGGCATCACAACAAATCGACAAATGGTTGGGTCAGTTAGGTGCTACACGTATCTATCCATTAGGTTCATGTGACAAGAATGCAGATCAAAAGGCTCAATTTGATGAATGGGCACGTCAATTCATTAATGAATTACATGATAAACAATCATTGGAATTTTCACCCGCAAAAATTGAATACGGATCAGATGGCGAAGAAGAAGAAGAAGACGAGGAAGAATCTTCCAACAATAAAGAAATCGATGTAGATGGATCAGGTGATGAAATGTTGGATGTTGAGGATATGGGTAAAATGGCTGGTAAACTTAAAGCAGCTAAAGCAAACCGGGCACGCGAAGAACAAGAATTTGAAACTGCTCAAGCAAAAGCAAAACGTAGTATTGGTACCGATGATGGAGTTGTGAAAAAGGCAGATCAGCCAAGAGCTATGGTATCTCCCATGTTGCACAAAAATTTGACCAAGCAAGGTTATAAGATTGTTGGTACACATAGTGGTGTGAAGATTTGTCGATGGACAAAGAGTGCATTGCGTGGTCGTGGTTTTTGCTATAAACACAGTTTCTATGGTATCCAAAGTCATCTTTGTATGGAAACAACTCCTTCGTTGGCATGTGCAAACAAGTGTGTTTTCTGTTGGCGTCATCACACCAATCCTGTTGGTACCAAATGGTAAGGGATTTTGTATATAGCGTTGAAAGGATGAAAAGGATGATTTTTTTAACATGTTAGTAACAATTAACTTTTAATGTACTTATATTCATATGTATAAAATAGGAGATGGCAAGTGGACGATCCAAAATTCATTTTGGATGGTGCTATGGAAAACCATTATAAGATGATTAAACAATTAAAGGGTGTACCAGGTGTGAAAGCAGATCGATTCCAGGAAGCATCTACAATTCGTCACTGTGCTTTATCACTTGTCGGTGAACCTATTTTCGTAAGTCTTTCTATTTTTTTTTGAACAAAAGTGAAATCTTGCTTTATGAAGAAGAAGGGAAAAGGGGTTATTATTCATCAAGAATAACCAGAAAAAATTAATCGAATATTCATGATAATTATAGTATCCACACATCAATGAATTTGTTAAACTTTTGCACGAGCATAACATTTCATCGTTCTTGGTAACAAATGCCCAGTTCCCAGATAAGATTGCTGAAATGGAACTTGTGACGCAACTTTACGTCAGTATTGATGCTGGTACCCGAGAAGGTTTGAAAAAGATCGACAGACCCTTATTCAGAGATTTCTGGGAACGCTTTTTGGACAGTTTAGAAGCATTGGCAAATAAGGGCCAACGAACCGTATACCGTTTGACTTTGGTCAAGGACCACAATACCGAAGAATTAGACAACTATGTAGAATTAGTACGACGTGGTCGTCCATCCTTTATTGAAGTGAAAGGTGTAACTTATTGTGGTTATAGTGGCGCAAGTAACTTGACCATGGCCAATGTACCATATCATCACGAAGTCGTAGATTTCTGTCAAAAGTTATGTGACAAATTGGGTAATGGATATGAATTAGCTGCAGAACATGCTCACTCATGTTCCATTTTAATTGCCAAGTCTGATTTCAAGATTAATGGTGAATGGCATACACATATCGACTATAACAAATTCTTTGAATTGATCAAGAGTGGTGAACCATTTACCGATATGGATTATGTAGCAAAGACACCTGATTGGGCTGTTTATGGAGCAGAAGCAGGTGGATTTGATCCAGAAGAAACTCGATTTTATCGTAAAAACCGAAAAGCGGAAGCTGCTGCTGAAGCTGCTAAAACGGCTGCTACTGTTGCTGCTGAAAAAGCAGCTGCTATTGCCTCTGCATAGATAACACAGCTTTCCTTCCTTCCCCTCACCTTCCCCTCCCCCAAAAAAAATAAATTTCAATCTTATTCTTTGCTCATGTATATTTTTCTTTTCTTCAATACTTTCTAAAATAAATAACTTATTTTATAACTTTTTGTTTCCTTTACCCATTCTATTTAATATGGCTAATACAAGTGGTAATGGTGAGTATAAGTAAAAAAAAACTTATAGTAATTGATGTATCCAGTAATGCTATTTTTACTGTTAATCTTTTCAATCGAATTATTATATTCTAGAAAATTTCTAAATTAGTTGCATTAATAGAGGTCTTTTTTATTCCTCTTTTGCTCAGTATGAAATATACGTATAATAATAGGTCTATCCAATTCATAACATTTATAAACTCCATATTCATTCAAATGATGACATACTACATCGATATTACACTCATGATACACAACCGGAATATACACTCCATCTTACGATTTATATACATATACATATATATATATATAGAGAGAGAGAGAGAGAGAGAAAGATTAGATTATAAAAAAATGCGCCTATTACTTTTTTTATTGAGTAAAGTGTATAAATAAAATATGTTTCTACAGTAAAAAAGACAAAATACATGAAATAGTGGATAAAAAAAACACAAATAAAAATGATAAAAAACGAAATATGAAAATGTAAAATGCAAGAGAATAAATTAAAAGAAGATGGGAGGAGAAAATACAATTGTTTTAAAAATATAAAGATTTGCGTGGTAACATGGACATAACGCCACCAACAAGTAAATAACGTGTAGCAAACATGGCAACGAGTGCAGTTCCATACATAGCAGGACGATAGAAAGGACCAAGTTTAATCAAGATTTTAACTAAAGAAAAAAAAGAATCCAATTAGTTCTTTATCTTCATATTACAAAGCTGATAAAATACAAACTTACTTGGTGGAGGAGCAAAAAGATAATTCAAATTAAGACCTGAACGAAGAGCACAAACATGCAATAAAGGTGAATGGAAGAAACCATAAACAAAGAATGATAATAAGGCCATATTAGGTGAAGCAGGTAAAACAAGGTAACGACCCGAATAAATCATGTAAATGGGGGCTATTAAAATCAACGCATGTTCTAAAGAATCGGATAATTGTTGTCAGTAAAAAACGAAACTCCGCACATAATTTTTTTTTTTTGCTTCTTTAAAAAGCTTATTTTACCGGCAAAAAAATTAAAGGTTTCAAGGAATAAATCATGACCACGTAAATCAGGGAAAGCCAAAGCAGCATAACCACCCCATTGAGTATGTAAATAAATATTGAATAAAATCTTGGATACCAACTTTTCAGGAGCAGACATGACCGAGATTAATAACAAAGCACCCATATGACAAGGTTGAAGCATAAAAAGACCTGTACCCCGAATCAATTTATGTGTCAATGTCAAACTTAATGAGCCAATCAATGAACCCAATAAAAGCTTTTCAGTCCAACTTGCCGGGGCTGTGGGTACAAATGATGTCAAAAGTTTAAAGTTTAATGTATCTGGTCCAAGGGCTCGCATGAAAAAATAAGAAGCTGCGGATGCAAATGCACTTGATAAAAATACAATTTCAATGGCATGTTGTCTTGGATGAACATACCTTAATAAATAAAAAATTAAAAAAAAAGAAGAAGAGTGAATACCATATGCAATTTAGTCATAATAATTTATATACCTTACTAGGTTAAGTATGGTTTTATTTATTTATTTATTTCACTTACCAAGAACCCTTAACGGACTGACTCCAGTCATTGTCAATGGGTAATTCAGCAGCAACCTTTCGAATGAGACGTTCAAGACGATTAGCTACGGGATCCCAAACATTACGAAGGAGACTAATTACTGGAGCCATTTCGGAAGGGTTTTGAAATGGAGGGTGTCGTTTGAGGGAAGGAGAAAGAAAGAAAAGAAGAAAAAAAGATAATTCGTTCGAAAATGTTTTTTTTTTCTTTCAGGCACAAAGAAATTTAAATCTCAGGGCATCGATTTCACCCAATATTTGTGTGAGCCTGTCAATTTTAGTGTGGAGTTATATAAAATGAAATTTCATTGGATCCATCTTTGATGAGAAGCTTATTGGATGTTTTTTCTTTTTGTCGATCCTCCTTACAACTTTATAAACTGTCAAAAAGGGCATAATTCATTATTATTATTGAGACAACATTACGCCCCCCCCCAATTAAAATTTTGCAGGCAAAGTTTCTTTTACTCATCTATAAGAAAAGATATCGTTTCTATTAAAGCTTGTGTTTTACTTTCTGTGATTCGTATTCAGACAAGTTACCCATTTTTTTTCTAGTAATGCTCTTCTTCCAAATATTGATCCAGCGCTGTTTTCTACGTAAACGATTTTATAAGGAAAGTAATGTGACATAAAATATCTCAAGTCTTGTTTACCCTATTAAAAATATCCAGTTTTATTACATAATCAATGCAATATTCTTAATAATGATGTTTGACATCTGAATTATTATTTAGATCGTAGTATACATATTCAATAATTTGAGAATGAATAGAAAAAAAAGGCGTCTTTATTAAATATTTTTATTATTTAACAGTTCTTTACATACTTATAAATGAGACCGAACAAAGAAAAATAAAAAATAAAACAAAGAGTCGTTTTTCTTTTACTATAAGTTGTCGTTATTGTTATTGGTTTCTTGTGTAATTTCAATAACCTTATTTCTTTTAAGATTAAATTTAACCACACGTTTTGGAGAAGATGATATTGTTGTTGTGGATGATGAAGATGCTGTTGTGGATGATGATAATGATAATGGTGATGATGTAGTATTATGATTATTATTAGTAGTAGGAGGAGTAATATTGTTATTTTTTACACGCATAGTACTATTGGATGTCATTTTGGAAGACGATGTAGTGGATGATTGTAATTTTTGTTCTGCTGCTAATTGACGTCTTCTTCTTACTTCATTAGCACCTTCTTCCATCATTTTTTTTCTTGCAATCGTTCTTGCTTCTCTTGCTTCCCTTTCTTCTCGTACACGCCATACTTTAATTTGTTGAGCACGTTTTGCTTCTCTTTTTCTTTTTTCTTGCATCGTTAGTCGAGGGGGTGCTGGATCGTCTTCTTCTTCTTCCTTTTCTTCTCCTTTGGTTAATTTCTTTTCCTTTTCATTTACTTTTTTAGCCATCGGTACATCCGCTTCTCGTGTTTTTGATGAGGTAAATCGATGACCTGTGATAAAACCTGCTTTGGGGTTCTGTGCAGGTGATGAAGGTCGTGGTACAAGACTAGATCGTTTTACAACTGGTGATGAGGGTCGTGGTACATGGCTTGATCGATTTACAACTGGTGATGAAGGTCGTGGTACATGGCTTGATCGATTCATAGCTGGAGATGAAGGTCGTGGAACATGACTAGATCGATTAACCACTGGTGATGAAGGTCGTGGTGGTAATGTGGATGCTGATGTTGTAGAGGATCGATTACCATTCACTGGCAATGATCGTACCAATGTGGGTGATACAGGTCGATGTTGCATTCCAAGCTTCGTAGATGTTGATGATGAGGGTGTTGGACGTATAATAGTTGGTGATTTATGTTGCTGCTGTTTCTTTTGTTTTATAGCTCCTTTTTGTTTTTCTATACCCGTTGTTGATAACTTAGCTGTCAACGAAACAGTAGGTCGAGTAATGACACCTGATGCTTTACTAGAGGTTCGTTTATTGGTAGTCATTGATGTAGAGCTGGATTTTCGAATAGGAATTCTGCTGGATGAAGTGGATGAAGAAGGCGATAATGGAAGTCTAGTACTAAAGCTGGATGAAGGTGATAGTACTACAGATGGAGTCAATTCCTGTTCAGTTATATCTGACTTAATGAATGATGATGCCGTGATATTGTTAACAGAAGAAACCGATTCTAAATCTTCTTCTTTTTCCTGTTCAATAACAATTGGTTCTTTTATAGTTTCTGTTGTGAACCCAGCTAATAAAAACCCCTGATTGTCTTTGTTGTCGTCAATGAATAATGAATTTTCTTTTTCGTTTTCCGCAGTAATAGATGTTGAAATAATTAGTTCCTCTCTTTCTTCTTTTGTTCGTATAGCAGTAGCCAAAGTTGCTGTAATTAATTCTTCCTCTTCTTGCTGTTTTGTAGTAATCAAAGTTGCTTTAACCGGTCTTTCCTTTATTTCTTCTTTTTCTTCTTCTGATTTTTCAGTGGTAAGTGAAGGTGTAAGAACTAATTCGTCGTTTTCTTCCTCTTGTTGTTCAGTTGTGGTCGATGTCGAAATAATTGGTTCCTTTTCTTCTTCTTCTGAATTTTCAGTGGTAAGTGAAGGTGTAAGAACTGATTCGTCGTTTTCTTCCTCTTGCTGTTTAGTTGTGGTCGATGTCGAAATAATTGATTCCTTTTTTTCTTCTTCTGACTTTTCAGTGGTAAGTGAAGGTGTAAGAACTGATTCGTCGTTTTCTTCCTCTTGCTGTTTAGTTGTGGTCGATGTCGAAATAATTGATTCCTTTTTTTCTTCTTCTGACTTTTCAATAGTAACCTGGAATTCTGTAAGTAATTCTTCCTCGTTTTCAGGGACTGAGTGAATAGCGAGCTCGTTAACCGATGTAGTGAGTGGCGTTTCGTTTTGTTCCTTTTGATTCAATTCACTTTTGGGTAATGAAAAAGATTCTGGTTCTTGTTGATGAATTATAGAAGCGTTAAAAGATAATGAAGATGACTTGTTTTCCGAATAGGATACAGTGGCAGTTGTATTGGATGTCTCAAGTGAGGTAGAAGCAGAATTAAGATCTACTCGTAACTTTTCTTCCTCTTCTTGTTCTTGTTCTTGCTCAGCAGATATGCTAAATGCTGTTTCTTTTGCTGCTGTTGTTGTAGTAGTAGTAGACACGTCTGGTGAAGAAAATAAGCCTTCTGTATTATCCGAAAGTGTTGTAACAGTTGATGTTGAAGAAATGGATTCTGATATTAATACTGTAATTGGTTTTTGTTCTTTTTGTTCTTCTTCTTGGTGGTGATGATGTTTAAAGCTGGTATCAGGAGTTGTAGAAATGAATTCTTGCTGTTGTTGTGGTGGTAATGGTATTTGCTCTTCTTGATTTATTATGGAAACAGGTGACTCAATGATTGGTACATATGATGTCAATAGAGTTGATTGCTGATTATTTGAATGCTCTGGTTGGATGATTACATCAGCAGTAGCACTCGTAGTGGATACTTGACAAGGTGCAGAATAAGCTTTTAAACGTCTTAATGATGATATAGGTGAAATAAGAAAAATATGTGAATTATAAATACCGCGTGCCGTTGCAGTTCTTGCTACAGGCAAGCGTTGATCAACCGTACGCAAACTTTGGCTTGCAATGGGAAAAAATATTTGAATTGGATTTCTCACATAAGAAAATGAATTAGTGTTATAAACGACGGCGTTGTTGTCTTGATTGTTATTTGAATCAGTAATATTCGTCGTTGTCGTCGTCGTATTTATTATCATGTAATTTTCGAGATGACTATCTTTTTTTTATTGTTATTTTTGGTAAAAAGAATGAATAAGTTCAAAAAAAAAAAGAAGGAACGGGGCTTGAGTTGAAATATATATAATATATGTTTATATATATATATATATATATATATATATATAAGCACAGGCTATTTTGGGGCTCTCCACAAGCTTTCCTTTTATATATGAAAAGCTTGTGCGTTTAAAAAATCAGCACAAAAGCAAAAAAACTGGTATTTATAATATGACCAAGGAAAGTAAACTTTTATATAAGAAGAAAAAAAAAGGGGAGGTGGGGCTGAAGAAAGTAAAAAATATCCCCTGTTTTTTATTATGAACCCCTCTTTTTTTTTGTGCTTCTCTTTTGTACTGTTCTTCCATGACACTCGTCGGGCAATGGAATTTTTTATTTTATTTTGTCAGTAGGAGAGAATATATATGCAGAATTTTTACTAAAAAAATGTGTCGGCTGCATATATTAATGCTCTTCTATACCATCAAGTGCCTCTATATAAAGATCCTTGTAACCAGGTTACATAATATCGATCGTCTTCTTTCAAGTCGTACATACATTTCTCTTTTTTATTTTTATTGTTACTGCTATACAAGTGAAATATTTGTCACAAAAGAATTTTTTATATAACTTTTTAGCACTATATCCTCAATTAAAACAAATGTATTACATGTCTTTTTTTTTCGTTTATGCAAATTGTTTTTATCTAGAGCAGTATAAAGACATTGCCAGTATAAAAACAAGTATATCCCACATATTCATTTATTGGTAAGGAATGTTTTTATATAAGTTATATATTTTGACATCATATAAATTTATTCTTCCTATTTCACAAAATCAAATGATGGCCATGTTGTAATAATAAATATCGCCGTTCTTTAATAGAACAATAAATTAACAGCTATTAAGAAATGTTATCGTTATCTGACCTCTACTTCTAGGTTAGATAAAAAGCGAGTTGGACAGAGAAATGCTTCAAGGTTTTTACTGTTGGACAATGATTGCCTTTTCTTTTTGAGAATAACGGAACAAAAACATAGTGAGCTATATAAGTAAAAATATAGAATAAGTTCGAAATGATTTAATATTTCTATTGAAACAGAAAATAATGGAGTACGTATATTGTATCTTATGATAAAGCTTGAGTTTACAGAAAAAAAATGCAGAATAATTGTGGTCCAGTCGTAGAGGATTTGTGCCATTGATCTCTAGTTGAAAACTATTTTTGTTCAAGAAATAGAATCTTACAGAGCAAATTTTTCTATGCCTCTATTTACAGTTAAAGGGTCGAGGGGGGGGGAAGCTTGTAATTTAATGTATTACTGCATAATTATGGTTATAACTTTATTATCAATAACAAACTAGAAGTAGACTTAAAGTTAACTTCCTCACATTTTGATATACACTGCAAATGAAAAAAAAACGATCCTTTTGTTATAATCTTTAATTTCAATTTATAAGTTTACATTAATATAAGGTATGTGGTATGTAAATAGTTATATGTTTCTACTTTAAAAACTTGTTGCTGTTAAAAAAATTGCCATCCACCACTACGCATTCTAGCTGTTGACATATTCCCTCTTCTTGTGCTTCTAAGATAAATTTGACCACCACATTGTTTGTAAATTTGTAGTCTTTCTTTAAGCAAATCGTCAAAATGTATACTATCGTCAAAGAACTAAAATATGACGATATTGTTTGAGTAAAAAGAAGCATTATATAGAGAAAATATAAATATTGTAATAAATCATGAAAAATGGTGAATGAGCAAGCGAGCCTTTTTTATTATAATAATTATAGAACATAAGATTGATATTAGTAAATAATTGAGCTAGATCAAGGTAAACCAGAGTACGATTAGCTGCCGTCGATTCCCACAGCAAGTGTTTATAATATATGTGAACAATGAACGCAAAAAATGTATTTCACCTCTTTTCTTTCTTTGTTATTTTTAAGCTTTAGCTTCAACAAAGACACCATCAAGTAGGTATAATCAAGCAATTTGGTGATTATTTTAGTATGGAGAAACTTGGTGCAGCATATTATTTGTCTTTCTAATTGAACTACTTTGTTAAACAGCTGCATGTATATATGTCTTTATATCAAACTTTACTTTTGCAGTAATATTTATAAATTACAATTTTGTCAGAGATTTAATATCTAGTATATAAACACTATATACATTTTTTTTGTTTATTATCGGGACACGACAAAAATATCATAAATGAACAAATATATTAACCTTTTTTAAAATAATACAACGTAGTATTTTTGCTACTACTTGTTGATCCAGATCGCTTACTAATAATAGTAAACAAGCCAAGAGACGCCACAATACTGTCTCGAATGTAGACAGTGTGGTAATGTCTTGTGTTTTACCCACGAATAATGCCATTCAAAAACTTGGAGGCACATCCCAAATCTACTATTTCCTTTTTTATCCAAAATATACGAATTTGGAAAATTGATAGTTCCAGCATAGTTCCAAGATATCTTGGCTTCCCATTAACAATAATAATGGTACACAAACGCAAGGGCGCCAAGCGAATCGACCGGATATAAATATCACAATAAATTCTGTTCCAGTTTTATTTTCTTTACCTCACAAAAAATTACAATAATAACAAATTATGGATTACAAAGCTCCTCTTTTACCTTCAAATACAACAGAAACACTCAATGATAATGAATGCTATCGTCATCGACGTCTATCAAAATGGGCTATTACTCTCAGTGCAATTGCTTTAACCTGTACTTTCTTGTCAGGTTATTCTCATTATCGTTCTATAAATAATGAGTCATGTACCATTACTACATCGTCTACATTTGTGGGACAAGAAGATCAATCAGTAGGAGCCTTATTGGAAAGTACATTATCGTCAAATGGTTATTGGTGTCCTCAGCCTTCTGATTCATGGGAAACAGTTGCCTCCGAATTCACTGTTCCTGCATCAGTTTATCAAGGATTGGATATTCAACAAAAAGTTTCAAAACATGTCAATTTTCAGGTATATGACAATAACACAATTGTTTTCCTTTTGTAAAAATAATAATAATTGGGATCTAACTTTATTTTTACTATTATTTCTTTTCATACTAATCAGACCGGTTATGCCAACGTTGTTGTTGACGACACTATTCAAGAAACAACAGTGCATATTGATTTGTCGTTTTATAATCCTGATGACCAAGAATTTGTTGAAATTCGAACAGAAGAAAGAAAATCAGAGGGTTTGCTTTTCTTAGTTATTGATGTAAGTTTTTTTTTTCTTTTTCTTTCAGTATATTTCCATTACTCTTACTTTCATCTCGAATAAAAGGCACTAATATACAAAAGTTTACATTTATATAAAAAAAATTATAGCTTAAGCATCCACACCCTGTAGATAATTATCGTATCTGTTTGAAGGCCGATGTGACAGTAACACTTTCTTCCTCATCAGTTTTGAACACGCTTGCTCTTTCGCTTCCTAATGAAGTAATTACCGTCCATGGTGATGACAATCCAGTTTTTTCTAGTTTAGTTTTGAGAACTGCCAATGGTCGTATTACAACAACCGAATTTGTTTCCAGTAATAGTATTGTATTGTCAACTGCAAATGGTGGTATCCAAACAAGTGGCTTGCGTGGAACCGATATTGAACTTTCGACTGCTAATGGTTATATTGATGCCAATATCGATTCTCTGTCCGGTAACTTGATTGGATCTTCTGCTAATGGAAATATTGATATTAATATTGCAAGCATCTCTGGAACCTCAAGCGAAGTAAAAGTTACTACAGTTAATGCAAATATCGATGTATCTCTGGTAAGTAATCTTAAGACAATGATCATTACTTCGTTTGTATAGAAAAAAAAGAATATGATACTCACAATGAATATGTTTATGTTATTTTATACTAGCCTGATGCATTTGAAACTTCATTTGATCTTTCAACTGTAGTTGGACATAATAAGATCCAGAGCAATGACCATCCAGAAAAAATTCATTACAAAGGATCTCATAATGGTCGCCATGTTCAAGGTCACTATGGTGATAACAAACAGCAAACTGAAAATGCTGTAAAAATATCATCTGTCTCTGGACGCTCTTCGGTAGTTTTTGTTTGAAGAATAAATATATATAACTTTTTTACTTGTTTTTTTGATAATCAAATAAAATACTGTGCTCTTTAATATTCTTCTAATTATTTTTTCATCTTATGATAACTCTTACGGATTAAAACTAGCCTTTGTATATTGTTTAATAATTAAACTCATAGCACAGTTTATCTTTTTATAGAAATATCAATTGAAAAATGAGTAGATGTCATTTGGCCGGGTATTTCTTTAATTCAAACAATAACAACACTATTAATAAGAGCTGACGAGCATTTTAAACATTATCCTGCTTACTTCAAACAGCCCAATAATAAATTATTATAAAGAGATCAAAGCAGCTAACTTCTTTGATTCTGCTCAATATCTCCTAAACTATCATGATAGTTGTAGCTACAAAAACTTAACACTTAACTATCACCGGCGGCGGGACAATGAATCTTACTGGCATTAATTTAAAATGGGACTTTTTTTTATTTACATTAGAAGATAACCATATACAAAAATAAATCTTTTGATCAGTGTTCAAGGTACACAAAAAAGTTGGACAGTTGGAGCAAAACATATGTCCATTCATATTTGAAAAATTAACCCAAAGCTGAGATCTTCCAATGCCCGAATACGAAACCTATTAAAAGACAAGTTACGTACGAGAATTGTTTTCAGAAGATAACTAAAAAAGAATCGCAGAAGAATATAAGCAGAATAGTAATGGGCTATTGTGTTGGTTTGTGAATAAGAGAAATATCGTCAAAAAATTATATATCACAAGTAGGCACTAATCACCACGGCTAAAAATTGCATGCAATTGCCTAATTCTTTATAAATATAATTTATAGGCTATGAAATGCCATGCTTCTCCATAAATATGCATAAAAAAAGACAACAATTCATTTTCATGGAAATAAATCCATGAATCTCTATTACAAAAATTAACGAATCTGAATGACAATGTATGACTCTCAATGATATAAAAAAAATATCTACGTACATATGAATATGAATGAAAATGCATGCTTTGTAAATATGAGTGATAATCTATGAAATCTCGCTAGGGTGATTATCCCATTGGCGGAAACTTGGTGCGACGGTTTTTTCATTTTGGCGTTGGCAATTTTTATGATATTTCGCGTAGAAGTATTATCAATTTGGCGCATGATGAATTAAAGCTTTGCGTCTTGGTTATATATTTTTGCGTATTGATCATACGATAATGACGTACAGTAAATTATAATTTGGTAGTTTACAATCCACCATCGAGCTTCGTATAATATTTTATTTCTTTGGTGATACATCATAAGTATAGAAGATTTAAATAAAAGCTACAACATTCCTTCTTCACGAGCAGCTCCTGCTACACTTAAAGTAACGTTTTGGATAGTATCAATGTGTTCGACTATGAACTCATCCGTATACTTTCTATAAGAAGCTAAAATCAATCACTTATATAAGTATGTTGCATTATTTACATAATAAACATTAAAATCCTGTAGAAAAGAAAGCGCTACGATTCCCCATGCAGCAAAATTTTCCATCGCCATAAGCTGACATCTTATTATCTTGTTTAGGCACACTCCGCTGTATTTTTGTTTAATAAAACAAAGATGAACATTTCTTAAGTTGAAGAAATAAGGAAACAAATGCAGCTTTATTAAACTTTTGATGTTTTAAAATATATTACAGCAATATGGATAACACAATGACACAAAAGTTAAGGCATGTGACAGAGATGGTAGGACCAGTACAACAGTGGTCAGATGTACCTGGCAACACCTCAAAAACGCACAAAAGACTGACTCGCAGAATACCCATCGTTTGCTAGTATATAGTAGCTTGGTTTTTTTCCGTATGGAATTCAAATGGTCCTTGTAAAAGTTAATACTTTTTTGTCGAGTTGTTTTTGCTCAGTCATCAAGTTAGGTGGTCAAACTAAACATCAACGTCCTCTGAACACTGTAATATGAAAACAACCAGCTACTTGAATAGTAGTTTTTAGCTAGGACCTGTTCTTCTACACCCTCCCTTCCACACCCTTCTGTGTTTCCGGTCCTCTTTATAAATCTGCATCTTTCAAAAAAAAAGCTTTTTGCATAAATCAATGAAGCTCCCACATTTGTATTTAATAAATCATGTTCAATTCTTCGGATTTTATTAAAATCCATAAGGATTCTTTTGCACTTTATTTAAAAAAAACCACTGATTGCCCTTTGTAAGCCATGACGCGTAAACAAAAGGCTTGGATAACATGTTTGAGGCAGAGGGAATTAATTAATTAATTTTTTTTGGAAAGGTACTCTGAAGCGAAGCTTCAGGGTACTTTTCAATCTTATATTTGCAATTTATTCCAAAACATATTTTTTTTGATACAAAATAATAAGAGATGTAACTATTTATAAAAAAGGATATTAAAGTAATTGAGAATATATAATTATATTTAGAGTATATATGATGTAGCATGGAAGTGCTTGAATATTTATGACTGGTTATTATCGTTTTTGCATAATTGATGATCGTATTTATCATTGCAGTTAATATGGCCACTCAAGGAGCATGCTGATTTTTGACGATATTTAGGCAAACCGACTCTTAATTCTGTATTACTGGTACCAATTGATTGAAACAATTTGTTGCTGAATAGAAGGAAAAACTTGTTGTTGAGGAGGGTGTGGTTGAGGAAGATGTTGTGGTGAATAAATTTGCTGCTGTGGATAGGTGTATTAGTGTTGTGAATAGTTTTGTTGTGGATAAGAACGTTGTAAATGAGCTTGTTAGTATATATGCTCATGAGGATAAATTTGCGGAAGATGAGGTTGTATGGGTGGCGGTTGTACACATACTTCTATAGTTATATTCATATTATTATTAGTGTCTGCAACTGATGTCATGTCACTCACATGTAGATCAAACCCCCCATTTGTGTTAAGCAACAAATATTTTAGAATAATTATACAATGCAAAACCAAGCTACTATGTCCAGTAGTAGAGATAGTGCTATCAATGTTTTCTTTGCTGCTATTTTCCATGAGTTGACTGAGTAGCATTACTTCTTCGGCAGGTGGTGAGATAACACGTTCTTCAGTCTCAATTGTTGACTGAAGTATTGTGCTTGAAGATTCCGATTCATTTTGAATCTCTACATTCGATTGCTGTAAATTTGCACGGGGAGATTGATCAAGAGATTACCATGTTTGATTCATCTTGATCTGCACAAGTAGGTTGCTCAGCAGCACGCTGAAACATATTTTGTATGTTGAGTTGGTGAGGGTCACCCCATCCACTTATTTTATTTTGTTTTTTGAACGACCTGCATTATGAATAGGTGAATTCTTAGTTCCTTTTGGTCTGGGGGGACCTTTTTCGTTTGGAAGCAATGGTTTTTTCGAGTTTGGTTTTTTTGTTGGAATCATATTGAGTTATATTATATGGTAATAGGAGTCTTTTGACAAGATGGAACGCTTATCATGCAGCAACTGAATGTTTAATTTAAAGCCAGAGTAGTTTCTAGTTCTAAAGGCCACCAGCAAAAAGTACCACTGTACCTATTTTCTCAATTGTTACACACGTGATCAAAGTGTATTTTCATTGACAGACATAGATCGTCAAAACCTTTTTTTATTGGAAGTTCACGCCTCACTCATGTTATCCTCGCCCAATAATGCGACTTAGTTTAAAAAAGTAACAGTCTCAACTTGTTCATCATTGCGTATACAAAAATTGCTGAATACTGTAGTACATTTATGCATCTGATATATAGAAATTACTATCAGTATTTCACTATACATATATATATAGAAGAAACAGTAATTTATCAATACTCTTTGAGTGTGATATCAATGCTCCAGCTATACATTTCCTTCAATCATTACTTTTTTATTTGGTCCTCTTGATATCATTTATTATTATGAGAAATCAATAACCGTTTGAGGAAAAAAGCAAGCACGCCGTCATGCTATAGCTCAATAAGCTGCTCTATACTTCGTGTATCGTACTACATATATATATATATATCTTGCTGTCGATTTCAAAGCAAGCAACACGTTTAAACTCATTTTTGCAATGAGAATGTCCATGAGAAATAGCTCAAGATGGATAGAACACATGATCCTAAATATCCCAATAAATAATCTCTGTTTATATCCCCCTTGATCTACTGTATATAACAAACAAATGTACTTGCTATATTCCATTATTGTCAAGGCTGTATTTATCTAAAGAACAAATGTATTGAGTATTAACCATATTTATTTTTTATTGCAATAACAAAAACAACCGCGCAAAGGGTAGTTCTTTTACATAAAAGCTAAGCGAAATGAAATCACATATAAGATTTAATATTTCAAAGTCTAGTATGATATTTGTGAATAAAAAAAAATCTGGTTTCAACAGTAGTATTGAGACTTGGTAAAAGAAATAGAAACATTTAAAAAAAAAACCAGGTCGTCTTCATCATTCAAACAACAAGGGAAGAGGATACCAGATGCAAAGCGGAGCCGCTGCCGGTGGACAAAGTAAGCCTCTGTGATTGTTGCAAATTGTCGTTTTTCGATTTTCTTGCTGGCGATAATAGAACAGTTACATATTAGCAACAAAGTAAAAACTTGCATTGCCTTCAATAACCCAGTAAAGTCATAAAGACAAAGGCAGCAAACGTATGCACTAGGCATGGACAGTCGGTCTAGGTCAATGTCGACGTTCAATGGAACGAACGTTTGAAGCTTTGCCTCTGGATTACAGAAACGAAGAAAGAAAGAATGACTTTATGATATAGGTACCGCTTTCAAATAAAAAGAAAGCCGCCTACTAGACCTGCGTCCGCTAAGCCTAAGCCCGGAAGCACCCAAAGCCATACCCCCCTTACAGTTTTGTCCAGAACTTAAGATGGTCAACAGAAGAAATAACAAAAGTTAGCAAATTATAAAATTACAAGTCTAGCAATAAAGATGACCCTAGCCACAAATTACAGTATGGTTACTTGCCTATTATTCAACGATCCAGTGAGTTCATAAAAGACAACGGCAGCAAACGTATGCACTAGGCATCGACAGTCGGTCTAGGTCAATGTCGACGTTCAATGGAACGAACGTTTGAAGCTTTGACTCTGGATTACAGAAACGAAGAAAGAAAGAATGACTTTATAAATAGGTACCGCTTTCAAATAAAAAAAGCCGCCTACTAGACCTGCGTCCGCTAAGCCTAAGCCCGGAAGCACCCAAAGCCATACCCCCCTTACAGTTTTGTCCAGAACTTAAGATGGTCAACAGAAGGAATAAAAAAAGTTAGCAAATTATAAAATTACAAGTCTAGCAATAAAGATGACCCTAGCCACAAATTACAGTATGGTTACTTGCCTATTATTCAACGATCCAGTGAGTTCATAAAAGACAACGGCAGCAAACGTATGCACTAGGCATCGACAGTCGGTCTAGGTCAATGTCGACGTTCAATGGAACGAACGTTTGAAGCTTTGCCTCTGGATTACAGAAACGAAGAAAGAAAGAATGACTTTATGATATAGGTACCGCTTTCAAATAAAAAGAAAGCCGCCTACTAGACCTGCGTCCGCTAAGCCTAAGCCCGGAAGCACCCAAAGCCATACCCCCCTTACAGTTTTGTCCAGAACTTAAGATGGTCAACAGAAGAAATAACAAAAGTTAGCAAATTATAAAATTACAAGTCTAGCAATAAAGATGACCCTAGCCACAAATTACAGTATGGTTACTTGCCTATTATTCAACGATCCAGTGAGTTCATAAAAGACAACGGCAGCAAACGTATGCACTAGGCATCGACAGTCGGTCTAGGTCAATGTCGACGTTCAATGGAACGAACGTTTGAAGCTTTGCCTCTGGATTACAGAAACGAAGAAAGAAAGAATGACTTTATGATATAGGTACCGCTTTCAAAAAAAAAAAAGCCGCCTACTAGACCTGCGTCCGCTAAACCTAAGCCCGGAAGCACCCAAAGCCATACCGCATGAGATGTGCGTAAAATAAAATGCTTGTAATGTTGATGGTTTTACTTTTTTGTGGAGTACTTGGAAAAGAAAAGCTCCGTTCTCATGGACGGGGTGAAAAAGAATTGCACCGAATTACCGACATGGGAGGTCAAGTCATATTTTTGAAAATGCAGATAATCCGCTCGGCATAGGGACAGCCGTACACTGCTCCCCAAATACTTATCAGTTAATAAACAGGTAATTTTATTAGTCAGTGACCATATATCATTCGTCATGAGGAAATTCAATTGTTTACACATAGAACATGAATTAGTCGACACTTGACCATCTAAATTTTAACACTTGGATTAAATATTGTTCACCAACAGGAACGTGTTTTTGGAGAATAGGAAAAAGATTCATTTGATATAGGTAGTCTAGATACTATCATCAGAGTTATTTGCCTTACTCTTTATAAAAAGGGACATAAGGTTCGACCCCTCGTGTCCGTAATTGGATGCAAAGTCGTGTAATACGTATATTACCAAGAATTCTTTCTATATATGTACTTTTCCCTTTTCTCTCTACCTTTTCGCTGTATCTCAACAGGGTTTTTTCTTTATCTTTAAGCATTTAAGAACCGTCTCGAACAAATATGTCCGACCTGACGCTGTGTTCAAAGGAGACATTAAATTAAAACAATAATTTTTCATCGTAATACGTATATTTTTTCGCTAAATCAATATGGCATACTAATTTTTTTATATGATTACATGTAATGGAAGATGTATAATTGTCCCCCGCCCACCCTATTTGGTATATATGTACAGTAGTGTCTTCCATGTGTTCGAAAAAGTAAAGGATATTCTCATTTTAGATGGCATGCAACTATTGACTTTTATCCAGTATCTTTTCTTGATTTCATTTTTTCAAAAATATATCATGTTCTAAATGATTATGATAAAATATGGCAATTAACAAGTACGAGAATAATAAGGTCTGATAATAATAGCTTTTTTATTTTTTATAACATAAAATAATTTTTCTTCCACAAAGAACACTACTGAAGTCTATTTCCTTTCACACTATTAACGCTTCCGGTCATCACCATCACCATGGTTACATTTTATCCGAGAGATATTTCGTCTCAATATGAGCTTTCCCGTATTTTCAGTATCTTACCCATCAATGGCTTACCAGATACACCCATCCTAGTACAGTTCATACAGTATACTGATCTATTTAAACTTCCAATCCCATCCTTGTTAATGAAACGATCGGGACAACATAGTTGAATTGATATCCGCTGCCAAGTTGTATCGTTTATTAAATCTGTATCTTCGTATAATCAGTCGGTGTCAAATTAAAAAGTTACTGATGTCATTAGCGACATAGTTATCCATTCAGTCAAAATGCTATAATTATGAAACCCCCCCCCCCTCAACCATGCTCATACCCACGTATTTGACCTCCCTGGTGCTACTCACAAATATAATTACCAAGTTCTGTGTTTCCTTATCCAACCCAGTGGATGAAATTTATTGACCACCGGTGTCCGTTCAATAATAGTTTTCCATAACTCGATTAAAGTATGACATGTCATTGCACGTAGCAACTTTTATTTTAAATGCGCTGATTATATTTCCTAGTTCGTTCCTATTTAAGATGGCAGCACCGATCCAGATTTAGTGAAAAGAACGATTGAGTCATGATGTTTTCCGTTAACTAAATACTACTTGTCCTGAAATGTTGTTCCTCTTTGCTCTTATTTTTTTTTTTCATGAACAGAAATATATATAATTATTATGATGACGTTAGGTGTTTATTTATTCGCTTCTAACGTGCGAAAAGAGTCATATGCTGCTTTATCTTTACAACCGGAAATAAAACATACAATAAATAGGACTATTCCAAAAACGGTAACGCATTTTCTTGGGCATACAAATGCAAATCGTAAGAAAGAAAGAAATATATATCAATTTTATCAAATGTAATTTCGTACATTATTGCGATCACGGATGTTTTTCACTGAGCAAATCATGTCGTATTTGACAGTTTATTTTCAGTGACAGATCTATCATAATAACAGCTGGAACGAAGTCAATAATATCCGTTTGTATATAGCTGTCTGATTTTTTATCCATGATCGGAAAGCAATACAGCAAAACTAAAACAACTTGCTTATTTTTCAAAGCTATTCAATTATTTATTTTTTATTTGAAAATAAGAAGGGATAAATGCCTATGATAAAGGTATATCATCATAAAGAATCAACTTTATGTTTTCTAGAGTGCTATCTCATGTAAATGGCGTGACGGACACAAATTATATCATTGAAATTAAATAAGATCAGCATGACAATAAAATACTCGACATAGGAACATAGTACATAAATCAGTAATCCAAAGAAAGCAGATTATTATGTTAAAGATAGAAATACCATCGAATCAAGGCGAGAACCATTTATTTTGATGGATAAAAATATAAAGATTTATTGCAGCTCTGTTATTTGTGAAAAAGAAAAAAAGCAATGTATATTGCAAACGATTCATTACTTCAAGGATAGAGATACAGCTGTTCTTATCGTTGGGGCTTATACTATATATATGTTATACAGGTGTCTCGGTCCTTACCGCTACTTTATCTATTAGTTAGAAAAAGCTGGCATTAATATTATGGGGATGCTACAAACGTGATTTTTTTCATAGCTATTTTACACTATAAGGGTACTGTCATATGAATGGGGAATGGAGATAAAGGTACGAAAAAATTTGTAAGAGAAAATAAGTCTGGTGAGAATTGACTAACTCTTTTATTATAATGAATAAAACGATATCAAGGTAAAGAGATTATTGTATTCTATTGAATTTATATTCTTTAGATTAATTTATCCTAAAATGATGCAGCAGATTTATATTGTTATCGATTTACGATGTAAACAAGTAATTTATGCACCATAAATTTACGTTGCATACAAAAGAAAAATTTATTACAGTCAATCAGTAACACGATACCATGGATAGTATCTACCATTGTTTTTATAGTTTGAATATTTATTTATGATATGATAACTATGATAAGTCCTATGTTACAGCTATATATATGTTTGAAATTTATTATTCGTTATCTAGCAATGTCCTCATGAAACCATTGACGTTATATATTCAACGAAATATCACTGTGTGGAGTACTTTTATACGTGTTTAGTAATCTACGTATTCTGACACTTTAAACTATGAGATAGTTATAACATGGAAGAATGAAATAGCAATCATAGCAGAGATTTGCTATCAGTAGTATCAATTTTATTATGAATATATTTGAGTTACGAAATAGTTGTGAACTTGTTTTCTTGTTTTCTTGGTTTTGTTTTCTTGGTTTTGTTCTGCGTTGCCCTGTTCTGCGTTGTTCTGTTCTGTTCTGTTCTATTCATGTTGTATAGTGCTTATTGGTAAAGGAAAGGAAGACTCCTATTCATCCGTCACATTAGTTAATTTGACTTTTGTTGTCCAGTCCAACGCTCTGATTTCATCAACATCTCCTTCTTTGGGACATCGAATCATATCCATACTTGTTTTGTTTGCTGTTTTGCCTGTTGATGCAGATTGCTTATCATAGTATATACAACGAGTACATAACGTATAGCAGTAGTCCTAATAAAATAAGCATCCCCGATTAGTGTAATCAAACAATTAATAGAATCAATGCCATCTCATCACGGATACAATACTTCAACATCATAATTACATTCAATAACATCATAGAGGCAATAAGGCGTTCCATTGTTGGTACGAATGTTTCAAGTGCAATGGGGAGTTGGAAGCCACACGTTTTTTCAAAAACATACACTCCTTTTCCAACCAACCGAAATATGGAGAGCTCCGCCTCTGTTCCTGATTTGTTGGTAAGTGATAAAGTAGATAAGTCTTTAATGGTCCATATATATCGTAACACATATAAAAAATCCGGCTACCTAAAATTTGTATTGTACATATTTTCAATTTTGTTGCTTCAATGGTGGATAACTTATACTTGGAAATCGGCTGATTCAGTTGGCTTTTGGCACCAACAGCCAGCTTCATCCGATCATGATAGTATTTAGTAACAGTCGCGCGTTTGCCAACCTCTCCAGCAGCAGCATCTACTTCACTTGATCCAACACAAAGTAGGCGCAGGTCCATCTTGATGCGGCCTTTTTTGCTATGAGATCGATTGATTTTTAACGACGAAGGAATCGTATCACCCCTATTATATTATAGCACAATGTGAGTTTATTATATACCCTGTGCATCCCTGACATTCATTAAATAGTAGAGTTACCAGTGAGGTCGAATCAAAGAACCAAGGAAAATTTGTTCAATGATGGGGGACCAGTATTTGATTATGTAATCCCATTCGGACAAGTTGCTCAGCTGCCCGCCATTGAAAACACACTCGTCATATTGGTGTCGCTCCAACCTAAAATAGGTAAGCACCCGGCGTATTCAAATGTAAGCACTTTTTGTTATGTATCTGAACACTATGCATAATTGGAAAATGATATTACATTATTTCAAGTATTTTTTGGATACTACGTTCCATGCCTTTCACATTTCTTAATTGGGTATATACTTCTCTCAAGGCAGTCTTTACATTCTTTGTCTTTAAAACATCCTGTTCCAAAAAAAAAAAAGAAAAAAGAGACAAAGAAAAACGATTTGAATGGCGAGTATCCTTTCAGTACATATATCAATCATGCAACAAAAAGAATAAAAAGGAATAAAAAAGATTTACGTACCAATACAGTGCCCAACGACTTGAATCGTTCTCGTGATGTTACTGCTGTAGTGGTGGCTGATAATGATTATGGTTGATCAGAAATGAAATTTGATTCAATGAATACAACCGAATTCGGTGTGAGTGCTGCCATTTGACTTCCAGCAGATCTGTCTGATACATCCATTACGCCATTTTCGTTCAAGCTATAAAGTTATTAAACGTGTTGTAATTTGCAGAGTAAGACTGATGCACACAAAACCATGATCGTCATCGTACCTTTTAAAATATGTTTCCCTTGTCATTTTCTGGTTCACATTGGGATCGTTCATTTAAAAAGATCCTCAAAGAGACCATGCTATCCACCTCGCTATGATCCTCCGATTTCTTCTGATAAAGTTATATTAGAAACTCACAGTAATACGAAGAGTAACAAGTTGTCAAATTAAATAATTCATATTACCTTTTCTGTTAATTTTCTTGGTTTTCTGCCGCTATCTGCATATGTAACGGGCGACTTTCTTTTTATCGGGCTTCGGCGAATCGATTCTTGTGGTTGTGATGAACAAGGAATTGCGGATTTTAACGCAGATCTCCCCACCTTTTCAACCACCTTTTCTACTATAGCAAGTGAGCCCCAGAATTCTTCATATCCATCAAGGCACTATGAATGTACAGTTATTGATTTTCAGATACAATAATGAATTTATAGGTTGATAGAAAAAGGAAAAGATGCATACCCTGAAACGGTCCTTGATGATCATATCATTAGCCCAATTGAAAACGTCTTCATTCATTTCGTTTTTTGCGTCCCCACAATGGATCACTGCTTGAATAAAATCTTGTTCTGCCCTTTCCTTCTGATTGGCAGCATAAGCACCTTTTTTAAAGAAAGACTCCACAACGTTGTCGTCTTTGAAGTTCTGCTGCATGAACTCAATTGGATCCCTTAAACAAGGAAGGGGTTGGGATTAGTCCGAGCAATTATAAAAGAAGACTTTAGAAATCTTCTAATAGAAACATACCATAGAGAACTCATTGTCGAAAAATTAATAGATTATCAAAAGGTTTACAGTTACTAAAAAACAGAATACAAGAAGGAATTATGACAAAGCCAAAGAGTTTGACGAGAGAAGTGTGGTCATTTAAAAAAAAAAAGCTCAGACGAGATTCATGTATGCCGGCAGGTACTAAAAGTCGTGCCATCCTGCCGTCGTGCCATCCCCCCATGACTGTGTTTTTTTTTATTCCGCTGTCTTCGTCGTGCCATTGAGTGTGCCTTACTATCCTGTCTCCCAACTACACGTTTCTATTAATTTCTAAAAAATGACAACAAAAATTGTAACTTATTTCAAAACACAATTCCCTAATGGCGATGTTACTGAAACATGTAATGATGTTGTATTTGATGAAGAACATGATCGTTATTGTAAATTTAATCTTGATATTGGATGGGCTATGAAAGGTGGTCATAGCAATCGTAGAGCGGACAAGAATGGTGATCGCATCCGCAAGTATGACCGTGTTTGCTGTGGCTACTTTACTTGTGAAAATGAAAATTGTAAAGTATACAATCTGCCAAGGCACCCCCCAGCTAGAAAGAATGCGGTCTGTAAAGAACTTAATGAAGGCTGTAAATCTTGTAGTGGAACACTCGCTCATAAACCTTGTCCAGCAAGAGTTGTATATATCTTTTCTAAGAAAGGGTGTACAATGACTCATATTAATATGCATTCGCATGGCCAATATAGTCGAAAATATTTATCTATGGAACAGAATAATGCAATGGATAATTATGTGGAAAAGAATCCGACTTTGCGACCAAAAGGAGCTACGGTTGGTATTGATTCAAGAACAGGAACCATCATTGCATCCACTCGAGAAATCGATCCAATTCTTGGTAATCGTGAGAGAACTAGATATGAGACAAGAAAAGCCAAGGAACGCATGAATATAACTTCTTTAGATGATGATCCCGTCAAGCCATTCCTGAAAATTAACAACGCATACCCTGGATATCTAACTGCTGCTAGTGTATTACCAGATTTGGTCGTGATTTCTTTCCGGGGACCATCAATGCCTAGCTGTGCTAGAATTAGTATGTTTTCAATTGCTACAGATGTCACATATAAAGCAGTTGGTAGTTATTATCTTTGCTCTTCTCTTATTTACTCTGTTGAAACTCGAAGACATGTTGTGATATTTCAGGCGATTCTTGATAAATTAACAGAAGCATCATATCAGCTTTATTTTACAACACTCTTTTCAGTAGTAAAAGAAAGCCATAAAATGATATGTAGGCTGACTATTAGAAACGAAAAAAGATAAATACAATGTATATACTTTAGGATAAGCTATCTTCAAATTATATTTAGAACTGTAACAAAGTATAAGTCAACATAACATATATTGTGTGTCTTCTCTTCATGGTACCTCCATTAATTAAAAGTATTGCATATTTAGATAAATAGATTTTGAGTAAAGATAGTCATTGTTCACTCTCTGGTACATAAGATTGACAACAGGTATATGCATATATAATCTATTATTATTAAATTCTTATGTCAAAATTATCAAAAAAAAAGCACCAGTACATTTTTATCTTTTTTATGATCCATAATATGGTAGATTTAACACATCGAGGATGGCAGGATAGTAAGGCACGACCAAAGACCGCGGAGTCAAATTGAAAGCAGTCATGGGGGGATGGCACGACGGCAGGATGGCACGACTTTTGGTTGCTGTCATGTATGCCAGAAGCAGCTGGGTTAAAAAAAACGGCTTTCTGGCCATGGGTGCGGAATAACTTTTTTTTTCTTTTATTGTGCGTTAGGCTCACATTGAAAAAAAAAACTTGATAAATCAATAAAAATAGGAAAGGCAAGTGATAAACCAGTGATAAACCAGTTTAGTAAAGATGTTATAGTGAAAAATAAATAGAGAGAATACGTATGAAGAAAGAGTAGGTAAAAATACACACATGATAAATGAATGATGATAAACAACTTGGACAGTTTAACCACTACTTTTTTCGCATCTTGACGGCGTTAGCATTACTATTATCTAAAGTATGTAAAGCATTATTTGTTGTTGCTGTGATGTTGATGAATGTGGTAACCTTGTTGTATTGCATCTCGTATATTTAATATCAATGACTGCCCTGTGGGGGATAGGTGGATTGGCTTTTGTTTATTGTACTGATAAAGGTACTACTATGTTTAAAGCATTGATGGTATTATTAGAATTTCGAACTACAGCAGCTTTTTGTTCCATTCGAGGAACCTTTAAAACTGATAATCATAATGTTGACTCAGCTGTTCGCTTTTGAGTTGAAGACTGGACTGTTTACGCATGTTTTCACAAAGTGTGTAATCAGTACCAACTGTAGGAATACATGTTTTTTTATCATTCGAACATTTTCGTCCGTTTTTAGCGGTTCCGGGGCCTTATAATAGTTTGTTTGACCATTAGCTTCAGCTGCCATAGTTTACCAACCTATTCCAATCTGGCTCCGTTGCAGTTGCAAATCATGGGTCTTTCTCCATGTAAATTTTGGTGAATAGGTGTCACCGTGTATTTTGCACTTTATTTTTCTTTTAAATGCTGATATTGATTTTCAAGATATTTTTTTTTATGAAGAGCATTGCGCTGTTAATTTCCAGGGCATGTTTTATACTTGTCATACTACAACTACTACTACTACTACAGGTTTGTTGTTGCATATTTCTGTTGCTTTTCAAAACTGTTTTTATAATAATATTAGCTCTTGAATGGTGTTGACAAATGTTGTTTTCGAATTCTTCTGTATCATTAATGTTGTTATTATAAGTTTATTGTTGTTGGGTGTTACTGATGTCCAATTTATTTATATCTAATGTTCAGCTAGCGTTGTGTGCATAAGAACACTGATATCCAAATAAGAAGTAACATATTCTGTAATACAGAATAGCGCATCCTCATTCGCAGACTGTAAAAGGATTACAGTCTGTAATCCCTTATTCCATCGATTTTATTGGTTGAGAACCTCCCCCCAACTACCGCCAGTGAGCCAAAATATGACTTGACCTCCCATGTCGGTAATTCGGTGCAATTCTTTTTCACCCCGTCCATGAGAACGGAGCTTTTCTTTTCCAAGTACTCCACAAAAAAGTAAAACCATCAACATTACAAGCATTTTATTTTACGCACATCTCATGCGGTATGGCTTTGGGTGCTTCCGGGCTTAGGTTTAGCGGACGCAGGTCTAGTAGGCGGCTTTTTTTTTTGAAAGCGGTACCTATATCATAAAGTCATTCTTTCTTTCTTCGTTTCTGTAATCCAGAGGCAAAGCTTCAAACGTTCGTTCCATTGAACGTCGACATTGACCTAGACCGACTGTCGATGCCTAGTGCATACGTTTGCTGCCGTTGTCTTTTATGAACTCACTGGATCGTTGAATAATAGGCAAGTAACCATACTGTAATTTGTGGCTAGGGTCATCTTTATTGCTAGACTTGTAATTTTATAATTTGCTAACTTTTGTTATTTCTTCTGTTGACCATCTTAAGTTCTGGACAAAACTGTAAGGGGGGTATGGCTTTGGGTGCTTCCGGGCTTAGGCTTAGCGGACGCAGGTCTAGTAGGCGGCTTTTTTTATTTGAAAGCGGTACCTATTTATAAAGTCATTCTTTCTTTCTTCGTTTCTGTAATCCAGAGTCAAAGCTTCAAACGTTCGTTCCATTGAACGTCGACATTGACCTAGACCGACTGTCGATGCCTAGTGCATACGTTTGCTGCCGTTGTCTTTTATGAACTCACTGGATCGTTGAATAATAGGCAAGTAACCATACTGTAATTTGTGGCTAGGGTCATCTTTATTGCTAGACTTGTAATTTTATAATTTGCTAACTTTTGTTATTTCTTCTGTTGACCATCTTAAGTTCTGGACAAAACTGTAAGGGGGGTATGGCTTTGGGTGCTTCCGGGCTTAGGCTTAGCGGACGCAGGTCTAGTAGGCGGCTTTCTTTTTATTTGAAAGCGGTACCTATATCATAAAGTCATTCTTTCTTTCTTCGTTTCTGTAATCCAGAGGCAAAGCTTCAAACGTTCGTTCCATTGAACGTCGACATTGACCTAGACCGACTGTCGATGCCTAGTGCATACGTTTGCTGCCGTTGTCTTTTATGAACTCACTGGATCGTTGAATAATAGGCAAGTAACCATACTGTAATTTGTGGCTAGGGTCATCTTTATTGCTAGACTTGTAATTTTATAATTTGCTAACTTTTGTTATTTCTTCTGTTGACCATCTTAAGTTCTGGACAAAACTGTAAGGGGGGTATGGCTTTGGGTGCTTCCGGGCTTAGGCTTAGCGGACGCAGGTCTAGTAGGCGGCTTTCTTTTTATTTGAAAGCGGTACCTATATCATAAAGTCATTCTTTCTTTCTTCGTTTCTGTAATCCAGAGGCAAAGCTTCAAACGTTCGTTCCATTGAACGTCGACATTGACCTAGACCGACCGTCCATGCCTAGTGCATACGTTTGCTGCCTTTGTCTTTATGACTTTACTGGGTTATTGAAGGCAATGCAAGTTTTTACTTTGTTGCTAATATGTAACTGTTCTATTATCGCCAGCAAGAAAATCGAAAAACGACAATTTGCAACAATCACAGAGGCTTACTTTGTCCACCGGCAGCGGCTCCGCTTTGCATCTGGTATCCTCTTCCCTTGTTGTTTGAATGATGAAGACGACCTGGTTTTTTTTTTAAATGTTTCTATTTCTTTTACCAAGTCTCAATACTACTGTTGAAACCAGATTTTTTTTTATTCACAAATATCATACTAGACTTTGAAATATTAAATCTTATATGTGATTTCATTTCGCTTAGCTTTTATGTAAAAGAACTACCCTTTGCGCGGTTGTTTTTGTTATTGCAATAAAAAATAAATATGGTTAATACTCAATACATTTGTTCTTTAGATAAATACAGCCTTGACAATAATGGAATATAGCAAGTACATTTGTTTGTTATATACAGTAGATCAAGGGGGATATAAACAGAGATTATTTATTGGGATATTTAGGATCATGTGTTCTATCCATCTTGAGCTATTTCTCATGGACATTCTCATTGCAAAAATGAGTTTAAACGTGTTGCTTGCTTTGAAATCGACAGCAAGATATATATATATATATGTAGTACGATACACGAAGTATAGAGCAGCTTATTGAGCTATAGCATGACGGCGTGCTTGCTTTTTTCCTCAAACGGTTATTGATTTCTCATAATAATAAATGATATCAAGAGGACCAAATAAAAAAGTAATGATTGAAGGAAATGTATAGCTGGAGCATTGATATCACACTCAAAGAGTATTGATAAATTACTGTTTCTTCTATATATATATGTATAGTGAAATACTGATAGTAATTTCTATATATCAGATGCATAAATGTACTACAGTATTCAGCAATTTTTGTATACGCAATGATGAACAAGTTGAGACTGTTACTTTTTTAAACTAAGTCGCATTATTGGGCGAGGATAACATGAGTGAGGCGTGAACTTCCAATAAAAAAAGGTTTTGACGATCTATGTCTGTCAATGAAAATACACTTTGATCATGTGTGTAACAATTGAGAAAATAGGTACAGTGGTACTTTTTGCTGGTGGCCTTTAGAACTAGAAACTACTCTGGCTTTAAATTAAACATTCAGTTGCTGCATGATAAGCGTTCCATCTTGTCAAAAGACTCCTATTACCATATAATATAACTCAATATGATTCCAACAAAAAAACCAAACTCGAAAAAACCATTGCTTCCAAACGAAAAAGGTCCCCCCAGACCAAAAGGAACTAAGAATTCACCTATTCATAATGCAGGTCGTTCAAAAAACAAAATAAAATAAGTGGATGGGGTGACCCTAACCAACTCAACATACAAAATATGTTTCAGCGTGCTGCTGAGCAACCTACTTGTGCAGATCAAGATGAATCAAACATGGTAATCTCTTGATCAATCTCCCCGTGCAAATTTACAGCAATCGAATGTAGAGATTCAAAATGAATCGGAATCTTCAAGCACAATACTTCAGTCAACAATTGAGACTGAAGAACGTGTTATCTCACCACCTGCCGAAGAAGTAATGCTACTCAGTCAACTCATGGAAAATAGCAGCAAAGAAAACATTGATAGCACTATCTCTACTACTGGACATAGTAGCTTGGTTTTGCATTGTATAATTATTCTAAAATATTTGTTGCTTAACACAAATGGGGGGTTTGATCTACATGTGAGTGACATGACATCAGTTGCAGACACTAATAATAATATGAATATAACTATAGAAGTATGTGTACAACCGCCACCCATACAACCTCATCTTCCGCAAATTTATCCTCATGAGCATATATACTAACAAGCTCATTTACAACGTTCTTATCCACAACAAAACTATTCACAACACTAATACACCTATCCACAGCAGCAAATTTATTCACCACAACATCTTCCTCAACCACACCCTCCTCAACAACAAGTTTTTCCTTCTATTCAGCAACAAATTGTTTCAATCAATTGGTACCAGTAATACAGAATTAAGAGTCGGTTTGCCTAAATATCGTCAAAAATCAGCATGCTCCTTGAGTGGCCATATTAACTGCAATGATAAATACGATCATCAATTATGCAAAAACGATAATAACCAGTCATAAATATTCAAGCACTTCCATGCTACATCATATATACTCTAAATATAATTATATATTCTCAATTACTTTAATATCCTTTTTTATAAATAGTTACATCTCTTATTATTTTGTATCAAAAAAAATATGTTTTGGAATAAATTGCAAATATAAGATTGAAAAGTACCCTGAAGCTTCGCTTCAGAGTACCTTTCCAAAAAAAATTAATTAATTAATTCCCTCTGCCTCAAACATGTTATCCAAGCCTTTTGTTTACGCGTCATGGCTTACAAAGGGCAATCAGTGGTTTTTTTTAAATAAAGTGCAAAAGAATCCTTATGGATTTTAATAAAATCCGAAGAATTGAACATGATTTATTAAATACAAATGTGGGAGCTTCATTGATTTATGCAAAAAGCTTTTTTTTTGAAAGATGCAGATTTATAAAGAGGACCGGAAACACAGAAGGGTGTGGAAGGGAGGGTGTAGAAGAACAGGTCCTAGCTAAAAACTACTATTCAAGTAGCTGGTTGTTTTCATATTACAGTGTTCAGAGGACGTTGATGTTTAGTTTGACCACCTAACTTGATGACTGAGCAAAAACAACTCGACAAAAAAGTATTAACTTTTACAAGGACCATTTGAATTCCATACGGAAAAAAACCAAGCTACTATATACTAGCAAACGATGGGTATTCTGCGAGTCAGTCTTTTGTGCGTTTTTGAGGTGTTGCCAGGTACATCTGACCACTGTTGTACTGGTCCTACCATCTCTGTCACATGCCTTAACTTTTGTGTCATTGTGTTATCCATATTGCTGTAATATATTTTAAAACATCAAAAGTTTAATAAAGCTGCATTTGTTTCCTTATTTCTTCAACTTAAGAAATGTTCATCTTTGTGTTATTAAACAAAAATGCAGCGGAGTGTGCCTGAACAAGATAATAAAGATGTCAGCTTATGGCGATGGAAAATTTTTCTGCACGGCGAATCATAACGCTTTTTTTTTCTACAGGATTTTTATGTTTATTACGTAAATAATGCAACATATATATAAGTGATTAATCTTAGCTTCTTATAGAAAGTATACGGATGAGTTCATAGTCGAGCACATTGATGCTATCCAAAACGTTACTTTAAGTGCAGCAGGAGCTGCTCGTGAAGAAAGAATGTTGTAGCTTTTATCTATATCTTCTATACTTATCATGTATTCTATGCCCATTGTTAACTATAAACTAGTCACATGATTTCCACGCATTTACCATAAATCGAGGCATTAAGATAATTGTAACTTTGTGTTACTAGTTTAGCGCTTAGTACAACCATCACGAACATATGATGGATCATGAGGTTCGCTCTGTTATTGTAATAACAACAGCTTTTTTTTGTCAAATTTTCTATATTTCCGTATTTATATAATACTTTGCGTAAAAGAAAAAATGTTATTATATGACCAAAATCATCTTGTATTTTCTTTTTATACAAAAGAAAAAAAAGTCACTGTTATTGAACATAAGCTAAATATTCTTGGATAATACAAATTAACTATCACAGATTTTATTTATTATAATATATAAAAGTATATCAATGTTAATGATACCGTTAAAACAAATACAAAAAGTTCAAAAAAGTCAATACTGTACTACGTACTAAATCTAAAGTTTATAAATAAACCCTTTATCTTCAGTATCAGTGGGAATATCATGAACATTGATGTGCTGGAGGATTTGGCAGGCGCCTCATGATTTCTTTTCCCATTATAGTTCGATTGGACAAAAGACAAGAAAACGCAACTCCATTACCAACACAATAGACAATCACTTTTGTAGTATAACGTGGAGCTTATCTTTCCAACATAACTATCAATGGACCGATGCATGAACCCGATGGTACCAGCGGCAACTATACAGCTATTATAAAAAAAATCTTTTCGTATAACCTGAAACATTGGCTACAACTGAGATAATACCCAAGTGATTTTATGGTCCCATCCTTTATTGTAGCAAGAATAAATGCACTCAAAAAACTAATTATACACATGATACAGCAAATATAGTTAATTTGACGAATCTTTCCAGCATTCAAAAAACACAAGATGGTAAAGGAAACAGTCTGGAACAAACACCGATTTGGCATTTTTAACCAAATCGATTCTGTAGCAATTTAAAATAAATCCTGAGGCAAGTAGTGAATATATAAGAAAAAGAATGAGAAATAGAAATTACTGTAAAGTTCCCAAACATTTTGATATATTGAGCACTAAAAATGAGTAAGCCACCCTTTTGCATGTGTGTTGTAATGACAGCAAGACACCTAAATGGAAACGAAGTTTCTAAATGACTTCAATAATCTGATAGCTCGAACAACGGTATTATCTTCTTCTCTTTGTGTCACATTATCTTCTTTTTCTTTAGTAGGGCAAAGTCGTTTGAATCGAGGATTATCAACCAAAAAGATAAACCCAAACCCGCCGAAAATAGGATAGCTCTATTTTATAATTGACAATAGAATACGTAAAAAAATGATATACAATACGAAATATGAATATCTGTTTTTTTTTCTTGGTGAACTTGATATCCACCCACCTCCACATGATAATGCCTTGAACATGTCTTATATAGGAGACACCTTAAGCAATTAAAATTTCAAGGACTGAATCTATTCCTTGGCACCTTACTACAACTCCAAATTAAAAAAATTGTTTCTTCTCCACGATATAAATTAGCAACAATCAAATAGATACAAGGTAAACAACATGCTTCAAGTGGTACACTAAGGAAAAAAAAGCGAACTTTCATAAGCTGTTCAAAATTATGACAAATGACTGTAAAGAACACAAATAATGTTAGTCGTAACAATCTTATTGCTATGAGTTGATTTCACTCTATATATTATTCCTCTTGGTCCTTTTTCTTCTGCTCGCGAGTTTAAAATTAACATAAAATATACCATACCCATAAAAAGATCAAATGAATACGAAGATATGATAGGAAGCTTTTGAAGCAAAAAAACTTTGATCTGGAATTTGAAGTACTAAAGATATCCCAAGAAGAAAATTTATTTTAACCAACTGAATTGAGATCCCAGTAATTTCATCAGTATCTTCATATATACCAAGTACAACTGAAATTGCCAAATCTGCAAGGGTCAGCAAACTAATAAAAACAACTTATATAACAATTTATTAATATTATTCCCGTTATAAAAAACAATAGTAGTGTTTCTTAAAAACACTAATGTGTATATAATAATAATTGTGATCTAAACTGAATATACGTAATACGTATTATATTCGGTATATATATATATATATATATATATATATATTCGGCCTAATAAATAACAAATAAACAAGTACCGATGTAATAATATTTTATCTGAACCATAACAATCAATATCGCACTAGGCAGAAATCTATATCCGATCAATCTTTCAAAGTAACTTTTTTTGCCGCCAGACTTTGAGTATAGTAAGGAGCTTCCTTCCCTCTTTTCTTCTCCGTTACGAGAAGAAGAATCATGATGTAGTTGTCAAAACAATTATTTGCATGAAAAATAATATTTCCATCACTATACGTATTCTTTCTTTTCTTTTATACTTTCAGTTATCTCTATTGTTCTGTTGAGAGAAAAAAAAACAAGAAAGAGAAACAATGTGTAACAAAAAAAACCGTTCAGTTTTTTTTATATGCATTAGAATGATTTAGTAAAATACCTCAAGAGATTCAAAAACAGTAGTCCAGTATATGTGAGACACTCATAAATATGAACTCACATTTCCATACACATGAGTGTAGAATGGGAAAAAAATGATGAGAAAACATCATTCTTACCAGTACCTATTTTTTTTTCCTCGAGGCCGTCATATCACTGCTGTTGTCATTTGGTCTCATGATTCCGGCGGTTCGTTCCTTAATGTATAAGCACATTGTCAATAATAAGATTAAATAAAGCTGACATATATATATATATATTCGAATTCTAGAATGATCTACTATGTTTATCCATGTTTATACGTAGTAAATGGATGTAGTGCTATATGTTTTTCATTCATTCCTTTAGATCTCAATAAGTCTAAACTAATACTTCATATAATAATAAAGAAAAAAATAACGATGCTTTGTGTTCCTTTTATAAACTTTAAATAACTACTAGATAAGTTTCATATTTTAGCACCAGGAGGAAAAAAAAAGATGAAGAGTAAGATTTTTTCCTATACTTATATTAAGATGATGATTATAAAAAGAAAGGCTAAGACGATGAATTTTTTTAATCTGATAGAGGTTGGAGCTTGAGAAATTATTACATGATATAATATTACCAGCTTCATTGTAAATCTTCTTGCTCAGGTTATAGATAGTGTATTCATCTTATAATTTGGTTATTTCTACCAATGTTTTTAGATACAATATTGTTATTTTCTCCTAATACATAGTTCCGGCTTTTCGACTTTTTATTTTCAAACTGAAAACCATTGTTCTTCAGCGAAAGTGATAAGTATACCAGGCTGCGCACGAATAAGAAAAAAAAAACACAACCTTTTAATGTTTGAATTAAAATGTTCAAACCGCAGGAATCTTTTTTGCCCGCCATTTTTTTTTTTGTGATCGGTTCATTTTATACTACGTACGTTTCCAAAAAAAAAATTCTATTTCTGGAATAGTATGCACAAGTTCCGTCGTGCATTTTAAATCGACAGCATAATTTAGAAAAAAAAATGTCCCATAAAGTGGTTAAAAATTAAACAAGTCGTCAACTGTGTCGTCAAAAGTTACTGTTACTAAGATATAAAAATTTTAGTAATTGCTTGATAACAATAAGAAGATCATTATTTGTAGTAAAGGTGACAGTGGCGTAAAAGTTTTACTTTATCAGTACTCTCCCGTTAATATGCATGATGATTAACTGATACATGTAACACATACGTATACAACACGCACATTAAAAAAAAATACCCAGCAGCATGAAAAGATAGAAAACATGGATATATATTTGAAATTGGGAATAGCCTCGGTCTTTTGTAATCCGGGAAATGAATCACGTAGCAGCAAATAACAATAAAATCATACTTTTCTGATTACCCTAACCTGTTCTACTGAGGAGGATTTGTACAAGTTGTCAACTTCTTTTTTTAAAAAATTGATGTGATAAGTAACTATCATTTAAAATCATAAATAGTTTTAACATAAAAAAAGGCTCTATTTACAACACATTTATTATAATCGCACAGTGGGATCGTGCTTATTGTTGCTGTTGCGTGTCTAATAACGAAAAAGCGTTGGGCTTTGTTACCATGACGTCCCTTCGATATTACTCCGACAGACCCAAAGTGAGGGTCAGCTGGTCATTGCGTATGAAACAACTTTTTATTGAGGTTGTTTCAGTTTCCTTTTCGCCTTTTTCTTTTTCCTGTTCCTTTTTACCCACAATAATATAACCAACTTCTTTCTCTCTCCCTGGAAATGAGACTTTTTACACTATCTGCGATTGTCGCTGCCTTCTTTGTCGTCTCTGATGCCGCAATCACAAAGTAATTATTGTTATAGTGATTTCAGTTTGAGAGTTTCGATTCTCAACCATACTTGAACTATTACTACACACATATTTTATCTCCCGAGAGAACTTATTTTATTAATTCTTGGCGCTTTTATTATTATTACAATTATTATTATTACTTTCCCCCGCCCCCAAAACCAGTTCACTTTATGCAGACGCAATGAAACAAAAATAGTAACTTAATAACAAAATTCTTTTTCTTTTAATTTATTTAGGGTGCCCATCAAGAAGACAAAGGAAACACCCGCAGAAAGACTTGACCGATATAGTCATACTGGAGAATATTTAACTCAAAAATACTTTGGTGCTCAGCGTAGTCAACAAGCTTCTACTCTTCAAACTTATCAAGTAGGTCCTGACGGTCAAGTTGAACATGGTGTCCCCATTTCTAACTATATGAACGCACAGGTAAATACATAACTTTTTGGTTTATTTTATTTTTTATTATTATGAGATAAGCAGCAACGTATTGTATATTACGTTTATACAAAGCTTCTTTTTTTTTTTTTTTTGGTTGGTAAATAATCAATAAATAATAATAAAAACTTGTTTGTTATTATTAGTATTACGGCGAAATTGAACTTGGCTCTCCAGCTCAAACTTTTACTGTTGTCTTTGATACGGGTTCATCCAATCTTTGGGTACCTTCTACTCATTGTAGCTCTATTGCTTGTTTCTTGCATCGTCGTTATGATTCAAGCCAATCTAAAAGCTTCAAGGAAAATGGTACTGAATTCGCTATTCAATATGGTACTGGTTCTTTAGAAGGTTTCATCAGCGAGGTATTTATGTTTACACACACGCACGCACAACATTATTATGTTTTATTTCATTTTTTTATTATTACATTATTAATATTCCCAATTTTTATAAATGAATTAATAATATAATAGGATACCCTCAGTGTCGCTGGTATCGACATTCATGGTCAAGGATTCGCTGAATCTGTTAAGGAACCTGGTTTCACTTTTGCTTTGGCTCGCTTCGATGGTATCTTTGGCTTGGGTTACGATCGAATTTCCGTCAAAGGTGTTGTTCCACCTTTCTATCATATGGTTGACCGTGACTTGATCGATGAACCCAAGTTCTCTTTTTGGTTGAACGGTGATCCTGAAGATGAAGAAAATGGGGGTGAACTTGTATTTGGTGGTGTGAACCCCGATCACTTTGAAGGTGAAATTACTTACTCTCCTGTTCGCAGAAAGGGTTATTGGGAAATCGAATTGGAAGATATCAAATTTGGCGGAGAATCCATTGATTTGGATCCTGTAGGTGCTGCTATTGATACAGGTTCTTCTTTGCTTGTTGCTCCTACTACGATTGCTGAACTCATCAACAAAGAATTGGGTGCTGAAAAGAATTGGGCTGGCCAATATGTACTTGATTGTGCTAATGTTAAAGATTTGCCTGAATTTTGCTTTGTCTTTAGTGGTAAAGACTTTTGTTTGACGGGTGAAGATTATGTTCTTAATGTTCAAAACCAATGTATTTCTGGTTTTATGGGAATGGATATTGGTACAGTATTACTATTTTCATTAATTATCATAATTGTTATTTGTTTGTTGTTGTTGTTTTTTGTTCTCATAACTTGAAATGAAACTAAATATTTATGACTATCATTGTTTTTTTTTAATTCTTTTTCCAGGTGAACCCGTTGGCCCTCTTTGGATTGGTAAGCACTTTTTTATATGATTGCATAATTGTAAACTACATGTACAACCTCAATTTGGATGTACGACTGAAACCAAATGCAGTATCTGATTATAATCTATCTATATATATACTAACCCTTATATGAATTTATTATTATTATAGTTGGTGACGTCTTCCTTCGCAAATTTTACTCTGTTTATGACCTTGGTACAAACAGTGTTGGATTAGCCAAATCCAAGGCCTAAATAAGAATTCAAAAGGGGAAATGATTTGAATTAATTGTATAGTTGCTAGTATAGCCTTTTTTTTTTCCTTCTTCTTCTTTTTCTTTTTTCAAATTTGTATGTTTCGTTTCTTTTTATTATTCCAGTTTTATTTCTTTTATTTTTTTTTTTTACAAACACAAAATTACAAAAAAAAAAAAAAACTATCAATCATTGAATAAAACAGGTTAAAGGAGTTCTTCAGTTAAACTCCTCCCACACCATCCATGAAAAAAAAAAGTCGGAATTTAAAATAAAAAAGTATCATGCACGAATTTTTTATTTTTTTCATGTAAAAAACATTCTTTTTAATGACATCCATTGCTGAACGAGGTCTTGCTCATTTAAGAGCATTATATGCCAATGAAGCATCTCAATTGAATCAAGAAGCTATACAAAAGCTATCTTCTAAAGTTTCTTTGAGGTAATAAAGAAAAAAAAATTATTCCCTAACGTTCTTTTGTTACAAGTCTTCTTTTTTTTTTTTTACTTACTGGTATGATACTTGGTTGAAAAATTTTAGTGCACAAGACATTACAAAACTTAATGTTGATGCCATTGGTAAAATGAGTGAACTTGCAATGTTAAAGAAAATAAGATAGTGACTAACATAAAATATATATAAAATATAGTAAACGCTGCCAATAATTCACTTTTGGGTGGTGGAGGAGGTCCGTTCATTTTTATTTTTATTTTGTTCATACTTATCTCCATAGTTACATATAATTAATATGAAAATAATTATTTATAGTGGATGGTGCTATTCATGAGTAAGGAAAATCATATTTTTTGTAACCAAATTACTTACATTAATATAACATGATAAAAAAAAACAATTGTTCAAGAATAATATCTTTTACGATAGTGCTGCAGGTCCTGAACTATTAAATGAATGTAGACCATTGGGTGGTTGTAAAGATGGAGTAATTATAATCTAAAAATAATAATAATAATGGATATTACTACTTTGAATGTTAAAATTAAATCTTATTTGTTCGATGTTATTGTTTTTAGGATGCAAAAATTACCAAGGGTTATAAGCTTCCTGCCAAACGTACAGTGTCTTATATATAAATATTTTTGTTGAGTTCAATGAAACAGAGAAAAAAAAACTCAAAATGGACAACTAATAGTATTATTATTATTATGATTTATAGATGTCATTCATACTGTCGGTCCACAATCTGAAAGAAAAGATGTATTGAGTAGTTGTTATCAACGATGCTTAGAAGTTTTAGTTGAAAATGGATTAAAATCCATTGCATTTCCTTGTGTTGCCACAGGTGTATATGGATATGATAAAGAACGAGGGGCTAATGTAGCTTTAGGCACTGTTCGTCAATTCCTTGAAAAGAATCCACAAAAGGTATACATAAATTTATATATTAGAATATAAGATATTTTAAACTTGGGAGCTATCCTAACAAAGATTTATATTAGATTGATAAAGTGATATTTTGCTTATTTAATGCAAAGGATAAAAAGATTTATCAAGGTAAAAAAAAAAATAGGATAGACAAAATGATAATAATACAAGAAAAATGAATAATGACACACACATGTGTTTTTAATTTACTACATTTATAGAATTACTACCTATTTACTTTCCAGGATCGAATACGTCGTTGTAATATACTTTTTATAAAGAAACAAAAGTAGTAAAATTGATGGAACATTATAAAAATGTATTTTTTTTTAAATATAAAACCAATAAGTATGTAGTATATATGGAGTTAAATAAATAATATAGTAAAAATAACTCGTATATTACACTAGGATAAAATCGATGATTGTAAATATGTTGGTTCTAATAACTAGTCTGATTAAGAATAACATTGAATAATTAACTTGTAGTATTTACCTGTGTTGATGATAGTCTATAACGATCTCTCGCAGTCAAAACTCACAGTTGGTTGTTTCAAGTACATTCTTCTCTTTGAATAAAAAAACATCCAACCCCCATTTTATTATATAAAAGTGAAAGTTTCTAATAAAATATACATGTACACCTGAGATGAAAAAGAGCTATAACGTCACTCCAATATTTTTAGCATGTATATTTACCATAGGAATGAATCATTCGACTATTTGTTTCTAGAAAAGAAGAAAAAGTGTACTACATAGTTTCATCAAGCAGTACAAGAAATTATATCCGATGATTTATTTGTGACACAGGCATTCTAGTTGTCTAGTTAGTACAATCCAACAATAAAAAGATTTACGCGTGTATTTTCAGTCATCAACATAGAGGGGTATATACATGTTTGTTTGTTTTTCACAGCCGATTTATAATTACAGGTCCCATCATTTCTTTTTTTCTCTCTCTCTAAATCCGACACCCTCCCCCTCCAAAAAAAAAGAAACAGCGTCCAATAAAAGTTATGTTTTTTTTTTTTTTGCAATTTGTTATATATTGGAAAAAGGCTTTATTAGCCAAAAAAAAGTAAAGAGCCAAGAGCTATATACAGAAGAAAAAATGCGATAGCATTTTGTTTGGAATATAGGAATAGAAAAAAAGAGTTTTTGATTTGGAATTGAAGAGATGCAAATTACAGATAACGTTATTAAAAAAAAAAAAGAGGTGATATGTGTGTCTGTGTGTAGAGAATAGTTGAGTGTTTGTGTTTTTTTGTGCGTGATTTATTATGTGAATCGAGTGAAGGTTGTTTAACCGCCGAAACCGTAAAGGGTACGACCTTGGCGCTTAAGAGCGTAGACGACATCGAGAGAAGTGACAGTCTTTCTCTTGGCGTGTTCAGTGTAGGTGACGGCATCACGGATGACGTTTTCCAAGAAGACCTTCAAGACACCACGGGTTTCTTCATAGATGAGACCAGAGATACGCTTAACACCACCACGACGAGCGAGACGACGAATAGCAGGCTTGGTAATACCTTGAATGTTATCACGAAGAATCTTACGATGACGCTTGGCACCACCTTTTCCGAGACCTTTACCACCTTTACCGCGACCAGTCATTTTTGTTTGATATAAAAGAAAATTAAAAAAAAAAGGGAGAAGTAGAAAAAAAAAAGAGGAGAAAAGACCTGATGCTTTAATTTGCTTTTTATATTTTTTACTTTTCGGTTATTCGATTTCGGACAATGAAAATAAACACACATTCTCTCAACCATAATCAAAATTTATTGACCCTAACACGCGGAAAGGTAAATCACGTAAAAAACACCCGCGAATCTTTTATTTTATTTTTTTACTTTACTAAAAAATTTTCAATGAATATTTCTTTCATTACTATATTTCTTTCATTATCAATGATGAAAAACAAAATCTAAAAGCCCTTTTATTATCTAATTCATTGAAAACAACATTGAATTATTATTGATTTTTATATTATATTATATTATTATTATTGTTAATAGATTCATTTATTTCAAGTAATTACATAAGATATGCATTATTACTTAATTTATTATATCTTTTTTTTTTTTACTTACGAATTTTTTTTTTACGTGTCGCGAAGGCGTGTTTATTTCGTGTCTTAACGCGATATAAAAAAAAGAACTCGTAAGTAAAAAAAAAAAAAATAGGGCGGAGTTACTGTTGCACAAAGATGTTTCAGGGGGGGAGGTTTAATCTAGAAATATATATAAAGCCATGTGTATCCAATTCTCGTTCCGGAATTTCTCCCCTTTTTTTTTTCTTTCTTTTAATTCATATATATAAAAATGGCTCGTACTAAGCAAACTGCTCGCAAGTCCACTGGTGGTAAGGCTCCCCGTAAGCAATTGGCTACTAAGGCTGCCCGTAAGTCTGCCCCCTCTACCGGTGGTGTCAAGAAGCCCCATCGTTACAGACCCGGTACTGTCGCTCTTCGTGAAATCCGTCGTTACCAAAAGTCTACTGAATTGTTGATCCGCAAGTTGCCTTTCCAACGTTTGGTTCGTGAAATCGCTCAAGATTTCAAGACTGACTTGCGTTTCCAATCTTCTGCTATTGGTGCTCTTCAAGAAGCCTCTGAAGCTTACCTTGTCTCCTTGTTCGAAGATACCAACTTGGCTGCTATTCACGCCAAGCGTGTCACCATCCAACCTAAGGATATCCAATTGGCTCGTCGTCTTCGTGGTGAACGTTCGTAAATTTATTTAAAAAAATAATAATTTTTTTACAACTACTTGCTACTACTACAACAAATACTACTACTACTATCACCCCTTTTATCGTCAATATAACAAAAATCATCTATCACGACTTGAACACCAAAAAAAAAATCTCAATCCAACATAACTTTTTTTCATATACACCTTCCAAATATTGTCATCCATTTTTTTTCTTTTATTCATGTCGCAATATATATTTAGATATATATTTTATCGGCGGATTGTCTTTTTTTTTCCTTTTCATAAAACATCATATTGCCAGAATTTGTAAATAAAAAACCATGGCCATCGTTGCTTTTGAAACATTCTATGTATAACATTTTTTCTTTAAATTATAATTAATGTGTCTTGAGATATATATATTTTTTTAAAAGTACAAATTATTGTTATTGCTTATTATTTATGTGAACTATGCATACAGTTTTAAATAACAAGTACCTAAATCACATGAACACATATCCAGCTACATGTTAAGTATTTCAATCATTATAAAGTAATATGCAGGATAAGCAGCGATATGCATCGCTCATGTAACAATAATAATGATCACCATGGTTACCGTGGTCTCCCTAGTGATCATTTTTTGTTAAATATATTTATGTGGACTTGTAATTATTATTTTTAAACGGTTAAACGTTTTAGCCACATTGTTTATGCTAATCTTTTTTTTTATATATAAAACAAAAAACATTTTCTTTCTTCAAACAAATCTGTTATCAGAATCAATGTTCTCTTCGCGTTGTGTATATTGCAAATTGGGAGAGGGAGAGGAGGTTACATAATGTGATAGATAAAAAAAAAAAACTTTTCTTTGATAAAAAAAAAAAAATTTAAGCGGCGAGGTCGTAAATAATCAACTGCTTTTTTTTTTTTTTTTGATGAAAGAGCGCGTTGTTCTTGTACGCGTTACTTTATTTTTTTGTGAGCGCGACATAAAAAAAAATTGGTAGGTAACAAGCAGAATTTTTTTCAATTCAACTTTTTTTTGATCAACCCAAAATTGTGCCGCGTGCATTAGGAAAAATAAGTTAACGGAGTTCTCCCACTTTGTGTTACGTAAACACAAATTCAAATTTTTTGGTTTGATCGACAGAAAAAAAAAAAAGTCATTGTTTTATTTACACACAAAGCTCATTGTATTATTATAAATGAAATTTAGAAGAATCTTAATTCAAATAGGGCAATAAATAAAATGGTTGACATCTGTAATGTTGTTTAGAATGATAAGACCATACTAATAAAAATAACAATGGATTGTTTCAATGTTATCAGACTACATTCAGAACGCAAGGTGAAATTATATATATTTATGCATTAATAATCATTTTATATAAAGTAAGCTCATAAAATAACGAAATTTCCAAATGAAGAAAATGATTCAGGTTATTGGTTGTTGTGGATTGTTTTTATTAGGATGTTTGGTATATATACAAAGCAAGCAAACAAAATCAAAAGGTTAAGGATTTTGAAAAAAAAATCCATTAAGTGAAAAAAAAAAATTGGAAAAGAGAAGAAAGGTTTGATGTTTGAATTGAATTTTTTTTTAAGTAAAAAAAAAAACACGAAGTCGTTATTGTTGTTGTTATTGTTGTTGTTGTGAGGATTGATTTTGTACATATGGAGGGGAAAGAAATGTTGACAAATTATGATGTAAGATTAAAAAATGGAAAGAAACAGAAATTTTTTTAAAGTTCTTGGGAAGCACCAGCCTTCTTAGACTTGGTGGGCAACAAGGAAGCGTGAATGTTGGGCAAAACACCACCTTGAGCAATAGTAACGTGACCGAGCAACTTGTTCAATTCTTCATCGTTACGGATGGCCAATTGCAAATGACGGGGAATGATACGGGACTTCTTGTTGTCACGAGCAGCGTTACCAGCCAATTCGAGAATTTCAGCAGTCAAGTATTCGAGGACGGCAGCCAAGTAGACGGGAGCACCAGCACCGACACGTTGAGCATAGTTACCACGACGCAAAAGACGATGGATACGGCCAACGGGGAATTGAAGACCGGCCTTAGCAGAGCGGGTTTGGGACTTGGTACCAGCAGCGGATTTACCTCCAGATTTTCCTCCAGACATGTTTAATAGATTTTTAAGTTTTTTTAAAAAAAAAGTGTTAAAGTGAAGAAGGGGGGGTTTAAGTCGATAAAATGGCCTCCTTTTATATTCCACACACACTCGGGTCATTTTAAATTCCGCATTTGGAAATTCACTTTCGCGTCTTATTATTTTTGATCCCTACTTCATACGATGAAAAAAACAAAATTTACTTTTTTTAAGAGAAAAAATTTTTTATTAAATAAATCATTTTTCTACGTGATAATTCGACGTAATTTCGTGTTTATTTCGTGTTTTCACGTTTTGTTCATCATGTTTTATTATACAAGATGTTTATTAATGTATAAGAAAAGTGAAAAAAAAAATTCAAGAAGCGCTCATCACGCGTGGTTGGAACAAAGGGGGGCGCGTTTTTTTTTTTTTTTTTTTTTGACCCAAAAAGAAAAAAAAAAAAAAAAAAAAAAAAGGAAGGCTGAAAGCCGTCAAAATGAGCGGGGTTCATTTTTGTGACGAATATAAAAAGGAGCCAGTCTAGGACTCACTTGTAATACCCCCCATTTTTTTTCAAAAAACACAACTTTTTTTTTTCTTTAACTATAATGGCTCCCAAGACTGACAAGCCCGCTGCCGGTAAGGCTCCCGCTAAGACCACTGAAAAGAAGGTCAAGGGTGACAAGAAGCGCAAGGTTACCCGTAAGGAAACTTACTCTTCCTATATCTACCGTGTCTTGAAGCAAGTTCACCCCGATACTGGTATCTCTAACAAGGCCATGTCCATTCTTAACTCGTTCGTCAATGACATTTTCGAACGTATTGCTTCTGAAGCTTCCAAGTTGGCTGCCTACAACAAGCGTTCCACCATTTCTTCCCGTGAAATTCAAACTGCTGTTCGTCTCATTCTTCCTGGTGAATTGGCCAAGCACGCCGTCTCTGAAGGTACTAAGGCTGTCACCAAGTACACCAGCTCCAAATAATTTCAATTCTTATATAATTGGATATATAAAAAAAACTCCATATTTGCATGTCATCCAACAACATTCGTCTATAACTTTCCTCGCCCTCTCAAATCCAAAAATCTTTTATCATTAAAAAAGAGAAAAACTTAATTTCTTTTTTTTATCCCACAAACTAAATATATCGCATAATGTCGTCTCTCCCCTCTTACTTTTACCAACACACTCTTCACACTTTTGCTTGTACAGAATTTTTTTTTCTTTCATTGAATAAAACATGTAAAAAGAAAGCACGAATTTTTTTTTAAAGTCTCTTTTTTAAATGTTTAAAATAAGCTTAAAAAGATGTGGAGGGGGGATTAATAATTAATGAAAAAATAAGCTTTTATTTTATTAAAAAAGGGAACAAGTGATAACTCAAAGGTGAAAATGCCATGTTTTTGTATATATAAGAAAGAAGGAATGATTTTTTTTTATAATACACTTAATATAATAATAATATATTACTATATAATTTTTTTTACTTTATCCAGGAGGCAACATGGTAGCATCAACAGCCTCAGTTTTTTCATAAGAATGTTCAGTTTGTGCTTCATAAACGTCATGAACAGGAGAACGTGGCATAGCCATCACACCTATAAAAAAATGAATATCAAAACTTCATTAGTTTATCCCATCATTTAATATCCTTTCCACCCCAATTACAAATAAAAGCTTTACCAGTTCTTGAAGATTCCAAAATACCGAATGGTTTGCACAGTTTCATAAAAGAGGTAATACGACTTGGCTTGGCTGACATTTCAATAACGATGGAATCAGATGAAACATCGACCACCTTACCATCGAACAATCGCGTCAATTCAGTCAAAGCACGCAAGTGTGAGAAGGTTTCACGTAATGCTTCAGACGGTGACACATCAGGTGACTATATATATTTAAATTGACAGAAATGCAAAAAAATAAAAGGTGGGGGGAGTCAGTCTATTTAATTCCTCTTCAATTTTTACATGTTATCCTATCCGTCCCCACAATTAATATCTATATTCTCCCCCCACATACACACTTTTTTTTTTAATTTACCTCATTATAACGACTCAAATTTTCATCCTCAAATTCAACTTCGTCATCAAATTTGGCAGTAGGCAATTGTTCGTGCAAATGTTCAGGACCCAAGATCGATACTTTAATCAAAAGTAATTCACGTTCAATCAACTTGGTCTTTGTATAATCCAATACGGCCCAAACAGGGACCAGATCCTCCAATTGACGTCTCGCTTGTTCGATTTGAACATTACGACCATTAAAAACAATAGTCATACGAGACAAATCACGTACTTCTGTATTAGCCACTACCAACGATTCAATATTGAATCCACGAGCAGCAAGAATACCGGAAACACGACTCAAAACACCAGGTTCGTTTTGTACCAAACAATTCAAAATATGACGTGTTTCTGGTGCTCGGCTGGGAGGAGGTGTATTATATAAAATGTTAGAGACAGCTTCTTCGACAGAAGGTCCCGGGACTACAGGTACCGGACCGAATCGTCGTTGACGCAAATGTTTTTTGAAAGACAATGCCGATGTAGCCGAATTAGGTTCTGAAGACATGAATCGACGGGCAGATTGGCGCCAGGCCATAGTTGTGGTGGTTGAAGCCGCCGTTGGCTAAAATGAATTAGAAAATAAAAAAAAAAGTCTGTCAACTATTTTTTTTTTTTACTCTTGAAACTGCAAAAAAAAACCCGCATTCCTTATTATTATTATTTTTTTTCCTATAATGTTGAAATAAACTTACAAGGCGTGTAGCTCCCAACAATGCTGTGCGTAACATTATTAAAAAAAAAAAAAAAAAGTGTTAAAAGTACAAGGGATAGAGCTTTTCTCTCTATTTCTCTTTTTTTTTGATGGGAGAGAAAAAAAAAAAAGCAGGCTCCGATCTGTTGCTTTGTTTGGCTCAGTGTGCGTCACCTTGACACATCTCCTGATTGGTGCTTGCTCATAACGACATATCGATAAACAAGGCAAGAATAGAAAATCCAAAAATCATTTCAACCTTTATATCATGTTCAATTCATTGATATTCAGGCTTCAAGGTTCCTCCTTTTTTGATGTACTATTCTGATTTCTATTCCGAATATACAAACCAAAAAAAAAAAATTGCATCGTTTTATTTTTTATACCTTGCATATAATTCTGGAAAATTTTATACGGGAGCTGTCAAGTTTTCTTTTTTGGTTGGTTGGGCAAAAGCTTCACATGATTTTCAATCACAGATTTTTGAAACCAAGTGTGTATTTTTGGGTTTTTATATATATCAAAAAGAAACCCTATCCGAATCGTCTTCTTTTTTTGCAAAAGAGAAAAAATTCCATCTTAGCCTTCTTTCTTTGCAATTATATTAAACCTAAAAGGAAACATGTTCCTTACAAACTCAACAAGAAGAATTTTTTCTTTTTTGAAATATCTATCTCATTATAATAATGAAAAAAAGTGCTTTCAAAAAAATAAAAGAAATTTTGTGAAACCAATAAGACGCAAAGATGCTCAATTAGAACGAATGAAAATTGAATGGAAATTATCCACCTACTCCTTGATTTCATTGCCATGGTGACAGATTATATTTATACTCGATAGATGAATGGGTTCGTTTTCGATAGTGCATCCAAACAAAGTTCATATGTTTAAGTTTTTCTCAATTAGCTTCTGATTTACTTGGTTGTTATGAAAACTTAATATCACAAAAAAGAACTTTTTGTACTCTAATAATACTCAAAATGTCCCTCTAAAGCTGCCTTCGAGTGGTTGAGAATGAGCAATGCCGTTTGGAGGCAGATAAGCCCAATTCGATGTATTCCGGAATACAACCACAGGATTTTTCCTAACGATTGGCGGGATATCTTTGATTGGTGGTGTGTGTTTCGTTATTGGCAGGAAGTAAAACTTAAGATGGTAGAATTACGAAATTCATATGGCAGTTGGGAACATTAATCAATGACACTTTCTTAATAATATCCATATACGAATTTCTTCATGATATCTAAATGAATAAGTAATAATTAAAAGTACGTAATACATAACAATGTATATATTACAAACAAGACGAACAACATGCAAAAGTATCAAGTATTGTAGTAGAAAACACAAAAAAAAATCACCCTTATCCATCTGTCTCATAAATAAATATGTTAAGATGAAATTCTTGCGTTACACCTGGTCCGGTTCAATTCCTAATGCCTTCACAAACTGTCAAAACTTGCTGGGTTTATTGAACCCAACAGTTTGCTATTGCATATTGGTTCAAGTCAAAGCAGATCCGAAAAAAAAAAGCATGGATCAATAAATATGTGTGTGGTCAAATGAATTTTTACTGTGCTTTACAGGTGTTCTACTTTGGGTGGCTATCGTATCCGTAAAAGCAACCAGAATTGGTATGGTAATAGAGTTTTAATCCTCAGAAGAGAACAATAGATGAAGTAGATCTCACTAACCACATGTCAACAAGGTCCTTCTCATATATTGTGAAAAAACATGGTAAAGGTATGTAAATGTTTTATTGAGTAATATCTTCTGTTATCATCTACACTATCGGAAACCACCCCCAGTCGTATCTTTTTATTTACATAAAAAAAACGGGTTAGCTTTACTGTACAGAACAACATCTATTTTCGACAAGGAATATGAACCAGGAAAAAGAAAAGAAAAGAGCAAAGGGTCTCATATCAGGACATGTGAGATAAATGCATAAAGAGCGTGTACGTGACGATACATCCTTGTATTTTCTCGCTTTCACGTCTTATGCTGTATGAAACCTGTATATAGAGCAAATCTTGGAAAAATAGAAAAAAAAAATTAGTCCTCGTATCTAAACAGTATGCTACTTGGTCCGTGACACGAGGAAGAAGATCAACTTCCCACTCCCGGTGAAACAGCATGTAATATGCTGATGAACCAGAATATTTCTCCGCGCAGGGCAGAGTTCATCCGGATCTCCTTCCCATGACAACAATCTACGGCTCCCACTCCCGGTGAAACAGCATGTAATATGCTGATGAACCAGAATATTTCTCCGCGCAGGGCAGGGTTCATGTGCAGATTGCCATCATGTTTTTCATGCCACTTTGTAAATAGAATAAAATAAAATCGATACTTAGCTTCTTTGACCAGAATTATCATCTTCCATCATTGAAAAAGAAAACCATTCAGTTTAATAGTGTGCATAATATTGTGTTTTGCATGAAGTATTGAGTGATTTATTAAAGTAAATGCGTACATGTTTTTGAGAAGAATAAAGTCAAGTTTGCCCAACTATGTACTTGTAACTCCCAGGTTAATAAAAATTTTGCATGATCACCTGATCGCTATTCAACCAGCTTAAAAAAAGTCAATTATTTAACATAAAAACACTTTGTGATTATCATGACTCATAAGAACAAAAAGTTTTATTTACAATCCTCGTTCGACGAGAACGTACAGTCAAAATTGCACCTCAAAGATGAGTGATTCTGTTTTGCGTTTAACGGCTTAGGGAGATGAGCCTATATTGAAGCATTTTCTCCAGACTTTTGGATTACAGAAGATCTTTGTTATTGGACTGTGACACACTACCTTCATAAACTGGTGTCTCAAAGCTAAATATTAATACCATATGTAAAAATCAGTACAAAATTATAATTCAGTTATAATTTATAAGTATGTGTATATGACTCCATTATTTTTTTTATACTCACAAATTGCCACACATGTTCGAAATTAAGGAATTTTTCAGGTATCAGCAACTTGTCATTTGGAAACATCATTTGAAGCTCAGAGAGCAATTCTCCCATTATGCAATATGACTCCTATATAGAAATGAGGTTGCCTTCATCAGCTGCAGAATAGACATAGTGGAATAATATAACATACCGAATCTTGAATTTTTTTCGTCACATCAACAAAGCACAAGCTACTTCTATGGTAATAAATGAGCGGTACTTTTTTTTGGAGTCTATTATAAAGATCTTGAGTCAAAGGACTTCTACGACGAACAGTCTTTCCATACCAGATGATTTTGTGCTTCTCCAGACTATGTACACAAGAATATGATTGTTAATTGCATATCATTTCATAACAACTTGTCTATATTGAATTATTTGCTGCTACCTTAGCTGCATCAAATGATTTGTATTTGTGGGTTATTAAGAATTTTTTTCCATTGCTCCCATACGTCAACTTCGGCGGTGTCACTACCGTCTTCGCGCTCTTCTTTATTCTCTTTGATTTGCTTTTGCGCTGCATTACTACTAGAGCCCTCACCGGCCCCGCGTCTCTTTCTTGTGATCTTTTCTTCTTTATTTGTACTTTGTTCTGCCATGCTGCTTCTTAACCGATGCTATATTTAATTGTTTATTAGACAGATCTGTTTCAACTGTATACTACCAATAAACACACTGATATACTTACTTTTTGCACAAAGAAATTAACCGAACTTTCTGCAATTACAAGCCGACCCCTTTTTGAAAGCATTTTAGCCTCATATTGTCTGAAATATATACTATCAGTAACTACAATAATATAATGGGGTTTAATAGAGAAAAAATTAAAACATATTCTAACCTTGTTATACTGACACATAGAGTTTGCTGTTGTTTCAGCGACCGTTCCTGAAACAACGTGTTGGTGAACTATTTTACTGTCGTTCACCGACCGTATAGAAGCATCACGACGTGAAATCCCAGGATCTTGAGACACCAGTTTCTGTAGGTAATGTATCATAGTCCAATAACAAAGATCTTCTGTAATCCAAAAGTCTGGAGAAAATGCTTCAATATAGGCTCATCTCCCTAAGCCGTTAAACGCAAAACAGAATCACTCATCTTTGAGGTGCAATTTTGACTGTACGTTCTCGTCGAACGAGGATTGAAAATAAAGCTTTTTGTTCTTATGAGTCATGATAATCACAAAGTGTTTTTGGGAAAAAAAATCCATGTTAAATAAATAAATGATCTTTTTTTAAGCTGGTTGAATAGCGATCAGGTGATCATGCAAAATTTTTATTGGCCTAGAAGTTACAAGTACATAGTTGGGCAAACTTGACTTTATTCTTCTCAAAAACACATACATACGCCCCCATCCGTATAAATCACCCAATACTTCATCCAAAACACGATATTATGCACACTATTAAACTGAATGGTTTTCTTTTTCAATGATGGACGATGATAATTTTGATCAAAGAAGCTAAGTATCGATTTTATTTTACTCTATTTTTTGCGGGGTGGCATGAAAACATGATGGCAATCTGCACATGGACCCTGCCCTGAGCGGAGAAATATTCAGCTGTTCCACCGAGAGTGGAAAGTTGATCTTCTTCCTCGTGCCACTGACCGAGTAACATACTGTATGGATACGAGGACTAATTTTTTTCTATTCTTCCAAGATTTGTTCTATATACGGCTTCATACGGCATAAGACTTGAAAGCGAGAAAATACAATGATGTATCGTCACGCATACGCTCTTTATGCATTTATCTCGCATGTCCTGGTATGAGACCCCTTGCTCTTTTCTTTTCTTTTTCCTGGTTCATATCCTTTGTCGAAAATAGATGTTGTTCTGTACAGTAAAGCTAACCCATTTTTTTATGTAAATAAAAAGATACGAGTGAGGGTGGTTTCCGATAGTGTAGATGATAACAGAAGATATTACTCAATAAAACATTTACATACCTTTACCATGTTTTTTCACAATACATGAGAAGGACCTTGTTGACATGTGGTTAGTGAGATCTACTTCATCTATTGTTCTCTTCTGAGGATTAAAACTCTATTACCATACCAATTCTGGTTGCTTTTACGGATACGATAGCCACCCAAAGTAGAACACCTGTAAAGCACAGTAAAAATTCATTTGACCACACACATATTTATTGATCCATGTTTTATTTTCGGATTTGCTTTGACTTGAACCAATATGCAATAGCAAACTTTTAGGTTTAATCTCCCAATTTGAGTGTATAGCTCAGGTCAAAAGTCATGAAGACTAATAGATTTGTATCAGCAGCCAGTAGAGTAGCAGTAGCACCAATGATAATAAACCCAGCAAGTTTTCGACTTGGCAACGGCTTCGTCGTTTATATCTATACAACAAATTGAATATGAAATGAATAGCAAATCTATAATAGACACGCATCCCGATCTCTTTATTCCTCCTTGTTTAGACTCACCAATCACAGAAGGCACGTATCAATCTTCCCAAAGATGTACTTGATTCTATGTGTTGCAAAAAAAAGGCTTGCGCACAAGATGTGAGGAGAGCGCACCCTACCTCACCACCTTTCTCCCCAGTAAATAGGACATGGAACTGAGGAACACAAAAATGCATCAAATACTAATATAGGCCGCACTCGATTATCATACTGAGTAAGATTCGTCAAATAGTCCGGATATACAAAACTATTGAGCTGCCGCAACAGACTGTGGTCGAGCGCACCCTTGCACATCATCACTGACTACGAGATTAACATATATTAGCGTCAGCAGACCATGCAAGCAACAACACGAATCAAACACATTCTTTTGGGAAGAATCACATATTCTCTTGACAACTGCGCAATCATGATTTCTTGTAAAATAATTATGGTGTCGAATTCGCGTTTCTGTTAGTTGAGAGAATAAAGTCCGAATTTGAATCAATTGAGCGTTGCAGTTCCTTGCTTGTACCTAGGCAGCCAATCAAAGTTGTTTGTGAAACCATTTACCATATGTCAGTTATGCATATATTCTGTGCTATACTTCTATGACAGTTACTTCGCTATTTCGTTTATAATATTTCTTTGAACGTTTAAAAACAGAAGAAGTGGCAGTAGTTAAAGTAAATAAAGGTACTATAAAAAAGGAGAAGAATGAGAGCATGTAAATATATCGACCCTATGACAAAGATGATAATAGTAATTTTTTCTACGGCCGTCGTCTTTCACAAATTGAGTATTATTTACATAGTACGTTTTGATTTTTATATTCATTCCAACTTTTTAATAATATTATGCATACACTTAAATACTTGTTCTTATGCTCTTATCTGTTCTGCTGCTATGCTCTCTTTATTTTATTTTACTGTTAACGCCAGTTTGATCCACCGTCATCCTGTGTTCAGATTCTACAATTTTTGCAACAATTTAATGTAAACTTGACAAACCTAGTATTTATTCACTTCCTGAACATGGAAAAAACGGTAGCTGACCGTGTTTGTAGCATATATTTATATTTATTATACAGGATTTTTCCTTATGATTGGCGGGGCTTTTTTTTTCATGATGGCGTTGGGTGTTTTTTTTGTTGGCAGTGAATTTTTCATGATTGGCAGGAAGTAAAAATTACAATGGCGGTGTAATTTCCAACAGATGGCAGAATTACCTGTAACTTTAGCTGGGAATACTTATTCATTTCACAGTTTATTCTTTATGTAACATCACAGAGAATTATTTTATTATGTAAACTTTATGATTTACTAAAAAAAAATACAATAATATGAAAAAAAATGGATAAATAAAAAAAAACATATATAATATGAAAAAAACTACACTCTCTAATTCCCTATTCCGAGTAATGAATGTAAGTGAATTTTCAATCCACCTTTGGCAATCTTCAGCTGTGACCTGGCTGGCTGAGACGATTATTATTGGTTGTAAACCTGGAGAGAAAGATGTCTACATCTTATTGTTGGAGTTTCCTGTGTCATCACTGATGCTGATATGAAAAAGTGTTATTTTGGTAATAATGATTCAAAGCGGTTCGTCCGATTGCAAAAGAAAAAGTTGCAAGGAATACATTTTCGCTAATAACAAAAAAGTTCACATGTCTTTTGACTCGTTCCAAGGTTGCTAAGGCAAAGCATTTGTTCCAAGGTTGCTAAGGCAGAGTATTTGTTCCAAGGTTGTTCCAAGGTTGCTAAGGCGGAGTATTTGTTTCAAGGTTCCAAATATTTTTACACTATGAACCTGACCAGAGGCTAAGCAGCATGCATGTTCTTCCACCAAAGGTTCCGTAGGATCTTCCAAGTAACAAAGATCTACGTCACCAATTTCTTCAATCTTCCTCAATAGCTTGGAAGCATTCTCGTCGTTGAATTCCTTGCAAAAGAACATACATGCTGCTTGCTCACGCGTAACAATCATTATATGGAAAACGACTTTTGGACAGACCCAAGTATGAGCCTTGGCAACCTTGGAACAAACACTAGTAAAACTTTGGAACAAATACTCCGCCTTAGCAACCTTGGAACAACCTTGGAACAAATACTCTGCCTTAGCAACCTTGGAACAACCTTGGAACAAATACTCTGCCTTAGCAACCTTGGAACGAGTCAAAAGACATGTGAACTTTTTTGTTATTAGCGAAAATGTATTCCTTGCAACTTTTTCTTTTGCAATCGGACGAACCGCTTTGAATCATTATTACCAAAATAACACTTTTTCATATCAGCATCAGTGATGACACAGGAAACTCCAACAATAAGATGTAGACATCTTTCTCTCCAGGTTTACAACCAATAATAATCGTCTCAGCCAGCCAGGTCACAGCTGAAGATTGCCAAAGGTGGATTGAAAATTCACTTACATTCATTACTCGGAATAGGGAATTAGAGAGTGTAGTTTTTTTCATATTATATATGTTTTTTTTTATTTATCCATTTTTTTTCATATTATTGTATTTTTTTTTAGTAAATCATAAAGTTTACATAATAAAATAATTCTCTGTGATGTTACATAAAGAATAAACTGTGAAATGAATAAGTATTCCCAGCTAAAGTTACAGGTAATTCTGCCATCTGTTGGAAATTACACCGCCATTGTAATTTTTACTTCCTGCCAATCATGAAAAATTCACTGCCAACAAAAAAAACACCCAACGCCATCATGAAAAAAAAAGCCCCGCCAACCATAAGGAAAAATCCTGTATGCACCATATATTTTATTGGTTACATGTCGATCACCTTTGTTGCTATCATTTCCTTAATCCCTCCTACCTTCCTTTTCCCTGCTAGTAGAGTAAAGTTTTTTTACATTCTTTCAGGCCGAACTAGAACAAAAAAAGCCCGACCGATGTCAAGATCCGTTCAAGTCAATAAGAAAACTAGTGTTTACACGTATTTTCGATGTATATTATCAAAATATATCATTTCCAGTAAAGTATAAATTCATGATACGCAAAAGCGTGATGTGAAATATTAGGGAAAAGCAATAATAAAGAAGCTCATGGAAAAGCAAACAAGATCCTGGGCCTAGGTTATACAAATCGTATTACTTCTTAATATAAAACCCACTTTTTAAAATAAAATAAGAAGTTCTACATTATATCTTTATATTCTTAGTACTTTTCATCATTATGGTAAAATATTTAAGAAATTTCAACAGAACATATTCTGGAGGAGTATCTAGATTTAAAACCGTTGACTTCTTCAAAGAACGATTTCCAATATTCAGGTGTCTATGTGTTCGTCTTTGCAGAGGAGTAACCATGCGACAAGTTCGAGGAAAGTACACTGTATGTACACTATAATTTATAACTACAGCTGTATATAGTATATATGCTTGTTAATAAGCACATCTCTACTATATATCGACAGAACGTTGAGTTTTTTTTTTCGCAATCTATAATCAAAGGTAATGGCTCTCTTCGATTATCCTGGTAGTCAATTTAAATTAATAGACATTTATATTGATGCCAAGGCAGGTTGATTTTTATTTACTACACAACATTGTTTTTTGGAAACCCTGTATAGCAACGGGATATCCCAATAATAGTCAGGAACAAGTAATTACCCGACCTTCAAAAAAAACTGAGAAGAACGAATGCTGCTTTTACATTTCATTGTTTATAAATAGTGATTAAAAAGAAAGACAATAATACTGATAGTAATAATATGATTGGATCGTATGCAGGCTTTCCATCCTCACATAAAACTATCGGGTCCATTAAGAAAACCTTAAAAAAATCGAACTTCTCACTCTCCCCTTTTTTCTTTTTGTGTCTTTTTTTTCTCAGTCTACACACAGACACTTTTATATATAAACATATCCTCTTTTCTCTCTTTTTCTCTCGCTTAGCATATAAAAATATACCATAAAAAGTTGGTAATGAATGGCAGCCCGACCTAAAACCATGTCTCGACTTTTGGAAGAAGACGACATGTTGACATTGACGTCTTTCAACTCATTTGACGGTAATACAGATGAAGCTGACCAAGAAGGTACCTTGTCAAAATTCCTTTACAAGGTTCGCAATGCTGTCGTGTCATACCCCTCCTTAACAAACACAAATACAGGAAGTAATTCCGTTGCATCTATTGAATCGCCAAGAGTAAGTTATTCAAAACCATAAAGTGATTTTTCTTATTATGTGTTTCTTTTCAGCGTTTTTTTTTCTTATCTCTTCAGTGGCAAAAAAAAAAAAAAAGAACCTAAGTACAATTTATTTCAGTTTCAGAACCAAATTGTCATCGATGAAAGTAATAGTTTAACAAGAAATAGTCAACAACAACCTCCGCAGAGAAGTGATGGAGTCAGTTTCGAAGAGACTCGAGATAAATTTAATAGTAGTAGTATTTCTAGTCACCATGCATACGAGACATCACTTATTACACCATCATCAACACGTATCTCGATGGATGATTCACCCCAGCAAGATGGTGGTATATTAACAAAGACATCATCTAATGATAGTGATAATCAATCTGTTATGACCAACTTTTCGGCATCCAATTATCATTCATTAAATAGAGTCATTGCACAATTACGAGGTGAAAAGATTAAATCTGAAAGTATCAATACCGAATATTGGATGCCAGATTCACAATGTAAAGAATGTTTCGATTGTAATGCACGATTCAAATTTTATCGAAGAAAACATCATTGTCGTATTTGTGGTAAGTAAATACTATATATGTGTTTTTTATGTGTAGATTATATTTCCTCTCTCTTTTTAATTGTAACCAAATTCATCCATCTTTTTTTTTTACTCCCGCAAAAAAAAAGGCCAAATATTTTGTGGAAAATGCGCTTCGGATAACATTCAAGGGGAACGGATTGGACAAACGGGTCAAGTCCGTGTATGTAAATTTTGCTATTCAAAATTACAGGCGCAAGAACAACAAGAAGAACAAGATGCTAATACTATTTTGGGACATAAAGATGTTGTGGTTCCAGATATTGATCCTGGTTCCATTGTTGGATTATCACCTGTACTTCCTGGCCAAAAACCGTCTTCTGCACCAAAAATGCAAATTCCAACAACCACTTTAAGATCACAAGGAGAGTATGGTGGTCAAGACTCAACCACATATGCATTAGAAATTCCAACTGAAGAGTTATTACCCTATGCGCTTGCAAATAGTACGGCTGCTAATAACAGTCATATTAATAATAATCCCATCCATCAGTCAACAACATCAATGACATCACCACCAGTACCAGCACCAACAGCAACAATATCATCTGCAGGTCTTACTCAACAACAACAACAGCAAGAGCCACAAAATGAACCAGGAATGAGTCTTAAGGGAATTTTTCTAGCTACCATCCGTCCACGGTCCCGAACTAATACCATGAACTCAACTACTCTTGAAGCAACATTATCTAATTTGGAAACGGTAAGAACGAACGGTGGATCGCCTATCCCTTTTCGTCGAAACTCACTCACTGGACAACTGAACGGGTTTGTCGTGGATGGGGGTGGTGGTACAGTGTTGCCATCTAGTGAATTTGACAGTGAAGACGAAGATTCACGTAAATGGGACAAAAGTCCACAAAATTTGCTTAATTTTCTGGGATCAGACCGGATGGATGATAACGGTGCGCCCATGTCACCGACAGTACCAACAGACGACAATAATAATGATATTGTCGTATCACAAGAACTATCAACGAAATTAAGGAGACGACGTGCAGATGATCGGTTTACGCGGGAACGGTCCAATAGTATGCGACGACGACGTAGTTTGACAACTACACCAGCAAGATATATTCGACAACGTACTCACAGCTTAATGCGTAATACACCAATTACAACAATGACACCATTATCAGATGCAACAACATCAGTGGATGATCAACAGAATCCAATGGGATCAACAGAAGATTTATTCTGTGGGCGTAAATCAAGCGAATTAGTACGAACATCAGATGATTCTGGTGCTGGTTCACACAATAATGGTATCTATGGAGAGTCGTCAGACAATGAAAATAGCATCATCGACAATGAATTGAGTGTGGCATCAATGGAACACATGCGAAAGATGCTTCGGCATATGTTGTATGAAAACGAATCTATTATTGGCCCAGATAATTGTCAAGCATGGGAAGACGTATTAATGAAGCTATTGCTTCAAGTATCCGAAAATGTACATCCCGATATTCGTGGTGGTGATGATATGGATTTACGACATTATATCAAGATTAAAAAAATTGCTGGTGGTACGCCACAAGATAGTTATTACGTAAATGGCGTTGTATGTTCCAAGAATGTGGCGCATAAACGAATGATACGATCCATCAAAAACCCACAAATTCTTATTTTATATTTTCCATTGGAATGGGAACGTGATGGGAGAGATGGTCAGCTACAATCGATTGATCGAATATTGGCTCAAGAAAAGGATTACTTGGAAAAGTTGGTGAATCGTATTGTGGCACTCAAACCATCTGTAGTTCTTGTCAGCTCTAATGTGTCTCGTGTTGCACTCGAACATTTGGTCAAAGCAGATATTGTTGTTGCATACAATGTCAAGCTCAGTATTCTCGATGCTGTAGCTCGATGTACTGGGGCCAGCATTATCAATGAATTTCATCAACTTATTACTATGACAGATGGAGGACTCATGTTGAGTCATTGTGGTATGTTTTCTACCAAGACACTTGTACACGATCTAATTCCGAATCGGCGCAAAACATTCCTTATATTTGATCAATGCCCACCAGAATTGGGAGCAACTATTATTTTACGCGGTGGAAGTATGGATGTTCTAAATGTGACTAAGCGGATTATGGATTTCATGGTGTTTGTTATTCACAATTTGCGTCTTGAATCATTTTTGTTAAAGGATTTAGCCAAAGTACGTATCGCAATACACGGACCACCAACAAAAGATGAACAACAAAAACAAAAGGAACAGGAGCAACAACAGCAACAAGCAGCAGCAACATCTACGGAGCAAGCGAATTTGGCTTCATCAGCACCATCTATTGCGTCGATGACGGATAAAAGTAGTGATTCGACTGTAATTGTTGAAGAAAATGAAAAAGCGACAACGCTACCTAACAATAACACTGTTGTTATGAATCAAGAAGAATTTTTGCATGCTGTTCAAAATGCAATTCATCGATACCAAACTGCAACACTTTCAGCTTCACCTATGGTTGGATTACCAGCACCTCATTTACTCATGCGACTCAGTGAAACCCAGAAAAAGATGATTGCATTAATTGCAGCTCGAGCGCCCGATGCACTCAAGAGTAACAAGAGTTATAATATATCACCACCACCAGACCGATTAGCTAACATGGTTTCTTATTTCCGAAGTTTTGATCAAGTCATGATGGGAGATGCAGAATATGAAAGGTTATTAGAAGAGCACCATCATCGATGGCGTGCATTGGAGGCATATATCGGTGATAATTCTGATACCCTCTCACCTTCGTACCATCAACAACTCGTTGTACTTTACATGTCTGTCTGTTCCACTACCGCCGTACCTTGTCAAGGGCCAGAATTGAGAATGTTTGAATATTACAGGCCTGAATCCGATTTGACATTGGGTCAATATATTGAAGATATTGCTGAAGATGCGAATACCCCTTGCCCATCCAACATGTGTGAAAGTATTATGTTTGATCATTATCGATCCTATGCACATGGTAATGCCAAAGTGAATGTTGATTTGGAATATATAAAAGGCCCCGCTCCAATCATGAGCACAAATAACATATTGATGTGGAGTTATTGCAAATATTGTGATGCCAACAGTTTATTGGTTCCCATGTCTGAAAGTAGCTGGAAATATTCCTTGGGCAAGTTTTTGGAATTATTATTTCATCAAACTACTGAGGCAGTCTGTGGACAAGAAGAATCCTGGTGCCCTCATAGTCTTTTCAGTGATCATATTCATTACTTTTGGATTAAGGGTATGGCTGTCCGATTCCAGCATGAAACAATCGCGCCACTTGAAGTTCATGTGCCGCCCATGCATTTATACTTTAATCCGAAAACGCAAGCCGCACTCAAGGATTCGGCGTTAGAATCAATGCGATCTAAGATCACAAGGTTTTATGAATCTGTTATTGAGCGCGACAAGAATTTCTTAATGGATATGATTCAACCGGAAGATGTGGATGGCTGCAAAGAAAACTTATCTGAAATGTCACGACGTGCTACGGGGGAAAAGAAGAAACTATTACAATATCTACAATCTATTTATGCCACGACGGCCCCAACAGATGCTCTCAGTTTGAATGAAGTACGAATTAATCTCCATATGCGGGCCATGCAATGGGATTTAGAATATGCAGAATTTGTACGACACTATGTACGACCTGAACGTGAATTGAGACGTCATTTTAAGAAAATGTTTCCTATTGAAGGTGGTGCAACAAGTAGTACCGTAGCTAATCTTGATGTACGCACAAAAAGAACAGCCGAGGCACCCGATTTACCCATTTTGGATGTTGGTTTGGATGGTCCGAGTAATTATTACTGTACTGAACCTAGTAGTATTACGGCAACTACAACAACTATGATGGCATCAGATATTGATATTAGTATGGGTACTACATCACTCAAGTTTCAGCCTACATTAGGCGAGTCACCTACATCAGCATCCCCTTGGTTGGAAGAAGAAGCTCGATTGGATAACTTGTTGGAGGAAATGATGAAGGGAAAGCTTTCTAGGAAGCAATCAGAAGAAACTTCTTATTCTTTGAGGTCTCTTTCTCAGCAAAGTGATGTTCAAAATGGTTTGATAAAAATGGATACAGGGGATAGTCTTGATCCAAGTGTGGCGAGAAGACTTTCGCTTGAATTAATGAAGGATACACCAAGACAACTGACAAGCTGGAGTGACGAAAAGAAGGAAGAGGAAAAGAAGGAGGAGCAACAACATCAACAATCGCAAAAGTTTCATCAAAAGCAACAGCATCGAAAGCGTAGCAGTAATAATTACCATAATCATAGCAACCATGATAATAATAAAAACGGTAGATCGCATCATCATCATTATAGTATTCATGAACACCAACAAAAATATCTTGATGAACATTATATACGAACACAAAAGCGTCATAATGGAAACAGTGAACAAAAACAAATATTGTTCCCATCTGGATTAACTAGTCATGCTGCAATGCTTCCATTATTATCAACTACTACTTACAAACAATTTACGGATATACTCCCAGAAGATTCTAGAATTATCAAATCGCGTAGTTCACCACCACTCACAACAAAAACCAAACGTAAAAATCATCAAATGGAAGGTGTTCGTAGTAGAGAGGGAGAACAGAGATCAAGTGGTAGCAAAGATAAACTACAGCAGCATCACCAAGATAATAATGATGGACCATCCACTGAAAAGCGAGAACTTGCCCTTAGTGGATATCGCTATGGTTACAAAGGATCTACTGAACGAGGTTCAATGTCAACACATCGATTACATCCTCTACGTTATTACTCTCGTAGCAACAACAATGGTCATCGTGTCACTGAGAATAGTATAGTAGGATCATCTACAACGTCCAATTTGCTCCATCCACATGATCATGTGAATAACAAGCATCAACAAAGTAGTAGTAGTAGTAGTAGTAGTCGACTTGTCAACTCAGCAACTCGTATAGATGTAAAATTTAATACAAATCGTCATTTAACATCTACTAGTAGACGTGGCTCTCCAGCTTCTCGTAGCGTTCGTCAACGTTTACCAAGTAAATCAACAATGGAAGTCTATACCACAATTCGAGAATTGGTACGTGAAGAGTCGGATGACGAGTTTCAAGCAAGTGAAAGTGATACCGACGAAGATGAAGATAACGAAAGTGATAGTAATGATAATAATGGTGAATTGGTCAAGGATAGCGGCAAAAACCAAGATAATGATGACCATTATAACAATTCATTAACCTTTTCATTGACACACATGGATGAATATGATGAATCATGGGGACGTGAGATGGTTATTGCTACTAATCAACAACAGTTTGGAGGACAAGAAGTATTACATGACTCGCCAGTAGATAGTACCGTTCCACATCTTACGTTTGATGAAGATGATAAAACAACCGGAGACGTAACAGCAGCTGGTGCCGATAATACCAAACCACCTATGCATCATCATACAATATCTGATTTTAGAGCAAACAATCAGCATGGTCGACCTATACCCGCGAAGCAAAATGCTAGTTTAAATCATCTCGGTACGTTTTGTATTATTACTATTATTAGTACAATAGATTAGATAATATTATTAATAACATGGCTATATGATTAGATTCTTCGACATTAGAGCTTTCAACTAGTGGTCCTGAAAGAAATAATTCATTTTTGAAAACAATCACCAATATGCTCGCTGAAAAAGGGCTCGGTAATTTATTACCGCTTGAATATCCCCTGTAAGTTATATATCCATTGAACTTTTTTTATTATGTAGATATAAGTATTGACAAATGAGTTTTATTTTAGTTCACCCTTGGAACATATATTTCCCAATTCGCTCATTATTGTCGGTGAAGACGAACCTAGTACCATTGTTGCATATACCCTTAATTGTCAGGATTATACCACTATGTTAAATAATATCCGAAAAGGAAACCATACGGACATCCCGGTCGTTACCGATGAACAAAGCATGCAAAACGAACAATACAATGAAAAGGAGTATAATGAAAAGGAGGCATCCACTCCAGGACCTGAACCAGCTACAGGCATATTTATTGAACGAACACTACGTAGCAAGTCTGGTATTCATATGAAATACTGTAAATTAAATTATTTCATTTCAAATGAATGGACTTGATAATAATAGAGATTGAATCGGTTATCTAAACTATTTTTTAAAAAAAAACAAATAGACTTTACGGATGGAACAACAAAATTCTTTTGTAAGATATTTTTTGTTGAACAGTTTGATGCATTGAGACGTAACTGTGGTTGTGAAGAAAGTTATATTGCATCCTTAGCAAGTTGTTGTAAATGGGATTCATCGGGTGGAAAATCAGGATCCGTCTTTTTGAAAACTAAAGGTAAAGTGGAATCTAATTATTATTTGTTTTATAAAATACTGATCATTTTTTTACATCACTCTTATTAGATGACAGGTTATTAATTAAACAAATTTCGAGATATGAAATGGATGCATTTTTACGTTTTGCACCTTCTTATTTTCAATACATGTCAGAAGCATTTTTCCATGAGGTATATATATATATATTTAATAATAGATATATTGCTGAACGATGATTATTGACTAATTTCTTTTTTTCTGTTATTTATAGCTGCCCACTGTTCTTAGTAAAATATTTGGATTATATCGAATTGGTTTCAAAAATTCAAGCACTGGAAAATCAATGCGCATGGATATTCTTGTCATGGAAAATTTATTCTACGAACGCTGCGTCAAAAAGGTAATTCATTTTATAATAATATTTTATATGCTGATCTAATTATTTAATACATACATCATTTTGTAGATATTTGATTTGAAGGGGTCAATGCGTAATCGTCATGTTCAGGCCACTGGACGTGAGAATGAGGTGTTACTGGATGAAAACATGGTTGAACGTAAGTTACTTTAAAAGAAGCTTATTGCTTTTTAACCTACAGTTGTGTATATAGGTAATTTTTTTTTAACAAAAGTGGATAATGGTATTAAATATATAATTTTCTATTAGTCATGTTCCAAGCACCCCTCTTTTTACGATCTCATTCTAAAGAAATGCTTCGAGGTTCACTACATAATGACACTCTATTTCTTTCTCGACTTGATGTCATGGATTATTCGCTTTTGGTAGGCGTGGATGAAGAAAATCGTGAGCTTATTGTGGGCATCGTCGGTAAGTTTTTCTTTCTTTTTTTTCGCTGTTTGTTTTGTAGAACAATCTTTTTTTTTCCTCCTCTGGGTTTGCTAAAATAAAATAAAAAACAATAATGATATTATGTATGATATTAGATTTTATTCGGACATTTACATGGGATAAAAAGTTGGAAAGTTGGGTTAAAGAATCAGGGATTCTTGGTGGTGGGGGTAAAGAACCTACTATTATTTCACCTAAGCAATATCGTCTACGTTTCCGTGAAGCAATGGATCGCTATTTCTTAATGGTACCTGACTTTTGGACTGCCAAACTTGTTGTTCGTCGACAATATCATCACGAAGAACGTTATCCTTCAAAGCCTCCTGGTTCTGAAACTAAATTATAACATTATACCCTCTCTATCTTTCTTTCCTTCTTTGATACAAATACTAATATTATTATTATTATTTACATAAAGTACTTTATTATATTTCTTACATTATTAAATCTATTTGTACCAGCGACAGTAAGATTAAGAAGAATATACTCTCTGTTGAGATTTTAATAACTGCTACATAATTTCAATTTTCAACACTCGAATAGCTTTCTTAGGTGTTACATTAACTCGAACAAGGACTTTTATATAGTATAATAAGGCAATATAAGGTTGCTCTAGCAGTAAGTATTATTAAGCTACTCTAAGATATTCACATTTACTTTGGTAAGATTACTTCTATGAAGTGTATAGGTTCGTGAATTATATTGTTATATATGTATACTAGATATATTAGACAGAAGTGTATACTGTAACGGTATTTATTTTCAATTTAATTTACAAGTCAAAATTTTCTAATCTAACGGGATCCAATCAAAATGCTATAATATAAGAAAAAAATGGTATGAAATGATAGCAAGTTAATAAATGAAGTGCTATCAATACATAAACATACTACTATTAATAGCAGTAGTCCATTCACAATTATCTTCACTATGATATAAATATTAGCTCACCATAAGCAACTTGTAAGGAACCCCGCCAGATTATTATATTTTGAGGTGTAAAAAAAAGAAAGTAAATTTTAATGAGAACCATTTGCTTTCTTACACAATTATTTGATTATATATATAAGTTACAAAGATATAATGCTTACCAAGTAAGATAAGTCAGTGCTTCTTCCCTCTCGGGCACACCAACCTGGATAAAAAGAAAAAAATGGTTCCTTGTGGATGGTCTCTGCCATAATTGCCGTTGCACAGCTTTTTTTACGAAATGGGAAAACGTTACAACGACATAAGGTTTGAGTGTCCGCAAGGAACCACCCAAGAGCTTTGGACCCAGGGGACCTTGAAGATAATGACAGCTGTCTTGGGAACTACAATCATCATAAAAGAACACATGCCATTATTAGTAGAAAAAATAACAAGTTTCATATAATGTTGTCTAAAGTAAGATAAGAGGGAAATAAATATAATTATGAGTATAGAATAATTACACTTTATTGGACTAGCCGGCAACAAAAAAACGCGTCTGTGTGTGTGTGTTTGGAGAAGAAAAGAGACGTTTGTTAAGATACTTTTTTTTTGAGTGAAATACCTCTGCCTTTATATGACTTTTTTTAATCCAACTTTAATTTTCTGTCTATTCTCATGACAACATGTGATCAACTTGGTATGCTACCTAGTTGGTAAAGACGAGTTAACAACATGTTATTCACTGCTCTATTATTATTATCTTGTCTCAAATAAGAAGTAGGAAAACTGAAAGAAACAATGTTTTTGTCTTGCTCAAATATTAATTCGCGTGATTGGATTAGTAACCCTATTCTATGCTGTTACAAGAGTGGGGGCGGATCACGGATATTTTTTTTTAATCTTGCATCAAACAAGAAATCAGAAAAGTAAAAATTTAACTTGAAAAGCTTTTTTTATTAAAAAGAATGATGTCCTTATTAAAAGAAATGTAGTATAATTATTCAGAATTAGAGAACAAGAGGGTGTATATGAAATCTAGCTAATAAATTCCGTAAATGACGTTTTTTAGCGATCACCAGATTTCACGGCTGGTTATCAAGTACGGTTCGGTAGTGCATGGACGGTTTAGTTTCTTTGTTATAATCAAATCTTAATATATAACAAAATTGGTATAGTGCTGGTCTTACATTGGTAACAAGACCTTCGGGATAATGTTAAAAAATAAAATTGAATTCTAAAATGCGAATTCAATTTTTTGCTCGTCTATACCGAGACCACTAATAATGACAATGAATACTACTTATGAAGTGATAAGATGGATAAGAATAACTTATACATTTATTGAGTACGTATATCGAAGAATGCCAATGTATAATAAAATAAAAATGAAAAGATTTCACTCGAAGATGAAATTATTACAAGGATTGAGAAGATTATTTATTATAATTAACAAATCCCACCAAGGGTAATAATTAAGGTAAAAATAAAGAATGTAAAAATAACACAGCGAATGTGTTCGATACTTCTTTGCTTTTATTATTAATTTATCGAAAACCCAACCCCCCCTCCAAGTCATGCATAGAAAATATTCATATTTTGGATGTTGACAAATAAAATATGAAAGAATTATAGTTATATTGTTAAACTACATAGCAATCCGTAACGACGTATTGTTATTTACTCTTGGTTCTAAAGTAAACAGCAACTACCACAGTAACTACCTTTCAATTGATTCACTGGTATTCCAATTTGCTACGATAGCAATCGCCAATGAAGTAGAGGAAGAAGATGCCGGTATCTTACAGATCCAAGCTGAACAAGATCAAAATATTATGCAATATTTACATTATCAATGAACATGTGTTCCCCAGATTGGTTAATAAAAAATTGCAATATTTATTTTTCAAACAGAATTAGCTATGCCTCCGACGACTCAAGATAAATTTTATTAAATTTATTCAAGTAGTTGTCTTGTACTCATCACTTGATTATCAAGACGCTATATATATTCAACCATGTTTGATAAATATTGAAATCTTAGAATAACAAACTCAAACAATAATCACTTATGACGCATTTTTAGTTGAGCTGCAGAATATATATGACTCATATACGTGATGATCGAAAATGCTGATGGAGATATGATCATATAGTAATTGCATACAAAGTGCATACATTTGGATGCCAAATTAACAATTCAAGGTAAAAAAAATGGCCCACTGGCGGTAGTTGGGAGAAGGTTCTCAACCAATAAAATCGATGGGATAGAAGATTATAGACTGCAATCCTTTTGTATTCTGCAAATGAGAATGCGCTATTCTGCATTACAAGATATGTTATCCCCAGTTTGGATATCGGTGTTTTTGTGCACACAGCGTTAGTCGAACACTTAGAAGTGAATAAATTGGATATCAGTAACACCCAACAACAATAAACTTATAGTAACATTTATGATACAGAAGAATTCGAAAGCAACATTTGTCAACAACATCTAAGAGCTGATATTATCATAAAAACAGTTTTGAAAAGCAACAGAAGTATGCAACAATAAACCAGTAGTAGTAGTGTGACAAATATAAAACATGCACTGGAAATTAGCAGCGCAACGCTCTTTATAAAAATTAAAAAAAAAAGCATCTTGAAAATCAATATTAGTATTTAAAAGAAAAACAAAGTGCGAAATACACGGTGACACCTATTCACCAAAAATTACATGGAAAAAGACCCATGGTTTGCAACAACAAAGGAGCCAGATTGAAATAGGTTGGTAAACCATGGCAGCAGAAGCCTTGCTAATGTACCAACAAGCTGTTATAAGACCCCGGAACCGCAAAAAACGTACTAAATTGTTCGAATGATAAAAGAACATGTATTCCTACAGTCAGTACTAATTACGCACTTTGTGAAAACATGCGTAAAACAGTCCAGTCTTCAACTCGAAAGCGAACAGCTGAATCAGCATTATTATTATCAGTTTTGAAGGTTCCTCAAATGGAACAAGAAGCTCCTGTAGTTCGAAATTCTAATCATATCATCAATAACTAGTAAAACCAATCCACCTATCCCCCACAAGGCAGTCATTGATATTGAAAATAAGAGATGCAATACAAGGATACCACTGTCCTCAACATCACAGCAACAGCAAATAATGCGATACATACTTTAGATAATAGTAATGCTAACGCCATCAAAATGCGAAAAAAGCAATGTAGTTAAATTGTCCAAGTAGTTTATTATCATTTATCATATGTGTATTTTTTATTTATTTATTTATTATTATCTACACTCTCTTCACATTCTCTCTATTTCTTTTTCACTGTGACATCTTTTACTAAACTGGTTTGTCACTGGTTTACCACTTGCTTTTCCTATTTTTATTAATTTATCAATTTTTTTTTCAATGTGAGCCTAACGCACAATAAGAGAAAGAAAAAGACATTCCTTACCCATGGCCAGAAAATTTCGCATGATCACCTGATCGCTATTCAACCAGCTTAAAAAAAGATCATTTATTTATTTAACATGGATTTTTTTTCCCAAAAACACTTTGTGATTATCATGACTCATAAGAACAAAAAGCTTTATTTTCAATCCTCGTTCGACGAGAACGTACAGTCAAAATTGCACCTCAAAGATGAGTGATTCTGTTTTGCGTTTAACGGCTTAGGGAGATGAGCCTATATTGAAGCATTTTCTCCAGACTTTTGGATTACAGAAGATCTTTGTTATTGGACTATGACACATTACCTACAGAAACTGGTGTCTCAAGATCCTGGGATTTCACGTCGTGATGCTTCTATACGGTCGGTGAACGACAGTAAAATAGTTCACCAACACGTTGTTTCAGGAACGGTCGCTGAAACAACACCAAACTCTATGTGTCAGTATAACAAGGTTAGAATATGTTTTAATTTTTTCTCTATTAAACCCCATTATATTATTGTAGTTACTGATAGTATATATTTCAGACAATATGAGGCTAAAATGCTTTCAAAAAGGGGTCGGCTGTTGTAATTGCAGAAAGTTCGGTTGATTTCTTTGTGCAAAAAGTAAGTATATCAGTGTGTCTATTGGTAGTATACAGCTGAAACAGATCTGTCTAATAAACAATTAAATCTAGCATCGGTTAAGAAGCAGCATGGCAGAACAAAGTACAAATAAAGAAGAAAAGATCACAAGAAAGAGACGCGGGGCCGGTGAGGGCTCTAGTAGTAATGCAGTGCTAAAGCGAATCAAAGAGAATAAAGAGCGCGAAGACGGTAGTGACACCGCCGAAGTTGACGTATGGGAGCAATGGAAAAAAATTCTTGATAACCCACAAATACAAATCATTTGATGCAGCTAAGGTAGCAGCAAATAATTCAATATAGACAAGTTGTTATGAAATGATATGCAATTAACAATCATATTCTTGTGTACATAGTCTGGAGAAGCACAAAATCATCTGGTATGGAAAGACTGTTCGTCGTAGAAGTCCTTTACCTCAAGAACTTTATAATAGACTCCAAAAATAAGTACCGCTCATTGCTTACCATAGAAGTAGCTTGTGCCTTGTTGATGTGACGAAAAAAATTCAAGATTCGGTATGTTATATTATTTAACTATGTCTATTCTGCAGCTGAAGGTAACCTCGTTTCTATATAGGAGTCATCTTGCATAATGGGAGAATTGCTCTCTGAGCTTCCAAATGACAAGTTGCTGATACCTGAAAAATTCCTTAATTTCGAACATGTGTGGCAATTTGTGAGTATAAAAAAAAATAATGGAGTCATATACACATACTTATAAATTATAACTGGATTATAATTTTGTATTGATTTTTACATATATTATTAATATTTAGCTTTGAGTATATCTACGACGATTGTAATGAAAATATCTTGAGCGAATCGGAGGCCTCCTATCGGTTTTATCTGTTTGATGTTTGCCCCAAGCCCACCACCAAATATTTGAGAGATAACAAGATCAATATCACTTTCCCAAGTGAAATAGAGCTCGTTTCTATGACCACGCAATTGAAACAAAAGGGGTTGAATAACGGTCATTATAAGTGCAATGCAGATGGAATCATAAAAGATAACTAAAGCGATCTCGAAATTCTTTTGACTGAGGTATCATCAGCATTTGGAAGTAATGAAGTTGGAAAAATCAGCTTTGATCGCCATAAAGCAATGTTCGGCCAGCTTTCCATGCTACGTACAGTAGCCATTTATATGAATATGCTTCGTTTAATACATTTAAAAACCTGAAAGTACATTTTGTCCATGGACACGGTAAGTAACTTAACATTGGTTCTGTATGAATCGTTTTAATACCATATTTGTCAAATAATAACCGGTTTCTTTTTTGTGTTGTTGTTAAGAACGGCAATTCGACATTGGACGATGTCTGTCCAGTCACCAGAAATCTTCGTAATGAACAAAGAACAAAAAGTCGAGGTACCGGTGAAATTTGCTCAAAAAGATTTGTATTTGCTGGAGTTTATTGAATTTTACAAAAGTCTTGCAGTAAGTTGATAAAGAAAGAAGCAGATGAAATCAATGATATTATAATGTCAGCTTATAATATGTAATTCATTAAATATTTACAGTTGGCACTTCGGGATATCACAGAGATACTTACACAACTAAAACAAGAACATAAAGAAGCTAAAGCAAGTAATCCGAATTGTAAAAGCCTTTTGGGTAGCGTTGATCCGGTCATAATAAGGCTCAAAGAAGGAAAACATTTGGGAATTGTTGCTGATGAGGGCCCGATGAGTGTACCTCCTAGCTCTGACCGTGATCAAAATAATTAGCTTATCTCTCATAAAAAACTTTTAATGTTACAATAGTATTATTCTACTTGTACATGATACCTTTCTCTAAATGTGTTTTACTCTCCCCCTTTGTATATGATGTGGTGAACCACCATAATAATACATATATTCCATCCATTCATGAATAATCGGTCAAACATCATTCCGTCAAAGATAAAAGATATAACCAATTATACACTATTATTTACTTTGATTCGTTCTTATTATTAATCCGGATAAAAAAGGAACATCAAAGAAAGAAAGAGATTAGTAACAACTGTCACAAACGGTTTCAGAGAATGATCTAGAATTAATATTTATAGTAGAGCAAATATAGGTCCTCTCATCCATTTTTATAAAACATAGTTTAGCCATGATTGGATAAAATAAGATAGTTACATAATTTAGAAAAGATATAAAAGAGTAGTTATTTTATTTCAGGAATAAACAGATTCTCAACTATATTTTACTTTGGTCCCATCTTTCTATTTTTTACTACTCGTATTTATCTCATATGATGTGTAATAGTAATAAAGACAAACACACACGGATTTTCGTTTCCCAATTTACACTACGTATCACTCATAGGAGAAGAAAACATGTTTCCGAAATAATTCAGTAGCAGATAAGTGCACAAAAACGAAGTATGTACATCCACAGCACTTTTGCTTAAATCCACATAATGCCTGGCTGCAAGAACGAAAGTGCTCAATGTGATAGCTTCTAACACTGACTCTATATCTGAATTTATTGATACATTAAATAGCAAGCATTATATTCCAATTCCTTTAAACATATAGCTTTAGCATATTTGTTGCCTCTTCGTAGAAATTCTATAACGTAGCAATCAATATCCAAAAAGACAAAATGATGGTCAACTTGTCAAGTATGCAAGTGGCCTTCCAGATAAAAAGTAAATTAGGAATCAAGCCATGAACACCTATAAAGAGAACTACAATCAATATAGTTGTTGTTTTGAGTGTATTTATTGTAATGGATATTCTATCTATTTTTACTATTTATGATGAGGAATAAACATTATTTGCAAGCTTTCTTAATGATGTATGTGTTATTATCAAGGACATCTTTACAGTAGCTGGATTATTTGATCGTATCGTATACTCTATTAATCGAACATTGAAGGACAAGCAGGATTTGAAGAAAACTTTTCAAAGGAATACTAGTAATAATAATAATAATAATCTGATTTAATATGATATTTGTGTTCTATTCGCTATTGTTATTACAGTGGAAACCCATTAATTACATATCCGTTAACTTTCGTAACTTATTGATTCCACGAAAATTTTGATTTTCAATATGATCATAGGGCTTAAAACTCTTTAAAGGAACAAAAAAAATTGAAATCCTACTGTAAGAAACCTGCGATTACAGTAGTAAAAAAAGACTAAGGATTTTTGTCGGCCAACAACTTGTTTTTAAGGTTACGTATCGCGGTATAAACACGAATTTCAGTGCTTTATCTGCATATATCTCCTGGATTGACTTTGCCGACTACGTATTCGATATTTTGTTGCTAACTTTCAATTGTAGAAGAGAATATAGAACGTAAATATTACACTTATAAAAGAATGTAATAAAGTTGTCTAATTGGACGATGTTGATATTATAAAGAGCCACCATCGATATACCAGCAACCTATGGTACAATCGTATATAATGGTTTACGATGCTTCAAAAATTACATATATTTGCTAGTCATTGACGTAAATATTTTTTTGTGATAAATAGTACATCAATATATATTGTATAATTAGTAGGGATATTATAATAGAGAGGTTTAATTACATACAGAATACAGAATATATAAATTTATGATATAAAATGTATCTCAGTAGCAATGTAGATATTTCCTATCTTATCTGGCATTGGAAGAATATGTTTTTCACAAAAAAGAATTGTAAATGTAACAGTTGTAGCAGTATCCCATAAACAAATATAAGCGTCATATTAGTGAGGATAGCACTTGTCAAATGTAATAAGAACGTGGCAAAAAAAGATATGTAAAAGTGAATTTATAAAAGAGCTGATACCTTATATCAATATTATTCTCATCGTGCATAACAAAGAAAAGAAAAAAGAGAAGAGAAAATAATATATTTCTTTTATGTAAATGAATATTAGCTAACTTGTTATATTTAAGTCAGCAGTCGATGACATCTCTACTATCTGCTCTTTCTTGTGTTTGACAAAAATTAAAAACAATACATTAATTCTCAAGCTACCAAGCGATGAACATAATATACCAATGAATCAATTTTTTATTAGTTTAATGAATTGAATATTTCATAAAGATAACCACTGCCATCTTAATTTATATTATGTTGTATTTTTGTTTATATATAAATGACGTTCAATTATCAAATGAGTAAATAAAATGAAAGAAGAGAACTATGTAAAATAATTAATTACTACTGGAAAGATGACCGATATATGACAAGGGTGAATGGCTACTGACGTGAAAATAAGTACTATGCAAGCCATTTTCAGTTTCCTGAATAATGTAGTAAATCAATAGTATCTGGTTGACGTAATAAAATGCACGCAGAAACAAATTACTGCTGGCTAAGTACTATTATAAAGAACGAGGGTCCTCGGGAGACACATCAGTAAATACAGCATAAATATGGTTATAGTATCTTATCTTCACATGAATATGTAAACAGGTTAAGATGCAAAAAAAGAACATGTGATAGTATTTGTTCATAACAAAATGAGTCAAACAAAAATTATCAGGGGTGCGTCTCTCTTTTTAAAGGTTTCAAGCAAAACAACAAAAGAAACAAAGACTACAAACCGTGGTTTTTTTTTTTCTTTTTTGAATGCCCATAAAATGCCCTTTATCTAAGATCATCACTATGATCAATCCTTTTCCATTTTTTTCAATTGTTATAATTAAAAAACATAGAATTGTTAATTAACAATATTTTTCAAATCTCGCACTCTATAAGTGGGATATATATTAATTGACTGATTAATACAATTACATTTCTTGATCACCAATCCGGACCAGATTTTAGGAATCAGGATTGTATCAAGATCCCTAGATTCATTTATTGAATGTGGTGTAGATATACTACGCGTAATATTCAGTGGAAAAAATAAAATGATATATCTAACAGATATCTACAGCAAAAAAAAGCGCGTAAAAAGGAGTAATAAACAAGGCAGCTAAACTATTGCAACAGTGGGATAACGTAAGTGCTATGAACAAAAGATAATCTATTATATTAAAATCACACAGAAGTTATAGCTAATTCACAAAAAAGAAAAATTTTCAAGCTGCACTCTCTCTGTTGTGGCCATATATAACAAACCCATTTAACTGAAAAACTATTATACAGCCTTCAACACACTTACTGCCAGAGACGAAGTGCCTTTTGGGGGTCAAAGGGGGGAACCCTCCTTTGCAACGCAAACTGCTAAATGCTCCGGAGCGAAGCGAAGGGGCTCATTTATCCGAGCGAAGCGAGGAAGGGTTGCTGGTAGTTTGTTAAATTAAATAATTTTCAAGCGATAGATGCTTACTGGACTTTTGTTTTTAGAACTTCAACAAAACCATTATGCTCCACATACAGAGAGTAAAATCCAAAGCTGGATCTTCTCAAACAAAAAATACATCATCACAACAATAACCTTCACACCAACAAGACCACTCTCAACCAAAAAAACTCGCAAGAGATTACTGACCAACAAAGTCAATTACAAGCAAAAAATAACTGAATCTACTATGGTTACAGACTCTGCTGTTCTTATTGACCGCGATATCGTCACCCCTTCGTCTTCACCTACATCTTTATTATTACAAACGGACAAAAAGGGTAAGAAGAGAATGTCTTCTCAAAGGGACAAAATTGATGACCTGTTTAATCCCCAAAAAAGACCATCCACAACAACAACACGAACTTTGTCAGAATTCCTTGCTGATCAACAAGATGATGGCAACGCGATTCATGAAGAAGTATATATCGTAATATTATAATGAACAAAGTGAACAATATGAAGAATAATAACATTAGCGTGATAAAGTATATACTGATACACTGTCTTTTTTTTCGTATGTTTAGAATCACATTGTAATAATGAAAGACAATCGTATCCATAGAACTAACTGCCCTGGTAACATGCCTATAAGTCCACACCAACCAAAAGTTGAGCCAGCAACAATTAAAGGGATTTCAAAATATGTTGTGATGGCTGGTAGCTCTAATATACTTATGTCCAGGCAGCTTAACTTTGCATCAATCCTAGCGAAGAAACAAGCCACGAGCGAACATTTTTGTAAATTTGATCATCCTCGCATTTCGTGCACTTGAATTAGTAACAGGATTAGTAAAGTATCACTGGTAAGCTTGGTCCAAAATTTATATCGTAACAACACACCCTATTCTATTTATATAATAATAATAATTAAAAATTATACTGTGGGTAATTTGAATAATAGGTGCGAAAAACAACTCTTGGCTAATAAACTAGCATACTTGAAACTGGGATCAAGAAGTAGCAATAAAAATGGACAACGATTGATGGATGGCTTGGCCTCAATATGTGGTACTCCCAGTAAATTGGAATCAGTATTAATGGAAGTAGCAAGGTATGACGATACTTGATTAGGAGAAATTGGGTGCGATATTATTGAGCATAGTTTATATAACGTATTAATCATGTTGCTTTATTATGTAGTGGAAATCCATGCTACTTCCATACTACTAAAAAGTTAAACCCTAAAAAAGGAAATTCCAACATTACAACACAGACCTGTAAATCACATTCTTAATATCTTATATAAGGTATTTTGGTAGCGTACCCTCGAATCCGGCTTTGAATGTGTACTAGACCGAGGGTTCGGAGACTTACTCCCAATGTGGGGGTCGAGGGGGGGGGCACCCTCCTTGCGATGTGGACTCGTCGGATGATACAAAGCGAAGCGAAGTGGCTCATTTAGTCGAGCGAAGCAAGACAGGGACCGCTGGTGATAATGAAAATGTACTTCATACTCTTGGGGATACTTGAATGCTCGATCGATTTGTTACTTGCGGAATTCAAAGATTATCAAGATGTGTCGTATGAAGTTTTAAAAAGTTTAAAAGCTATTACCGCATACAGTAAAAAAAAAAGTATTCTCTATCAGGTATCAGTTTTAGACCCTTCCCGCTGGCCCTTGTAAAGTTCCCAATACTTGGGCCCAAAGAAGCGGTTACGCAAAGTACTTTGAGCTGATAGTAACTATAGAAGTGACATGTAAGAGTTTATATAAAAATAAATAATGGATATAGTTTATATTTTATAATAGTGCTTTTGTTAACAATATCGTTTTTTTGTCGATATAGATATCCCTATTTGATGCAAAAGATACTTTGGAGAGGCTTAGTATTCCCATTTGAAGGACAAAGCATTGCAGAAGCACTTATACATCGCCATAGCACATAATTTAAAATGCTGCAGTTTCCTTTTTTTATATTTACCACAAAAGTTATTCACTTTCTAAATATATTGCATATATTCAACATTTCACAAATTTCCAAATAAAAAATACTTTGCTTACTAGCTCTCACAAAGGTCGCGAAAAAATTCCATGGTGGCCCGTGCGTGAAAAGTATTTTATATATACACATATGAAGAGATCTCAGCATCTGATACAGATACTTACCGCTTAATCTATATCATGCTTTTGTATGATATATTATTATTATTTATCCGACTTAAAAAACATAATTATCTCACACCCTTCTTCACAAAAAAAAATAAAAGTGTAAATGCAACTTTGAAATTGACGACGTTCGACCAATGTAGCGGTACCCCATAATCAAAAGAGCGTCTCAGTGAGAATAGCATTTGTCGAATATATAATAATAAGGTGAGCCAATACTCTTATCTCTTACTATCCTCATTGTGCATAACAAAGAAGAGTACCCGATCATGTGGTAAAATCAATCAACCTCCCCCCCCCCAAAAAAAAAAAGAGAGAGAGAGAGTGTAGAGAGAAAGAGAGAGAAATGTTTTTTTTTTCTTTTGCTAATAAAAATTATTTAACCTGTTATATATTAATGAATCAATGGTGACATAAACTAGCTGCTCTCTCTTGCGTTTGAAAAAAATTAAAAGCTATAGAGTAATTTTAACAACGCATTAAAATCAACGGAAAACATAACAAAGTGTATATTTTATTGAGATGGTCACTGCCATGATATGAATAAATATATATAAATAAATAACACTAGTGATATTTACCCCTACTAGCAACTACTATTATAAAAAAACAAAGGTCATCGGAACATAATAAGTAAATACAGCAAATGTAGCTATATTAGTGTACTATCTTCACATGAATATGTAAACAGACTTATGATGTATTTTTTTCATGCAGAAAAAAAACGAATAGAACATCATGGTAGTAGCAAGTAATAAAATGAGTCGAGAAGTAAAAAAAAAAATTGGGGGTGCATACATAAAAGAGTAAGAATAAGGAATTACCAGTTTTGGTTGCTGCACGGACTGCGGCTATCCCCTCTGTTTAGAAACTTCAAGCAACATGGTGATTTCCATGCGCATACTTTTAATTTTTGAATATCTATAGTCTACTTATAAAATGCTGAATATCGAAAATTTTCACCATCACCAATCCATTCTTTCTTTTTTTTTCAGTTGCTTTACAATGCAAAACACAGATTATCTTATACACCAATACATTTCAGATGTCCCCCACACTGAATGGAATATATATCGTCTGCTTGATAAAATTATTGAGTGTGAACCAGATATATTGAGCGATGTAATAGTTGGAAAAATAAAGAAAAGTTTTAAAAAAATATCTATTGCAAAAAATGTAAAGAAAGGAGCAATGGCCAAAGCAACCAAACTATTGCAACAATGGGATAACGTAAGTGCTATGAACAAAAGAAAATAGTTTGTTAAATTAAATAGTTTTTAAGCGATAGCTGCTTACTGGACTTTTGTTTTTAGAACTTCAACAAAACCATTATGCTCCACATACAGAAAGTAAAATCCAAATCTGGATTTCAAGCAAAAAATACATCATCACATTAACAAGACCACACTCAACCAAGAAACTCGCAAGAGATTACTGACCAACTAAGTCAATTACAAAGAAAAAATAACGTTACTGTTATTGCAAAAAAAATAAGTGGATCTACCATAGTTACAGATTCTACTGTTGTTATTGACCGCGATATCGCCACCCCTTCGTCTTCATCGACATCGTCATTATTACAAACGGACAAAAAGGGTAAGAAGAGAATGTCTTCTCAAAGGGACAAGATTGATGACCTGTTCAATCCCCAAGAAAGACCATCCACAACAACAACACGAACTTTGTCAGAATTCCTTGCTGATCAACAAGACGATGGTAACGCGATTCATGAAGAGGTATATATCGTAATATTATAGTGAACAAAATGAACAATATAAAGAATAATAACATTAGCGTGATAAAGTATATACTGATACACCGTCTTTTTTTTTTCATATGTTTAGAATCACATTGTAATTATGAAAGACAATGGTATCCATAGAACTAACTGCCCTGGTAACATGCCTACAAGTCCACACCGACTAAAAGTTGAGCCAGCAACTTTTGAAAAGATTTCAAAATATGTTGTAATGGCTGGTAGCTCGATTGCTTGTAGCAACGAAGCTGTACAGAGCAAATATGAACAAAACATGATTGACCAGAAAAAGAACTTATCATTGAAGGCATTTCCATGTATTACTGATTTTTGAAAACTGCTCTTGCCATTCCCTTTGATGATTTCCGGCGAATGCTTTGGTCAACAAACATTAATACAGATAATGAAAAGTCACTCTTGATGATGAAAATCATTCAATATACTTTAACTTCATTCCACTTACATTGCATCAATTCTAGCGAAGAAATAAGCCACGAGCGAATATTTTTTGTAAATCTGATCATCCCCGCATTTCGTGCACTTGAAAAAGTAACAGGATTAGTAGAGTATCACTGGTAAGCTTGGTTCAATATTTATTTCGTTACAATACACCCTATGATATTTTTATAATAATAATAATAATTAAAAATTATACTGTGGGTAATTTGAAAAATAGGTGTGAAAAACAACTCCTGGCTAATAAACTAGTATACTTGAAACTGGGATCCGAAAGTACCAGTAAAAATGGTCAACGATTAATGAATGGCTTGACCTCAATGTGTAGTACCCCCAGTAAAATGGAATCAGTATTAATGGAAGCATCAAGGTATGACGATACTTAATTAGGAGAAATTGGGTGTAAATCGTATTGATCATAGTTTATACAACGTATTAATCAAATTGTTTTATTATGTAGTGGAAATGATAGTGAGAATGTACCTGATACTCTTGGAGATACTATTGAGTTACTTGAATGCTCAACCAACTCATTACTTGTGGAATCTAAAAATTATCAAGATGCGTCGTATGAAGCTTTCAAAAGTTTAAAAGTTAATACAGTACATACGATAAAAAATGAAATCACACTTCATCAAGTATCAGTTTTAGACCCTTTCCGTTGGCAATCTGTTCAAGTCCGTACATGTAAAGTCCCCAATACTTGGGCTCAAAGAAGTGGTTATGCAAAGTACTTTGAGCTGATAGCAACCATAGTGGTATGTGGGAGTATATATAAAGATAATTAATGGATACAGTTTATATTTTATAATAGTCCTTATGTTAACAAAATTGTTTTTTTCTGTCGATATAGATTTCTTTATTTGATGCAAAAGATATTTTGGAAAGACTTGGTGATGAACACAATGGCTTATCCCCATTTGAAGGACAAAGTATTGCAGAAGCACTTATACATCGCCATAGCACATAATTTAAAATGTTGCAGCTTCTTTTATATATATTACCACAAAGTTATTCACTCTCTAAAAGTATCATCATCATGTAAACTTATAAGTAACTGTCCAAGCTTCAATTTGTAACAAAAACTATATTTACACACATACAAACACAAAATTATTTTCTTACATCTCTTTCTTTTTTTTTAACACTCATTCATATTCTCAAAGAAACTATTTTTTTTATAATAGTATAACATTCTACTATTATTACAGTAAAGAACACATACATATGTATATATAATAGATTAGCGTACTGCTAAAATATCACAAACACAAAAGTTAAATACTTCTTTTAAACAACAGCAGTAATTAAAACATTAACAAATGGACTTTCTTTTTTGTTAGCGTAAAATTTATAAAAGACTAGACACTAAAACCGTGATAGAGTCTGTATATATATATATATATATTACTTTCTATAACCCTCTTGTGTTGGATGTACATATATCCTTTACAGCACAAAATTAGCCTCCCTCAGCCAAAAAGAAAAACCATTTTGCCCTCCCTTTCTTTCTTGCATTTATTCTATCATCATAGCTCTTGTAATAATAAAAATACGATGATTGATCAAATATTATGTATAATGGCACTCTCTGTGATTAATTATTATAAAGTTCAGAATAAATTATATCCTAGGTACAATAAAGTTGCTCTAGTGAGAAAAAAGGGCGTTACCAACCGACGGTTTGAGGTGCGTGATAAAATATATACCAAATAAATAATGATTTCTTTGAAATGGGATTTTTTCTTGAAACCGAGATAAAAATAATTATTCTATAATGTACAAACTAGTCTATTTATATAAGTTGTTTATAATAATAAATTATTTCTATATGTAATCTGAGGAATATAGCTTACGAGTTTTATTGTAAAAGGATATGATAACCTTTTCATTATTAATTGTGAAGCTCTTTTTAGCTCTATTATATGGGGTAGACCCGTTAGAATCTCCACTCTTAATTCTACAACACCACGATCACGCCATCGAAATTTAAGTTATACTCTGATGATATATCTATGAGATACAATGGCTTTTTTTTTTTTATGGATTGCCTTCTATAATTCAGTGGTTGTGAAGACATGTTGATTGAGACGGCAGAGAAAATAAAATAGAAAATAAAAATCCCATTATACATATGAGATATAAAAATTTACTAGGAACCTTTTTAAATCTAGGATATAAAAAATAATAATATCAAATTATTAATATCCCCAAATATATTTTACTAATAGAAGCTATAAGCTGTTAGTAGAAATATATTTATAGGTATCATATACCTATATATTTTAGGTATAGATACAAGACAGGCATCTCAAGATGAATCATAATAAAAAAAAAACTTTATATGCCACAAGGGAAAAAATGATAATAAAAAAAAGGTAAGAAGGTAGATACAACAACTAACAAGAAGTAAATTGTATAATTATTAATCTTTTATCATTATTATTATTTTTATGGATATTTAAACAAAAATAAAACTTTTAAACATATCAAAGAAAATAATAATATTACTAAAAATAATGCTATGTGATGATAAAATATAATAAAATTATTATTATAAACAAAAAATATAATATAAAACTTATATGATCTATATTAAAAAACAAAATAACAAAATTGGTCAAAGATCATAATTATAACTTATGTATAAATAACATAAAAGGAATAATATTAGAATCTTGGAATAATGAAATAGAATGAAATTAAAACATTAGGGGATCAGAGATATATGCAGGGCCGGATGTCCAGTAGACGCTAGGTAAATACATAGGCCAGCAAAAACCCTACTAAATTTGTCACTTTGACGTCATATTTTAGCAAAAGTGATACTTGGAATATAATTTATCTTTGATGTAGTGGTTAAAAAACAGGTTTTGTGATGTAATGGTTAGCATATGAGACTCTGAATCTCATTATCCGAGTTCGAGTCTCGGCAAGACCTTAACTATAAAACTTTACCTTAAGTTTATATGTAAGACGGTTTTGCAAAAATATATTATTTGGTTTTTTCATTTATATTTTTTTGTTCGCTCAGACAACAACAGCTTCTTTTTAAGCTATATATTTTTACTATTAATAAATGTATCATGCATTATTATGACTTTAGACCATATAAAGAATATTTATAAAAAAAAATCATAATCTGAGAATAGTTGTAGCGGGGTCTGTATAGTAGGGGTTGCTCATCACAATGGTCTTATTTTAATTAAAAAAAAGAGAAGCTTTGTTTACTAAATCGTCATTATCCTTACGACTGTTTCTTTCTCTATTATACGTTGAAAATGTTTTTGTTTATTATTATTGTCTTCTAAAATCCAGCGTCTCGAAAGACATATTGATTGAGACGGCTCATAAAAGAAATTAGAAAATAAAAAACCCTATCGGGAGATAGGGAAAAGGGCGTGGAAGGGGGTACTACGAAAGAAACTTAACAAATAAAGTAGAGAAGAAAACATTTTGAAAATAGAGAAATAGAGAGGGTGTCGAATAGGGGAGTTATTCTAATATTAAGTGAAAATACAAGAAAGAAAGAGGAAAAATTGGTTAGAAAGGAAAAGGTAAGTAAAGTTAATAGAAGTGATTTCTTAATTATTTTCTCTATTATACCAGCGACTATATTATCTTCATTTTTACTTGATGTTGCTACTGTTATATACGTTATGCCCTCTATCAATATAAATACGGTGTGTATTTTTTTCTTCTGTGCGATTTGTTGTTAAAACCAGCTTTTTTTTTGTTGTTGTAACGCTTAGTTACTAATTAGTGTATGCTTAAGGATTATTAGTATGGTGCTTATAATGGAAATTTGATTATTTTGATGGTATGTTAATGCTAATATTTCTATTCTAGTAGAAAATATTTTATGTATTTGCCTAGTTATATGCTATACAAATTATGATAAAGTCCGGTACTTTGATAAGGTTGCTCTTCATCATTATTATAAGTATTGGATATCTTAGGCTCGGTCATAAAACTTTCTTTCGTTCTTTATTCTAATCTGATAGCAAATAGAAAACATTGTTGAGTGGAGTGTTTATATACTCGATCTTCTTTTTGAAATTATTTTTGATTTTAACGTTGTCTTTATTTCGTAATAGAGAACACTTGAATGTCGAGTTCAATATCCATATTCTCGAATAAAGTCTTTTTCTCTCTCTTTTTTTTTTTATTATGCTGAAGTTAATATCAGAAGTCTCTTATATTATTAAAAGCACCAATACAATATATAGCCTTTCAGCAAAATTTTCCTTTCCTTGTTAAGCGTTTCATTTTGGCTCTCGTATTCTATCAAGAATAATCAAAAGGGTGTGGCTATAAGAGTATCCTTTAATACCAATACATTTTTTAAATGTGCTAGTACACATTAAATAATTCGTCTTAATTATTTTCTTTTTGATATTTCAGATTTCCACATATCATTTTACCAATAAGGTTGGCAAACAATCGAAAAGATATTTGCTTTTGCAAAAAAAGAAAAAAAAATATGAATCGATTAATAAGTACAATGCTTAATTATTATAGTGGGTGCCATTTTTTTTAAAAATTTCCTCAAAAAGCAATTTTCCACCGCCACAACGTTTTTTTTTTTTTTTTTTTTTTTACTTTACTTTACACTTTTTTTAATTATGGAATCCAAGCCAAGTAAACGATCTCGTCCATCGCAACAATCAATACCCGAATCTCCAAAACGTAGACGTACTTCCAATAATGCTGAAACGAAAATTACAGTGGATAGTAAACGTAATTCTATTTCTAAACACGATCAAAAAGTAAACCAGGAATCTAGCAGGTAATATATATATATATATTTCTTCTCCAACACTTTTTTTTTTCGCGTTTCGATTTATGATTTGTAAATTAATATAATAATATTTTATATGGTTTAAAAATGTAGTGGTGAAAGTTCTAGTTCGGAATCAGGTTCTAGTTCGGAATCAAGTGGGAGTAGTGACAGTAGTAGTGGTGAAGAAAGTGATAGCGACAACGACAACGACAATCGTTCTGTGGAACAAGAGACTGTTGAAGAAATTACAATAGATAATCATAAACCAACAACAGTTATGGAAACAGACGAAACATATGAAGAAACAATAGTAGAAGAAATTGTATCGGAAAAAGAAGAGAAAGAGAGTCAACAAAAAGAAGACGCAATGATATTAGATGAACCGCCCGTTGTCGCACCTACTACCGATTCATCATCATCACCTACAAATAAAGTAATGGAAGATACATCCACTGTACCTAGCAAAGACACTACTCAAACTGAGGCACCTAGTAATAATAATAATACCATAACTGCACCAAATGAGCTATCACAACAACAAAATGACTGCAATTTTGTGGATGATCATATTCGTGCGCCTAGTTCAGATGGATTCTTTTTTACGCGTGAAGCATATGAAGCCTATTCGATGGATTCCTTAACAAATGTAATGAAACGTCATGTTGAATGGATTAAAACACATAAAAAAGAAGCTGGTGATATCTATCGTCAATTTATATCATCTCCACAAGATAAAGTCACTTCATCACGAGCGTCAACACCAGGAGGGGATACAACAAATGCACCTAATAGTCCAATCAAAAAACGACCTACATCTCAAGCATCATCACCCTCATCATCATCGGCTACTACTCCTACTTCTCAAAAACAACCATCCAGTAATAAGAATGTTCTTGATAATTTATTGGACTCGATTTACAGTGAAAAATCATCTACAGAGAAACAACAACCAAAGCAACAACCATTATCTCAAAAGCCAACAGGAACTGGAATGCCTTCTGATATGGCTGTAGCAGCCGCATCAAGTGTTACTACGCAACAACCCATGGATGAAACGAACATATTTCTTGGTGACGGTGTTGAGAATATCTATCAGGTAATTACACACAACCTATTATAATATATATTGCGAGAAGTTTTTAATTTTTATTCCTTTGGAAAGTTAAATCTAATTTAATAAATTGGACAAAATTTAATAGTCATTATGCAAAACGGACCGTAAACGAGTTATTGAGTATCCGGTAAGCATATATAAGAAAAAAAAAGAAAAGGAAATGTGATTAATATATGAAAAAAAAAGTTGACTTTTTGCAAATAATTATCATTTGAAAGCAATATTACAAACATCAACTCGATTATACAGTACCCGTACCAGAAGTTCTTGGTAAAATAGTCCTTTTAGAATATAAAAAAACGATTGCTATGTTTGTAAGTTATTTGTAACAAAAAAAAAAGAGAATTATTTTCTTTTCAATTCTAATATATATAAATATATCGTATGGATTATAGGGAAAGATTAGTACTGCTTCTACAACAACCAATTATCCAGAAAAACTTGATTTGAAAAAAGAATATGTTCAAACATCTTTGGACTCATCAGATCAAGATTATTATAAAAAAAAGGTATTACTTCTTCTTGTAGTATTAAAAAAAAGAATATATTTTAAATGGATGATGATTATTATTGTTATTAGTTACCACCACCTATTAGTCAGGATTCAGTTATACCCACTATTATTGCTAAAAATACAAAAATTGATATTGTTGTTTCACTTGATACTCTTACAAAACTTCTGGAATTACATAATAATCCATCCCTCGAATTTGATATACCCATTGTTGTACGTGAAAATGAAAAAGGTTTGTGTTTTTTTCTTGATTCTATGTGATCCATTTTTCTTTAAAAAAAGAAAACTTATTATGTAAATATATATATTTATAACGTTAGGATCAAAAACATTATATATGGATCAACCTTTACTTCAAGATCAGATAGAAACACATGAACAGAATCAAATAGTATATAATATGGTATTTAAAAGTGCTCGAGTGGATTGGAAATCAAGGCATTCTTTAGAACGTAATAGTACTGAAATTAAAGATCCAGAACCTACTTCTCATTGGAATTATAAAGAAGATGAAAATATTCGTTATGATTTATATACTTTTGGTGAACAAACTATTTTGTTACGTCGTCAACAAGATGCTTTATTAAATGTATGTATAATCTTTCTCGTTTCATCTTTCTTTAACTCCCCACCCCCTCTTTTCTCCAGAGATTTTTTAGTTTTTATTATTAATGACTATTTGGGAATCAAATATTTTTCTTTTAGGGAATAACAAGTTCAAATAAACAAGCTTATGTATCCAGTGTTCTTGATTATAGTACGGATAAAAAGAATATTCCAATAGTTGAACCATTGAAATCCACTTTTGTAAGAGCCAGATATTGGTTACAATCTTATGTTTCTGGACATGGAAAAGTTTTGGAAGGAAAAATTAATGTTGCAAAAAATGAATTGGTTGCAATGCGATATTTACATATGAGAGATATTATGGAAAAATGGTATATATATATATATATATTTCTTTATTTATGAACCGTTATCGTTAAAAAAGGTTTCTCAAAGAAAATGGTAATAATGTTAATCTTTTTTTTTTTGCTACAAAATAATCATAGGTCACCTGCTCATGAAAGTGAATATCTTCGAACATTATTACTAAAGTTATACAAGTATGTATTTTATATATATAAATAGAATTACTTGATAATTTCTAAATTACTTATTATTATTATTATAGATTGGTAGAACCAGGTCATAGTTATTTACTTCGTAAAAACAAAGATGTCCCTTTATCCATTTTTCAAAGTACATCTGAAGATAAATCAAATTTTGACTTATATCGAGCTTATCCACAACAACAAGAACAACAAAAAGAAAAAGAAGAAACGACTTCTTTACCATAAATAGAAAATAAAAAAAATATCAAATAAATAAATAAACTTGTATATATTTATAGAATAAATTGTAATAATTACATTGTGCACATAATAGAATAATGAAATATCATCACCACCACCCCAAAATATATATATATACTACTACCACTACTACTACTACTATTATTATTATTATTAAAAGATAAAATGATTATTTATATATATGAAAAAGCTTATTTTGTCTTTTTACTTTCTTCTTGTTCTTCTCCTTCCTTCTTTTTTTCAGAAGTTTCACCAACTTGACCAAATTCATTAGCACGAGTTGGATCCACTTTATAAGCATATCGTTGATAAAGATATACAAAGAATACAACATCATCTCGAAGACATGCAAGTCGATGTAATGTTGGCATTTTAATAACAAAAGCGAATAAGTCATCTATACATTATATATTATATATTAGTACTTCTATAGTATATATTGATATATCATATATACACTCTCTCTACTTACCAATAAATGTATTAAGTGACTTATACATAAGAGTTCTCCAAGGCATATGAGCAACCTATAATTATAATCACATTTAATTATTACTTTTTCATCTTGTACGTGTATGTGTATGTTCTTTTTAAAAGAAAAAGAAAACAATAGACTCTTACACTCTTGAGACGATAATTAATATAAAGTTGTGGCATCATTGTAATAAAACCAAACATATAAACAAATTCAACCAATGTCTTGAGAACATAAGAATACCAACTTTTATGTTCATCATAAAGTAATGAATAAATAGCATAACCACCCAATAAAGGATATGCGATCCAACCAAGATATTTAAATGCAATAGCATCATATTTAGCTGTTTCATCTTCTGTTTCACTTGTTGGACGATTTTCTTGAGTTCCAATAGAAGGAATAAGAGAACCCGGTGTCCATTTAAGCTCATATCGAAGAGCTTTGAATACTTTCCAAACTTCAATAACAAGACCAATACCTTGACTAATTAAAATCATCCATGATGTTTCTTGATTATTATCCATAAGATATAAAAAGATAACCACCTGGAAAAAGATATTAGTAATTAAACTACGAACAGATACACCCGCACTATCACCCTTCTTTTTCCAGAAGGCAATATCTATTTATTTATTTATTTTTTTTAAAAAAAAGGTTATAAATTAGTAATTGTTCTTTCAATTAAAAAATCAAAAAAAAAATAAAATCGCCTTACCATTCTTAAAGGCAAGGAATTCAAAAGCACTGTGTAAAAGACTGACACCAGCTGTAGTAGCAAGTAAATAAGGGTTGGTTTCCATTAATGTACGTTTAAGTTCATCCATTTCAGATGAAGACATGCCACCCATAGGACTATTTGCTTGTTGTTTCATTGATTCATCAAACATAGAATACATATTAAATTTCCACATAGAAAGAGGTTCCAAATGAATTGTTAAAGGCAAAACACTATAAAAATAAATAAATAACTTTCATTTAATTATCCATTCTTATCATATAACCAAGTTTTTCCTTTTCAGAAATTGAATCCATTTCTCTCTTTTTTTTTTTTTCATACCTGACAGTTTCATTGATAGGATAAGCACTTGATCGAAGATGCCAGAATTCATTAGGATAGATGATGGGTCGATAAAACCCAATTTTACCAGTAGCATCACGATTCATATCAGTATTAAAAGGAATATCTATATAGATAAAAAGATTTCAATAATTAAGACAATGGGATAGAAAGATAGAAAGATAGATAATATATATATATATATATATATATACTTTACATTTTAATGTGGCAGGTTGCATAGCACTTTTAGCAATAGGCGTTTTAGGATCATTAATAATGGAAATAGTCATATTTTCATGCCAATAAGCAACTAAAGGTGCACGACGAGTAAAAGTATCCAATAAACTACTACCAGTAGAGGATTCTTCTTCATTTAAAGTATCTTCTTTAACCTAATATTTTTTTTCTTAATTAATTTGAGAAAAAAAATAAAATAAAAAGGGTCTTCCTTTAAAGTGTTTCTTACCTGTTCAATATATTCTTCCATTTCTTCTTCTTGTTCTTCATTTTCATCTTGACCACGATTTAATAAATTCTTTTGTTTGATTTGACTCTTTTTAGGATAAAACTTGGTTAAAGCTGTCAAAAAAATAAATAAATAAAATAATTTCAATTAAAATCCCATTTATTCTTCTCCCCCCGCCAATTTATTAACTTACTTTGACGATAATAAACAACAGAATCAGGAGAAAATCCAGGACTGTTAGGATTAATAGGTACACCCGTCTTTGTAACAAAAATATGCGCATATAAAGTACCATTTTGTTGTAAGTTCTATATTATATAAAAAAGAAAGAAAGAAAGAAAGAAAGATCAATAAAAATTATCCAATTAAAAACATGCACGATTATCCATCTCTCATTTTGTTGAAAAATAAAAAAAATAAAAACTTTACTGGTGTTGTTGGAATTTCAATATGATGTTCACGACTTTCCAAAGCATCTCCTAACATAATATCCTTTTGATGCCAAGAAGGCTTTGCATTATAATCGATAAAATATTCATTTTCAGTTACATAAATATCAAGTTCCACAGGTACATTATTGGTCCAAAGAGGTACAGCCGACGTAGGCAATCGACTGACTGGAATTTGAGGTGGATAAGGATTGTGATAAACACCTGTTGGAAGAACAGGGAAATATTCGACTTGTTCAGTAATAGAAGCAATAGGTTCTTCAGTTGCTGAATCGGCTTCACTTGCTGGTGTATAAGGTTGCGTTTGTTGAGTTGTTTCTTTGGCTTTGGGAGCTATAAAAAGTAAAATGTTAAGATTGGTTTAGATTAAAGTAAATATATAATAAGTTAAAGAAAAAAGAGAAACACGTTTTATTATATGTATATATTATACCTAAAAAGTATTGCATGGCTAACCACATTAAAAACGTTCGAAAGATGGTACCACCATATTTATTGAGAAATCCTTCATTACGTTGATTTTCAGGTTGACCACCGGGATTAGCAGGTGCTGGTTCCGCCATGGTTCAAAGTGAAAAGAAAAAAAACAAAAGAAGAGAGAAACAAAGAGCTTTGGCTAATAATAAGAAAACGCGTGGATTTTAAAGAAGTCCTTTTTGGCTGGAAATTCGCGGGGTAGGAAAGGGGGGGAAAGGGGTTGGGGGGGATTAAGGTGTTTAAAAAAAAAAAGATAAGAACAAAAAAAAATTTGGGTAAAATAGAACTTCCTTTTTTGTTTTGATTCGTTGCTATAGAAACATAATGTCTGTTTTTTTTTGACCTTTCTAAAATGTAATATATAATATCAGGGAGAGAGAAAGGGAATAGGGTGTTACTATAAGCCATCAATCAATATATATCTAGTTGTTGTCTAGTGATCTTTTTGAAAGTCCCTTTCTCGACTCAACCTCTCTCCCCATCCATTTTTCAAGTCTACTTTAGAATTTCCAATGTAAAAAAAAAAACTTTAAGTTATATAAAATAATGAAAAGAAGGGGGAGACAAGGGGGTGGCGGTTATTATTATAAAATACATGAATGTGAAAATAATAAAAAGGGCAAACAGTTTCAAACTTTATTATTATTGAATTATATTATATATATTATATATATTTAAAAAGAAAAAATAGAGAACACACAAAATGAAATGAGTGACAAATTTTACAAGCAAGTAGGAAAAAAAAAAAAAGAAGTATTGAATGTTTTTTTTAAAATAAGTTTTTTTGTGTGTTGTGTGTATGGGGTTGGGTTTATCGTCTATCACGATCACGTCTTCTACTACTTTTTTCTCGACTTTTTTCTCTATTTCTATCCTTTTCTTTCTCTTTTTCACGACCACGTTCACGTTCACGATCCCGATCACTTCGATCTCGACCTCTTTCACTACGATCTCCATCATTTTTATCACGATCACTTCGACTTTTATCACTACGATCCCTATCATTTTTATCTCGATCACTTCGATCCCGGCTACGATATCTTGATGAATGATGAGGTCTTGAACTACGATGACTTTTAGATGAGGATGAATGTCGATGAGAGCTCGATGCACGTTCTTCGTTATTAGTACTACTTGACTTTTGTTGTTGTTGCTGTTGTCTGGATTTAGAAGGGGATCTCGAAGTACGACTTATGGAACGTTTGCGACTACTACGACTTTCACGTTTAGGTGATTTTGATCGTGAAGAACGACTAGGAGAACGTTGTCGACGATGACTACTACTACGATCACGTCTTGGAGATCGAGACCGAGAATTACTTTTTGATCTACGATGATGTCGACTACTACTACTTCGATATCTGTTACTACTACTATTGCTCGTATAACGTTCAGCTCTTGGTCCTGTAGGAATGGCTTCATCAGGTCCTGCCATATCCACACCTTTTTGTTGTTTCTCATTCTCATTATTTTCATCTTCATCATTCTCTTGACTTGTTGTCTTTGGTACATTTGATGAGGACATTGTTCCTTTTCCATCTTCAAGTCGTTGTTGTTTTATATTATTATTATTATTACGATAATGATCTGATGTATCCCCACTACGTCTTCTACCTCCTGCTGCTGTAAATATTCTACCACCACGCATGGTTAATCCACCACGACCACTACCGCGTCCACCAAATCCTCCACGTGGACTAAATGAAATAGGACCTCCAGGACCTCCCAATTGCATAATATCTTGAGGTGGAATACCAGGGAATGGGGGTGCCATACCGCCAAACATTTCTTCTGGAGGAAATGGACTAGGAAATCCAGGTGGATTCATAAATGGAGGTCTTGGAGGCATACCAGGTCCACTCATGGGTATATCCATATCATGTCCAAAATCAGGTGGTATTCCTATTATTAAAAAGAGTTCATGTTATTATTATGTTTAACTTATAAAATTAAAAAAAAAAGAAGAAAATACATACCAAATCTAAAAGTATCACCACCTCCATTAGCAGCAGCAGCAGCAGCAGCCATTCTCATTTGCATCATTGCAGCAGCAGCAGCAGGATTCATTCCTGGTGGCATACCCATCATCCAACTCATGTCATTGGGTGGACCTCCCATCATGATGGGATTAGCACCAAAAGGTGTTGGACCACTTGGACCTCCCAAACCTCCTGGAAGAGTGGGACCTGTCACTCCACCTAAAGTTTCTGGCATACCATCTGGTTTATTATGTTTATTAGCTCTTGGTGTACGTTCTTCTGATTCAAATACTTGAATTGGCATACCGCCTTTGTTACTATGTTGTTGTTGATTGGCTCTCTAATACATAAATAAATAATTGCATAAATAAAATGATAATGAAGTATCTTTCTATGTTCTCCCCAAATAAATTTAAGAATGACTCACTTGTTGATTATCATTTAAAGTAGTTATTGGAAAAGATGAAACATGTTGCTCTTGTTGGGATAAACTATCTACTTGCATTTCATTTTCATTTGATTCAGATTTAATAGGATTATTATCATTCATTCCTTCGTCAAGCATAGAATTATTATTAGTTTCAGTAGTTTCATTCAATTCAGCAGTAGCGGCAGCAGCAGCAGCAGCAGCAGCCATTTCTGCTTCCTTGTTTTGTTGTTGTTCTTTATATGCTTGGATAGTATTTCTCAATGAACGATTTGGAATAACAGCGCTTGATAATACGCCTTCTTTATTACAAACAGGACACCTATTTGTTTCGTCGAGTTCCGTTGTAATACCTAAAGAGTTGAATATAAAAAAAAAAGAAAGAAAAAGAATTAAGAAAAAAAAAAGAAAAAGAATAATAATAGTCATATATTATAAAAGTAAAAGAATAACAATGAAAATAAAATATATAAAATAAACATATACAATGAAAAAAAAAAGATAAAATAATTAAATACATAAGAAAAACTATAACTAAAAATCAATTCAATAATAAAAAACTAGTATAAATAGCATCTACTCAATAATTACAATATTCTTTAAGTGATATTCTTTTTTAAAAAAAAAAAGTACTCAAAAAAAAAAAAGAATGAATTGAAAGGTTTTCTTTTTCTTCAGGTTGGTTTACAATTGCTAATATATATATATACTCATCCCGTATATAATAAAGTAATCCCCACTAGCTAAAGATATATATATATATATACCCTTATTATTCATAATCCAAATCATACCATCCTTCCTCTTTTATCCATAACTCTCTTTATAGTGTCACTCTCCCAAAAAACAAAGAACACCATCCTTTCTTCCTTTTGCCTTCCCTTTTCCTTCCTCAAAGCTTGTATATATATATATATATATATATCAACATTGAATTTCAAACCCACATATTTTTCAATGAGGTATTCATTCTACTTGACCCATAAAAAAATGAGATGCTGTTTTTTTTTTTTGCTTGATAATCATAACCATACGGTTAAAGAAGGATATATATATATATATATATATATATATACTAGCAATTGTCTTGTAACCAAAAAGAACCAAAGAGAAAATTCCATACAACCCATTGTTTTTTTTTTTCCTTTTTTTTTTTTGGCCTTATTATATATAAATTTACCAAAATATAATAAAAGAACAGGAAGAAAATGCAAATACAATAGTGATATAAATAATAATAATAATAATAATACGTTATACGTACACTCTTTACAGAAAGACTTGCCACAACAGGGTACTAGAACCGCATCCTTCATCAGATTTTCACAAATACGACAGGTTAATTCACTTGGTTTTTCTTTGAGTGAGGGTGTTTCTTCTTGTTGTACAGATTGACTTTTTCAATAAGATAGATAAATAGATAAATTAGTATTTCTTTGTAAGTTATATATATATATATATATATATGAGAAAGAGAAAAAAAACATAATTATATTTTACCTTCCATTCATTCCTGGTCTTGGTACGAATTGACCTTTAGGAACGTTTGGACAATAATAAATCCAATGACCTAATATAATATAATATAAATAGATATATAAGTATATCAATTAAATAATCTTTTTATAAATTCAAATATATATATATATATATATATATATGTGTGTGTGTGTGTGTGTGTACCTGGTTGTCTACACTTGAAGCATACGTATCCAACAGGTGGTTTTTGTGATTCAGGTGGTATAGTCGATTGATTAGCAGGGTTCGTCATATTGCCACTATTCGTGGTATTCGTATTAGCATTATTCGATCTTTGCATGTGTTGTTGCATTTGTTGTTGCATCATCATTTGTTGAAATTGCATTTGGGGATTAAGCATAGCTAAATTCATCATTGGATTAAATCCTGGAGGACCACTCATCATGGGATTAGGAAAAGATTGAGGTGATCGTATATTAGGTTTTGGACTTGTTCCACTATTGAAAAATATGAATATTTATTTAGTTATTTAGTTATTTTTTTTTTTTTTTGTTTCAATGAATTTATATAATTTCAAAAAGAGGTGGGGGTGGGGGAAAAAAAAATAAAAAAAGAGGGAAAAAAAGAAAAAAAAAAGTTAATAAAACCTTTATATAGAAAAAAAAATAGAACCAACACCCCCCCCTTCTCACTCACTTCCCCCACTGTGCACCAACCACATAGCACCAGACTTTTATCACGAATTTTTTTTTTCTTTTTTACTTTTTCTAGAAATGACAAGTTGGGAGTGGGATGTGGGTAAGGGATAGGTATTGAGAGATTTGGGGGGAGGGAGAGGGAGAGGAGGGAAAAGATCTAGATATACCTTGGAAGTTGATCTTGTTGTTCATCCCATTGATCAGAAGTTTGTTGAAACATGTTTTGAATCTTTTCTTCTTCACTTTTTGGATCTTCTGCCATTTTTTTTACGTAAAAAAAAAAAAAAAGTTGCGCAGTTGAAAGAAGGGAAAAAATAGATTGATATAAAATCAAAACGCGTTATACAAAGTTTTTTTATATCGGGACTAAAAAATAATAATAAAAAAATGTCAAAAGGACTATATAATAAATAAATATCCCTAATATTCTGCGTCATCAATTATCATCCAAATCTGTTTTATATAATGGTAATTAGTTGGAACAAACAAATAATATATTTTTTATCATGTACCTTGGAATATCTTTCTCCCCCAGAAATTGTGGGGTGGTGTAAAACTATCATTGATTAAATTGATTGTTTATCTCTCTCTCTCTCTCCCTCCCCTCCGCATTTGATATAATTCTTGGTCATCATCCTCGAAAAAAAATAGTTATATCCATGTTCTCAGGAAAAGGAGAAATATTTATAATGCTAGCACGACTCTCATTATACATATACTTTTACATAATTAATCCTTTCTCTCTTCACGTTTACAATTTAACATGATGCTCAAACATATATAATTGTGTGATTTTCACTTTATTGTTGTTGTCCCATTTTATTGCAGATCTATTTACATATACACTGTTCTATAACGACAGTAACTATAATTAGTTGCATAGCAACCCATGTGTCGGTTTTGTCCTTGGATACAAGATATTTTTATTTTCAATAAGATACTAGATAGAAAAAGTTACCATGGTGTTACGCCTTGAAAAACAATAAGGTTCATTTATTTGGGAGTGGGGGGGGGATTCATACCCAGTTAAGAGACAATAATAATAATAATAAAAAAAAGTTCTCTTTTCCCCAACCTTCGCCCCCCCCCCCCTTTTTTTTTTTCTTTTTTTATAAACGCGATCATGTCAATACCATTAGTTTTTAAACCTGCCACATTAACTGATTTAGATATTATTTCTGATATTGAAACACAATCGTATCATCCTGACGAAGCAGCCTCGCGTGACCAAATTGCCAATCGTATAAACTATGCTATTAATGGTGATCCCCATCTATTCTATACAGGATGGTTAGAACAAGAAGAGAACAAGAACAAGGAACTGGGTGGGTTTGTGTGTACTACATTAGGCTCCACAGCATTAGTAACTGATGAATCCATGAAGGTCCATGATCCTAATGGCAAGATTGTTTATTTACACAGTGTGTGTGTGAATCCTCAAGTACGACGTCAAAAAGTAGCTACACGACTCATGACCCATTGGATTCAATTACTCAAAGAAAGTAAAAAATATGATCGTATTGCTCTTATTGCTCGAGAAAACCTTGTTGGTCTTTATGAATCGGTGGGTTTTAAATATCTTGGAAAAAGTCAAGTGGTGCATGGACCTGATCCATGGTTTGATATGGTTCTTGATTTTTGAAAAAAAAAAAAAAACGAAAACTGTAGATTTGAATAGATCTTTATTATTATTATTAAAATTGTACATGTAAAAAAAAAAGAAGTTTTTTTAACTGATCCGGTGGGATCGGTTGGGAAGATATATATTTATGAATGGAAATATCGTGAGAATCACTGAACTCTCTATTTACTAAAAAAAAGTGTATTCTTTGAAATATAATTTGTGGGGAAGCCGTTGAAAAGGATTTCGAAGGAAAGCTTATCTCTAGAAAAGCGGTAGTTTGTTATATACTACCATTGTTTTTTTTTACCCAAATATCCAAAAATCTTTCAATAATGCAATTATCACGTGTCATTTTGGGATATTTAATTTGCATGAAAAATAAAAAATATTCTTTGTTATCATGTCATCTAACCTTTGTATTGAAGTTCTATTAGTTTTGAGATGTATGATAGATAGTGTGTGTGTGTGTGAGAGAGAGAGAGAGAGAGAGAAAATAATATTAAAACCGACACTTTTTTTAAAGTAAAGAACGACGTCGTGTTGAATTATGTACTAAAAAAAATATCTGATTATTCAAATCATTATAAAAAAAGTGAAGTATTCAAACCTTCTAGTTATCCAAAACTTGGAAATTTTCATTGGTTCATTTTATAAGATGATTTGTAAGGTAAAGCCTTTTAATTAATTATCCTTGCAGAACTCTCTCTATTACCTAGCCTTTCTTAATCTTAAAGAAAAAAAAAATATTTTGATTACCACGAAATTTTCAAGAGAGTTTTGTCTCTAGTTTATATACCAACAGCTATACTCTTTTTTATCTATATAGATGAAATGCTTCATAAAAAGTAATATCCTTTTTTCAATTTTTAATAAGAAAAGAATCTACTCTCAAGCAATTATTATTCTAGCCCACGAATAAATTCAGGAATTCCCATGATCTGTTCACTGGTTTGGTTTATTACTAAGTAGTCTTCATTAAATAGAATCGACACAAATATACGTATTATTATTATGACTCACTTTTTTTTTATTAATACAAATAAGGGTATTAAGAACAAATAGATAAGCTTGATTTAGCTTTACTTGTGCTTTATAATATATTAATGTAAAAAGTGTGGGGAAAGAGGATGATAAAATATTGACAATTTTTGACGTAATGTGAGAAACAATGAAACCTTATGATCATTTTCCAATTATTATTAAGCAACTTGCGCCATATTTATGTATAATATGTAACTAATTGTGCAATTCTATAATTGAATGATGTTATATTCAACCTTTTTATCTATCCATTGAATAATATAAAAAATTAAATATGAGTCCTCATTTTTAAGAATAAATAAATATAAGCTCAATAAAGGACTATCGTTTAGGGTTCTTAAAGTCTCTTTATAGCATCTAAACAGCTAGGGACAGTGATCTTCAGTTTTAGAAATAAGAAGAATCCGAGAATTAGGAAATAAGAGAAACATTTCCCACGATACTTATTTTTTTTTTTTACTGGTAGCTTTTTTTTTCACCTCCTCTGTCCCCCATTGGTTTTTACTTTCTACTTACTCGCAAACAAAGATTGGGAGAAGAGATACATGCAATTGTATCAAGAAGCCCGATTTCACCGAGTCATTTTTTTTTTGTAATCCACTTTGATAAAGAGTCTTCTTTCCCGGGCGCAAATGATAATAGTCAATCTAAAAGCTCTGCTTAGTAAAATATATATTATGAGTGAACAAAAAAAAAAAAAAAAAAGAAATAGTATTCCTCTTAGCTACTAGATATATAATATTCCGTGTCCCAAAAAATCAACCATTATTGAAAATAAAACTCAATTATTATAAACCTGGCTAAGCAGTTGGTTCTTTCGTGAGAAAAAACAAAGAATTGAGTTCAGGATTTTTTTTTTTTCTGATTTAAAAATATTTTCTACCTTTTTTTTTTATTATTATTCTAAATAAAATTCTTTTTACAAAATTCTTATTATTATTTCTTATTTTTTAAAAAAAACTATAAAAATTTATATATATATATATACGACATTGAAAAAAAAATGATTCTTTTAATTATAGCGCCTTAAGTGAGTATTCATTGGGGGGGAAGGTCGGTATATATGCAAAAGTACTTCCCGACTAACACGCAAAGGACATGGCTGAACCTCAAAAACTTATGTAATCTTGAACCAATAATTTTCCACTGATTTGGAAGATTGATTCTAAATCAAGGAACCAAAAAAAAAAAAAAAGGAACAAGTAGAAAAATTATAGTAAAAAATTGAACGATCGAATTAAAAAAAAGGATTCTAAATAAGAGAATACGGGGATGAATTGATGTTTATTATATCATTTTGACATTTATATATAAAAAAACAGATAACGACGAAGACGAAGAAGAAGAAAAATACTGAGTCATTGTCATCGGAATGTGAACAAAAAAGAAATATTTTTATTCTTTGTCATTAAGTTCATTCATTAAATAATTATCCTTCCTTTCAATTGATTATTTATTACAGAATTTCTCTTTATTTTATTCAGTGAGAAGAGGAGGGAGGGAGGAGGAGGAGGAGGAGGAAAGGGTAGAGATTTAAGTTTATTTATTTTTTACCAGTAGTTTCCAGCTTCAAAATAACCCCACGTTTCCCGCTATTTTAGTACTTTTTCTCTTGTTTCTCCCGGTTTATTCGGTTTTTTAAAAGAGAGGTAGTTTTGTCCCATTGTGAGTGTGAGTGGGGAAAAAAAGAAAAAAGTTTTTAGTGTGGTTAACATGTACTCTCACATGGATTGAACGTTTCATTATTATTTTCTAAACAATAAAAAACATTTTTATTTAATGTTGATAATAACTAATAAATGTTAAAAGGGTTGTAATAATAATAAGAGAGAGGGTGGCGTTCCGAAACCCATGTGCATTATCACGCTCTGTCAGATGCAAAAAAAAAAAATTGAGGGGAGGTACAAAAGTGGAAAGCGGGGGAGAAAAAAAAATAATAGGGTAAAAACATCATATGATAAACGATTAATTATTACACACTAAGAACAAACAGAATTTTTCTTTGAGGTTAGAATTATATATCCCACAACATAATTTCCATACTTAGTAAGTATTATGATCATTTTTTTTAGTTTGAATATGTGTTTTTATTAATAATAATATTATTATATGTAAAAAGAAAAAAGATATATTTATATGTAAAAAAAAAAGAAAAGATTATACAAAAATGGGATGAGACTAAGAAAAAAAAAGATAAAAGGCGGATTCAGTCTTTTTTTTTTTTTTTGAAGACGTGATAAGTACTATATATATAATGATACGGATTATTTTTCTTTTGTTTGATGGATGAAGGGGAGGGGGGGCAATGAAATAGGAAAAGGAAGGGGTTTTTTTCTTATATATAACTATATATAAAATATATGCTATGAATTTGACATATAAAACAAAGAATAAGACACCATGGGGAGAGGAAAGGATTTAGAAAATAGTGAATGAATTTTTTGGGGATTACTTATTGCTAATATACAATTTTAATTATCCTTTTGTTCAGCCTAATAGAATGGAAGAAGAGAATAAAAGAATGAGTTCACCTTTTTTTTTTCTCACGAAATGAGGGATCAAAAGAAAAAGAAAACTTACATCAAAAGGTTTTTGAGTATATTTGCCGGGTTCAGTCTTCCAAAAGTCACCACTGACATGTTCTCCCTTGCTTTGGAATTCAATTTCAGAATCCTTGAGACGATCCAAGTATCGAAGAGTTTCATTATTACTATCATTGATGATTTGCTTGGGAATTTGTGCTGTGGTAGAATAAGCTGCTACCATATACTTTTGAGTAGAACGAGAAGAAACGTTCAATGCTCGAACTGCGGCTGATCCGTATGCTTGCATATTATATAAAGAGTAATGTATGAAATGTAAAATATGAAAATGAGAGAGAGAATGAAAAATGTAATGTGAAAAAGAGAGAAAAAAAAAAAGAAAAAGAGAAGAAAATGAATGATTCGGTATTTATACAAAAAAAAAAAAAAAAAGTTGAACGGGTTTAATTGTAATCCAACATTTCAAAAAAAAAATTGCGACGGCATGAAATCAACGGGATTAAAAAAAAAAAAATCTTGTCTTTCTAAATAGGGTAGTCGTTTTACAGTTCGGGCATTCAAATTCAAGGGTTTTCCCTATAAGCTAATGATAATCTTTTGGAATATGTTCCATAATAGAGATTGATTATACCTTTTTCATTTATACCCTAAAAATATATATCATTGTTCTCACTCTCCGTGGTATTATTTTCTTCTCCTTTCCTGACTTCTCTTGTATCAACACTTTGATTCATCTCAACCCCTTAAAAAAGCCCACAGATATAATTCTTATAATGAAAAAATATGCTTCTTTTTTAAATACAGAGAGAGAAAGAGAGGGGTGGAATGGTTTTAAAAAAAAAAAAAGCGCCAAAATTTTTTTTTTATGATTGAAAGACGAGTTGTTATTTTTATTATTTTGGAGAATGTAAATAAATAAAAGAGTTGTTATGCTTTATTATTATTATTATTCACATCTAAAAAACATAATGTTGAGGTTTCAATTATCATTGTAAACCGTAATATAGAGTATAATGAAGGAATCAAATTAAGAAACTTGATATACTAGTACCCACTACTACTACTTTTCTTTTTTTTCCCTGTTATGTGGGGCCTGATTACCATTGGGTCAAAAATGTAGTATATATAGATACTATATGAACAACTTTTTTCTCTTTACTGTCTTTTTTTTACTTGGTTTTAACAACTCCACCTTATCTTTTGATCGATAAGCTATTTTTTTTTATTGTCTCATTTTTGTCTCTTTTTCTTTTTTTTTTTTTCTTTCTTTCCAAAGAAATTTTTCTTAAACCCTTTCGGTGGACATTCACTTTTCCCGGAAAAGAGGGGGAGGGGAGGGCGAATTTCTGAAAGCTAGGGAAAATAAATCTATTACCATAGCTACCAAGTTGTAAAAAAAAATACGAGTCCATTGAATACTAAAAATAAAATAAAAATATTTTGTAAAAAAAAAAAATTGGGTTATGGTTGAAGACAACTCGTTTTCTTTTTGAATAAAGAGAACAAAAGTTTTATGCAATGTTGTGAAGAACGGTCAATCAATTTTTTTTTTTTTTTTGGTAACGCACTAAATTATAGTTCTGCATAATAATAATGATTGTAACCATTCAAACTATTTTTCAAAATGGGGTGAATGGATGGATAAGATAACTTTTCAATCTATTATTTTTATTTTGGCTTTTTCTGAAGGAAAAAAACTCATAAAAAAAATTATCAAGCTGTAACAAAAAATGAATATCGATCACCATGGAAACCGTTACCAACAACAAAAAAAAAAAATCAAAGGCGTTTGCATATATATGATTATGTTTGACCTAATAATCAAAACAAATAAAGGGGGGGGGAATATATTCTGTAACACCAATTTCTTTCTTCCTAATAAAGGAAGAGAAGGGGGGGAAAGATTGATAGATAATGGAGAGAGAAAAAGAGAGATAGATAGATAAAGTAACAAATGTTATTGGGAATGAGATCACACGTTAAATTTTTTCTTATATAGGATTTAACTAACTTAATTAAAAGCTGATAATAAGTTGGTCTCGCTTTTTTTTTTTCCTTGTGAAATATTTTGTCATTTGAGTACAAATAGTCGTAATCCCTCTCTCTCTCTCTCTCTCTCTTATAATTCTCATCGGAGCATCGGAGAGAGAGATTACTCAAATGAGGGAATGACATTTTCGTATGGGAAAAAATGTGACACTTTGATTTACATGATATTCAAACTTTCCACGCGAGCAAAAACAAATTTCTTTTATGAGCTGTTCAATCAAAAAACAAATGAAGTTTTTTTTTCTAGTAACTAGTTTTTTCTTAACTTTTTTTCTTAATAGACTGGAACGAAAAACCCGATTTAGGAAAATTTCTCCGAGCCTCTACTGGTTTTTTTTAATTGTTAACCAGAATTTTAAGAACATCCATCTTTCACATGTGGAGGTTCATAGTAAAGAACCCATTGTTAATGAAGTGGCACAAAGATGGGATAATTATTATTGTCGCCAATGAAATAGAAAGAATGTAAAAGATGATGGATGGATTTGTTTGTTTCAAAATAAAAAAATAAAAATTGGGTGTTGCTGCTATAATTACATTCTCTCTGCTTACAAAAATATTTTTTTCTACTTGAAATTGTTTGTATTTCTTTTTAACCAATCATTATCATGGGTCATATCTTAACATTATTATCAAGAAAAAGATAGATCAGGGGTTGAAAAACATAAACAAAAGAAAAATATATAATATATATGAGTGCTTTGGGTTGTAAACAACAAAGTGAACACACACTCACATTCATTGTTGCTCAAAGCATTCATCCTAATTCCCCTAATATCTTTTAACTTTGGAGTTTATTTGTTAAATGATTTTATTTTCGTAGCTCTTTCTTTTAAAAAAATATCGCCGATGTCCTCGAATGGATGATCTTTCCATTGATAGGGAAAATAAAATATAGAAATAAAAAGGAATGGCTGTGTGTGTAGGCTCATCTATGGATCGTTTTCATTTTCCTTTTGAAGTTTTTTTTTGCAAAAGATGTGACGGGTTAGAAAAACGATAAAATATCTCTTTTTGCTTTTGATTCCGTAAAGACAATCGATCATTTTTTTTTACCACACTGGTTACACTCATATAAAATGCTTATATACATTATCCGCTGAAATCAAAAAATGCCGCAAGGTCGCCTGCTCAATTTGCCCAAAACCCTGTTTGAAATCCAAATAAACCATTTTTTATATATTACTTGCAAACCCAAATTTTTTTTTTCTTATTATCTGACTATACTATCTAGTATATAAAATTTAGATAACTTCTTGGTTTTTTTTCCCAAGAGAACCAAAAAAGAAAGAACTGGTTGTTTTATTTTCTTTATAACAAAAAAACAAATGAAAAAGATGGTTTTGTTGTTGTTGTATACCAATTAACTATATAGTAGTTGTTATATAACGAAGTTGTTGGGAACTTCTTTATTAAGAAAATGTTGAGTGCGCACAAAAAAAAAGGGCTGGCGCGGTGGAAGAAAGGGGGCTGTCTGTAACATCTTATAACTATGTCATCGGTTCCCCAGGAAAATAAAGGAACATGGGATCATTACTTTAAAATAACATACGAGAATGTGTTCGTTTTTGTAGTTAAAGAAGCGAATAGAAATCCCATTTAATGAAGGATGGTTTTTCTATATACTGCAGAAAATATGCTGAGCCGTCTTGTTATTGGGGGAGGGGAGTTTTATTAATGTAACAAGATAGAATTATTAGACGATTACTAAATACTGTTATTATGTTGCTTGACTTGAAAGTATTTTTTTATTTATTTAATGATAGGGTCATGATCAAAAAAGAGGTGATGACAACAATAATAAAGAAAAAAAAAATCGGGAAAAATAAAACAAGATTTACAGAAAATAGTTTACCAATAGCAAATGAATCTTTAGTTAAAATGAGGATGGAACTGATATCATTTCTCATGTTCTATTTTGTTTATTTCGAACGAGAGTAAATAAACTAAAAAACATCTTGTAATGAATCTAAACATATGAGTCTTTTTAATAGAGTTACTGTATAATATATATGCTAAGAAGACCTTTAACTGTTCTCTTTATGACCAATTTTCCTGGTCTTTGTTATATATAATAGGAATGGTAGATTATATAACCCGTGTGCTGAGCAACAGCCCTATCGAATGGATTATTCGACGTAGGCATCGATTTGTCATAATGAGTGAGAAAACAACCAATGAAGAATATATTTAGAGATACATAAATCTCCGTGTTAATGTCTACCGATGAAGAACAATCCACCCCCCGGAATTTTTATAACTCAAAAGAACTGATAATTTCTTCACATTGTCGAATAAAAAAAATTAGATCCATGTTATCTTATTAATAATAAGAAAAGTTTGGCTAATAACGATCTCAATTGCCGTATTTATGATAATCAAATCTTAAAAGAAAAAAGGATGCATAATAAAGCATCCAATCATACGAAATGATTATCATTTGCTTACGTATGGTGTACAAGTAAAAAGTCATTTTATCTTTGACGAGATGTTTCATTTTTTTTCTTTTTTGTACAATCTTCTTGATCAACAAGTTATACTAAGGAACCAAAAAAAAAAAAAAGATCTACATAGAATGAATCCTTTATTATTCAAACAAATCATGATAGACTTTAAGTTATATTTTAACACTAACAGCTATTGTAATTTATTAATTATAGGTATGGGGAAACCTAAACCGCATAAAGTGGGCGAATTTTAAAATAAAATAAAAAATAAAAGCACGTGTTATATTATAAACAGCGACATTATTCTACAATCTTCTGTTTCTTTTAAAAAATCACTCCCACTCATTAAAAAAAATAGAGATGATTAGATGCGATGAGTAATATAGTGCATAAATATGGAAAACATAAATCCAATAGCTATAGGTTTTTTTAATTAGTATATTTGTTACCTTGGAACAATATCCATATACTGTAATTTTAATAGTAAAAGCATAAATTAAACTACGAATTTTACCTTACATGTGAATTTATATCTACATCATAATGATACCTGGGGGTGCGAGCATGCCTGCCACCTTGTAAAAAAAAGACCTGTGTACTTAAAAAAATATAGATTTTAAGGGATACCCCTTGAACTGAGAGTACAGAAAACTCTTTATTGATTACTTTAACAATTGTTGTACAGAAGAAAAGAGTGCCTTTATATTCATCAATTTTCTTGGGTGGTAAAACCAAATAACACTTATTTGTGTTATGACTTACTTTTACTTATAAAAGTATACTATTGCTATTAGATATATGACATTAGCCATCATAGTGTCGAAAAAAAAAGAAGGGCAAATTCCTTTCCAATTTCAGCTAGACACAAAAAAAAAATAATTGGTCATAGCTTGTATTTGGTTATAATGGAACGGTGGAATGTTTAAAAAAAAATATGGAATAACAATAATCCTTGAATACGGTATACAAAGATACAAACATACTTGAACGTGGTTACGTATCTTTCCTTGAACATTATTATCTAATAATAATAATGTTGGTTTGTCCCCTCTTCATTCATAAAGGGTTCCGGCTTATATTAATTCCTTCCCGTTTGTTTCTGACTTGGACGGATTATCTCAATTTCCGGATTTTTGGTTATTTTACCCGACCCTCTTTCCCGGATACTATAACCTGATTGGGAGTTTTTGTGGATCCGCTAGCATATTTTGGTAAAACTACCCGACCTTCTTTTTTCTTAAAAAAAATGATAGTTTATTTTTTGCATAAGAAATTCTTTCAATTGATCCAGTTATCAGTAATAAAATAATTCAATATTTGATACGTTCTCTATACAATGGGGTAAACCAATAGAATTTCATGAATAGTGTTGGTCTTTTTTTTTTGTTTAGTAGAGCCTTATACTATAATCTACAACATCTCAACAGTATTTTTTTGAAGCCATTCAATAGATCGATCCAGTAGGGAACCAATTGTCTTGTAAGAAGTAAATATAGAAATAACCCTCAGTTTGTAATTATATTACATGATGTATACTTGATCAGATTACAGCCAAAAAAAACAAAAAACAAAAAGGAATAAAGATTGTGCGGTGTTTCGGAAAGTATAATATAATAGGGGATCCATTCAATATTGTTTATCCTTTATGACAATATTAATCATTATTTACACTACAAATCAAAAAAAACGGATAACTCGGGAAGGGTGGAGACCAAAAATCCCGAGATCGGCAACAACAAAAAAAAAAAAATTGATAACACAAAATGTTATCCACTTTTGATATTTAGGCACCCATTTTTATCTGTTTATTTATGTACTATACAAGTGGCCCAGTCACTTTTTTTTTTGAAGAGTTATTCTTATTGGTTATATACCTTTCACATCACCATCATGACCGATTTTGTAAAAAAGGGATCAGATGACCTTTATATATCCTATGTAGAGTCCATTCTGGGACGTCATAATTGTCATGCATCCCCCCCAAGAGCTCTCAGCATTCAATATGGATTCTCTATTTAAAAACTTTATACATCAAATGTTTTCTTTTCTTGGGTGGCACAATAAAAAAGCATTTCATACAATTGGTTATTATGAAGCCTGATCAGAAAAGTGTTCATGACGTCAGAAAAACAGCATGTGAGAGAGGGATTCCATTACTATTGATATCTTTCAAAAAAAAAAGAACCCAGACCAATGAGAGTAATAATTATTTGAGAAAAAGGGTAATAAGCAAATTACACTAATCTATATTATCATTATTAAATTCATAAATACTATGTTCATTTATGATACCTGGCAAACAATTTAAGATTGTATATAATAAAAATTGGTTTACCTTAAGTTGATAACAATACTAATGAGGTTGAAAATTAATAATCTGATACTAGTAACAATAAAACGATCACCAGATCTGATAATATATATAAATTTGTAAAAATAAAAAATAAACAGGATAACCATGACACAAAGAAATATAGACTTTTATTGAACAAAATTTGTTAATATTAATGTAAGATGTTATACAAATAAAGTTTGCATATATATTGGTTGTTAATTGAGTGTCCAGTTCAGTAATATAGTGTATTTATTAAACCCCCCCCCCTTTTTTTTTCTTTCTTCTCATGTTGAAAAAAAATTACTTGGGCTGTAATATACAATAATACTTAATTGTTATCTTTACATTTGATTTCACACTGCTACTATACGGCTGTGTATGTTTGTATATATGTGAGTGTGAGAGTAACACGTGAAGTAGTATGTTAAATAAACTGTAATAATTATATCTAGATTGTGCCTAGCAACAAGGTTTATATAGTGAATAGTAGATAATGGTTTTATCAACTAGTTGTTGTTGTGTGATAGAACAAAAGCCATGATGAACTTTAGAATATTAAAATGAAATTTCAAATATTTCTTCTATCGAACATCAAGTAATTAACAAATCACATATAGCAAAGTACATGAAATGTGTTAAAACAAAAAGGATCACGTTTATATATTTCCAAGTGTTATACTGTGTATATGTATATATAACTTTGTCAAAATATCATGGATTTTATTCAGAAGAAATAATCTTTTTTCTTTAGATGATCTTGCATATATAAAATATATCAATCCTGCTTTGTCAACAAAAAAAAGAGTGCACGCATTGTGTGTGAGTATGCAGGATTTTCACCAATGATGATTGGGGGGAATCCCTAATTTTCCCAATTTGATACATCGTATTTTATAGCTTAGCTTGTGATGGAATTCTATCAATTAGTTTTGAGTAGTGATCTATAAATATAATTTGGGACCATTGTTGAGAAAATTATTAGGATACATCCATCATTGGTGAAAACGCCTCTGAATAAAAAAGATTTTCACAATGCATAATATTGTACACTTGCATGTTTTTCAATACTAACAGTATAAGCTTTAGAGTAAATATTTATAGTTTCTCATGGTGCTTTGCATGAATTACAGTAAATACAACAATGGGGATACCTAATTAAATTACATGTTGCTATGGTAACGTACTTGAGCATGTGATTTATGCTAAACAACAAAAGTGTCATTATAGTACATATGGTTGCTATGATAACTATTTTCATGGTTACGATATTGTTATACATATTGTTGCTCATATAAGGAACACTTAGTACTATTTATTATCACGAGAATTTCATCGAGGACCAAACAATGAACGAAACGAATCAGTTTCTTTTTTTTGAAGAAAAGAAAATTAGTTTTTCATTTAATAAGATTTAAAGCAAAATTAAAGAATTGATATATCGGGATAAATGAAGTACATTTGAACGGGTCTTTCTATATCGATTACATATGTTTATATAATTACAAACATTCAATTTTGACTCCTTTTTCTTTTCAAAGTGAGTTAATATGTATTTGTGACTATTTTTTCTTAATTGATAATTTACATTGATAACAAAAAAGTGTATTGCACTACTTTCATGGGAATATATATAAAATTCACAATTTACCCAAAACAGTTTTTTTTTGTTTCCTTTGTTATTTTCTGTCATCTATGGGGGATCGGAAAGGGAGCCGACAGGCTCTCGTTTCTATCACTTTGGTCTCTCACACTAAAGAATTGACATTTATTTGTACTAGGTCTCGTGATCTCTTCCAAAAAAAAAAGTGGGGGGGGAGGTAAGAGCGACCCAAGGTATTCATGCTATTCAATATGGGAATCAAAAAAGTCCTGTCAAAAGCTCTCTTTTTACCAAGAAAAAAAAATTATCCCATTTTGGGTAAACGTTTTAATTAACAACCTTCTTTTTTTTTTCTTTCATGGAAAATACTAATAGCAATTTGTTTAAAAAATGAAATAAATCCAATAGATTATTCTTTTTATTTTGTTCTGTCGAATATTTTCGCTCAAAAACGCCTGACTTGGCTTTTTTTCTGTAAAAAATGCCCTTCTCGCACGGTTTCACGTTAATTTTTGGGAAGTTTAAAATTTTTTTTTTCTGTTGCCAAGCCATCTATTTTTTTTTAATTTCAAAATAAGCAACACATGTTTCAACTAGATATCATTTTGGAAAATATGATGTATGTACCTGTTTCACATTAGACCCTGTTATGATATTTGACGTAAATTTGTTTTGAAAGAAGGGGGGTGATTTAGACTAGGAAAGCAAAATTTAATCTAGTCTAGAAGTTACATATTGTCACCATTTTTGTTTCATATAATAAATACCTGGTTCTTGGTTCTGAAAAAAAAAGTAAGTTTATATTATGATAGAAAACTCTAATAATAATATAATAGGATGATAATAAGAAAGGTATACAAATATGTAATATTTAATTAAAAATAATTATGTTTATTATTTCATATGGTAAAAGTAAATGATTTTTTGTTGTAGAATGAAGATCACAGAAAATAAAGAAAAATTCGATTTCATACTATTTGTTAATGTGGGGCAACACTTTTTATAGTTTTTGGGGGGAATGCATTAAGGGGATTGTCCATAATTTATGAGAGAATGTCATTAAAATGTGGAAAGGGAGGATATAAACGATTGTTGTACTACTGCCAAGAATAAAGCGGGGTGTAGCACTTTTTTTCGTTCGTTATGTCTGTGCTTGTAGATCCCTTTTGTATTATAATATATTCTGTTTTAAACCTTATCATTATCACTGTAATTATATATTTACATTTTAATAGTCTCATTCTTTTCTTGCCCCTCTTTATTTTTATTTTTTTTCATCATCACTCGGATATAACTGTTAGATTATCTTTTGTTTTTTTTTTTTTTTCAAAAGTTGACAAGTTCCTTAAAGATAATAGAGATCAAGATTTCAGTAAATAAAAAAAATTACTCAAGATCTATCATCATTGAATTGATAACGAAAAGATTTAAAAAACGTAGAGGAGAAAGAGAATAAATAAAAAAAACACGTTTATTTTTTTTCTTATCTTTTTTAAATGGGTAAAGTTTTTTTTTTCTTATCTTTATTGCTTTATCACGGATCTTTTCCTTCATTGGCAATATAAGATTATATTATGTATTATTGTCCCCCAATTTATTTTCATTTTAAAAAGAATTTTCTCATGGATCCATTGGGAACTATGCACGGTTCAATACAAAGAATGATATATTATCACTTTCAACATGCCTTTTTATTTTATCTTTACTGCAAAAGTATGTAAAAGAGGGAATTTGCATTTGCATTTGCATATTTTAAAGAGAAAGGGAAATTCTATAAATAATAGCATGCATTACAATTATCCACATGGCATTTCCCTTTCGGAAGATAGGCTATATTTGTTCACCCATCTCACAGCTTGTAAGCTAACTAATCTGTAACAAATGGTGTAACAATGTAATTTCTCAGAATATAACACACATCACATCATTCTATCGGATACGTCGGCTTACGCAAGAAAAAATTTCGGAATACGCAAAAAAAGGAAAAACTTTTTCAGGTGGTAAAATAGCTAAAAATTGAAATAAAAGACTCAAACAATGAGACATTTTATTTCGGAGAAGAACAAAAGAGAACGATGGATGGAAAAAGCTTGATCTATTGGATCATGAAATATAAGTAAGCAAAAATTGCCACATGCTTTAGATATCGTTTGTATACTTTTTATCTGCACTCACGCACAAGCAACCTTACTTGGGCAATACATGAAACCTGCACATAAAATAATACATTACTTATAAAGATAATTGGGGGTGTGTGTGTCGAGGACCAAATAATTATGTTTTTATTATATGATCAAATGAATAATATTATATTGTTGCTTTTTTTTCTTGGGGAAGTGATCTTAGCGAATTCCAGGAGTAAAGCTTTTTCACACACAATTACATTTTTTTATTATATTGCATTATCGAAAACTTGGTAATACACATCAACCCCTTGTTAACGACTCATATTACTTTATTCCATAAACTGAATCTTAACCCCTTGTTTTAATGCATCACATTATTATATTACAATAGAGAGTAAAACAATTGTATAACCATTCCCGCCTTTTGAAATAATAAAAAAAAATGATACGTATATAATTCCTTTTTTTTTTTTTTTTCTCTTTTTCCAAGCTAAAAAGCGGGATGAAATGGAGAGCGGGGAAAGGACATTTTTTTTGTAAGCGTAGCAAGAGCGGGGTTCACTTATTTGGTAAGACGGGAAAAAAGTAACCCGACGAAAAGTTTTGTCCTTTAGGTTTCACACCATGTAGCAAATATTGAACGAGTGACGATTGAGTTGTGCTCTACCGATTGGCAAATAGCAAGTTGGGGAGAAGGAAATAAGAAACAAAACGGAGCTTTGAAAAAAAAAAGTATTTGGTCCCGACTAACAAATTAAAGGCGAGGATAGGATTTTTTTGCCCTGAAACAGAACTGATCGCCGTGAACGATAATTATACAAATATAGGCATTAGATCAGATATGGTTAAAGGCTTGACGTAGGTACTGTGATACAGGTTATGTCTCAACGTGCCCGCTTTCCTGTTGATGGCAAGTGAGTCTGGAGTAAAAAAAAAAGAGGGGGGAGATGAAAGAGAAACATTAGTAGTAAATGAGTGATTATTAGAATAACCGGACCAGCGCGCTTTTTTTTTTTTTTCTGTACTGTAAAGCTTATGAGTGGTTTGGTAAAAGAAAAAAGAGAAACTAAAAAAACTGACACCTTGTTTGGGTTTGTTAAATCATATTCCACTAAAAAGCTTATAAAAATACGGTCCCCCAGGTCTTATCGCCACTTTTTTTTTTTTTCTTACTTTTTTTTGAACTTCCCCTCACCCGATCCACTCTCTATACTTTTTCCCATTTTTTTCCCTTTATATATAAACTTCTCTTCACCTCTTTTTTATTTTTCACCTCTTTTTTCCCGTTAGAACTCTCCTCTCCCTTTTTCTCTTCCCTCTTTTTTTTTCTTTCCCCCTTTTACCTCGACCATGAACGAGAAAACGGAAACCGTCGAGGTCGTTGCTGAGGAACCTGTAAAGGTTGACCATAGCGCTGGCAACGTTAAAACCCTCACCGTCGAAGAACTTTACGACAAAGACAGATATGACTTGTCCACCATGGAACCCGAAGATGTTTTGCAACTTTTACAGTATGTATTTCCTCATAACAACAACTTTTGGCTTATTTTTTTTTTTTTTTTCAAAAAAAAAAGAAAAAAAAAACACATACGAAGTCGAAATATTTGAAGAAAAAAATTGATCTGATTCTAATTTTTTTTTTCTCTTATCAAAAATATAGAACTCAACCCACTGGTCTTACTTCGGACGAAGCCGCTCAACGTGTCGAAAAGTTCGGTTACAACAAACTTGAACAAAAGGAAACCAATGCCTTTTTGCAATTTTTGGGATTCATGTGGAACCCCTTGTCCTGGGTTATGGAAGCTGCTGCTATTGTCTCCATTGCCTTAGCTAACGGTGACGGAAAGCCACCAGATTATCCTGATTTCATTGGTATTGTTCTCTTACTTTTTGCTAACTCTTTAATTGGTTTCTACGAAGAACGCCAAGCCGGTAACGCTGTCAAGGCTCTTATGGAAGCTCTTGCTCCCGAATGTAAGGTTAAGCGTGATGGTGATTGGAAGACTATGGAAGCCGCTGAACTTGTTCCTGGTGATGTTATCAGTATCAAACTTGGTGACGTTATCCCTGCTGATGGTCGTTTGCTTTCTGTAAGTTTATTCAAAACTTTTTTTCCCCGCTTGTTTCTCCTTTCCAAAAAAAAAAAACTTCCATTTTTCTTAAAAAAAAATTTCGCACCTTTAATTAAATTATATTGATGAAATTTTTTTTTCTTCGATTTTTTCTAGGCTCATGGCCAAGTTTCTATCGATCAAGCTGCTTTGACTGGTGAATCTTTGCCTGTTGGTAAGGAAGCTGGTGATGAAATTTTCTCCGGTTCTACTGTCAAGCAAGGTGAAGCTGAAGCTATCGTTATTGGTACCGGAACCAACACTTTCTTCGGTCGTGCTGCTAAGCTTGTAGGTGAAGCTGGTGATGATGTTGGCCATTTGCAAACTATTTTGGCTAAGATTGGTAACTTCTGTTTGATCTCTATCGGTATCTTCGTTGTTATTGAAATTCTTGTCATGTATGCTGCCTTCCGTTACAACTACCGTCGTGGTATTGATAACCTTTTGGTCTTGCTCATTGGTGGTATTCCCATTGCCATGTAAGTTAACCAACAATGAATTATTTTCATGTAAACAAACATGCAATTAGAATTTTCAAAAATACTCATACATTTTTCTTTTTTTTTTTTCAAATTTTGTTTAGGCCTACTGTCTTGTCTGTCACCCTTGCTATTGGTGCCAAGCAATTGGCTACCCACAAGGCTATTGTCACTCGTATCACTGCTATTGAAGAAATGGCTGCTGTTACCATTCTCTGCTCTGACAAGACTGGTACTCTTACCTTGAACAAGTTGATCGTTGACAAGCCCACCATTAAGACCTATGCTGAATATAACGGTGATGAAATCATTCAATTGTCTGCTTTCGCTTGCCGTACTGAAAACCAAGATGCTATTGATTTCTGTATTGTCAACTCTTTGCCCGATCCCAAGTTGGCTCGTGAAGGTATTGAAGAACTTGAATTCAAGCCTTTCAACCCTGTCAACAAGCGTACCGAAATTACCTACAAGCGTCTCGAAGATGGTGCCGTTTTGCGTGTCACCAAGGGTATGTCCCACACTATTTTGGATCTTTGCACCCGTAACAAGGATGAAGCTCAAATCCAAGCCTTGAACGATGATGTCGATGAATTTGCCCGCCGTGGTCTCCGTGCCTTGGCTGTTGCTGTTGATGAAGTTCCCTCTGGTGAAGTTGAAGGTGAAGGCAAGGGTATGCGTCTTGTTGGTCTTTTGCCCATCTACGATCCTCCACGTTCCGATACCAAGGAAACTATTGACCGTTCCATTGCTTTGGGTGTCCAAGTTAAGATGATTACTGGTGATCAACTTGCCATTGGTAAGGAAACTGGTCGTCGTCTTGGTATGGGTGATAACATGTTCTTGTCTAAGACCTTGAAGGATGGCCCTCCCGCTGGCTCGGGTTATACCAGCATCGACGATATGGTCTTGCAAGCCGATGGTTTTGCTGGTGTCTACCCCGAACATAAGTACGAAATTGTCGAACGTCTCCAAGCTATGGGTCACATGACTGCCATGACTGGTGATGGTGTCAATGATGCTCCTGCTCTTTCTAAGGCTAACGTCGGTATTGCTGTCGCTGATGCCTCTGATGCTGCCCGTTCCGCTGCCGATATTGTCTTGACTGAACCCGGTCTTTCCGTTATTGTCGAAGCCATCATTGGTTCCCGTCAAATTTTCCAACGTATGCGTAACTATGCTATCTATGCTTGTTCCATCACCATTCGTGTTGTTGTCGGTTTCGCTATCCTCTGTTTCGCTTTCGAACACGATTTCCCTCCCTTCCCTGTTCTTATCATCGCTGTCTTGAACGATGGTACCATTATGACTATCTCTACTGATCGTGTCAAGCCTTCTCCTTACCCCGATCAATGGAACTTGAAGGAAATTTTCTCTTACGCTGTCATCTACGGTTTGTACCAAGCTGCTTCTACTTTGGGTTTCGCTGCCGTTATGTTCCAAACCACTTTCTTCCAAGACAAGTTTGGTGTTGAATTGCCCCGTGCTGACACCTCCGGTTCCGGTGATGACTGGGTCAATGACCACATTTACCACTCTATCATCTACTTGCAAGTCTCTATCATGTCTCAAGCTTTGATTTTCATTACCCGTTCCCGCAGCTGGTTCTTCATGGAACGCCCATCTGTCTACTTGATGTGTGCTTTCGTCATTGCTCAATTGGTTGCTACTTTCATTGCTGTCTACGCTGACTGGGGCTTCACCTACATGCGTGGTATCGGTTGGGACTGGGCTGGTATTGTCTGGATCTGGAACATCATCTGGTTCTTGCCTATGGATTTCCTCAAGTTCGGTATGCAATACATTTTCACCCCCAAGAACACTTTGATGGAATCCAAGGTTCCCATGGAAGGTGGTCAATCCCGTCGTGCTTCTGCCATGTCTGGCGCTTCATCTGCTCGCTACTACGCTAACCGCACCAAGTCTTTGAAGTCTATGGAACAACCCCGTAACTTTGGCAAGAAGTTGTTTGGCAAGAAGTTGAGCATGGACAAGAAGGAAATGCGTCGTTTCTCTTCTGCTCAAGCTAACCAATCCGCTCAAATCTTGGGTGGCTCTAGCAGCAAAGCATAAATAATATTTTACTTATATTATTTAAAAAAAAACTCTTAACTCATATATCCCCCTCAACCGCACTCTCTCTCATATAAAACAAATCTCCTCCTTCATTTTTTTTCTTTGTACACCATTTTTTTATTAAAAAGTCTCTTTACTCTCTCTATATTACTGTATTGAGATCTTTTTTTATGTCTTTTAATTGTTATTTTTAGTTTGTTTATTATAAAATAAAGTAGAAAAATTCACTTGATTTTTTTCTCCACAAAAAAAAAAATCATTTTTGGTTTTCTTTAATGTTTGGTTTCTTTTTTTCTTTTTTGGGTGATTTAATGAAGGACAAAAAAAAAAGTTTTTTTTTCTTTGTCCCCTTTCCCACGCAACGATGATTTTTTTTTCTTTTTATTTTTAGTTTATTTGCCTAGATTGTTTTATCGAAATTCTTTTTTTTTTATTCGGGACAACATGATAATAAACTGGGAAGATATTTTTTTCGACCCAATTGATTTTCAGGCACTTGCTAATGTGTGTGTGGGAACCCGTACTTTAACTTCATATAGACAGGGATGAATAATAAAGGTGAAATACCAAACAAGCTCCTTCATGAAATAAAAAAGATATGGGTGATTTATTGACTAGGGAAATTTGGTAAATGTATAATTTCCAATATATTTTCTTAAGATAACAGTTCCTTTTTTTATTATTGTAAAAATAAAACAATTATCTAATTAAAGGTCGCTTTTTTTTTCTTTGAGGTTTTTTTTTCTTTCTTCAATTTGGTTGGATGGAGTTGACGTTTTTTTTGTAAGTCAAACCAAATTTGTAAGTGAAGCTCATGAAAAAAAAGATAAAGAAATTCAGGAATCATATTATATAGTAAGCTTTTGACCCGAAAGAAGACGCAATTATGGGAACTTAATATGTAACATGATGTAATAAAGCATCTTATTTCTCGGATACATAAGTATTGTAGTACTCAAAAAGGTTGTAACCTTCTTCCTTTTATGAAATGTTATGTATAATAAAGTGGGCAGCATGTCCAAATGGAATTCTAGCTGTTTTATCTAAATGTATATTCAAGGTTTAAACTTGGTACACAGTAAGATGGCACCACATGGGTACACTTGTTCCTGGGTACCTTTAAGCCAGATAGCTGAGCAATTAAGTCCAATTGCAAAATATAACGACACCACGTGTCGGCAACCACTGAAGACTCAGCGCGCTTTTTATTTTACTTTTTTAGTGATTTCTTCTCCTCACTTGGAAAGAAAAAACAGGTACTTACGTGAAATAGTTAAAAAGTTTTATTCCTTTCTTGTAATTAAACAAGTTATTCACAAAAGGCTATTTTCATCAAAACTTCTACTTGAGTTATTGAACAACCAATGGAGAATTTTTTTATGATGAACTGCTATATTAAAAGTGTGTCCATCAATAGTGAATTAAGCCTTTAGATATTATTATCTAAGCTAAATAAGGTTTCTGCAAGTCAGCATTTTGTAACTAAGCCGCTCGTTAGAAATCCACTCAACAAATGAAGCACCAATAAAACCAACTCTACATAGAGCAACTTAGCAATCGAAAGTATAATATAGTAGTTAAGCTAAAAAAACTATGTCATTTTTTTTTCCGAGTTGAATTTTTTTTTGTTTACAACAAGAAACCCAATTCTTCAATAATTTCCAGCTTTAAACCAATCACAGCAATGTTAAAATTTTTTTAGCAACTTCTCACATCCCTAACTTAAACTACCGTCAGTCTTCAGCAAAAATTATGATAAGTAGTTTGTATTAATTGATGAAAAAAAAATATTTCATAAGTATTGCGAACATTTTTGTAAAAAAAAAAAAAAAGCGACTGTTCAATCACCATTTCATTTTGACTTTTAAATTTTTTTGACGCCCCGAATCCAAAGTTAGAGTTTTGTGGCATGCTACCTACTCAACTCAACTTGTATGTTGATCAGTTGACCTTTGATTAAGACGTCTTTTCAATGGGGTTTCTAGGTATCATCGAGTAATAACGCGTCATCGACAGGTTGTGCCAGCGAATAGAAAAGTATCAAGTAAATCTTTTGTAGAAGTGATATTGTCGCATTCAGCAAAAGCAATACATAATCTAATTTTAAGCTGACTGTTCTTGTGATTCCATGGGGTTAACAACTCTCAATCGGATTTTTTTTAAGAGCTAACCAGACCTATACAGAGGAGAGTATATTTAAGACATTGATATTCCAGCCAGGGATTTTCAGGATAAGCACCTAAAATTATCTCAAAAAAGAATATTGAGATAACATCTCGTTGCGATTTTTTTCTTTCTTTTTTTTTTTTCTCTCTTTACGTAAGCCGACTCCTTTGGATAAGTAAGATTTGCCGGTAGCAATGAGCTGATTGCAAATATTTTTTTTTTCAAGTTCTCCCATCCTGTCCTGTAGAACAGCAAAAAAAAAAAAAGAAAACAGCTCTTAGCTCTGCTTAAACATTCAGATATATTAATGTATATAATTATACATAGCGAAAATCCGTATAAGGTAATTTTACCGAATTATAGTATATGTGGGCGCTACTAAGTAACGATGGCCGAATTATTGATATATTTATTATTCAATGGAAATCAATCGGCTTAAAATTAGAGCCGCCAAATAGTGAGGTACTTTATCAGTTTTCTTTTATAATTGATGTTTCTATTTACTTCCATAAGCTGGTTATTATTTCAGACTTTGCCTTTTGTGTAATTTGGTATTATTATAATATAACATTTTTATATTGAAAAGTTCGATGAGTGACTGAAATACTCCGTAAAAAAAAAGATATGAAATAAGCAAGAAATATCTAGATGTATTTGTGTAATAAAACTATGTGAAAAAGAATATAAATTTGTGAGCTCTTATATTCAGGAATATTACTTCTGAAGAAGCCACGAAAAAAGATATCTCAAAATGAGTTTACCAAACTTTCTGCTCAATGAAAACTATTAGGAGGTCAATTATTAAATTGTTAAAAGGCTGGAGATTTTAAAAATTGTGGGATATTTAAACTTCGTAGCAGAGACAGGAATGTGTTTTTGCTTTGGCTATTACAGAAAATTGTCCTTGCTATGACAGGAAAGTATCTTTGTTATAATATAATGGTGTCATTACGAGAGCCAATCAGATCATGTAGTTTGTCTATTTAGTGATAGTGTCGGTAAAGATAACAGTAGTGATGACAGTGAAAATGATTAAGACAACGATGAAATAATTAATATATATGATATAAAAGTGCTTTCAATGATTTTTTAATTATAATGAAAGAGTAAAAATATCTTTGAGATTGAGATAAACAAAAGCTAGCGAATTCTTAGCATATGAGAAAGGCCACAAGTTACCATCTTTCTTTTTTTAATTCAAGTGGTATGGTGTTTTAATACTGAGTTTACACAAGAAGAGAAACAAATATATAAATTCACTTGGAGTGTCCAAGTTACACAGCTTTATAATAAAGCGTCTGAAGAGCTATTTATTGCTTAATTTCTGTCACTGTTGTCTTTACCCAAAAGCCATACATAATATACGACCAAAACCAAAAAAGCTTTAATACGATTGCATACCCATAAGATTTAACAGGACTTATTTCTTTCATTGGTGTCAAAATTCTATAATGTTCAAATTTAACACCAGCATGATCGACAAATATATAAAAAATAACAACGTAAAAACGAACTATTGCCTGCCAATTTTGACGATTCAAGCGACCTTTGTCAGATATCAGGCATCAAAAGATTATCAGTGGTAATGACCAACGAGTTCTCCCAACATCTAGACAACTATTATCAAACACACACATAGAAAGTTATAATTTTTTTTTTCAAAAGTCGACTTTCTTTTATGTAAAGAGATCTATATAGGAAAGCTTAAAAAAATATAAAGCTTACCAGCCCCTATCTTCACATGATTCAAAAGGATGTTTATATTTCAATTTGTAAATATGCAAATAAAAAAAAACTCCCTAACGCATGTAATAGCCGTGTTATTAGAAAGTACGTATCCTTCAACATCACAAATTCTCTAGCATCCTTCGATGTCAGCTTCAATATCACGGTCTCGTTATTTTATTTGCTATCGTTCAACATCACAATCGACACTCTCGTTCTTTTTACTTGTGATCGTCCCATACTACCACCATCAACTCTTTCTATATATTTCATTCAACGTCACCACCACCATCACCACCGTTTACTGTTTTATTTGTGATTTTTCAACCTTATGATCAACACTAACGATTCTTTTTATTTATCATTATCCAGTATCATCACCACCATAGCCATGTTCTTTTATTATTATCGCAAGCATGTCCGACTTATCTATTTTTCAGACCACCATAGTAACGCATCGAGCGCTACACACCAGTTTCCATAGAATAGTTCGCGCAGACTTACAAAAAAGAAAGTAGAAAAATACACCAATAATAATGGTTTAAGTTTTATTTAATATACAATGTATATATTAGTTATTTTATTTTCTGCAAAGAAAATATAAAAAGAAAAAAAAAAAAGTTATAAGAATAAAATTTATGAATCTTCAAAATCCTCATCCGTTATTCTTGTACTTGAAAGATAACCTGGGTGGTTTTTGGCAATCAATTCACACACTTTTTGATTTCCACTCGTCAACGCATTACTATAACCACCATTCATCATTTCCAAGGCCTTACTCCGTATTTCTATCTCGACTACTTCAACCTTTCCATCCATCTGATTGACCGCATCTTCCAATATTTTCAGACATTCAATAATACGATACTTGTAATTGGACGCTTTTGCCCCGGTACTACGTTGTTGATCAATGTTGGCTTGTAATTTGGCGAAGGAATTGAGGCACGGCTAAAGTGAATGAGGCAATGAAAACCAATAAAAAGAGATTATGACGTTTTGGATTTAGTCAATCAATTTTGACTATGACATGTTGCTGAGACTTAAACAGATAGCATAAAGCATAAGAGAAAAAAAAGTTGAGAAGTACGTACATTATTCGCGTCAATATGGAAAAAAGGTTATTGCTGTCTTGGACTGCATCAATAGTTTCACAATGAAATATAACTCTAATAATAAAAGATGTGAAAGAAAAAACAGAAGGAAGAAACCCTAATGCCGGGAGAGAAACCATTGGAACAAAAGCATTTTCTAATGGAGAGTTCATGATTGCGTGTGGAGATATAAATTCTACTGTTGTTAGTGATTCCAAGAACATTATTGTCGACAAACCGAACCATTAATAAGGAATCTACCATTAGTCGAACCGCTGCCATTGAATGCATCGCTGCGGAATCGAGTTTATTTGAAGTGATAAGTATGTCTTCAAAAGTGTTAACTGTAGTTTTGCAACATAATTTAGTGTTGACAAATTGAAATTCTATTATAGCACTACAAATATTTACAGATAGCAGCAGCAATAATAATCTCCTTTATGGCGTCTGTAAAAAGAATTAAAATCATGTACCATTGAGTGTAAAGGGAACAACAAGGGAACAAAATACATGTTCTCGAACATGACCATTTGATTACTTCGACAATTAAATGCTTAAACATCACATATACAGTACGTATAATGAATAGCTAACTATTATCATTATTTTCTTTTTATATATTAAATATAATAGTCATTTTACAATAGAATAATCTCCCTTTCGCTTCGCTACTGGGGCCATTTCCTAATTGGGAACAATTAATTTGATCTGCCTCATACATGCTATCCGTGCCGGAATATTGACACCCTAATATATTTTTTGTACTCTATCAACTTTTTTGTAACTCTTAATAAATTCTTGATCGCATCCTTGGAAATTGAAAGAGTCGCAATTGCATTGATAATACCAGCTGCCAATGAGTGTATTGTTGCCTTTTGGGTTGTTCCAAATGCGACATGATTATTATAGTAAAGTGGGTTTAGCGGATACAAGCCTTGTAAAACATATCGTGTGCTTTGTAATGACCATCGATAGTTAGCACTGATTTTGGAATATTGACGTAAGTGTCGATTGGTTGAAATATAATTGGGGCACGCCCTTATTTCACCCCAACTGGATTTGAAATAAATTCAAGCAAGTGGCTGTATTTGTATGAGCGGTAATGCATATGTATAAGAGTAAAAAAAATAACAGAAGTTATTATATCAATGATAATTGCGTGCAATATAGACTTTTTTTTTAAAAAAAGAAAAAAAAAAACTACTCACTCTGTATGAAATTCACCTATCATACGAATGTATTGAATAAAATTTCCAGTTGTAGTCACTGTTGCTGGAACAAATCCCATCATATGGTAAAGCAGATGTAAGTCGGTAGCTTCTCGACCACGTAATGCTTCTTCAGCCCATAAAAATATCATAGATACACCATATTCCTTGTTTACTATTTATCGACCATTATCTCTTACATATACTAAAGATCCATTTAATAAGTCAATAGAGTAAATGTAACATGACACTACCAATATCTCCTACCAGCTGGCATATAACAAACAAAAAAGTAATAGTAAAAAACGTGAGGTTATTATTTATAAGTTGAAAACTATAATCATAATAAAAAAAAGACTATATAAAAAATCTCATGTCCCTCTAAATTCCACCGAAACTTTTTTACCAACCTTTCTATACTTTTTTATACATGTTTTGAACATTAAATGAGCAAGATGGCTAAGCAGATGTCGTGAGATGCTTTTGTCTTTGTTATATATCTTATTGCTTTTATAATAAAAAAAGGTTTTTTATAATTTTTTAAACTACTAATTAACGATGTCTTTTTTTTTCTCAATAGCATCTGCTGTATAGAATGAATTTCTCTTTATTTTTTCCGTAGTATTATGAGCAGTTTCGTAGATGTTGTCTGCCGATTTATAAAGATTGTAAAGAAAAAAGGCTTTTTTTACTCATACAAATACACCTGCTATTTTTTTTTACCTGCTTGAATTTATTTCAAATCCAGTTGGGGTGAAATAAGGGCGTGCAGAAAAATACACCAATAATAATGATTCAAATTCTATTTATTATACAATGACGAGCACACGCAGAAAAAAAAAGGAAGGGAACTTGGCAAAGATCTATAAATTAAATAAATAAACTAGTATAATTATCATCAAACGAGATTAAAAATATTGTTTTGTATATATATACAAGGATCTCTGCTTGTGTTGTATAACCTTGCGATTCAAAATCACAAAGAAATAAAGAAAAAGCATTATGTACAAATGACTAAAGCGGTTTCCACCACTGAACCAACGTATACAGCCAGATGAAAGGGCGCACACCTCAATGTCCAGACCATACTTTACAGAACCAAACGTATACTGCCAAAAGTAAATCTCCAGACAAACCAGAATGTACTCAATGCTAAAGTCGTTTTTTTCCAGCTCAGCCAAAAATCTCCTTCTTTTAAAAGAAAGCCAAATACAACATTAACTATGATGAAAATTGTTTGTTTTATTTAACGTCTGCGTGAACACAGCGTCAGGTCTGACATATTTATTCGAGACAGATTACTAAAAAGCATAGACAAGAGAAAAAACCCTGTTATTGACACAGGGAAAAGGTCGAAGGAAGAGGGAAGAGGGAACAGTACAAAGAGGAAAAAGGGTCATAAATCTGTTGGAATGTAGAGGTTAAGGTGCTTAAGGCGATATCATTGAAGAGGAAGAGGAGTGTGGAGCTAATGGTTTTTTTTTTATCTTTAAAATTATATCGATGTTCGTGTGGTGTATCTAGTTTGGTTCAGGAGGAGGAGGAGGCGGAGGAGGAGGTTCAACCCATTTTAATAAAGCTTGACCGGGATCTGGATCAATGTATTGCTGGGTAATCTGATCCTGGGTGTTGATGATAATCGAGTTCTGCTAAAAGGCGACACAGTGTTGGCCATTTATTTCTAAGCTGTTGAATTTTCGAAGTTGATTTTGGTTTGGAATGGGTAAGTGGTTTAAAAAATATGAGACTGGGCCATCGGTTTGATGGCGTGGTATTGACAGTTGTTAATGCATGCGTAAACATGTTATAGAATGCGTTTTGGTGAGGGTTGTTGTGGAACAATTCGAGCAAACTATTGTTTTGCCTTCTGGTAACTATCCTATTCGTCATTGGAAACCACATTATTGGGTCAGTGCCAAGTTTGGGTCTACATGCTCTGGTGAGCGTTTTAAAGCCTACTGCTGATGCAATTGTTTTTTTAAGGTTGTTAGCACAATATTGTTTTTTAACAATTTTTATATCTTTTTGTGTTGGGTTTTCAAAACTCGTTGTAACAAGTCTCCATAGTTCTCCTTGCTGTAATCTTTTCCAATGGCTTGTTGCAGGTTGAATGCTCATATTTGAATAACATTAACTACAGGATTTTGCATTCATTTCCGGACACAACCTCCAATATTTTCGCTTTGATGCTAGTTTTTTTTGCTTATGATGTTAATTTTTTCGCTTATGATATGCTATATTTTTCGCTTATGATAGCATTAATTCTTGCTTATAATACGTATATAATTTTCTTACTTATGAGGTCTAGTAAGAGATTCTCTTGTGAAGATTAAAGATCTACGCAAATGATAGGGGGAGTTTTTCGCGACTAATATCATTTTTTTTTTGTATTTGCTACACCTGCTCTTATGGGATTAACCAAGTATCATCTATCATAAGCAAAAAAATCGAGGGTTGTGTCCGGAAATGAATACAAAATCCTGTACTAATGTTACGTCCCGTTCGGATCATAATTAATAGAATAAAAAGAAGATATAAGAAATTCCGAGTAAAAGACTCAAGGAATAGAGAAAGTTATATTAATAACTTATTCAATAAAAAGAAAAATAAATAAAAGGGTGGTTTTTATAACCAGCAAATTCAACCGATCAAATAGCCGGGAAAAGAGTTTATTTCAAGAGAGTGAACTAATTGTTATTTGTGTGAAAGGAAGAAAGTATCCTTTTTATGTATACTAACTCCTTAATTCGAATCCAATTCCAGGTGAAATCGAATAGTGTTCCAAGTAATATTCAAGTATAACTTATTATTGATTGTAAACTTCTGATATTTATTTAGGTAGAAATATTTGTGATGTTATGAAAATACCGAGGATACTGATAATATTGATAATAATGATAAAAAAAAATTTAAATAAATTATGAGAGAGAGAGAGAGAGAGAGAGACAAAAAAAGAAGGGAAAATTCCGAGAAAAAGGGAGCTGTATTTTTGAATTTGCTTTAATAAAAAATTCTTGAGGCTATACACTTCCCTATAAAAAAAATCTTTTCAAAGTGACATCAGATACACAAGAATCTGTAGCTAATAGTAAAACTCTTGAACGAATTCTTGATCTTCCTTACGAATTACTTTCATCACTACTCAGTGTTCTTTGATTACACAGTCATTTTCAAACTTGAAACGACTTGTACTGTCATGTAGAGATTGATTTCAACACGACAGATATCAGTACCTTTTGTATTTACGAATCTCAATGTGCATAAGTCTTCAAAAGGTTGCAACACAATGCAAAGTCGCTCCTCAAGTTAACCAAGTGGGATTTTAAGTGACATAATCAAAACCAAACTTTATAAATTCATGTCATTCTTTAGCATGGATATATCAACAGGTGGGATATTTATCGAGTAAACTTCGCGAATGGTATTGAAGAGCTTGACAGTTTTGGGAAAAAGAATAAACTTGTCGGTTACACTAGAACAGGCGTTAAAATTGTTGCAGATGGTAAAAAATAAAACTGTATAATAGGTCAAGGTCGCTGATTCTCAATGTTACAATTCCCAAGATAATCTCTCGATCTCCTTTAAAAGCAATCAACATGCAAACAGTATCGATAACAACTACAGCAACCAGATCTACTGAAGCAATTGGGACAGCGAGTATGGTAACTACAGCAACACTAAATGAAAGAGCCCGCCGGAACAACAGCATCAACAGCAACTAAATCGCACCGAATAAGATATTTGGAGTAGCAGGAATAACAGCAACAACAGCAGCAGCAAAGGTTGAATCATGTGTGCGAATTTCCACATTATTAGCTGCCGTAATTTGTTTTGGTTGGTGGTTTTCAATAATAATGCGATCGGTTACCAATGACAGTCGATCAAAAAATGTATATACAAGGCTTGCAGTCTTAAGAAGTATGTTAGTCGTGGGAAAGACTTGTTTAGATTTGTAAATCTTTGACTAAAAATATATGTATGCTAGGATGTATAAATGATGAGTTTTATCTTTATAAAATACTAATGAATTTATGCTCTACGTATTCTGATTAATTGTGAAATTCAAGATTACTATGGCATTTATTGATTATAAAAGTATCTTTCTTAAAGTAAAATAGCCAACAAAACGGAATAATTAGCTCAAGTTATGCTGTTGTGGAGTGAGATTCTTTTGACTTAATGAGACAAATACTACAATATGTATGATGTAAATCATGAGACTTTTTCTGTGTTTTCTTTTTGTCGTATTAACCATGGTAATGGCATTGTCAACAATCACGTTCCTTTATTATTGTTCTATCATATATATAAGTATTATCACTGCTATTATTTCTTTCTAAAATCACTCTTATACTGCATGCATACTTTGAACATTATTGGATAATTTGCATTGATAGTAGACCATAAAAATACTCGCTCTTAAAACACATGGTTAAAAAGTTTGCTTGCCATTAAGTTGTAAAAAAAAAAATGATTCCCTCTCTAGCTTCTATATTGTTGCCGTATATACCAGATAAAATGTTTTATCAACATAAGAATTCTAAATACACTTATTGCTTTTACTACACTGTATTAAAAGGTGTTAATCAACACCAAACAATGGCGAGTGAAGGATATTACAAAAAAGTATCGTACGTAAACATGCTGGTGGTAGGATGTGCCGCAAAATCTAATGATTTTCTCTTTTATTTCCAATATATATATATATATATATAATAATAATAATAGCGAGTAACATAAGTATATTGTGTTAAACAAAGCTGAGTCATAAACAAATAATTTCTTTATATTTGAACAATGCTGGAGTTGGCTGTAGCTGCTCACAAGGTGCGAATTAATTTTTAAAATTTTGAGCATTACTTTATATGGTATACAAGACATACCTAATTAGGTATCTGAGTGGCTTAAAAATAGGGCGGTTTGGGCCTCATTTTTCCTCTCTTGCTTACTTAATGTGGTAATGCTAAAATATCTCAATAACTTTGAGTGCTTCTTGTCTATCGCCAGTACTTCACATCTTGGTATCTACCCATCCACTTCTTTTTTCTGCTTGAAGATCGCTACTACTGTTGTTGTTGCTTTCTTATGAATGCGAAGCCTTCTTTTATTTTCAACTTTAAAAAGAAATGGAATTTGATTATTGCTTATACTGTTCATTATTTTATAAAGAATCAATAACGCTTGCTTGAAGCACACTTTGATGGTCTTTCAGGTAGTTTAAAAGACATTCAACTCAGCTTACCTATACGTCACCTCATATACCAAAATAGGTATATCCTAAAAAGGTAACTCGATTTTTTTGTGAATTAATTCGCACCTTGTGAGCAGCTTGTGGCGCACTTGACTTATTTTGGTAAATTTGCTGTGGCATATTAAGTTTATTGGGTACACAAGAAAGGCTTTCCGCTTGAGATGTACTAATGGAAAGAATTAGGTTTTGTTCTTCATGGGCGCTTTGTCTTAAGTCCTAAGTCCGGCCAAAAGAAAATATAGAGGTTTATATATTTTTGTCAAATACTTTGCTACATAACAATGTTGGTTATCTTTGTATAAATATATTACTTAAATATATCGATCGGTGACGACATGGTTTATTATTATTATTATTGTTATTCTCAAAATAATATTTTTTATAATGTGTTGTAAATGCAATATAGTGTACTATAGTAGTTATTTGGCTGTCATATAAGTAGTTTTTTGTTGTTATTGAAATCACGTAAACAAAATAAAAACATAAAGAAAATAATTAACTAAGTTAAATAATATATATATATATATATATAAGACTATACAATGGCTCTTTATCAATCCGGTAAATAAAAAAAAAGTAATTAACCAAAAAGAGAGTATTTTGATGGAAAATAATAATAATAAAAAAAAAAGTGTACAAATAATAATTTAAGACTATTTGAGGGAGTGTGTATGGAACGAAAATCAGAAGAAGAAAAAAGACATGATGATAATATAAGGGTCATATAATGATACTTGTAGGAGAAAGAGAGAAAGAGAGAGAAAGAGAGAGAGAGGAGAGGGGGTATATACTAATATATATATATATATATATATAAGAAAAAAAAGAGGTTCCTTTTTTATTTCATCCTTGTTCCCGATCCACAGGTCATGGAAAAAAAAGAAAAAGAGGAGTTCGTGTGAGAAAAAGAGAAAAGATATAAAAAAAAGCGGATCAAAGGTATTGGAGCTTATTTCCAAAATATATATAAAAGAAGAGAAAGACAGGTTCATATATGTATAAGTTTTAAAAAGAATAAAAGAAAAAAAACAAAGAGGAGGGTGGGGGGGGGGAGGGGAAGGGAGAGGGGTCAAGATAAAATAAAAAAAATAAGAGCAAAAAAAGGCATGCAAAAATTCTTTGTGTGTTATTTAGATTATGTCAAAAGTTGTTATGTTGTTGTATTGTGCGTGTTGTTTGTTTTATATATATATATGTATATATGTGCGTATGTCGAGTTTTGCAAATGTTATTTTTTTTTTGTTATTTTCTTTTTTGTTACGATGGATGGATGAAATAGAATTGTATGTATATAATAATTATGATAATTAAAAATGCTGTAATGCAAAGGGTGATGTACTAAATGTTGGGGATGACAATGAAGATGAGGAAGCAGATTCTTGTTGATACTCTTGTTGTTGATGGTCACCATACAATAAGGATCGTAATACATTGCATCGTTTTTCCAAAACAATTAAAAAGCTTTGCATTTGATCAGATGTTAGTTGAGCCAACAAGTTTGTGAACGTTGGATCATCAAATTGTTCGGGTAACCAAGAAGGCATCTCTTTTTCAAGGTCTAATCCAATAGGTGGTGGTGGTGTAGGCAATGAACTAGGTGGATTCAAACGAGCCATTTTGTTAAGGTGGTCGAATGAGGGTGATAATGAATCTTCACCACACTCATCTCCAGACCAGCCTCGACGTCGTTTTTGTACTTTTTGTTTATGCATAGTACGTGGTCTGTCTCTATGATGTAATTTGGCGTATAAGCCTAAAATAAGAAAATAAAATGGTGATTTTGTTAGTTCAAAAGTATCAGTTAACTCTCTTTTTAATCGATTAGCTTTTATAATAGTATGTTTTTCTCCTTACTATTCTCTCTCTCTCTCTTTCTCTCTTGTTCCCCAATCTAATGAGTAAGATGGGTACTAATATGTATAAGCTGCTTACCACATGCATTGCATACAGATTCACCCCGTTCATTTTTTCGCCATAACGGAGTGTTTGTTTGAAGGCAATTGGCACACCGTTGTTGCTCATCATCTACATTGAGAAACTGACCAAGTAAGGGCTCATCACCATTTATAGTAACTCTTTCCGTTGCCATGGTAGTATTGTGTGGTGCTATAGTGACAATAGATCCCATGGTATTGCTCATATTATCTGTGCTGGTAGTAGGAATATGAATCGACAGAGGTGTCGTTACTGTATTTTTTGGTACTGATATTCCTGTGGTTGTAATATGAATTGCATTATTCTTGTTACTGTTGTTCATAATAGGAGATGGACAGTTGCTGTTCTCACTATTACGACGTTGCTGCTTTTGTTCATTTGCTGGTAATGAATGACGCTGGTCCTTATTATTCATCTTGTTGGTATTGTTTGTAGAAGCATGAGTGTCGCTAGATTGTTGTTGTTGTTGTTGTTGTTGTTGTTGTTGTTGATCTTGCTGTTGCTGTAATTGCTTTTGACGAATATGTAATGGACGATGTGAACCATATTGCTTAAAGTACAAACCACAAGCATTACATAACGAATGAGCACGATCAGGTGTACGTCTCCAGAGAGGTGTTTTAGTGACGTGGCAGTTATAACACTCGAGTTGACGTGGTGGCCGGGATGCTTTTGGTTTTTCTGTCGTACTGACAGAAGTCGAAGTCGGTTCAGCTGGAATCACGACAGAAGAAGGTGTATCATGATGTTTATCATAGTGTTGTTGTTGTTGTGAGCCCATATGTAAAGCGGCAGCAGCTGCAGCCATAGAAACTGAATTCTCTTCAAAATGTGTATTGTACGAGTCCTGTTGTTGTTGTTGAGTTGAATTATCAGGCGATGTAGTTATGTTGGTATTATTATTATTCAATGCAGGTTGGTATAAAGCTGAAATAGATTGCAATACAGCCATAGGTAAATTTTGAAAGTGGTTTGGATCAAAAAATAAATTATGAGGGCTATCAAATGATGCGTTGGATGATGTAGGTGATGGAAAACTATTGAAAGTTTGTTGATGCTGACTCAACGTTGTCGAGTGCAACGTGTCATTTGCAGACGAAGGTGAAGGTAATGTATGATGTTGTAAAACACTATGACGATTATTTGAAGTGTCTACCAAAAAGTACTCTGGGGTTGTTGTTTGAGTCATTTTTAATAAATAAATCGCAAAAAAAGGAAAAAAAAAAAAGAGATAGATAAACAGAAATAAAGAGCAGGGAATAGGAAAAGTGATAGTGAAATATGTATTTATGAAAGAAGAAAGTGAAAAAAAAAGTAACGATAAATTTCGACTATGAACAGTTTAATATAGATTAAAAAAAAAAGAAAAGCAAAAAGAAAAAAAAAAGAATTTCCTGTGGGTTTCGAAGTAACGTTTTTATATACGCGCAAAAAAAAAAAACATAGTCCCAATATGTAGTAAGATATATGTGTGTTGCCTCTCTCTATATATAAAATCCTTCGTAAATTTAGTAAACACAGAAAATGTTGTTGAGCGTTGTTAATCCCAAACGAACATAAGACCCCCATGTCCCTCTCTCTCTCTTTTTTTTTCTGGCTATCCCCCCCAAAAATGCTACAACCTCTTTTTCCTCCCTTCCTTACTCCCCCGGTTCTTTGTCAATTGCAGAGGGAGATCTCGATACCCTTTGTGGATGTTGTATAAAAAAATATAAAGTAGCTTGTGCAACAAAAAAGATAAATCAATCCAAACCCTTTTTTAACTTTTGGTTTAAACATAATGTTCTTCTCCCCCCCCCAATTCTCCCTCCCTCCTTTCCCCTCTCTCTAAACAGTAATAATCATTTTTGTTGTTGTTAAGCTTATTATACATATACATATATCCCCTTGTTAGAAACAAAGTGAGAGTTTTAGGGATGAAAAAAATTGATGTAAAGAAAAAGGGCTAACCGATATATTATTATTTTATTTATATTAAAACAACAATAATATAAATGAAAGAAAAATAAAAATGGTTGACCTTATTATTATTATTATTATTACTGTAATGCGGAAATCCAATTGATGTTTTGGTTTGTATAAAGAATCCACGCGACGCAAAAGATCTTTTTTGGGTATATAGTGCAACATGATACTTTTTTTTTTTTCGCGCTCGTGCGCCCATCATCTTGGTTTTTTATTTCTGATATTTTTTGTTTTATTTTTTTTCTTCACTTCACTTATGATGCTTTCCAATAATATTTGGGGAAAAGTTAAGTTGTGACCAGATAATGCATTAAAAAGCGGCATTATTAGAAGTTAAAAAAGATAAACTTGTATTGATTTCTTATCGAGCCAATAAAATGCATAAACTTCATCGTCGGTATTTTTTATTATCTTATATCGGATTCTTTTTATCCAGTCGTTTTATTGGCGAGAGATTAAACTATTTGCATCCGTGACTTACAAAAAGAGAAATAGAGAACACAAGAGCAAGTTACGAAAAAAGGGAGGGAACATGAAAAAGCGAATATAGTAACAGAGGCGCGGTTAAGCTTACGCGCGATAGTGATAAAATAACTCATGAGTGGCTGGTTAAACGAAATGTATTATTATAATATAAAAAAAAAATTTTAAAGTAAAATAAAATAAAAAATGCTACACCCGATACCCCTTATTACTCTTTTTATCGTATTAAATATTATTTCTTCCAATCCCCACCCCCAAATTGAAAAAAAGTAGTGAGCTATATAAACTGTTATTTTACCCTCCTTCTACAGAGTTGATCCTCCTTGATCATTATATAAAAAAAAAGCTTATTAGAGAGTGATGCGAAACAAAAAATTAAAAAAAGCAAAACCATTTTATATAATCAAGTTTATTGTTGCTATGCTGTTGCTATAGCGATGACAATAGAAAAGAACAATAGCTTTTTATTAATATATAGTATTACTATTATAATATATGTTAGAAAAAAAAAAGAAAGTTCTTTCTAAATATTATATGTCGTCAGCAATTGCGCAATCAAAAGTGAATTGCATTAAAACAAAAATATTATAAATTTATCCTATTGGTGAATGATTGCTGTCACGGCTGATCCTTCTCTTTATCCCCCCCCCTACATGCAGTGGCCGTGTCAAAGCTACACAGATACAGGCAAACATAAATAGAGTTATATATTTTATAATCTTATTGTAAGTCGGGGTTTTCTTCATTTTTTTTCCAACATATTTTCTTTACAATAGGCAAACTCGTACAAAGCTTGTATGATTCCCGGCTTCTGTGTGTGTGTTTTTTTTTTACGCCTCAATTTTTTTTTTATAATATCCCTCAATAAGCTTGCTCCCCCCTTTTTTTTTATTCTTTTCACCTCCTCCCCCGAACCCCACCTTTTTTTCAATGCTAAAATAACTTCTTTCAAAGATAATAAAGAAACTCATGTTTGTTTGTTACCCAAATATAAAATATTATAGTTTGGGAATCTGGGGTTGTCCTTTTTTTTTTCTCTTTTGTATTATCTCTTGGGAAAGGATTAGAGCAAAAAAAAGAGAGAAAGAATAAGAGAGAGTCTTTCAATTATACTCCATTTAGGTTATTAGAAAAGCATAACAATTCACACACTTGTATTTATTCATACATTATCAAATAAGTCAGAGAAAAAAAAAACAGAATATATAAAAGATTCACTTTTCTTTATCAGCTTATCTTTTCTTTTTCTCTTGTCAGCTGTGTTTTATCTAAAGTGAATGAATGATAACGGATTCTATCAAAAAGAAATTTCATCATATATAAGAGAATATACATATTTACACACTCTTGCCAATGATCATCTTACTTTTTTTCTTTTTCCCTCTTTCTTGCTCAGCAAATTAATTAACAAATAATCTCCTCTATAATATATATATATATATAAATATAATATACGTAGCAATGTATATTGCTCGCGAGAACCACCCGAGACCTATTAAGATGAATTGATTATCATTTATATCCTAATTATAAATCTATTCTTTTTTTTCCCTTATCAGCAATAATATAATAATTTTATATTTACGAACTTGTAAGTAAGCATTGTCCACCACCATCCTTCTTCTCCTCTCCCCCCCAGGAAATAATAATAATTATTAACATAATCCAAGTATTAAATAATATAATAAAACATGAAACAATTTATTAGTTAAAGGAATTCTACATGTAAATGTATGCATCTAATTAGTCTGTATTTATTTTTTCCCAGGATCTTTTATTTTTATAGTTTATACACAATTATTTTATGTTTTGTTGTATTATATAAACATTTATTATATATCAACCGAAAAGAACTCGGGAAAGGGGGAAGTTAGAACAACGAGTTACGTCTAGAAGAAGAAGCTACTTTTTTTTGGGGGTGGGGGGGAGAAGGGGAGAGTGAGAAAGAATGGGGATATTAAAGAGATAGAGAGAGAGAGATAATGTTAAAAAGGTGAAGCACTTTCTTATTGGTTCCAGATCGCCAACCTGCATTCGAAAATTCTTTTTTTAATAACACAAATATTATAATAGCCTTCTTTGGGGAGATTTATATAAGTGAATAAGAAGTTAAAAGAGAAAAGAAAATCTTATCTAGTCTATTTCTCTCTCTCTCTCTCTCTCTCTCCCCCTTCAACCTCAGTTTTTTTTAGCTCTTGGCAAGTAAAAAAAAAAGAAAAACATTATGTTCATGTTATACTGAAGTGTGTTGTTTGTTAAGATGATGAAGAAAAAAAAAGATCGTCGTCGTACAATAACATAGTTTAGAACGCAATTATGTACTACATAAAATCGCGCACACACACTTTTTTTTTCTTTGATTTAATTGATCTCCCTCTTTCATCTCTATAAAACCCACCTAAAGCCATTTATCTTGTGAGAAAAAGAGCGTGTGTACAATAAACATGGTATAAACAAAACCTGTTTTTTAATTCTAGGATTTGCCAAGCTGTCGTATAACCATTCTATTGGGAAATAAAAGAAACAAATAACTATTTATTCTATTTCTGTTTTCAATAAAAAAAAAAGTTGTTTTTTTTTTGATTATTAGTTTGAAAAAAAAATCATTCTAATAACTAATAATATTATAATTGTAATTATTATTATTTATGTATTATTAATATTATTATATACTGTGTTACTATAAAAAGCTTCAAAAAAGAATAAATACTTGAAAATGAAATGTATAGACATAACATAAAAACGCGCGCCACGTTCATAGTTATGTTCCCATTCTTAGTATATTCTCCTTTTGCATTATTTCTTTCGCTCTCCCCCCCCACCCCGCCATTTTAACTTCTTACTAATCTGGATCGGGTAAGAATTATAATCACCCGACCACTAAAGCTTTCCCTCTTTGTTTGGGGTGAGAGAGGGGGGGGGTGAGGAGGAGAAGGATTGTTCATCGGAGCAACAGCGATCCCGTTGTCTATTTTAAAGTACATTTTGGAAAAAAAAAAGATTTTTGTGCTTACGTATATATGTAATGCATTACGAAAAACAAGTGGATGATGGCTACACAAAGAATAAACAAGTTTTTTTTTTGTCTAAAGAATCTATTGTAATTATGTATATTCGTGTGTGGAGTTAATGTCATTCGATATAACAATGAACACGTGGGCTCAAATGGATCTTGTTTTCGTAACGAGTGATGTCTTTTTTCGTAAAACAATGCAGGTTGTGTAATATATAACATTTAAAACTTTATTTATTTTATTTTATTTTTATTTATTATTATAAAAAAAAAAGAACGTTTATTTATTATATAAACTTTGACCAAATACATACTTATCCCATGGGAATGGAATAAATGTGGGTATCTTTCCGTCACCAGGACCTTCAGTTTCTGGGATACAATATTCAAGAAAAGCAACATCTAAAAAGCGACCAAACTTATATCCAGTATTATGGAATACACCTGCTTCATTAAATCCAAGAGATTTAAATAATCCAATAGAAGGTGTATTTTCAGTGGTAATACCAGCTGAAAAAGAAAACAGTAATAGTAGTACCAGTAATAGTGGGTCAATATATACATATATAATACTTTATGTATCATGTTATATTATTAACATGAATCCCCACCCCCCATAATAACCATCTCCCCCCTTTTTCTTCCCTATAGAAAGAATGACAACCAAACACTTTACCTGTAATTGCTTTAAATTTCATTTCTTTTCCAATTCGTATCATTTCACTTGCTAATAAACGACCTAGTCCTTGACGATGATGATCCAAATGAATATAAACTGTAATTTCTGCGGATCTACAATATATATATAAATATATATATTATTATATTTGAAAATGAACTGTGTTACTGATCCAATTGAAATATATATATATATAAATATATCCATCCTGTCCTTTCTCTCTCTCTCTCTTCTCTCTTTCTTTCTATTCTTTGTTGTATTTACAAATTGAATGCAGGTTTTGGTCTGAAACTACCCAAGTAGCTATAAGCAACAGTGTGTCCTGTAGTCTTTTCTACTGCAACAATACCGGGATAACCCATTTTTTGAGAATCGTCTAACCATTTTTTCATATAGTTATCTGAAACAGGTTCATAAAAAAACAATCCTGTCGAGTTTGCAATACGTTCATTGTAAATCTCGGTAATGGCTGGTAGATCGTGTTCAGTTGCTTGACGAATCGAGTAACGTTCTAATGGATTAGACATTTTTTTCTTTTTCTCTCCCTCTCTCTTTCTTTATTTGTTATATAGCAGGAAAAAAAAGAGAAGTGGTCAAAAAAAAGAGGGTTATTCTTATCAAAGAAGTAAAAAAAAAAAAAAAAAGTCAAAACTCACTCTTTCGTCCTTTTTTTTTTTTTCTGTCGGGAAAAAAAAAAACCAAAGGGATCGTGATGTCCGAGCTTCGGTCACGACGTCGCGATGATAATAATACAAAAGATAATGATAGTCAATGTACTCACACTACACTAATAAATCTCGCCGGTGGTGAACAATCCAATTCAGGTAATCAAAATGACAACGTTTTGGCTGAACTTCCTTATAATGCCAAGCTGGGGACCATGGATCCTAATGACCCAATGAAACATGATTTGAATCGGCGCAAGAATGATGAGGAACAGGGCAGTGATAAAGACACAGAACCTATTATTGAACTAGCTGAAGGTGAACAACCCGTATCAGATGATCAGTATAGGTTTGCTGAACTCCCTGATCTTACAAGTCCTACTGTTGAAGTGAGTGAACCCGAAGAATCACAACCACGACAACAACAAAAGCAAAAAACAGTGGTGTTGAAAGAGAATAAGATTGCTATTAGTTTTATTATTATTCCCATGGCAATACTGGGTACCTTGATTCGAATTGGACTACAGAGGTTACAAACATATGATGGTCAACCTGTATTCGCACTTGTGTATGCACAATGGATCGGGTGTTTTATTATGGGAATGGTTGTTCAACAAAAAGATGTTTTAATGCAATGGTAATTAAAATATATATATATATACATCGTTGTATACAGAACAGAATTGACGAGTTATTTCTTTAGGTATCTTCCAATTCATGTTGGTTTATCTACTGGTCTTTGTGGATCCATCACAACATTCTCATCATGGCAACTTGATATTTTTAAAGCATTTTCTAATTACGATGCTGCGGCACATTATCGAGGTTACAACATACTTGCAGCTATTTCCCAATTATTAGTGACTTTGGCCATGTCATTGAATGGTTTAGTGTTTGGTTACCATATAGGTCAACTTTTATCACATCTACCATTTATTCATTCAAATACACTCTCTGAAATCATTCCCCATGGATTCAGCATACGTCATTTGAATCGTCATGATGTACTCATCGTCATTATAGGTACTTTGAGTTGGATGGGTGTCATTTTGGCAGCCGCTTTAACAACACACCAACGCAGTTTGACTTTGGCCTGTGTGTTTGCGCCTCTCGGTGCTTTACTTCGGTGGCATTTATCTGTTTTAAATACCAGAGTATGGAAAGGCCATTTCTTTTTCGGAACATTTGCTGCTAATATGATTGGAACGCTTGTTTTGGCAGTTGTGACCTTATTACAATCAGGTGTGGGTATGTCGTCGATCGCATGTGATGTGTTACACGGAATTGGGGATGGGTTCTGTGGTTGCTTGACAACAATTTCTACTTTTATGGTAAGAAAAGCTTCTTTTTTATTATTATTATTAAGGATTGAGTAATGAGTTCTATATTATACATATCACCCAAAAAAAAAAAACATATATGAAATTTTATATAGGTCGAAATAAGTAATCTTCCATTAAAATATACTTATCGTTATGGATTAGTATCAATTATTCTCGGTCAATGCTTTATGTTTTTAATATGTGGAACATATATTTGGACTCATGGTGTTAATCCATCTTGTCCCCCAACATAATAATCATACTTTTCAGCTTATATATATACCCCAAAACATGACCTATCCCATCTTCCTTATACATATCTCATGGATAATTTTTTTTCTGTAATTTTAAAATGAATTATAGTAAGATCTTTTTTTTCGTTCTCCCTTCACTGTTTTTAATGTTTATTATCTTTGATTGATTAAAAGTAATTAAAAGTATTTCTATTTCTCTTTAGTTTATATATCACTATAGTGGTTAAATCATAACGATTCGCCATTAATCGATCTATGAAATCATTTGCTATACCAATTCCGTCATAAAATATGTTCTCACTCCCCTGTACTCCTGATAATACATAATGGGATTTTTAATGAGCCTAAATCTCACAGCAATTGTTTTTAATAAAAAAGAATTTACAAATATTCAACTTTTTTTTTTGTATCAACATATTTTACATTTATTTACAATAAGAAATGTATTCTCTCTCTCCCCCTTTCTACTACTATTTAATATACTTTACTAACAAAATCATCTTTTTTTTTTATCGAAATGGTTTGAAAAATCGTATAGTATTACCCATAGCAACATTAAATTTTTCACAGTGTTTAACATGATTACCAATCCATCCTGGTAACTTGTTTCGAATACGTGCATGTGAATAACGTTGATCTAATAAGATAATCGTAGCATAATCATTTTTATGTCGAATAGCACGACCTAATTATTATAATAAAATGAAAAGAAGTTATTTAGTTTGAATGATTCCCTTCCTTCTTCTTTTTTGTATTTCATGAATATACAATATATATTACCTATGGATTGATTGACACCTCTCATACACAAATTTTCATAATATTCATTCCCAGCATCAGATTGATTAGGATTCATTTCATTTGCATATTTAATTTTTTCTTGTAACTCGACTGATCCTCTATTAGCAAATGGTAGTCCTACCATAATCACACCTCTACAAAATAAAAAAGAATTATAAAGTTATTAAAGAATAGGATGAATTAAAAAAAAAATATATAGTTACCTTCCAAGCTGATCCGAAAAATTGATACCTTCAGACATTTTTCCATTAACAACACATAAAAGTAATGCACCACCCGACTATACATTTATAATATTGAGATTCATATACATTTAAAACAATCCTGGAATAATAAATAATACCCTTCGAATATATATATATATATAATCAAAGGATTTACCTTATCAATATGCATAGCATAATCTCGTAATGTTGTTTCAACTTGATTACTTTCTCTTGGTTCCTTAAATACTTTTTTCTTTCTTTCAATAAGTGTCAATCGTGTATGACCATTATGTTGATATGTATTCCATCGTTGATATACTTGTTCCAAATAAGTAAAACTTGAAAAGAAACAAACAACACCTCCTGGTATGACATTACATAAATTGATAATTGTTTGTCCCACTTCATCCATCTATTATTGAAGAAAAAAATACAAGTTGAATGATGGATGACGAATAGAGGTTGCAATAAATAATATTTACCAATTTTTCATCTTTGCGATTATCATAACGGAATAAAAAAGGTTTTCCAGAAGGTCCTGTATCAATACTCATGACAGCCATATTATTGGGAGGTATGATATGACCACACGAAAGTCGATCGATTTGAGAGGATGAAGTATTATGTAGTAATATATTAATGAAATCCGAAATCTATATATGTTATATCCCATATACAGGAAATATTAGTAATTTATTTATTTATTTTCGAAAAAGGGTAATACACCTATTTCATAATAATCCCCTCCCTTTTTCAACCAATAAATAATCATTTAGAAGTAACTTACTGGTTCCATTGTTCCTCCAGCTAAAATAATACTTTTGGCATCATCTACAATAGGTTGAAACACTTCAGCTGGATTCAATAACATATATTTAATTTCAGGATTATTGGTATTTTCAGAATAATTAATCACAATACGACCATCCTTATCAGGATGAGTTAATGTCAATAAAAATGATTCAATTATTGTTAATGTTGGCATAACAGTCGTTTGTTGTTGTTGTTGTTGTCCTTGTTGTTGATTTTTTAAAAGTTCTTTATCAATAAATCCATTTAATTTTCTTGCTAAATGACTTTGTTTTAAATATTTTTCAATTTTGAATATATTCATATGATCAATATTTAACAAATGAACAAATGCATTGACTCCCATGACTCTATCTTTTCTTTCTTTTTCATCACTGGGAGTGGGTTCCAAAAGTTTGATCAATGCTTTGATAATATGTACAATTTGTCGAATATAAGCGATGTTTTTCCCGAGTAATCGATTTCGATATTTTTTTAAATAAGCGCCCAATTGTTGAAATGCCATATGTGTTTGGTGATACGTAAGTGTAACAGTATGTATGGATGTAATGGTTTCAATAAGATTATGTGCTTCATCAATAATGACAATATTATTTTTTAATGAAATACCAAGTGATTCACGTGTATTGGCATGTAATAAATGTTGATAGGGTAATACGACGAGCTTTTTTTTCATTATTATAATTAGTTGAGTTGAAATTCAATATCCCATGTAAAAGTATTATAGTTTACCTGAGCAGGTCGTAATGCATGTCGAGAACCATAGTAGGGACATATACCCAATTTTTCTCCAACTTGAACTAAATCTTCAATATCTCGTACTTTAGCCTAGAATGAATGAAAATAATAATTAAAATTAATATTTATCTCAAAAAATATACTTTTTATTCATAATTTACCAATGCATGATCTCGAAAGGTATTCCATTGATTCCTTTCTGTTTTTGATGGTAAATGTGGACATTTTGAAGTTGAAGTACCTAAATAAATAAATGAATAGTGAGTTAAAGTCCATCTTTATTTTTCAAACGACATATAAATTGTACTTACTGTTTTTTTGTAATTCTAAACAAGCTTCATTCATTCTTTGAACACTTTTTAATTTCTTAATATCTTTATGTATACAAGTATTTTTTCTAGAACCCAATGGAATTGTCCATATATCTTCTGAATACATTGTCTTGTTTACTTCATGAATAAATTGGGATAATTGTGAATGTGTTCGAGATGTATAATAAATCTAAAATAATGCGAATTAATTTAATTTAATTTATGCATCCTCTAGAATTTCTTTGTCACACAAAAGAAAAACTGGATGCATAAAAACCTTTAATTGTTCATCCTCTTCTTCATCCTCTTCTTGTTCTTGTGTATCAGATGTTATTTGTTTTGTCGGTTCTAATCTAATTATATCTATTAATAATAATACTATGAATGATATAATGAACGTACACTTACTTTGCTAATAATTCACGAACTTCTTTTGATAGATTACTATTATCATTTGTTTTTAATTTGCTTTTATCATCCTCATCATGATCACTTGTATATTCATCCAATAAAAATTCATCATCATCATCATCTTCATTCTTCTTCTTTAATCCATCATTCACCTAAAATACAATTTTTTACCCATTTGCTTTTTTTTTTAGTTCAACGTCTATTATTTTGGAAAACAAATCAAAAAATATAAAACCTTGAGTCTTTTTTTCCAACGTAAAGAAGAAGATGAATCATTTTCTCCAAGAATAAATGAAGCTTTTGATTCTTCTAATTGTTTTGCATATTGAATTCTTCTTTTCAATTCCTTTCTACGTTCTTTTCTTAAAGTTTCTTTTTGTTGTTCTATTTTATTCGTTACTTTAAAAGATTGAAGCCAATCTGGTTCTTGATTATTATTATTATTATTATCCTCTTGACCTATTATATATATATTAATATCTATTAATTAAAATGACAACCATGTAACTCTCTCCTTCTCTTTTCTAACTTGCCTGTTTTTTCCATTTTATTTAATTCATCTTGATCATGATCTTTTAACCATCGTAACGATCCACAAATAATACTAAGTGATTTACCCTATAGGTATATGAGTGTATAGATCATTGGAATCGTGTTAGTCATTTTCTCTTGACCCTTATTCTCAACCAGAGAAGAAAATAAACTTACAGTTCCAGTGGGACTTTCAAAAATTCCAATTTTACCTTTGGATAAAGTATCATAAAGAGAATTCATGAATTCATTTTGAATGGAATAAGGTGGAAAAGGAAATCCATAATCGCGATCAGTCATTGTATGTTTATATAAAAAAAGGTACACACATAATCACAAGCAAAAATAATTATATGGGTTGAAAAAGAAAAAAAAAAATAATTTGCCCCCGATTCGTTGTTGTGTAACATATAGAAATAGACAATAAGTTTAGTTAAGAATAAAAAATATGTGTTGTTATTTATAATGATTTGGGGGTAAAAGAAGAACGAAGGGTGTGGTTTCAACATGGACAAAATCTAACGAATAAATAAAAAGAATATAATGGATGTTTATATGTTTGTAAAAAGAAAAAGAAAAAAGCTAATATATTATGTACATGAATAATAATAATAATAATAATAATGAAGGAAACAAATTATGGAATAGAAGAGTTTTTTTTTTCTTTTTGTGAAGTGAGTGTGTGTATGTGTTTGCGTGAATATTAAAAAAAAAGTGCTGTTCAACTAGAAAATTCTAAAAAACAAAATGAAAATATGATTAAGAATGTTTTTGGTTTTTGGGGAATGGGAAAGAGATGCGGGGGGTGGGGGGGGGAGGATTTTATGCAGTAAATTCTTGTCTTTCAAGCATTTCATCAACAATAGCATGTCGAAATTGTTTAATATAATTCTAAATAATAGTAATAATTATACAAAGTTAATATAAAACTTTATTTCCCTTCTCCATCATCATCATCTCATATTAAAAAAGAAAACTTACTGAAAATGTAGATGTTCTTGTACCTACAAATCGTTCTCCCCAAGAACATAAAGTAGCATCCACAAACATAACTAAATATTCTGTTAAATCCTTTTTAGGATCTAAAGGTGATCTTACATTACCCAATGGCGCTCGCCAATCCTTTGGAAAATCATCCATAAAAAACGTACAAGGGAACGCATCCAAAATGGGTTTTAATTCTTTATTTTGACGTGGAGATTCTGCATCCGTAGCAACATATAATACCATTTGATTTCGTTGAGCACATTCATGTAATCTTGTTGATAAATCCATCTCTGATAATTCTTTACGTAATTTATATGGTGCTTTAGGTAAAGGAAATAATTGATGTTTTGGAAAACTAGGTTGTGTTGCATTAATTTTATTACTGGATCCAATTAAATCATCCGTGGTTGTTTCATTTCCTGTCATAATATCCCATATTTGATGAACGAATTCAGGTATACGATCTTTCAGTTTCTTTAAAAATACACCATCACCTGCACGCACATGGGCAGCCACAAAACGGGGTAATTCATATTCTTCTTGTTCTTGATCTTCTTTTTCTTGTGCTTGATAAGGATCTAATGGCACAAGTTCACTTGTTTCTTTTTCAATACCATTTAATAATTGAGCTAAAATCATCGCGGAGGCTTCTCCAATCGCTGGATGTCGAAATATAAGTGCTTGTTCGATTTGAAGTCGATATTCATCACTTTCTCCTGTAGAATCTAATTCTAATCGATCATAACCAAAAATACCATAGAAATGTAATAATCGTTGTTCAATACCACTTAATTCTTTTAAAGAAATTTCATATTGATATCTTAAATTTCTTGGATCTCCTTCTTTTTCATATATATGCCATTGATATCTCTAATATATATATATATAAATATTAGTCATTTATAAATGAACCCTCCCCACTCCCCGATAACTTGATCAAACCAATAATATAAGTTCCATCCTCTCTCTCTCTCTCTCTCTCTTTTTTTTTTTTTTTTTACTTACCGTATTATCTTGCATCAAATATAAATCTTCTTCAGAAAGATCTAATTCTTGTTGTAATGTAGATAATGACATGTCAGAACGTTCCATAATATTAATTCCAAGACCCCCTTCTTGTTCAGGTTTTGTCAATCGATGTAAATCCGTTGCCCAACTCCAAGGTAACATGGCATAAGTCGTAAAATTATAACAACCAAATACAACTTCTCCTGTTTCTTCTTGTACAATAGGTTCTTCAGGAATAACTTGTCCTCGTGTATCAAAACAACGATCTTGAAAATTGGCATCCGTCATATTAGCTAATACACGATATAAACCAGGTGCAGGAGACCAACCATTCGCACTTCCCAAAAACATGGGAGGTACAACTAAGGTACGATTCAAATACTTGGCTAATAAGGCCGCATTCAATAATGTACTACGTTGATTCGAAAATCGTGAATAAGGCAAATAAGTTATATATTTTTCATTCGGTTGAGGTGTATGCTGAATAGGTTGAAGTTGATGGCTGTTTAAAAATCTCGGTGATGATGGATCATTGTTTTTCTCATTTTCGTCATTGCTATCGTCTGTCGTTTTATAATAATTATTGATATATTCGTTATAATTGTCGGTGGACCATTGTAAAATTCTTGAAGGAAGGGGTATACCGTCATATTGATACCGTAAAAGTTGTAAAGAAATAATTAAAAGAGAAAATAAAGTAAGAAGAACTAGAATAGTTTTCTTTCGAGGATTTGTTTTTAATAAAAACATGGTTATTGGTTCTATTTTTCGACAGCCATTCAACAAATAATGTCGAAAAAATTTGAGTTAATTAATATGTTTTTCTTTCTTTTCAAAAAAAAAAAGGGGGAATTGAAAAAAAAAGAAAGAGTGTAATTATTATTATTATTAAAAAAAGAGAGAGAGGAGAAGGAAAAAAGAGACCTAAAAAAATAAAATAAACATATATACACAAAGAGTTATGTGTGAATTGTGTATGGTGTCACACTAAAAACTTCTCTCTCTCTCTTTTTTAAACTAGAACAACCGAAACCATTGCATCCTAAGAAACCTGACTTTTAAAATCGTTCTTGCATCCTTTTTGAGCAACCCAAACAGAAAAGTAATATTATTTCAGTTGACATCACAAACTCCCTCCCCCCTCTTTCAAACTATTTTCGATCGACTATTTTAATGAGACTAACAATAAGTCTTTCTTTTAAAAAAATAGGGAGAAAATAGTATATGGGGAGAGGATACATATGTATATATATTCGACCTAATTCATTAGTAATTTTTTCTTTCTTTCTCTTTCTCTCTGTCTCTCTTTCACTCTTTTATTTTTTTTATGTATTAGGGGGTGGGATTATAAAGGTTATAAAGGAAGGGGGGGGAGTTAGTTATAATGGAATGGGTAACCATGGCGATAAAATAAATAAAACATTAAAGCATATTGGCGAAAAAAAAAGCGGAGAATTAAGTTGTAAGAATAATAAATGAATAGATACGTAAAAAAAAGAGAAAGCGTGGTATCACAAAGTTTGTTATAAAGGCGCAAAGATATAGTAATAAGCGCATATTAAAAAAGAAAACTCTCTTTTTTTTTTTTTTTTTTTCCGTACCGCCGGGTTATTATGTATGTAACCTTTTTATATATAAAAAAAGAATAACGAAACAGTTATATAGAACATGAAGAAGTAATCTTTTACTTCTCATTGTTCTTTTTCTTTATTCCTTATTATCTATAACATTTCCCTTATATCCGATAATTAATTATATGTTTCATTATTATAAGAAAAAAAAAAGAATTTGAAAAGAAAAAGGAACCATACAAAAAAAAAAGGAACCGTACCCTTGTTGATTAATCTAACAACCTCACCCCCCCTTCCCCCACCCCTCGTTTTGGCAAGTTCTTATTAATAAAACAACAAAGAATAGGAGAAAAACAAATTATCATAGTATTAGAAATTAAATACATTATATATTGTATACAAAATATACACTTTATCTTGTATTTGTATATTGGCTTTAATATTATATTCGTCAAAAAGTAAAAGCACTGATCATATAATACGACACGTGTTTTCCTATAGGCAACAAACAAATAATGAATTACGTTATAAGTAAACAGTAAAAGAACCTCATAATGAATCAATCAATATATATATATATATAAGACATTCTTCTTGGCAAACAATTTCAATTCAACACTACGTAAAGATCATCAAAAACTTTTTTAGTAGCTAAAATAATAAGGTGGATTCATGCATTTTATGCCTTTCTTTAGACTATCTAATAATTAAATGGTTTTGATTTATATCGCATACTAACCTTTATTATACGTAAACAACTATTATAATATCCTTTCTATTTTTCAATTATAATAAAAACTTTCTCTCTCTCACTTCACTTCTTTATTATAATAAAAAAGAGAAAAAAAAAGGTACGTACATTGATCTACAACACATGTTTCTATAAACAGAAATAAACAGGGTTTATTTTATTTTAACTCGGGGCGTGTGTAAAGTAGTTTATTTTACAATGACTTTTTATACATTATAATAAATATAAACAAAACGCCTTTTTTGAACATCATTTTGAAATGGCCTGATATGTATGCACCCAAAAAAAAAGCCATTAGGTTATTGGTTTTTTCCAATCGATTTGCGCACACAATTTTTTTTTTGCGTGTCCTTATTTTTTTTTTGCGAATTTTTTGCGTACACTTTTTTTTTTTTGCGCATTGAATTTTCTATCTTGCGCCCCTAACCTTAACCTTTTCTTTTTTTTTATAATAAAAATGTACTATAACGATGTCCCCGCTGAATACATGACCTGCTTTAACATTGCTGATGAGATCATTGAGCCCACTTCAATGGAAGTAGAAGAAGTTCAATTAGGATTATATGAAACAGCTGACCTGGAATGGCAAGAATGACAACCAGGCCAGGATGAAAAATAGCCTATGAAAGAAACAAGGCCAGATATTAAAAAACTTATGGATCTCGATACCTTTCAGGAATTTTGTAGTAACACACAAGGTGCCTCTATTGGCAGTCAGTATGGACCAGTAACAGCTACCCAGCATATTGTAAAGAGCGAAATAAAGACCACCGCCAAATCCACAGCTGCCAAAAGTACCAGAGGCACAGATCGCTCTTACACACCACTCCAAGTGCAAGAACTGCTTGATCTTGTTATTGAGGAAGGAATATCTGCAAGACAAGCAGGCTTAGCTGTAAGTATCGTTGTGAGAACAGCTCAACACTATGTGAAAACATATAGAGATGACGAGGAGAAGCGTTTGCCTGGTACCAAGAAGGCTTCTCGTCTGGGAGGGAATAATCGAAAGCTTGAGCCAAAGCACACTGATTTTCTTTGTCGTTACTACAATAATAATGCAGCTGCTGTTTTGTGGGAGGCAAGAGATGCCTTGATTTCCGCTTTTCCAGACATTAAGTCAATCACCCTTTCCGGTCTTCACAAACACCTTGTTCAGCACGCATCTCTCACTCTTAAGAAATTAGATCCAATTGTGGCGCCAAGAACATCTGAGAGCACTTTAAATCAACGAAGAAGAGAGAAAATATTGCAGTGGTTGGATGATAAGGAAATGGACTGGTTCAACAACTGTGTTTTTATTGATGAGGCAGGATTTAATATGCATATCCGAAGAAATTTTGGTAGATCCAAACGAGGACTACCAGCTAAAGTCGTGTTGCCTGCTAACAAAGGCATTAGTATTTCTATACTTGGAGCAATATGCGAGAAAGGGGTCATCGACTTGACCTTGCGCAAACCAAAGGCTGTCCAGAAAAAAAGTGCTTCAGCTAAGAAGAGAAAACGGGATGATGGAAAGCCTACTGAAGTACCCGAAGTTAATGCAAGAGTGGGTACTCGAAGTGAGCATTTCAAGGAGTTTATTAGCAATGCGATGGATACGCTTGACAAACATAATATGCAAGGTCGTTATCTTGTCTTAGATAACGCTTCTATTCACAAGACTGATGATGTCCAAAAATTCATTAAGACTCGTGGATATAAAGCTGTTTACTTGCCTCCTTACTCCCCTTTCTTAAATCCAATTGAGCTATTTTGGTCAAAGCTCAAAGCCGGTGTAAAAAGAGACTGTCTCACGGCAACAGATAACCTGAGCGCTAGAATTGTTGAGTCTGCAAAGCAGGTTAATGTGGAGGACTGTCAGAACTGGATCAGGCACTCTGCTTCATTTTTTGATAGGTGTTTGGCTCTTGAGCCAATGCTTTAGTAAAGTGTACTATGAATAAACTGTTTTTTTATATATGCAAACTTGGAAATTCAATGCGCAAAAAAAAAAAATGTACGTAAAAAAAAATAAGGACACGCAAATCGATTGGAAAAAACCAATATGTGTGTGGTATTAGAAAGTATCCTACTATTTTACATTTTCTTTGTTGCTTAGCTTTTATAGCACCATTTGATATTTCTGCTATTTCCCCAGTATTTTCTGTGAGAGCTGATTCTATTTGTTTATTTAATAAAATGGCGGATCCTGTTTTTCAGTTATATTTTTATTTGTTGGTTGCTATTCATCAGCAACAGCCTGGAAACCATTTGAATTTTTTTTGGTATATATAATAGTATCTTCATGCAAGTAATATTTAGAGACAAGTATTTTTCGAGTTTTATTTTTGTTTCTTATACGTATCTATTTTGTTTTTTATCGAGACTTCCTCCCATAGTTAAGAAGATGGAATGGTAAAAATCAGGAGCTATAATCAACAAGTAGCGACCTTGTGTAACCATAATCCATCCACATTTATAGGTTACACAGTGCTTATCCCTTTGTTGAAATATTGGGTTTACTTAGTAAAATAGCATATTTTGACAAAACGTTGAAGTAACAAATCTCGGCGGAAAATGTTTTTTTCTAAAAGCTGTTCCGTAACATCTCTTCAGAATACTTCAATTAACATATATTACGGCTAAAAAAGTCTATAGCTTCATTTCTGACAATTTTTTGTCAATTCTTATTCCACCCCATATTTTGACAGTTTAAGTCAGGATGCACCTTACTTGTTAATGTTGTTTATTATAGAAGATAAATTGTACTCTATGATCTAATCCAATTCAGAAACACATCTAGAAGGAACTATCAGAGTAACATATTAGAGAGTCTTGATATTTCAATACGTATCTTCATCTTCTTTCTCAAATAAAACCATTCTAAATAAATACATGTCGTGACATCTATTATACACTATTACATATCATTATGATAACTTGTGTTACTATCCATATAAGGTTTCTCAGAAGTGAAAGAATTATTTATTATATAATTCTACTTCCAATGAAGACACAGAGCCCTATAAAATTAAATATAAAGCACCAACTGATTATATCACTAAGAATTTGAAATCACTTATACTGTACTAGAATGTGATAATACCCAAAAGATGAAAAAAAAATTTTAAAAAAAAAACAAAAAGACAAAGGCATATGGGGTAGAAAAAATTATGAAAATAAGAAAGTAGCTTTTTATTATTGAGACGACACAGAAATTCATTTTTAAAGTTAAAGTAAATTTAGACAAAAGAAATCGTTAAGTCATTCATAACAAATCGTTGTTTCATCATCTATAAAAAGTAAACAGTTAGTTTTAAAAAGGCCACAGAACGAAATGATCATAATCATAATTACAAATAAAAATCTGCCAATCAATCACGTAAGTTAAATATGAAAAAAAAGTACCATTCATTGCAAAATCAGACCCAGGACAGATAGACAGACACAGCGATGCAACTAGCGCAGAAAGGCCCAGAATAGCAAGCAATTAAACTCACCCATCCCCTTCAAACTGCACTGCAAAGAAGAGTTGATTAATTAGGAATCACCCTAATATACAGGAAGTCGATGACATCCTCTTCTTTGTTCAGCCATCTTTTTCACAAAGAGAAAGAAAAAAAGCCAAACACCAATCGCGGCTGCGATTGAAACAGTTGCTATCTTGCATCTTGTGTCAAGCCATTGCTGATATGTACCACACGCTACTGTAAAATTTAAAAAGTCAATAAGTTACTATACCCATTATGAATCCCGAACAACAATAAACTTACCGAATCAGACCCAGACAGATAAACAGACGAGGAATGATAATTTCTGGCCACACTAATGACGCAAACAAAGTGAAGATGATTGAGTGAAAGCGCAGTTGAAAGTTGGGGGAGGGGGTTTGAAAATAAGAGCATACAATATTATCAGTTAAGTTGACTCTTGCCAACACTCCGCTTTTATAATCTTTTTAAGGCAAGCAACAATCTACTATAAATACGTCGTATACTGTCATTTATATATCACATATACAGTTATTATAATCATATAGGAGGCCTGCTATTAGTTGTCTAGCCAACAGTAACCTATTGGCTGTGCTGGTGTTAATAAACTTACCATGGCCGATATAGCCTTAAATGGCCACTTTAAATTATTTAATCACTATATTCATCCGAATCATCCTTGTTCATTTCTTCTTGGATATATATCTGTTGATATTCCTTCATCAGGTTTGCTCTGAGTTTGCTGATATGATCAACTAGCTCCTTATCCCCATTTTTAATTGCAATTGATGTATTCAATGAATACTCAAAGAAGTTCTTAAAGAACTTTTTATACTTGGATTTTTCTTCCTCTAATTTATTTATTAACTCATCTACAAAGCTACAGCCATATGTCTCATAGATAGTATCCATACAAGGCCTGCATGCTATCATGCACATGAAGTCCCCTTCTCCTGATTCACATTCATCATCATTGTCAGATCCGCCCTGTGAGGTAGCCGCACTGGAAGTGTTTTTTAACATTGCATCGGAAATATGAGAATTTGAGGATTCCTGAGAATGTTTATTTTCAGGAGAATTATCCTGAGAATCTTGATTCTTAATGGATATTTCCTCAGAGATTGAATTTTCCTGAGAATTCAAATTTTCAGAATGATTTTTTTCTTCCTGAGAAATTTTATTTTTAAGGTCCTCTTCATCGACCTTCTCATAGTAAGTGTCATAGATATAACACTTTTTCTTTAGGGCTGCATTCTCCTCCCTTACCCTCTTGATTGTTTTCTGTACAGACTCTTCTGTACGTTGGGTGTTGGCAGCCTTTAAGCTTGCTTTTGAAGCTGCCTTTTGTTTTTCTGATGGTTTTCTTTTGATATTCAGTTTATTTTTCTTCTCCATAAACTGAACATCATACTTTTCATAAATAGTTTCTTTACAAAAACTAACAACATTAATGTTGTGTTTAGTTAATAAGCTTTGAAGCTTATCAGTATTAATAACAATTTTATTGTTATTAAATGAAAGTTTGTTTTGTGTAGCAGTAACCATGTTGCTCTTGTTATTTTATTTAAAAATAAAATTCAATTTTTATTTTAAATATTTTGAGAAGTTATTTTATATAATAAAATAAATTCAATTTTTATTTTTCAAAAATTTTAAAAGTATGCATGCCAAGACATCCATACATAAATTAATTTAATAAAAATTAATTTGGCTACACCGTTTTTTCTTAGCTAACTAACCAAATAGTGCTAATAGACCAAAGCATAATCATCATAGCCTCGGCTGGTTCCCATATCTTGAAAATGTCTATGAACATGTTATTGGCAGGTAATTTTTCTAGGCATAACAGTCAAAAATTTTCATGGTTTCTTACTATATAGTCATTCAGACAGGCGAAAGCTGTAGTCGATATGAAGAAATGGCAAACAAAAAATGATCTACTTCTAATGTTATATATGAGCTGTTAAATAAGTGCTATTGATATTGATAAAGATATTACCGCAGCCCATATGGGTTTAAAACTTTTTTAGTAACTTTTTATTTGTGGGATGTGCCATATAATGCCAAAACATGGGGTATCCGTAGTAATTCCTGAATGTTATTTTCTTATAGATATACTGGGTTTTTAACGTTTAAACAAAATTTGCTTGCATTACTCATGAAAAATTTCACATTGCCTGGGGAACAAAAATTGCTCAGGTGATTTTGCGTTACTAGTTTTACCTTGCTATTTTTGTGTCGAGGTATTTGAGCTCTGCTTATCTATTTTTATAACTTGAACAAATGTGGCTACAAGAAATTTGATCAAAGATAAAGCCAAGTAAGTATGAAATGACCAGCAATATTGTTAATACGTTCAATATTCTTTATATAATAGATAAATGTTCAAAGAGACCAATTGGTTAAGATTAATTGATCTCTATTATGGTGAAGCATTTCTAATATACACATCTATAAAAATATAACAGCATTTGTAATGATGATTACATGTTTATACTGCTAATCAATGTCAAACCGAATATGAAAAAAAAAATGTATTTGAACTATAATTGATATGAAGGATGAAGCGATTGTAATTATAATGGTAAAATGCAATGACCGTGCACTAGATGGAAAAAAAATCAAAGTCAAAAAAATTAATTTCCTAATTGGTAATTCCTAATTTGAAGGGTTATTGTATTTTTAATAGTAGAAAAAATAATTGATTGTTGTGTTATCTCAAATGAAATAATGCATTCTTGTTCAGAGCACTATGGTGCAGAAGTCTGTACATAAAACATTAAAAAAACCATTATATTTTTTTTTCTTGTTGCTGTGAAGATTCTTATGGTTTATCTAGTTAATGAGTTTTAAAAGTGGACACTCTCTAATGATCCACTTGTATTTAATGATTGCGACGACGATAGTATTGCCTTCCAGTTAATAAATATTTGCAGGGAAGTCGCTTGATATGAAAAGCGATGGACAGTTTTGTGAAGAATAACGGTGAGAATGGACCACAGTCTGCTTAGCAAAATTAATGTTGGATTTCAGTTATCAAATCGACAAAGGATATAACATCATCGGTACAAGAACACAACTTTTGAGGAAAAAGGGGAATTGAAAGAAACAGCATATCGATAAATAACTAGTTGCTGCTAATTGGGTCGGGATCTGAAAAATAAAACAAGTTAATGCGCAGCGCGTGAGAGCCTTTTTCCCATCGCATCACTTCTTTCACTTTTTACACTTTTTTGTGCTGTAGAATCACATTGTTTGTTCCTTGTATCTTGTCAACCACGGTCGTATAATAATTTCAGTGGTCGTCAATAAATTCACTCACTTTTTTTTTGTGAATCTTAAAAAAAAAAAAAAAAACTTTTTACAATTTTTATTTGACATGTCTCATTTCTTACTCTTTTTATTTTTTATCAATCACTCACCATGACGTTCACATTTACTTCATACATTCGAAATAATGCAGGTTCTTCTTTTAATATTATTAACTGCTTTCGAGCATCGAAATTAACAGACCAAGAAGCAGCAGAAAAAGAATTCAAGAAAGCCGTTACGGCTGCTTCACATTGGAAGAGAAGCGCAGCACAATCTTGGGCTTTAAAACAAGTTAATAATGAGTTTCTTATAAGTTCCCTAAATTAAAAAACAAAAACGTAAAAGAAAATAGGTTCTTACATTCTTTTATATGACTAGATTTTAAAAAATATTGAATTAATGTCATATTGGGTTGAAATGAATAAAAAAGTAGCCATTTCGAAAGGCAAAAGAAAATTTTATGATTTCCATGGCGAAGAAACTGCTTCAGTATGTAACATTTCATTATTGTTTTTCAAAATTATAAATGTTTTTATTTTACTAAACCAGCCTACATTTTTTTAGTCCTCAAACGTTCGGGAGGAATCGCCTCTTGCATATCTACAAGGCGAAGACAAAGTTTCTAATTCTACTGGTTAGAAAATGTCTTTACTTAAATGAATAATGAATATTTATTTGGAAAGTTACAATTTAATGTGTAATTTTAACTTCTCTTTATTAGTATCTTCTCAAAACACCGAACATGAACTTGAAGAGGAAAAAGATGCTAATATTCTGGTAGGTAAAGATGTGGTCTTCTCATATTTATTTTTATTACATATTATTAACTTTTTGTTTTATTATTATTTTAGATTTCTGACAGCGAGAGCGATGATTTATCTTTCAACCCTGACAGCCAAAGTAGATGTTCGTCAGAAACCTCCAAAATCCATCGAAAACAAAAAGTTGCTTATAATTACTTGGTCGGTGGTGGTTTAGAACAATATTGTCATCCATCTAATTGTAAAAAGATTGGTATACTTCTGTCTTCTCTCTCTCGAAAAAACCATGAGATTTATTTTATACTGACTGATCTCTGTTAAATAGTGGATCAGTTCAAATATAGATTTAGTAGATGAATTCTTGAGGTATAGGTCAGACGTTGTGAAAGAAGCAAAGGAGTTTGAATTATTATCAATAGTTGATAGACTGTAAGTGTGTGCCTGTGCGTGTTAATTCAACATGTACATAATTGACTATTAAAAGACCCCTGTTAATGTAATGTAATTGTGTTTAGGGCCCTTAATTTTATTTGTTACATTACACCATCATCAGCCATCAGGAATAAAATGGATCCATCTGTCTGGGATGCTATGATTAAAAGTGTTAAAAGTAAACGTCGTGTAGAAGATATTGATGATAAATACATTTTAAGAATGATGAAGATTAGCCTAGTAAGTAAAATAATTTATATTTATCAAAGCGGATACATATATTTACACTTGTTACTATATTTAGGCTGCAAGAAGAAATATTGATGAAGCAAAGAAATTAGTCAGAAGATGGATAGTAGAAGATAATTCAGAAGAAGCTGCGTTGTACCAAGATGTCTTACGTGACATGTAGGTTTAAACATTGACAATATTAGATACCTGTATTAAACTACAGAGGCTAATGGTTTTATTTTTATTTATTTATCGATTTATTGAAGATTTGAATCTTATTCCGAAGTATATGACTCATCCAAAATTAATGAAGACACATTTGTTAAAGATTCTCTCACTCCAATTCTTAAAAATTACTTCCCAAATAACCAGTTGATAACTACAGAAGGGTATGTACACTGATATATAATAATTATTATAAAATAGTAGATTTATAATGAGTATCTGATCTAACATATGCATAAATAAATAAATACATAGAGCAAATGGCGAAACTATTGGATCAAAAGAAAGAAAGAAAGTATTTGATTCTGAAGCAGGTGGAAAACGAGGCGATTTTACTGTTTCAACTACTTCTTTTGATGGAATGCAAGCCTCCACAAGCGGGAAATAGCAATGATCTAGTTAAGGCGGCTAACTGTTTAAAAGATTGTATAAACAAGTCTATAAGAGATGGTGTTGATTGTAATGACTTGGAATTATATGCTATTGTATCTGAAGGTATATATATAAGCATTATTTATGTTGTTATCTATTTACATATCATCATAATTATCTGACTTTTTGTGTTTGTTTTATAGGATACTGTTGTCACATTCTTTTTTTAGAATTAAAGTAGCACGGAATGTACAGACTAGTAGATGTGGGCAGATTTTATATTCCTACAAGTATTGACAACATGGATACCATGCTTGGTGTATTTCAAATAATGAATCATGTACGAGTAAGTTACTCTGATTATGGCCACTAGTTTATATTGGTAATACCCAGTTGAGATGATAAAATTCATTGAATTTTATATACACATCACAACTAAAACAATTATTATAAGAATATTAAATATGGTTATTAAAAACAGTAATATTTAATTTGAAGATTTTTAAATTTAAAAATAATTATAATTAACATTTATTATTTATTTTATTAAAAATAAATTAGAAATAGAAAATGATAAAAAATGGATTATTATATAATAGATAAAGATAAAATAATATATAAATAAATATAGTATATTTATTTGATTGAGAATTAATTTATATTTTCAAAATATCATAAAATTAAATATTTAATTTTTAAGACATTTAGAAACATTAAAATATAATAAAGTTACCCTAAAGGGTTAAAAGCTTCCAGTAGGGAGCTAACTTTAATATTTATTTTAAATGTTTCAGATATTTATTAAATAAATATCATAAAATCAATTTGATTAATTTTTATATTTAAACTAAATCTTTATAATATTTAATAATAATTTAACTTTTATTATATATAATTTAATATAATAAATCATTATTATTAATTATTTATATCATCTAATTGTCAAAAAATAAAAATGACATAGTAGGGGCATGTCATAATTATATTATAATTATGTACATAATAGCCCCCCTAATAGAAATATAATTCATTAAGTAATTTATTTATTATGTTCCCTAAATTTATATTTCCATTATTACATATATATATATTTTTTGACTTTCTTTTCTTTATTTTCTTCATATCTTTTTTTGGTATTTCTTGATATTTGTTTTCTTGTTTTCTTTCTCTTTTTTTAGGAGTATGAATTTTACTATGTTGGCAACATAAATAATCAGGTTTATTACCACTGATATTTGTGCGTATTTTTTTATGACACATGTAGCCTTCCTTCTTCCCTTTATTAAAAACATGGGTGCATACATTTTTGCTACTATTAAGGTACCAAAAATGATTTGTTTTTGTTGTTTCAATTTTTTCTTTCATAATATTTTTCATTAATTTTTGTTTTTTTTCTTTTGTTTTGCATATAATTTCATCATCAAAATATTTTTCTATAACTTCATTTATAATATTTTCAATATACTTAATTAGAGTGGATTTGCATATAAGAATTTCAGTATTGAGAATAACCATTTTTCTTATTTAATATTATTATAACTATATTTTATATTTCAATAAAAATTCAATTTTTATTTTATTTTAAAGTTGACAAACTTTTTTCTGGTTGCTACTTTTTTCTGAGTTTCAATTATAACAACTGGTCTCCTATTTTACTACAAATGGACTTGAATAAGAAAGATAGGCTCTGCTTAAATTACATATTTTTGTAGATAATGGTTTTGGAAGCTGCAAGATTATGTAAAAAAACCATCAGAATCAAAGAAAACAACAGCCAAGACATGCCACTTCCTTCATTCAATTCCCCAGTTCGTGTATCAGAACATAAGGTATATCAAGTTTAATATGATTAGTTTCTATACAAATAACTTATTATTATGAATATTCTGTTTTTATTTTTAGGCTTTAAAAATATTACAAAATGATGAAGAAACTCTTACTCGTGTTCGTCGCAAATTGCGCTTTAAAAAAGAATAAACAAATAAAACTATGCTTTTATTCTACTATATTCGTTAACTTGTATCTTTCTAAACATGAAAATAATATGTAAAATTCAGAAGCGGTCCAGTATGAAGTTATAAAAAAACACGACTGAAAGAACAACCACATGATCAAGATTTTATATCATTACTGATCTGGTCCCTGTTAAAGTTCAAATTGGATGTCATTTCTTTATATCAAGGGAAAATTGTTTCTGATTTTTTTTACTCAATACAAAATGTGGTTATAATACACCTTATATAAATTAATTAGCTTTTGTAATGCTTATTACCTATATGTATTAAAATATATACAGTCATATATATAAAAGATATTGTTGAATTATAAACAAACTTGGGAAATTGAAAGTATTAAGCAGAAGGTTTGTTTTGATATTTATTAAAGGATATATATTACCAGTTGGGTCATGCAATTTATAGTGAATATTAACACTAAAAGTTTTCATTGTATGTGGTGCTTGCCTTTGTCAGAATAAATCTTACATATTATTTTATAAGTGTATATCATTTTTTTTACATAGCATATAATATGAAAATTTCTCTTTACATAGCGGTCAATTGGGACAAAACAATATTATACATATCTTTTATTTTTGATGGTGTGACAAGGACAACTACAGTCAACCCCCAATTAGTGCAACTCTCCCAAAAACCTCAATGCAAGTTGCAAGTTGCAAGTTGCAATTTTATTACAGCAAGTAAGGTGCATCCTGACTTAAACCATCAAAATATGGGGTGGAATAAGAATTGACAAAAAATTGTCAGAAATGAAGCTATAAACTTTTTTATGCTAATTGAAGTATTCTGAAGAGATGTTATGGAACAGCTTTTAGAAAAAAACATTTCCTGCCGAGATTTGTTACTTCAACGTTTTGTCAAAATATGCTATTTTACTAAGTAAACCCAATATTTCAACAAAGGGATAAGCACTGTGTAACCTATAAATGTGGATGGATTATGGTTACACAAGGTCGCTACTTGTTGATTATTCAAGTGTCGAAATGAATTCTAACAGAATTGGTTGAGACACTCAAATAAAAAATATGAAATATGATTTGCTTTATCTTCTTTTTATTTAATGTCAGCGAAAAATAATAAGTATAAAGATGAGTTTCTAATGCTATAATATAATAATTGATCTTCTTTTTCACTCGGTCAGCACTGCAAAATATGGACTCCAATTCAATTACTCAAAACGAACAATTTATTGCTATGCAACAAAGACTACTTCAATTAGAACAGATAGTAGCACAATCAGGCGCTCAACCTTCCGCAGAGCCCCTGTCATCCCCTAATGTTAATATGGAGGATGATGAAGAAGAGACCATGTCATCTCTACACTTATTACCAGTGTGACCTTCCTACTCTTGGCCCCTGTCACCTTTTTTGACTGAAGTTCTTTCTTTAGACTCTTCATTGTTCCCAACTACAATGCTCACCAATGATGAATGTTGCAAGACCATTGATCAATACCCAAATATTGACAACTTTCAATATCAACCACCAGATACAATCCCTATAGTGCATTTCACTTGTAATCGCCAATAATTCTCACTGGTTTCTAGAGGCTTCAGCTTCACACTAAATCAATATTTTCTAAATCCACACTTTAAGTATTATTTTTAAGCTTATTATAAATAGTTATTAAAGTTTAGAAAGTTGTAAAAATGTTTTAAAAAAAAGCTGAAGCTTGTTAAAGTTGGTCGGTCATAGCCCATTTCTGACCATTTGGCTGGGCAAGAGACAAAATTGAAAGATAAAAACTACATATCGGAGTTCTCAAGCATAGGTAGAGAAAATCACATGATATGAGTAGTAGGTGAAAATCTTAGAATGAGCTGTATCACAGTATCACAATATTGGAATCTAAGGCCATAAATAAAGATAACTATGGAAAAAAAATTTTAGTCTACCAAAAATATACATATATTTGATAAAGTTTACTGCATTTAATATTAATGCTTAAACAAATTGATTGTACTATATACCTCACATGTATAAGCTTCTTCTTATAACAGCAGTGTACTGTAGTTATTTTTGCTATTACTTAAAAGGAAATAAGAAAATAGAGAGTTCTAAATTCTAAGTGCTAATGTTATTTGCAGAATTGATTCTGTAAAGAATTACATACTAAAGGCAATGTAATACTAGGTACATAGACAAGTTTTTTGATTTTGGTTTATGTAAAACATAAGAAAAAAAATGTAAAATAGGGAGGGAGTTAGTTTTAAATTTTAAGCTATGATATAAGACTATTGAGTAATGTAATGTATCTATCTGTTTAAATTTATAAATACATATTAGTGTTTTATCAGAATATAATCATACCATAAGCCTACAAAAGAAGTAGTAAAACTTATTAAAAGTTTTAGTATAAAACACAACTTTATGATGGCGCAAAAACAACTACAGTATCTATAAAAGTAATAACTGTAACACAAATTACCAAATAAAGAAGCGGATTTTAAAGTTGAAAAATTGAAATAAAATAAATTATTAGCGATTACAAGTGAAATGCACCATACTGCCGCTCGTAAAATGAATAAATATCAAGCTAAACAAGATATGTCTCAAGCGTTTACAATATTTACTCTCTGGGGTATTTCGACCTTTGGATGTCCTAGGTCTGGAAATTAGTCAAGATGTCAACAATGTCAATATTCAACACTATAGGGGTTGAACATTAATTTAATGTTTATAAAATATTTATAAAATTCTTAAGTTCTATAATATTTTTATATATAAATAAAATAAATGTATGCCAAGAGATTAAAATCAAAATATAAAATATTTTTTATTATTTCAATGCCAAGAAAATCAAAAATATTTTATATTTTGATTTTAATCTCTTGGCATACATTTATTTTATTTATATATAAAAATATTATAGAACTTAAGAATTTTATAAATATTTTATAAACATTAAATTAATGTTCAACCCCTATAGTGTTGAATATTGACATTGTTGACATCTTGACTAATTTCCAGACCTAGGACATCCAAAGGTCGAAATACCCCAGAGAGTAAATATTGTAAACGCTTAAGAGTAGGGATCTTAGTACAATCCGGATTTATAAACCAATCTGTTTTTCATATGGATTGGATCGGATTTGGATTGTGTCTCAACGGATTTGGATCGGATTTGGATCGTAATTCTATAATCTGGATTGTAAACGGATTGAGATCTATGGATCCGTCGGATTTTTCTGATCCGTCATTATAATTATAGAGTAATGGATCAAAGTTTTAACAATGCTGTGGTAAGGTATATATATATTCAAATAAAGAAGAGAGTAAGTTTTTGTATATTATTATATACTTGAATAGAGCAGTTGAAAAGAAAAGTAGTAATGGCTTTAATATGGGTGCCGTGTTTTTTCAGGTGAAATTTGGATTTTTTATGTGCCTAGCCACATATTTTTTATGTGATTTGCCACAAAACATTTTAAACTCAATCTCCGCTTGTATATTTGTATTATAAAAATGATTTTTTTATGTGATTTTTTTTTATGTGATTTTTTTTTATGTGATTTTTTTATGTGGTTTTTTATGTTTTTTTATGTGGTTTTTTTTATGTGGTTTTTTTATGTGATCTGTTATTTTGGGATTTTTTGCATAAAAAAGCACTTAGTCGTTTTTTTATATATTTTTTTATTGTGTGTTTTTTGCATAAAAAGCACTTAGTCGTTTTTTTATATTTTTTTTTATTGTGTGTTTTTTGCATAAAAAGCACTTAGTCGTTTTTTTATATATTTTTTTTTTATTTTGGGATTTTTTGCATAAAAAAGCATTTAGTCGTTTTTTTTACTGCTCACTAAGCATAATAATATCGCGATTAATAAATACTCAACGATAACATAGCCTTTTTATTGGTATTTCTAGTTATATGATGTGATAGACACATAATAACACACAGGGACGTATCTCTCCACATTTGGAATAAACATAAATATATAAACCAATATACTTATCTGTTTCATTGGCACTTTCTTGGCCTTCGTTAATCTATGTTATAAAAAAGAGAGATTGTGTGTTTATAAGAAAAGAATAAATGTATGTCTATATAAAAAAGGATAAATATAAGTCTAAGTAGATAATAAAATAAGAGGGATAATGTCTAGAAAAATATATAAAAAGTTTCGCAGGAATTTAAAATTTCAAACATCTAGGCCGATAGAAATCTAACCATGATGTAGTAAGGCCATGCTTTGTAACGAAATTCTCATGTCCAGGAAAAATATCGGGCCAAATAACTCGATTTATAGCTTCGTCTTTGATCACAATCGATTGGAAATGATTGCCATTCAAAAATAAAACTATTGGAGCAGAAGTGCCCATGTCTTTATCATTGCTATCACTGTGTGGACACTCAGAAAAGAGAGGCAAGAATGTTACCCCATTAAACGATTTATCTTTTATATTGGGATCATATGAAACCATATATAGAACGACAGGTCGGTTATATGCTTCTGCAAGTATCCTAGGACAGTCCAACGCATCAAACCAAAGCCTTGCACTTGCACTTCGACCTGTATGCGAAAGAATCGCCAGTCTATTTTCATATCCATCTTTTCTAAACATATGTTCATAATGTTCCTTGTGGTTCAAAAGAGTATGTTTCATTATCATCTTCACAATTTCATACTGGTCTTCGCTGCCGTAAAGAAGAACAGCACTAGCTCTCCAACCACAATGGCCATCTCCTTTAGGATTGGAGAGTCCTAACACATCTTCGGCATTCAATTGACAACCAATAAGGATATCTGAAGAAATAACATCAAGGCCTAAACGTCTAAACATCTGAGCGTTATCCATTTCCCTAATGGTTATAATTTAGAATAGTTAGCATCATTGTAAACTACATGTATCCTATCATTCACCATCCTTTTCTCACCTAGCAAAATTACTGCTATCATTCAACTTTCTCTTCTTCGACTCTTGTTTGGTCCTCTTCTTGTTTTCTTTAATACGTTCCGCATGTTTTTCTGCACGTCTTTTCCGTTCTTCTGCTGCGTTCGTCTTTGCTTTCTCCTCTTCTACCTTCTTTGCTTTCCTCTCTTCTACCTTCTTTGCTTTCCTCTCTTCTACTTTCTTTGATTTCGCATCTTCTTTCTTCTTTTCGTTCTCGTCTTCTATCTTCATCTTCTGTGTATCTTTACTTTTACTTTTATTATTTTCTTCTCCTTCATTGTCCATCTTCTTTTTTCTTCCACCATTACTCTTAAAGCCTGTATTAATTAGATCAATTTAATTATTAGCGCACAAACCATTTGATCTTATACAATTATGCACATATAACTGTGTGAGTATTCATATACTATAATAGATAATATACATTACCGTGATCCAGTAAAGTTTTTGTCGTGTCAGGAGCACGGCCATCATTGAAGAACCTCTTCACCTGACGTTGCTTTCTATTATAATAATATAAAAATAAATGGCTGACATGTATATAATATATATTGGCACTTGAACACTGCTAAATAACTATATACCCTGTTTTCTTTCGGTTGTAATCAACTCTACCACCAGCGTCAACAAACTCCAAATCCAATTCTGAGGAACGCAAATAAGAAAAAATCTGGTGTAATGTTTCTATGAGCGGTTTCTTTTTTTCAACGATACGGTAGAGGTCTCTATGGAGTGCTTCTACTCCATTCGATGTCCGGCAAGGATGGTTTTGTAGCTCATCCTTGAGCCATCCCTTCGATTTAAATATCATACCGGCAATTTCATCGCGGGTCCACCAATCAAGCCATTTTTTTGCGTTAGGATAATCTTTGTGGATCTGTTGAACAGCCCAGTTGTATGATTTTTCTCCTGCAGCATTGTACATTTGATCGGTATAGTCGATGAAATCAACATCACAACCTGGTGGTACAATGGCATGGTTGCTGATAATTCGCTGGATGCTTTGTTTCCAATGATAATAACATCCTTTTAACAAAGTTTGCGGAGCAATGTTACTATTAGGGAATTTGTCTTCAAATGCCATGATAAAACCTTGGCGTTGTGCTTGAGAATAATCCATAACCTAAGATAAATTGTTCACAATTTAGTCTCTCACAACAGTATATAGTTAAAAAAATATCACATCCAATTAAACAGTATCCAATTTATAAACAAGTTGTCATTTTATTTATTGTAAAGATAAATTTGTCAAACTATAACTATATATCTTCGACATATCTAGTCTTTTCTATCTATCTACATCTGTAAAATAGCGACTGCTTTACATGATATGCTACTATTCTAATTCTTATATAATATATGCATATATGACAAGTTTTCCATAATATAAACACTGCCTCTCTATCATTCATGCACCAACACAACATCTAAATGTACCAACCGTGAAAAATAAAACATACCAGTCCAGAGAAATTCATGTCAATATCAACATCGGAAGATCCAAACAGAAAATCAAACGACGTGAAAAAAGACAAGAAGTACGCCTTGAAGTCATCCTTAGAAAGTCCATCAAGCACTCCTTGAAATACAACAGCAAACTTGTCTAACGCTTCAAAATAAATGTTAGTAGTACATAAATAATAATCTTTCGTGAAGCAGCTGTATGTGACATCAGTCAACATAGGATTTGTTTTGAAATCAGCATGATACATAATACCAGGAGCACCAAATGTAATGCACATTGGGCTAGGGACGATATTCGATGCCTTTATATAGCCAGGAAACTCTTTTTGCAACTCCTTAAATTCTGAATGAATTGTCTCAAATGATGCCTGTGTCGATGTCAATTGATCGTTTTTCATAAGGTAATTGCATCGAAGTCTCTTGATAGTACCAATATTACGAAGATTCTTGTCGATGTTGCTAATTGGTCTGGAAGGCTTCTGCACACGGATAGCACTAGTACCAATCTTTAATGCATACGACTTCTCGCCTGGAAATTCCAACACACGTTCCTCTACTTTGTCCAACGTTTCCATGGTGAAATGTAACGGAATAAATTCACCATGAGTATGTGTACCCCGGTGTTTCATCTCACCTACCATTACACCATCTGTAATGATCAGTAATAGGGTTAGCAAACGTGCTTGCTTTCAGGCAAAACTATTCTCTTGCTCCATTCAACTAAGCATTAACATATCTAAGCTATATACATCACTCCAAAGTATGTATATCCCAATGATACTCCATTCTAATTTCAGTACCCAGAATTTTATATAGACATTACCTTTCAATTTTCCAATGTAAAACGTTATTCTACAGTCACAAGGTACATGTTTTAAAGTAGAAGTAATCATACAGCTAGTACAATGCTTCGTAACTTGTTCATTAATACGTTTGTTCGATGATTTTGGTCTGAACAAAGTATTGCAATTGGTACAGATGACAGCACCCAAACATCTTCTGTAAAAGGTATGAACCCCATGCTTTCCTTTGTCATCGCTGACTTGATGAAGCTGCCACCCAACAAATAAATCATATACGAGCTGATTACGTTCGTTATTCTCGCCTTCTTTGTAATGAAGGGGAATAGTATAGACTTGATCACCGTTTGGAAATTGTGGAAAAGACATTCTGTTGTGTATTAAAAAGAACAAATGCTATGATGAACAAAGTAGATATCCTATTATTTTTAGATATATTGTCACTGCAAAAGAATGACTGTTTTTCCTCTGTGCGGACTGTTTATTCTTTTCAAATTAAGCGGCGATTGAAAAGCATGAATCCTCAATTTCACCTGAAAAAAATCGCACCCCTTTAATATAGAAAAAAAAAATCTGAAAAGAAAGAAACAAAAATTGAAGATTAAAAAGAGAGATTAATGAACTTAATTACTATTTTTATTAATCTAGTAATGATAAAGAAAATTATGAACTTTTATTTGGTTGTAAACAGTAAACTTATACCTCTTTTTTTTTCAGCACACCGGAAACTTACTACTTGCCCCCACAAAAAAAAAAGTCCACGTCATGTTATATTTCTATCACAAAAACTTATTTGTACTGCACCACCATAACTTTTTTTTTTCTACTATAACTTTCCCACTATAATTTTTTTCCAACTATAACTTTCTTTTCCCATTGTAACTTCTTTTTTCCCATTATAACTTTTTTTCTACTACAACTCATTTTCCCACTATAACTTTTTATTACTACAATTCTTTTTTTATTATAGCTTATATATTTCCTATTATGTTCTTCAAACCAAAATAATAGAATCATCTAAAAATAATGCACCTCTGTTACCAATGTTTTACTGTTCTTAAACGATCTCAAATGACTACTATACACCATCTTGTAAAATACCTTTTCTTATGAAAAAATACTGTGACATCTACTATATAGCCTAAATTTTCATCTAATTGATCCTTTTGCATTACGGATTATGGATTCAATCTGGATTTTTACGAAACGGATTCGGATTGCAATTTTCTAATCCGTAGACAATCTGGATTTCCGAAAATCCGATCCGTTTCAAAACAGATCGGATTCGAAATGGTGCCAATCTGATCCGGATCAGTCTACTAAGAACCCTAGCATTCGTTAAGAGGAGGAGTGAGTTGAGGTCGTAAACAAGTGGCATAAAAATCCATTAAAAGCAATTTCATAGTTTGGCTCAATTTTTTTTCATTTTTTTCTTCTTCTGTTAAATCGAGTTTTTGGCTCCATAGCTATGAAGGTAGATTTTCGAGCTCTTGTCCCAGTGCTGATTTCAAAAAAACTTTAGACTTCGGTAAATCCCTGAGGCATGCGTTTATCTCCTGCTCATCAGTATTCTTGTTAAAATAGTTCAAAGTGTTTTCACTAATTGGCATAAAAGATATTTCATTGACATTGATTTCAACAATGTCAGATAAAATGTCTTGATCAGATGATCCCACGCGAGGTTTGTTCATAGATGTGGATGGTTTCATTACTGGTATAAATCTGTATTGCTTTTTATCTTTTCGCATATCAATTACTAATATAGGTTACAAAAAAAAATTAATCATTATCCGGGCTGCTATTTGTGATTACATTAAATCTTACTTAGTTCTTCTTGACGTTCTTTTCGTTTACTCTAAAAATAAAAGATAAATTGACATGAGCTTTTTTTCTTGCTATAACGTGCAATAAAAACCTAGCTTACTCCATAAGAAACACTCGGACCAGGAATGGAACTTGTCATGTTGAATTTTTGGTGTACAGCACCATAACTACTCCAGGTGTCAGCAACTTTTCCAAGAGTATTAGTAACATTGGTCGCTTCATCTTTTTTAAAACCTAATTTTAACTAAAGCGGCGAGTTAGTATCGATCAATGGGAGATGTTTTAAATTTGATTAAAATTATATATAAATTAAATTATTTTTTTTCTTATCATTATATATTATTATAGGATTCTCTTTTTTATATGAAATAAATAAGTTTTCAAAATGAGATATATTTTTTAAATTCTAAGGTTTTATTTTATTTTTAATTTTTTTAACATTATATAATATTAAGTAATATATATATTTTATAAAATTTAGTTATCAATTTAAATAATGATGATTTCAAAAAAATTAAAACATCTCTCATATAATTATAAAAATATCATTTATTTTGTAATTAAATGATAAATAATATAATTATGGTAAATAATAGTCCAGATATAGATGATGATATTTATTTTTCACTTCTTTTTTAATAATATAGTATAATTATATTATTCCACACTTTAAAATGTGGTATTTATTAATATATCAAAATAATTGGTTTAAGGATAGAAATATTAAAGTAACTTTAATTATTTTTTATCTACTACTGGAGTATTATATTCACTATTATTATATTTTGATTATTATTATATATATAATATGGTATTTATTAATTACCACATATCCATTTTATTGTGGTAAAAATAATTCCTCTAAATTAAATAATGACCATTAATGGAAAGATTTAGTTTTTTAGTAATTTATTAAAGTTATTAACCATTTTTACATTTTTTTAATAAATTTCAAATAATAATAGGTTAAACAAAATACTTAAAAAAATATATGGGAGATGTTTTAAATTTGATTAAAATTATATTTAAATTAAATTATTTTTTTTTCTTATCATTATATATTATTATAGGATTCCCTTTTTTTATATGAAATAAATAAGTTTTCAAAATGAGATATATTTTTTAAATTCTAAGATTTTATTTTATTTTTAATTTTTTTAACATTATATAATATTAAGTAATATATATATTTTATAAAATTTAGCTATCAATTTAAATAATGAAGATTTCAAAAAAATTAAAACATCTCTCAATATAAATAGCATGATATATAGTGTATATAGGTAACAATACCTGCTGTTCAATTTCAATGGTGCTTTGAAAATCCTAAAAAGATGTTTTTTTTAAAAAAAATTAGCCTTTCTTTCAATGCTATTACCTTATCAAGTGGCATTTCTTTTATATTACTGTTTCTGCTTACTTTAATTTTGTTGATTTCCGATCTGATGCTATTTTGTAATGTTTTTCTCTCCTTAAGTAATCTTTGAAGATCATCTACCATGCTTGTTAATATTTCCGCTAATGGCTTTTCTTTTAGCACTTCTCAATACGTCTGTATAGCTTCGCCTATTCTCTAATCTTTAACAGATGCTCTGAAATAATAGTTAGATGTTGTATAGTTAGACATTGTGCTCGGTAAAGAAAAAAAAAAGAGAGAGAGGGTTGTTATGTAAACGTTTTCTACCAGATTCTACTCTATTTTTTATCACTTCACTTACTACACACATTTAGTGAAAGCATGTGAAGAACGCTGCGTGGAACCTACTACATGCATGCATAATTTGTTTATTAAACCAGTATTTCTATAAACCGGTTTTTGGTGAACTTGCCTCTTTTTACTTGTTGTCAAAAGAAAGCCTGTCAACACATTGTTGATAAAAGTGTCTTCCGCTAATTTCTACAAGGATGCTTTTTTCTTCCTTCTCATCCACTTCTTCTTTGACTTATTTATGTACTTGTTCATCATCATTGAATATGTAATTGTGGTGTTGGTACAATTTATTTCTGCATATTTAATAAACTGCTGACTGTGTTCTACACCATAAAAAAGGTTTGTTTACTTTTATTTTCTTTTGTTTGTGTTTGTTTACTTTTGTTTACTGTTGCTCATTATGTGTTTACATTTTGCTGATTAACTAAAAGTAAACAAATCATTTGTGGTATATACTAATGCACTGTTCCAATCTCTAATTCATTGTCAGCATTTCATGAGTGTTACTGTAAAGCATTTTATCATCAGAAGATAAACCCATAGTACGGTCGAGCCCCGCTTTTTGCACCCCTGATTTTTGCACACCCCCACCTTTTGACCAAAATCCCACTTTTTGCCTTTCTTATTGCGCTCAAGGTCAGGTAATATTAGAAATTTTTTATAGTCAGCACATCCATCAATGGCGCGCCCTTCCTCTGTTTTACTTGCTATTTTTTTTTTTGTATAGTTCAAGTTTGCTATATGAGTTTTTCTCTACTTTGAATAAAAAAAATTATGAATAAAAATATGATAGTCCGGTTGAATCATCATAATTCTTCAGTTGTTGAATACTTTATAATAATAAAAATATCAAGCCATTTGGAAAACTATTAAAAAATATATATGTATTAATTTCTTTTTAATAATTTATTATATCCAATGGGTCAAATCAAATTAAGAATTAATTCCTATGAAGTAAAGATCATATTCAATTTTTATTTTTACTTTCAAAGGCTTTAATAATAAAATATTGAAATGTTTATGCAATGGAAATATTGTACAAATACTAATGATAGGTGTTGTACATATTAATATAAGCTTGTTATTACGGGATCCATGGACCAGCAGGATTCTCCAACATAGGTTCATTCAAACAAAAAACAATAACATTTGAAGACTATGCCGCTATCTTTCATACAAGGAGTTCTTGTTCTTGACTCATTCAACAAGACTACGACAATATTTTATATGAGGATGCAATAGAATTCTTGTTTAAAAATCAAAATCTTGACTCTAGTCTACGATCAGCCATAAGACGAAAATTATGCCTTTTAAGAGAGATTTCTAGAAGCTATTGTTAGTCATATTTAATATTATATTTATGTCATCTTTTTTTTTCGTTATACTACGTATGACCCAATTTCTTTCTTCTTCCCTATTTATATGGTACTCTCTTACTTGGTAATTTATATTATACAGATTATTCCTTTTATGTATCCTATGTAATATGTTGATAATCTTTTTTTTAAGCTGCTCCTATAAGCCCACCCATTCTATATTATAATTTGTATGTCCTTTTCTTGTGATTTCGTTTATTTATAGCACAAGCATTATATATTACGTATTATAGGTATATGCCTACAATTAGTACCATTTTTTGATCTATGTCATACTGCTTCGCTTCTTTGTTATTCACTTCTTTGTATAGTTACAGAAGTATACGTATTGTATTCTTTTATAACTTTTTGCTTTAGTGATTTTTGAGTATATTTTATGGCGTAGAAATAGAAAGAAATTCTATGTTCAATTGGCAATATATTGTTAATAAGTATTGTTGAGATTGTGAATATTTTGAATAAGTGAAGAAAAAGGGTAGATGAAGGGTAGACGAAGGGCGCGCCATGTTACTAAGATGCCTGTTCAAAATTGGTGCGGCCCTCGTCTGACTGTAAAATTTTGGCGCGCCCGTAGTCATTCCCTTTTAATAACCCTTCCCAACTCTCTCTTTCTGCAACTGGATTCAATGTCTAATTCTATCAAAGTGTTTAATTCACTCAAAGTTTGTAACTTTACTCTTTCTGTATTCTTGTCTTTTTAAAAAAGATTACTTTACTCAGGCGAATACCTTTTTTTTCTTCATAAAATTTTCTAGTTATGTACCAATGTCAAAAAAAAACAGTTTTTCTCTATTATATACAGAATTTTTTATCAATGAATTGGCGTGAAAGTGAGGACATTTTATTTTCATCATGCGCAGAATCCTCCCTTTTTTTAATCTCCTTTTATGTTTCATGAAAAAGAAAAAAAGGAACCATTTTATTTACAAGTTCCTTTTTCGTTTATATACTTAACTATTTATATATGTATATATATATTTCACACACCAATGTGACCTCAAACTTGGAGGTGGAAGGGGGGATCATTAAGTTAAAATGAGGGCAATATAAGAATTTAGGTCATTCTTTACTGAGTGATTTGGATGTTGGGTTTTTTATACAATGCCCAATCATACACCTAATTACTATTAAAGTTGCTGCTAAAGAGTGGAAAATAGGTGAAGCTGTACAGGAGTATAGAGAAGTGCTAAAAGAAAAGCCATTAGCGGAAACATTATTTAGCATGGTAACTGATCTCCAAAAAATACTCCAGGAGAGAAAACCATTGCAGTACAGTATCAAATCGGAAATCAGTAAAATAAAAGTAAGCAGAAACAATAATATAAAACAAATGTCACTTGATAAGATAATAGCATTGAAAGGAAGGCTAATCTAAAAAAAAACGTCTTTTTAGGATTTTCAAAAAACCATGGAAATCGAACAACAGGTATTGTTGCCTATATCATGCAATTCATATTGAGCGATACTAACGCGTCGCTTTAGTTCAAATTAGGTTCTGGTGATGTTCCCCAAAAAAATCCAGATAAAAAATTTCACTCCTGGTTCAAGTGTTTCTTCTGGAGTAAGCTAGTTTTTTTTATTGCACGTTATAGCAAGAAAAGAAGCTCATGTCAATTTATCTTTTATTTTTAGAGTGGACGAAAAGAGCACCACGAAGAACCAAGTAAGATTTTTCTTTCATCACAACTAGTAGTAGCACCGATAATGATTGACTTTTTTTTTCGTTACCTGTATTAGTAATTAATATACGAAAAGATAAGAAACAATACAGATTTATATCAGTAATGAAACCATCGATATCAATGAACAAACCTAGCCTGGGATCATCCGATCAAGACACCTTGATGGACATTGTTGAAATTAAAGTTAACGATATTTCTCTTACACTAGTTAGCGAAAGCACACTAGATTATTATAACAAGAATATCGATGAGCAAGAAGTAAATGCATGCCTCGGTGATTTACCGAAGTCTAGAGTTTTTTTAGAACCAGCCCTTGGACAGGAGCTTGAAAACCTGTCTTCGTGGCTGTAGACCCAAAAACTCGATCTCACGATCTGAACCCACTCCTGCTCTTAATGAAAACACTCCCTTTTGCGAGCATGTGATACCTTTAACAAAGTACTGGAATGCCCTATATCAACTTTTGCGATTTCAATGGTAAGTAATGTCACGTTAATTGTTTACATGCATATTTTTTTAACTACTACTTCCTTTTATGCAGGGCAGAAAAAAGTACTGACGCAAACAAGTTTATTGGTATATGCATGCCTGGTGAAAGACCAATGCCAAAGAAGTTGGCCGATGGAATTGGTAACGGTGTCTTGGATAACAAAGAAAGATTGATTGTTGAATCATCCGGGTAAGGGACGATAAATACTATGACTTCTTATATTATGCCGTACACAAATCTTACTGAAATTGATAATTATTAGTGAAACTGATGATGGTCACACTATCGAAGACACTTTGGAAATTGTTGAATACAGCATTCAGTGTCTTAAAATGGACATGTTCTCTAACAAGTTGGCTTCATTTTCAACTTTTCAAAAACCAAAAGTACTCGGTTTATATTACGTTGGTGACAAGTTGTCTTTGACAAGTACAAGCATCTTAAATAATGGCCGATATTCGCACGTATTATTACGATCCACCATAATCCCCCGTGTGATATTTGGCTATTTTGATAAGAGTAGAAAATAAAAACAGACAAGGTATAAATCCTTTGAGACTTTGTTATATATCTTTAATAATAATTTGAAAACTAGAATAAAGCTATCCCTTTAAAATAATATTTACAACCCGTATTTATATGATTTCTATTTTATGAGTTATAAGGCTTAGTTAATGGAATGATGTAGATGATTGATAGTAAAGCCGAGTACTTGATATTAGTCATTAATATTGAGAAGGTTACTATAGCTACTGTTCTGAAGTATATTGGGCTTAGCCCATGATACTCTCTTTTATTCTTTAATTTAAGTTGACGAGGTGCAGGACATCGTTATGCGATTTTATCAGTTTCCTTTTTAGAATTGAGTTCTGTTCACGTCTGTATTTTAAATATTTTAAATATGATTTCTTATTTCATCTGGGATAAAGAGATGATGGTCTTATAATACAGCACCCCGTACCTAGCACGACCGGTATAATTGGATAAAAGTTTTTGAGTTAGTAATAAAAATGAACGTAAGTTGTAATGAGAAATGAATATGAGATTGAAGATAGATTTGTTAACCATTACCATACCCGTTATTTATTATACATACATAGACCATTCTTGAAGAACAAGAAACTTTGACAAGTACTCTTGTTACTGACTAGGTAATATGAGTCAAGAACTCAAGTGATAAATCTTGGATTGTATAAGTCTTCGAAGTATAAAATGCTGATCAAGCTTGATAAATGGATCTTTTTTTTCTTCACTTTATCAAGCTTTCACACTTTATTGTGTCAATCCTGACCTAAAGAAAAATCCCATATAATAACGCTTCAAAGAAAAACAATAGCGGGTGCGAAATTGAAGTTTTTCTGTGTGCAAGTAACAAAAATTTGACATGATTTTTTTTACGTACTTCACCATCATCATTTTACTTTCTGATACATAAAAGAGAATTGTTACAAACACTCTATTTTTTGCTCTTATGGATATATAACAAATAAATAAAAAGTTTATTGATCACAAATTTTTTAAGCCCATGTTTAAACTGTAATAACAGTATTCTCAGCATTAATACTACTTATTTTATAACTACTCATTTATGTAATATTGAGTATATACATTTTTTGTTTGTCAATGTCTTCATAATGTACTACAGCTCACGCTTGTGTACATAGCGTTATTCATAAAAAAATTAGTCATTTATACGTAAACATTTTCAAGATATACGTATAATATATTTATTATAACTGTAGTAGGTGGGGGGTGTATACCACATAATTATATCAAATTGTTACCTAATATAGTATGTTTTTGAAGCATGAAAAATTCTTCATAGCAATAAAATAAAATAAAAAGTATAGAATATATGAATGTTGTGATATCATGGAAACGAATATTAATTTAATTTGTTTTAAGTTCTTTTTTATAAGATTATTATGTTACAGAATAAAAATAGGCATCGTAAAAATGGTAAAAGTGAAAAAGAAAAAAAGTTGGGAGAAGGTCAACGAATTGAAAGAAAAAAAAATGTACAAAATAAAAAGAAATGGTCGATATTATGAAATGAAAGTGATGAATTAAAAAAAATGAATGTAGTAAGTATATTAATGTGTGTTAATGTGTAAATATTATATATATCTATATGAATCTAACCAACTTTCTCCCAAGATCCTTCTTTCCTTTGTCCAGTTGAAAGATTCTTTATATGTATATGTTTATACAATAGAATCTTCCAAAGTTCGAACCAAATTATCACGATCAATAACAGTTTCAGCATCCATATATCCCAAAATATCAGAGATATCATGGCTTTGACATCCTCGAATACGTCCAATTTCAACACTGGAATAATTGACAATACCTTTACCAACGTCAATTTCTTCCACTACATGTCCATTTCCATCTTTACGTTGATAAACAATCATTACAGCTTGATTTGCAACGAAATTTTTTTCTACTTCAACAATGCCTGCAGCAAATAAACTAGAGCGTTGTTTTTTTGACAATATGGCTTTCATAGCACCTTCATCAATATAAATACGTCCAGCAGTATGTAATCCATGTTTGATCCACCATTTACGATCATAAAGTAAATTATCCTTGGCAGTAAAAAGGGTATGAAGGGGTAAACCTCTTGCAAGTAAATCATCACCTGTAACCACAGGAAGCTCATGTGGTGTTATTAATGTTCCATTATCATCTGCTTCAATAATTTTCAGCATATTTTCTGGTTTAGCGCCATGTGTAATAACGGTACGTACACCAACAGCAGTGGCAAGATCGGCTGCAACCAATTTTGTAGACATACCACCAGTACCTAATGAAGATCCACGCGATGCCACACAAACTAAATGATATATATATATAAATATATAAGTAAATTTCCTGTCCCTGCTTCTATCATTTAAAAATTATCGTTCCTCAACACCCTTATACGACAATTTTTTTTTTGAATTCATTACCTTGTTCTTGTAATGCTTGAATATCATGACAAACAGATACATTCTTTGCATCTGGATTGGTTCGAGGATTATCAGTATATAAACAATCAACATCAGTTAACAAAAATAAGTAATCCGCTTTAAGCATTCCAGCAGTAATAGCAGATAAAGTATCATTATCACCAAATCGAATTTCCTATTTTATTAAAAGATTATAATTTAGTGAATCATTAAAGAGAAAAAAAAGAGCCTCATTTTTTTTTTTTTTTTTTACCTGTGGACAAATGGTATCATTTTCATTTACAATAGGAACTACACCTAATTCCAAAATTTCTTCTAAGCAACTAACTGCATTAAGGTATTGTGCTCTCTAATTATAAAATTATTAGCATTTTTTATGTACAACCATGGGGATAGATAAACAATTCATTCTTTTTTTTTTTTACCTCAGATAAATCATTTTTAGTTAATAATACTTGAGCAATAGGTTGATTAAATTGACCGAATAAATCATCATAAAGTCGAATTAATCGTCCTTGACCTACTGCTGATATGGCCTAAAATTATATATATATGTATACTTTAATTTTCGTATTTTATGAAACAAAAAAACAAAGGGAAGGGGGGAGGAGCAGAAGAAGAGAGTAGTACCTGAAGTGTAGAAACTTTTGTAGGTCTATCATCAATATTAAGTCGTCGAAGACCTGTTGCAACAGCAGCACTAGATACTAACACTACACGGTGACCTTGTGACTTTAATTTTAAAACTAATTCAACAAGGGAAGACAAGTTTGACAACATGGGATAATGAGTTTTTTCATCGCAAATAGTTGTAGTACCAACTTTGATAACGATGGTTAATGAAGATTGTGAAGGACGATGACTATTTTGGTGGTTGTGGTAAATCATTGAACAAAGGACCAAAAAAAAAAAAGGTATAGAGTGAGAGAGAGACAAAGAGAAAGTACAAACAAAAAAAAAGGGGGGAAAAAATGAAACAACTCAAGAAATTGACATATTATTATCTCCCAATGAGTCACCCTAAAAAACCCCCCCAAAAGCCACTTACTGATCAAGGGCGGGTACAATCCATGTTTTTTCCCCGTAAACTCGGGCATCTAAAGAGGTGAACAATGCATTCAAATTCATTTTTAAAAGTCAGTGGAGCTGTCAAGCACGCTAATTGGGTGATTTAAGCTTGGGGGATACAGATCGTTTTCTTTTACCTTGGGGATAAGTAAAAATAAAGGGTTCTACAAGTAAAAACAAGGGTTAAACTAATCCATGTCCAAAGATCCATATAAAATAAAGAAAATTCTAGTTGTCATTTCTATTTCTTTCTTAATAATAACTAAAATAAACAATAATGAACTTTAAAATCTTGACCTCTTTGTTTTTGGTTGTTTGCATTGCCGTTATTGCTCATGCTCAAGGTAAATTTTTTTTCTTAAAAAAATAATTTGCATGAATTATATTTGTATTAAACAAAAAAAAAATCTTTTTGATTTTTCATATCCGATATTCATTTTGCAGTTCCGGCTTTAACATCTTTGCACTCAAAGTAAGTATATATTTTTTTACCAACAAAAAATCGATTTAAACTAAATTTCTTTTCTTTTTTCTGAAAGGTATACGTCTTTCGTAGACCATTCCCAAACACGATATGCTAGTTCTGCAAGTTCTGCTATAAGTCGTATCTCTTCTGAAATCAACAGATCTTCAAGTGAATCAGTAGCTTCTTCATCATCAGCTGCTCAACAAAGTGACTCTTCTTCTGTTGCTGCTAACCCTACTTCAACTGATGGAGGTGCTGCTGCTGGTCAAACAAATACTGCTCCTGCTGCTTCTAATAATAATGGAAATGGAAATGGAAATGGAGGACAAACGGGTGATGGAGGTCAAGCTACTGCTGCAGCTGGAGGTTCTTCAGCTGGTATGTCCATTTTCTCTGGTTTGAACAATGTTATCCTTATTCAAGCCGTTGCTTGGTCTACTCTTTTTGTAGTTAGCTTTGTTGCCATGTTCATGTAAACAAAAAAAAAACGTACAAACTATTTTAATATTTACCTTTTTTTTCTAATATATATATAATAAATCATTTGATTTTCAATACATATTATTTTTATTCTTTCTATTCTGTTACTATATATTATTTCATTACGAGAAGAGGAAGGGAAAAAAAAGTAAAGTCTTTAGGCAACGATGAAGGAATACTGAAGTCGTGTTGCAGATAGATGCCGGATGACAGCCAGCAGCATTCAACAAGAACCAGTATCGTCGTTTTGTTTACAATGGATAATTATATTTTTTGACTTAATAATGACTTACATTATGTTTACCTGATTCTATGTATCTGATCCTTGTCATTGACATTACATGGGATGTCTATTTCGACATGTATCACGCAATTCTTTTTGACAGGGTGTCTTTTTACGACACATGCTTCAACATTGTTCTATTGGTGGGCTAATCTCTGGAGAGTAAGTAGGAAGATACACATATTTATAGACCCTCAATACTCAATATATTTCTTTATGTTTTCATGTGTGTGAATGGGGTACCGTACATTATATATAACTATAGAGTGACCTTTCATATAGGTGGATGTTTATTTATTTCATCAAGGTTCACTTTTGAGAAACTAATTTAATGGCCTGAATTTATATATCCATTAGCTTTTCTCTTCTTTGCAGGTCTTGGTTTTTTTTTACGGCAACCGTAACCAAACATGCTGCTGAGGCAGCACCCAATATAGACGTTGTATTTTCTCTCGTTGTAGTAGACGGGGGTAACAATAGTGTGAGTGCCCTTTTTGGACCAAGCCCTTGAACGTTTTAGATTAATGTCAAAAGCAGATTCGTTAGGAAACACGCAATTCATCAGAATTTTTCATACCTGTGTTTTCTCATTTGCAAAGCCAGTTGCTATCGTTCATCAATCTTTGCGGATGTGATATCAAGCACAGTAAATACTTGATATACAAAAATCGATAAAATAAGCGATCAGACATGCTGACTATTAAAAAAAAAGGGTTTTGAAGATGTATAACGTTACACGTAATTGTTATCTAGATTCTTTTCTTAATAAAAAAGAATAACATGAAATAGATCTTGAAAAACTTATAGTTAAAAAAGCAAAAAACAATTATGTATATTTAAGTGTTTTATTATTTATGAAGTAGAAAAAAAAAGAATAACGAGTGGAAGGAGTTGACATTATTTATTTGCGTTTCAAAAATAACTTTAGAATGTCAAGAAGGGTCATTCTGTCACATAAAAAATTGGGTTGTTATGGAGAGAGCTTGTTCTTTCTTGGATTCGTTGACTTGACAATAAATTATACAGGGACTATATCGATCTCATAAAATCTTTCTTTTACGTACTAAAGAAGGATAATAGTAAGAGAAAGAGAGAGATATTTAACAGGGGTTGTTTAATAATAACCATGGTATAGAATAGATTATTACTGCTTTTTTTTAACACAATAGAATTATATTTAATTCTGGAAAAGTTCCGACAATATAACATACATAAAGGATTTTTTTGATGAGATGTATCATAAGATGGAGTATATATATAATAAGATACTATATATAAGCACCACACGTGGAATCTGCCATCTCATTTTCATTTTCTCCTGACATAAAAAAAAAAAATCTTTTCTTTTTCTTTTTTCCACTTCTTTTTTTTCCCTAGTTATATATCATATACATATAGCTACTTAGATACGATTTAAGTTTCTACCCTTTTCCTTTATAAAATCCTCCATGTCGTTTCCTTCACCTATTCCTACAGTGGATACTATAGAAAGTAGTGCCAGGTCATTCCGAAGTCGCCGATCTTTACAATCGATAGCAACTTCCGCTATTCCTCCTCCTGTTCATTTCAGTTCCTTACGTATTCCAGAAGAACAGTTACAAGCTATAAAAAATAAACGTGTTCGTCAGTTTTATGAAGTAAGTTGTTTTCCTTTTTATAGATTCCACGTTTATTCTCGTTAAATCTAAATCACTGTTTTATTTTTTAAGCATCAAAATGAAATGATTGATCGTTTCATGGAAGTGGATCAAGTTGTAGAAGCACTTAGACAAGGAGAAGACCCTGAAGAATATATTCATCATCGACAAGAACTAGAAGAACAACAAGCTTATGGAGCTACACAACATCCTGGTCGTAGACGTAGTACTAGTAGTAGTAGTATGAATAACAATCGATTTATTCCTTCTGTGCTGGAAGATGAAGAAGCTACTGTCAATCAACCATTAATTGAACGACCTAAAAATCCTGGTGTATACAAGAAAAAAAAGGATGGAACAAGTCAATGGGTGATTCAGTTGGCTATCAATTTATCATTTGTTGCTAATTTTATTCTTTTCGGAAGCAAGTTTATATTAGCTATTTATGCCGGTTCAATGGCAATTCTAGCTTCTGCTTTTGAAAGTTTCTTGGATCTGTTAAGTAACGCTATTATTTTCTTTACTGTAAGAATTATGAAAAAACAAGATTATTACAAGTATCCTGTTGGAAAGGTTAGTAAAATTGTTATATTTATAAATATTACAGTAGTGGTTAAATTATTATTATTATTATTAGTCACGGATGGAACCTCTTGGTATTATTGTATTTGCAGTAATCATTACAACTTCATTTTCTCAAGTATTATTAACATCCATTCAACGCTTAACGGATCCTGAAAAGAATGCTGAACCCATTGATTTAAGTGTTACTGGTATTATAATTCTTATTGTTAATATCATTATCAAAGGAGCTTTATGGTTTTGGTGTTGGACAATTAAAGATAGTTCAAGTGTTCAAGCTCTTGCACAAGATCATGAGAATGATGTTGTTTTTAATATTGCAAGTACGATCTTTCCTGTTCTCGGTATGTTTATTATTATTAGTAATACGAGAAAAAGGAGGCGGACGAGTGAGCGAGAGAGACATACAAAGATGAAGCAAAAAAAGGGGGAATGAGAATTATGTACTCTTTTTTTTAAAAAAATACTTATTTATCCCTTTAAAATAGCTGTATGGGCAAAATTACCTTGGTTAGATCCTGTGGGCGCCATTTTATTATCAATTTATATTATTTATGAATGGATGGTGCTTTTATTAGGTAAATTCAATTGTTTATTATGTCAAATACTAGACACTAAATATCTTAATTTTCAACCTTCTTTAGATAATATTCAACGACTAACAGGACATGCTGCCAGTACAGATGATTTAAAACAATTGACATATATGGCTTATAGATTTTCTCATAAGATAACTGCTGTTGATACGGTAAAATTGTTCAACTTTCTCTCTATGTGTGTTTATGTGCGGACAAGTGTATAAAGATGAAAATGGCAATGGGGGGAACCATATGTTTTTTAGTATCTCAAAATCAAAGATGTTATTTTTTTTATACAGGTTCGAGCATATTATGTTGGTGATCGACTTTTAGTTGAAGTAGATATTGTTTTACCACCTGATTGTCCTTTACGTGAAGCACATGATGTTGGAGAAGCATTACAAGATGCATTAGAAATGATGAGTAATGTTGAAAGAGCTTTTGTACATTTGGATTATACAGGTGTACATGAAATTGAACATCGGTAAGAAACATAGACACATACACGCAAATGAAAAAATATATAATTCAATTCTTCTTATTATTATTGATAGAAAATGTACGACTCATATCGAATAATCCATATAAAAGAAAAAGGTGGTTATTTTATTATTATTATTATTATTATAATTATTATTATTATTTTCTTTTCTTACCTCAGTTATGTTGATGGCTACCCCTTTCAACATATATTGTAGATAAACACTATATGATATTTATATATACATTATTAAAAAAGTTATCCCAAGCATAATATAACTATTTCATATTTTGTTTTTTTCCTTCAATCTTTTTCGATAAACTGTGGTTTGATAATAATTTAAAACGTTTCCTCACAATAAAAAGTCTTTTTTTAATAAATAAAAAAGCACCATGCATAATTGTGTTTGTAGTACAATAAAACAAAATAACAATAAGATCATCCGCAGAGAAAAACTTCTTGGCATATATATTACATATATTTATCTATCATGTTCTTTTTTTTTAATGATTTGCATTGGAAATAAGTTATTTGCCAAGTAACAACCGTTTTCATGTAACCACCTTTTTTTTTTTTTTTTCAAAAATTGACTATTTTAGACTAGTAAATATATTTTTATGATCTTCATTAAATAAATCTAATGTCATACATATTTCAAAGTAATTTTTCCTTTCTTTTTTTGTGTAACACGTTTCTTTTTTTGTTTGGAATCAACCAACTTCTTCTAATGTTCTCCCCTCTTTGTATCGCCAAGACAATAAAGAAGTTTCCATAGTGATTTTTTTTTTTTGGTTCATTTTATATTCAAGCATGCAGCTCCGACATGAAAGACTCAAAATGAATCTTGGCATAAAAATGAAAAAAAAGCGATGGGATTAACTCTTTTTTTTACTACGCTTTCAAGTCTCCCCAAAAGCGGGGTTGCAACTAATCAGCTGAAACCATTTGGGTTTTCTTTGGTTCTTATTCTCTCTCCCAACTTCTTTTCTTTTCTTTTCTTTTTTTTTTAACTAAAAAAGAAATTAATAATGGCAACACTTAACGCATTTACTCTTCAAAAAAGATATCCTTCATTACAAGTGAATGATATTAATGCACTTATTGACCAATTCAAGTAGGTTTCAATTAACCAAAACGAACTACGATGAACGTTTTCCTTGCGGAGATATATATATATATATATATAAACGCGTTTCTTTATCAAAACTAACATATTATTATTTTTATTATTTTATATAGTGCTTGTGATTTAGACGGTGATGGCTATTTAGACCAACGTGAAATTCAAAAGGCATGTCAAGATACTGGATATAGTGATAGTTATGATGAAATTCGTGCAACTTTGAAGGACGTTAGTACAAGTGCTACTAGTAAAATTGACGCTGAAGAATTTGTTGATGTATGTATAAATATCTATATATTAAATATTAATATTCATTTATAACTCGAGAAAAGGAAAAAGGTCTGTGCGTGAAATAATAGAGGGAAAGGAAAAAAGGGGGATATTATTAATGCATATGAGGATAAAATTAGGGGGAGGAGGAAGAAGAGGGAATAGTAGTTATTTTGGATTTTAGGAAATAACATCATAATAAGAAAAAAGTGAAAATATTAAACTTGTTCGTTTCTTGATCATAAACATTTATTAGCTTGCAGCACGTCTTAAAGAAGGTCGTAATAAGAATGCTTTTAATGTTCAACAACATAAAATTAAAGTTCATGGTACAAATGCTGGTACAACTCATACAATTAATGAAGATGAACGGACCGAATTTACCCGTCATATCAATAGCGTAATGGCTGGTGATGCTCATATTGGACATCGTCTCCCAATCCCAACTAATACAATGCAATTGTTTGATGAATGTAGAGGTATGTTAATTATTCAAAGAATATAAATGATTAACCCACTAAAAGGATGAAAAAAATTGACTAATAATAACAATACTAATATGATGATTATATATATATATATTTATATAGATGGTTTAATCCTTTCCAAACTCATTAATGATGCTGTACCAGATACAATCGATGAACGTGTATTGAACGTATCCAAAAAAATCAACAATTTCCAAATGGTTGAAAATAATAATATTGTCATCAATTCTGCCAAGGCTATTGGTTGCTCTGTTGTTAATATTGGTCCACAAGATATCATTGAAGCTCGTGAACATTTGATTCTTGGTTTAATTTGGCAAATTATCAAACGTGGTTTGCTTAGTAAAATTGATATCAAGTTACATCCTGAATTATATCGATTACTTGAAGAAGATGAAACATTGGATGAATTCTTGAAACTTCCACCTGATCAGATTTTGCTTCGTTGGTTCAATTATCATTTGAAAGCTGCTAATTGGGATCGAAGGTAAATTATATATATTATTGTGTGTGTGTATGTGTATATATGTATGCTAATATGGGACTTTGATGGGGTTTTTTTTTGGTTGGATAGGGTCAAGAACTTTAGTAAGGATGTTTGTGATGGTGAAAACTATACTATTTTGTTAAACCAATTGAAACCTGAAATTTGTTCTCGTGCTCCATTACAAGAACGAGATGTGTTACGTCGTGCTGAAATGGTTCTTGATAATGCTGAAGCCATTCAATGTCGTAAATATTTGACACCTACTGCCTTGGTTGCTGGTAATCCCAAGCTTAACTTGGCTTTTGTTGCTCATCTTTTCAATACCCATCCTGGTCTTGATCCCTTGACTGAAGAAGAAGCACCTGAAATTGAACCTTTTGATGCTGAAGGTGAACGTGAAGCTCGTATGTTCACCTTGTGGTTGAACTCTTTGAATGTTGAACCTGGCGTTTACAACTTGTTTGAAGATCTTAAGGATGGTCTTGTTCTTTTACAAGCTTTTGATAAGATAGTACCTGGTATCGTCAATTGGCGTATGGTAGGCAAAAAGCAACCTTTGTCTCGATTTAAGGCAATTGAAAATGCCAATTATGCTGTTCATTTGGGTCAAGAACGACGATTCTCATTGGTCGGTATTCAAGGTGCTGATATTGTTGATGGTACCAAGACCTTGACATTGGGTTTGGTTTGGCAATTGATGCGTGAAAATATTGTGCATACTTTACAATCACTTAATAAAGGTGGTAGATCTGTCACAGATCAAGATATGGTTCGTTGGGCTAATGAAATGGCACAAAAGGGTGGTAAGACAAGTCGTATGCAATCTTTCCGTGATAGTTCATTACGTACTGGTGTCTTTTTCCTTGATGTTCTTAATGGTCTTAAGCCTGGTTATGTTGATTATTCTCTTGTTACACCTGGCAGAACTGGTAAAGTTACTTTTTTTTTATGGTAGGATGGTTATAAAAATTATTGTTATTCTAATCATATTCTACTATCAAAAAAACAAATAAATAGATGACGATGCATTCCTTAATGCAAAATTAGCTATTTCTATTGCACGTAAATTAGGTGCTACTATTTTCTTAGTACCAGAAGATATTGTAAGTCTTTTTTTTTTTTTGATAGTAATTTTGAATTAAAAAATCTAATCTTTTTATATTATTTTTTTAAAATAGGTTGAAGTTCGAAGTAAGATGGTAAGTTTTGGATATTAAGAAAAAAAAAGTTTCGAAATATCAAACGATATACTAAATATTTATATTTTATATTTTATTATAGAACTTGACATTTATTGGTTCCCTCATGTGTGTCGCACGATCTCAAGGAGTATAAATAATATTATCATTGTAGTAGGATAGATATAGTAATAATAATAAAAATGTACATTTATATTTGCAGAGTAATATAAAGTGGTAATATGGAGGGTTTGAAAAGATACTTTTATTATGTACATCTTCTCTCCACTCTCCCACTTTTACGTACTCTTCATCTTTTTTCTTTTTTCATCCCTTTCTTTTTCTCTTTCACCCCTTTGAATATATATATCATATAAATTAAAAATATATAACAATAGTATTGGTTAACGGTGGTTTTAAAGTTTATACTTATTTATATTTGTAAATGTGTACGTACAAGTTATTTAATCAAACTGATTTACGTTCTTTTGAAGGGATAAAAATGTATTTTCTTGTATGAAGTTAAAAAAAGCCCAACGCATATAATGAAGGGTTTTTTTTAAGATTCAAAAAGTTATGAATTTATTGACGGCCCCGAATTTTTGGCCCTGGTACCAAAGTGGGGTGCGGATACCGTAGAAGCGAATCAGAGAAGAAGTTGATAAAATAAAAATCAGTTGCTATGCCTGGAGCCTATACTTGGTATTAGAGAGTGAAAAGGTTGTGGTTGCCTGCATTACGCATTATAAAATATCTTTTGTTCCAAGTGTTTCATCTTTCCCACCGCTATTTTGTTCACGCCATTTAACTCCATTCATCTACATTCAACTACATTAAACCATATTCAAGTGCATTGAATAATTTTGTTTTTTTTTTTTCACAATGGAGGGAAATTTCAACTACGAAAAAAGAGGTCGACCTTCCGGTCAAAAGAATGCTCAAGGCGACAACGCTGGACGTCCTAAAAAAGTGGATAGCAAACAAAAAAAAATATCATTTACCTCTGTTAACACGACTGTCAATAATAATGAGAATAATAATCCATTATCATGAAGCTCATCTATGAATAGTACAGCAACGCCTGTACAGGAAGAACCAACATCATTATTAGCGGAGGATGATAATGTACCTACCGCTTGGTTATTTTTTTTTTGACGCCATGGTTCCTTCAGCCGAAGAAGATCAATGTAATGTATCTGATGAAGATGATATTCTTGATGAGAATAATTGTAGTAATGAAGATGAAGGCGAGGATATCAATAGACAAGAAGGCACAGAAGATATCATTGACACTACATCCCAAGCAGCCCACCATCAATATCCAAATACGTAATACTACAGAAGAAAATATAAATGAATCAAACAACACATCAAATGATAACGCGACACAAATAGCTGGTGTAATTCCAAAAATATCTCTCTGATGTCCAAAGACGCATTGTTAGTGAGAAAAATCCAGCAGAATACAGTAGGGGAACGTTTTGGGTACGACCAGAAAATCCATACGTACTTTGCTTTACTTGATGATCTGAATCCAAATGGTCTTTATTATCCACGTATTTTTCTTTGGCTTCCTCATTTACTACTTGAGAAACTTGGAAGAACTTTGAAATGCCCTACGTGTAATTCTGATCTCAAGTCAAAAGGATATACAGATAAACCAAGTCGAGTAGTGGACATTACTGAGTACGTATGTAAGCGTTCTAAAATTTCACATAACAATGCAAAGAAGTTTGTTTTGTTATATTATGCCTTTTATTAACTGTTTTTATTTAATTCAAGTTGTTTGTATATTATGGCGTCACGCTATGATTGCAAAAATGAAAAGTGTTCATTTACGTCAGTTGCCCAACAATGAAAATATTTTTCGCCAACTCCCCAAGTTTCTCCAGTGCCAGTATCCTGGATATATGACACATAGAAGTGAAGTATCGAAAACAGTCGGTGATCTTTTGTGACCTTGTATGCAAAATTCAGTTGTTCCAAAACGATTTTAAAAAATACTACGTGAACTTCACAAGCTTTAACATGCTTTAACATGCCAGATCAGAATTCCAGTATCTTAATGCAGCAGTATTTCGAATTGAGAATCTAACAATTGATCAATAATTTATCTCAAATAACAGCAATGTATTACATTCTTTCTCTTATTTCAACGATAAAAATAGATATGATGGATATATACCTTCACCCCAGTATTTTCGTTCTTTTTACATCAGCTACACCGAAGAAATTCGACATTTACTTGACAAACAAATGATGGTTCTTGACGCAAAGTATCTTAAGGGCGATCATTCCTTCAGAATCATTAAACTGATTGGAAAAGTTGATGGTGCACCAATGTTTACAGCATTATATACCATTCTTAACGAATATGAAGAAGTACGATTGCAATTTCTTGTGCCAACAAAATCACTTTTCCATTTGAAATATGTTTTCAATGCTGTACGACGCTCACTCAATTTCTATGGTTATGGTCAACCAGAAATTGTTTTTTACAGATAATGTAAGAGGTGACAAAAACATTTTGGAAGACGTTTTTCCTTCATTAAATGAAGCTCTCCAACCTGTAAAAAACCCTGAACTGGGTAAAGTCGTGGATCATAGCCAGTATCCAAAGTAGACAATCCCTGGAAACAGTGTAGAATTCGTTGTATAAACGAAGCTGATAAAATAGCTTTTGCCGCTAAAGAATTGCTTAATCTCACCAAAGTACCCACCTTCAGAACTTCAAAACCCACACAGTCCAAACATATAGTAGTTGGTTTTGATTGTGAATGGCCCACCGACCCTACCACTCATGCACTGGGAAAGCTTGCTACAATACAAATTACCTACAACAGTATTTTTGATATTTATTATGTTCACGATTTGGATGTGCTACCTCAACTATTGATAGATGCTTTATCAAATTCAAATATTATCAAAATTGGACGTGCTATATAAGGTGATTTGAATAAGATCGAGCGCGACTTTGCACATGTTTCTGGTTACTTGTGTTGGGGGATATGATATTGCAAGATTTTGCAAAGAACAAGGAGCAATTAATACTCAAAGAATAAGCTTATTTGAAATTTGCGCCTGGGTTTTGAAACAGTTTTTACCAAAAGATAGTAATGTTCGACTCAGTGATTTGAATGCTATGGAATTATCAGACACGCAAAAGGAATATGCTGCATTGGATGCTTGGGCTGGTCTACAAATTTATCACAAATTAAAACGGAATGAAGTAATAGGAAAGCGTATATTGAGACCAGTAAATGAAGGTATATATAGCATTGTAATATATAAGCTTATATCAAAGTTGGTATACTTTATATTAGTTCTATTCTAATATATATTCACTCACTTGAATAGGTACATCTATATCTTATCATCCTTGGTCTATGGTTCAGGCCGCTGCTTATGGAGAAATCAGCTGTCAGCGTGATAAATTCAGTAATTAAAAGTTAACAAAGGCTCAAGTTATAATCACCATAAAACAGGTTTTGATACCAAATGCAGTGGATAGGGATGGTAAATCTCTTTCTGAATATGGTCAAGTTCCTTTTGAAATAGTCACTAGATTATGTGATATATATACATCATATCCTGTTGAAATCCAAAGCAACAGTCAAAACGTTGCTGATGAAACTGGCAGCAGTGAGCAATAAAATATTGATATATCTACAGCAGGTGTGTGTTGTATAATTAATTGACACATTTTTATGCTTATTTTTATGCTAACTCGCTTAAATATACTTCAACTAGAAGTGTTCGAAAGTGAGCAAACTAATAATAACGATAATGTTATACCACCAGATGATGATTACAACAGTAATGATAATATTACTTCGATTCTCCAGAATAACGAACTGGCATCTCATAATCAAAATCCAAGAGCATCACAAATAGAGGAGGAAAGTAGGGAAATTGGAAATCAACAATTTTCCTCTCTTCCTGAATAGTTACTATCTGGAGAACCCATTCGCTCAAGAGTACTTGAGGATAATTTTTCATCCAATGGATCAAATCAAAGTACCTTGAAGACACAGTCTTGCAAATGATTTTTCAAGAAAGCTATGAGATGCGCTTTTTGTTGTTGATGAAGAAGATAAAGACAAGGTTGAGGATATTTTGGCGCAGAATCAAATAACGTGGGATGAAAAGCTATTAAAAAATCCGGGATGGATATTCCATCATGTAAAATGTAAGCAATTACTGGTGGTAACAGCTTCATTTGTTATTTGTATATAATTAATAATAATATAGCAATGATATCACGCATTAATTTCGTTAGGTACTGTTCTCCCATCTGAAATCTTATATAGAGATTAATTGGATATATTATGATATAAAATTTTTAATGTAATTAAAAAATCTATAAATAAAAGTTTAATAAAATAATAAATTTTAATTATCTCGATCTCTAGAAATTGAATCGATTATCTTATTCCTAGTGAAAAGAAGGTGTCTAAGAAAATATCAAAGATTTTTTTGAAGGTGTTCTGGACTTTATGTAATAAACCCTAAACAACTAGTAAGTTGTTATTAAGACTTAGTTGAATATCTAAAAGATATCAACTTGTCTCCCAACACTCATTTTGTAATCATGGTAACTGCAGTGTTCTTAGACTCAACAGGTAAAACTCAACTTTCTCTTTTTTTTTATTCATATTACTTATTTTATTTACCCCTCCCCTTAGATTTGAATGATTACATTGTTAGAAACAGAATGCCAGCTTTTGAAGGATTTATTAACAAATATCATGAAAAACTAACAGAATATTCAATATACACTACTGCCATGTCTACTGATTCTTATTACATATTATGGCGTTCATCATTTGTAATGAAATTACAAAATTTAAGACCTAAATTACAGTTAAAGTAGGTTCTTTTTCTTTATTTTTATTCATAAAAGAAGACAGGATAGTTATTAAACTTTAGTTTCTGTGATCACGTAGACCTATAAAGTATCAAAAACAAGCATGGACTGCCAACTACACTGAACTAGCACGATTAGTAAGTTCAAGATTTTACTAGTTTATTATGTTATAATTTCTTTATGTTAACCATACTATAACTTTTTATTTTATTTTTTACTTTAGCGATCAGCTTCTCAAACTAGTACAATCCAAGCTTTAAACGTTTTGGAAGCATCAATACCACAAGCGGCCTCGTCTGTAATCACCACTTTCGCTAATACTAATCGACACCAAGCTCCCACAAATGTAGAACAAACTATACCCGAAGAACCAAAAAAAGATGATAGTGTATTTCCAGAAATTAATGCTGGAGACCGATTGATACAATTATTTTTACGTTATGTAAGAAATCCACACAAAAAAAAACCTTGCCTAGTTGGCAATGATTTCGAGTTTATGTTCTAACATATATCAAACCCCTTTAATTAATAGTCTAGCAGTCATGAATTAAACATGAATGAGCACGAATTTCTTACCCAAATGAGCACAAATAAAGGATCAATAGCTAATAGGTTACTTGCTTAAGCTGCACATAATATTTTGTTGGAATATGGATGGAATAACAATACAGATGTGAGTACGAAGTATGAGTTGAACAGGTCAATAGAGAATAAACATCTATTTAATGATTATAAAAAATTTATAGAATTTAAGAATTCTATAATATTTTATATACAAATAAAATAATTATATGCTAAGAGATTAAAATCAAGATACAAATATTTTTATTTGAAATATTAAAATAATAAAAAATATCAAAATTTATAAAATTTTGGATATTTTGACATTTATAGAATTTATGGAGCTTATGAAAACATCAATTTATAATATAAAGAAAAAGAAAAACAATTTGTTTTTATTTTTCACTACCACCTAAACTAATTTTAATTAATTATATATATTAAAAAACAAATAAAATTAATCGTTTTCTTGTTTTTAGAATCTTTATTAAAGATTCTGATGCAATGCATCCAAAAGAATTCTTTTATTTTAAATCTTTATTTTCATCACGTGAAAATTATAATTATAATCATAATTATTTTTCATGTGATAATCTAAAAATAAAAAAAAAATTATTTTAAGGCTCAATTGAACCATAGAAATATTAAATAGATTACAAAATAAACAAAATAATTTAGAATTTAAATTATTATTTATTTTTATATATTTTTATTTCTGAAAAACAAGATTTATATTATAAATATTTGTTTTTTAATATATATAATTAATTAAATTAGTTTAGGTGATAGTGAAAAATAAAAACAAATTGTTTTTCTTTTTCTTTATATTATAAATTGATGTTTTCATAGAATCCATAAATTCTATAAATGTCAAAATATCCAAAATTTTATAAATTTTGATATTTTTTATTATTTTAATATTTCAATGCCAAGAAAATCAAAAATATTTTATATTTTGATTTTAATCTCTTAGCATATAATTAATCTATTTGTCTATAAAAATATTATAGAACTCTTAAATTCTATAAATTTTTTGTAATCATTAAATTAGTATTTATTCTCCTTATAAATATAGGTGAAATTATATATGACTTCCCTATTAATTCTATAAGAGAGATAAACAATAACAATAAATATTTTTATGAACTATAAAATTTTTATAATCACTAGATTATCAAAAATTAATATGTTCATTTATAATTATTTAAATATTAAAGAAAAATAAAATCAACTAGATTTTCTTTTCACACAATGACAACATAAACAATAATAAATCCAAATATTAACGTGTTTTCCTATTTATTATTTAAATATTATCTATAAAAAACATCTAAAATCAATGATTTTTATGGTTTTTTAAGAAGAAAAATATATATATATATAATAAAACATACAAAATAATTAATTAACTATTATGTTTATTTATATATATTTAATCTTCTAGATATTTCTTATAATATCAAAAATTGTTTTTTATTTTTTTTTAAAAAAAATTATGATAATTATCATGTTTTTAAAATATATATAATAAAATTAATTTTATGTAAAAAGATAAAAATAAATTTATTTTTATTCTTTTTTGAGAGCTATGCTATCTGAATCTTATTTAAGATTCTAAAAACATAATTTGTATTACAAATAGATGCTTTTTATAGCTAATATTTAAATAATAAATAGGAAAACATATTAATGTTTGGATTTATTATTGTTTATGTTGTTATTGTGTGAAAAGAAAATTTAGTTGATTTTATTTTTCTTCAATATTTAAATAGTTATAAATGAACATATTAACTTTTGATAATCTAGTGATTATAAAAAGTTTACAGTTCATAAAAATATTTATTATTATTGTTTATCTCTCAATATGGAACTTTAACGCATAAATGCTAATTTCTTTAATACATTATTTTGATATTATATAGACTACTTCTTTCAAGTATCACAAATCTTATATCACCTACTTCATCAGAAGAAGTATTAAACATACTCTTACTAGTGAACAACTTCAAACAGTTAAAAATACTCTCATTCCTGAAATTCCTGGTATGTCTCAACATGCAGCTCAGTTGCTTGAAGAATTAATTCCGGCTAGGTATGATAAAAAGATAAACAAAGAAAAAAGTTAAAATATGCATACTAACTTTCATAATCTTAATCTAGTAAAAAGGATAAAATCATTATTGTTGACAGTGATTGTTTATCAGAAAAAGTGCTCTGTCTCTAAGCTGATTATTGTAAGATTAAGAGCATTCGCAACGGTCCTTGTAAAAAAAGCTTGTAACTCCGTTTACCAGCTTTTTTACAAATTTATGCTCGCAGTGGTCCTTGTAAAAAAGCTTGCAAAATGCAAAGCTTGTAAAATTTTTAAGAAAGCTTGTAAAATTACAAGGAGCGTCTGAGTGCTTGTAAAAAAAATTATCGCTTTCCACTTTTAATAAAAATGAACAATAACAGCATTACTGCTAACACCACTTTTACTTTGGCTTCTACCAATGAACCAACCACCCCCATTGTCGTATGGCACACGTCAATCCTTCATCTCAGATAATTAAAATATAAACTATATGTAAAAAACAATAAAATAATCTTACATCGGTTGCTTTCTAAATACACAAATAATAATTCTACCACAATAACACTTTATATACAATATACAAATATAACAATCAAACATAATTTATTTATTCACAATCACATAATACACAATTTAACATCATATAATATTATCTACAAATACAGGAAAATACACATCTAAAACATATATATATAAAACTTACTTGTAATAGAAATAATGATCATATATCTTTTTATCTTAATATTATTTTCATAGAGACGTAGTCGAGTAATGCGCGCGGCAATTTACACCTCTTTTTATACCTTTTCCATATTTCTTCAATTTCCTTTTTTATAACAAAGCCGCATTGTCATCAAACAAAAAAGAAAAAGCAATCAAAAACGTGTTTACACACAATAAGCTAACCAACGGTATTAGCACCCTATCCTCAGGACAACGAGTTCAAAAATCACGTATCACCAACACCACGGTGTTACACGCTTCTAAAATTCTTGGAACCAACAAAGTAAGATTTGCGGACAGTACCACCGACATGTACAACGAAAATCAACAAACACATCAACCCAACAGCTTCTCAGAAAATCAGCACCATCCAGCAGAAAATGACCATAGTCAATTAGGATTGAGCGACATTAGTTCTCTTGTCTCGTTCCCCTCGCAAGATGAACTGGATCTTAGTAACGCACCACCTTGGGCTCATATTCTCGATCGCCGCCAAAAAGAAATGGCCCAAACGATTGCAGCACAAGAAACAGAGCTTAAAAGTCAACAAGGAAAACTAAAATTATTCCAAAAGCTTATTGACGAAAACAATGCACTCAAATTTCAACTTGCTGAGGCTAATGCACAGATCCAAACCCTCAAAGCTCTGTCACAGCCAAATGTTACACCCGAGGATGCCACAAACAAAATTCCCGATCAAGATCTTCTCCTTACTGGCACATGCGAATCTCAACATGCTCTATCAAACGAAGAATGGGAAAAACGTAAACTTGAAATCGAAGCCAAAAAAAAATCAGAACAGAAAAACGATGAAGCGCAACAATTACGACAATTTCACCAACTTGACCAGCATCAAATCAAACGTACACAACGATCAAAAACTAAATCAACTTCGTACGCCAAGATAACAGGTAAAAATCTTCCAGAAAAAAAGAAAATTTCTCAACCACCAACTGAAAAGATGATCAACTGGGCACATCGTCTTTTAACACCAGCAACAGTTAACACTACATATAAGTTTGTTTATATGGGATCACCTCGTCAAACGCTACACAGTGAAATTCGCAAGGCTCTTCGTTTAGTTGGAGTAGCACAAGAACGGGTTATCGACATTCAATTCCCAGCCCATGGAATTGTTGGTTTACTAATTCATTCATCTTATGAAAAAGAACTCCGTGACCTACTTCACCAAGCCAAATTAACACCTAAAGATGACTTTAATCCCATCTCAGCATCTACTATTGGAGACCCCACGCTCTTGGCTCAATTGACCGAAGAAGAACGGGAAAAAAAAGCTAAAACAATTTATCAAGAACGAATGTTCACAATGTGCTCACGTATGCCAAAAAAGCACCTTAGTATTGCAATCCTTCGACACTTTACTTCATTACCACCAACTGATACTCATTACATAGCTGTGGAATACTGGACCAAATTCCAAGAAAAACACCCAAAACCAATTTCTCACCGTCAACAACAAATCATAACCATTTCTCATGCGAAAAACATATTGTCATCTAGCCAAGAAGATAAGAACGAGGAAACGGAACACATGGAGGAAGAATAATGGTAGACCACCTAAAAATCGGTCTATTAAATGCAACTGGTGTAGCAAAATCACCAGATGAAATTATTGAATTCTGTAACAATAACAACATCGACCTTATACTTATTACAGAAACTTTTCTAGTTTGCGGGCGACTTTATACTGACTGGCATCAGTATCACAACTATGCAATTCAACCTAATCCAAAAAAGAGAGGTCAAGGTGGTATATCATTACTAGTACGTCCAACTATTGATATTCATATCCATCACCTCCCCAACATCAACCGCTTCACTTTATCTTTCAGAATTGGCTTATATACTTTTCATGGGCTATACTTACCTCCACCCCCAACACTCAATGATAATACAGTAATTGAACTGCTGGACCAGCTTCATATCAACGAATATACTATCATCTTAGGTGATTTAAACGCCCGTTCCAAATTACTCACAGGCGATCATGCCAATAACAACTGTGGACTTAAAGCCTTGGAACCGTGGATTAATCAAAAAGGCTTACATGTCTGGAATGGATCATTGACACGTAAACAACCAACATTTCGAACAATAGCTGGCAACAGCATCATTGATCTATTTATTTCAATGGAAACTGCTATTATTAATCCAGTTATGAATATTCATGATATGGTTTCCCTCTCAACTCATCATCATTTATGCACCTTTTCCTTTTTTCCACAGACAGCATGGCAACCACTACCACATTCAAATTCAACCTGTCAACACTGGAAGCTTCAGCGTTTATCTGATCCTGAAGTTCGCCAATTATATATACATAATTTTGTCGATAAAACTGAAAGTCTTTCACAATTTCTCAACCGGTCTTTCAACAGCCCACATAGCATCGTGCATGAACCAACAATTGAACAAGTGAGTCATGATTTAATATCAGCAATATACACCTCGCTTGATAACAGCGTCACCCGTAATAAAGCACGACCAAAAAATTGGAACAAATATTGGAATGACGAACTACAACAAAAAGCAGATAATCGGAAACGAGCATATCGTCAGTGGCGTCGAGCACCTCGAGACAATCTGGTACAAGGCGCAAAGCTCTGGTCAAATTATATTCAGAAAAGTGAAGAGTTCAGCAAAGCATTATCCCACACAAGGCGTCTTTCATGGAAGCAATTTTGCACTAAGCTCGGCAATGCTCCCCCTAATGAAGCCAACACAGCAATCAAGCGCATGCGTCACAACCGTTGTCCTGTTCATCAATACTCTCACCCTGATGGACCAAAGCAGGCGTCCAAAACAATGGTATCGCATCTCTCAACAGTTTTTGGAGACGAACGTCAACAACCACAATCCACAACGAGGACAGGTAAATTCCCTCTTCAACAATATATTGATCATGATACAAATGACGACCCATTCCCCTTCAAAGAAATCGAACACTATATCAGTAAAATGGCACCACGCAAAGCTCCTGGTAACGATCACATTACTGGAGCTATGCTTAAACCCATAGCACACCGACTTTCTATAATCTTAAGCAATTTTTTTAAGCTATGCTGGTATTGGTCATACATTCCGATAGCATGGCGCTCAGCACAAGTTATTCCAATCTTTAAAAAAGGTGACCCAACTGTTGCAAATAACTATCGCCCGATCAGTCTTACTAGTGTATTTCGAAAATTACTGGAACGCTGCCTACTGCCAAAAATGCTTACCATGATTAATACTCTTGATATTTCTCAAGGAGGCTTTCGCCACCATCGAGGAGCTCTTGATCAAGCCTTTTCTCTTAATATGCTGATACGACAATACAAAAAACAATATGACGAACCTTTGATACAAGCATATTTGGACATCCGTTCAGCATATGATGCAGTAGACCGCGACATCATCTGGTCTATCTTACAAAAAAACCTGACAAGTGCTTTATTTCACCTCGTTCGCCACATGTTTGACGATATTCAGATTGCCATCGTCCTGCAAAACTGTAGGTCACGCTATATTTATCCCAAAAAAGGGGTACTACAAGGTTCAATCCTTAGCCCTTTGTTATATGCCGTCTTTATTGATACCTTACCTCGCCGACTACGGATCAATATGTTCATTCGATGTAATCAAGCCCTATATTTGCACTCCACATTTATCAAGGGTTCAACGGAAGCATCAGCTCAACACCACCGTTCACCTAATCTCAGCACTAGCCAATCAAGAAACACTCACCTCAAGCGCTCTCATACTATTATCTCAGCATTGCTTTATGCTGATGATGTTGCTTTAATTGGCTCTCCTCAAGATATGCACAGACTATTAAAAATTGCAGAAAAGCATTCAAATGAGCTGGGATTCCAATGGCACCCTGACAAATGTGCCATCATTGAACCTCCAACCACCACAGCCTCAACTTACCAACTCTATGGTAAATCAATTCCCAAAGTTCAGGTGTTTCAATATCTTGGCATCCCTTTTGATTGTAACGGCATTAATTCTGATCAACTAGTCAACCAACGAATTACTAAAGCAACAGGCAATATGGAATTATTACGACAAATCGGTATACAGCAATATGGTGTCGGTTTATGGCCAGCTATTCGAGTGTATCGTACTTTTGTTAGGCCCGTTCTAGAATATGGATTAGCCATAACAGCACTTTCCGCAAAACAAAAAGACAAGCTTAATAATGCTCAAAACAGCTGTATCAAAATGGCTCTCAACCGTAATCGCTCCACACCCTTTCCAACGATTGTACCACTGGCTTTAGCAGACTTACCCTCCATGCAAACAAGGACGCGCATTTTACAGCTGAAATTCGTTACTCGCCTACAAGATTTGCCACTTAGCACCATGGCACGCTCTATAGAATTGTCCTTTCTACAAGGCAAAAATTGTGATAAACAATGGAAACACCTTACGTCAAACAACCCATTTTATCAACTTTACAAGAAATTAAAAAAAGATAGCAACCCTCTCAGTAAAACAATCACCCAAAAACGAGATGAAGAATTTCACACACGTGCGACAAAACGGAAAACAATACGATGTATGCGTCAAAAACGAATGATTGACCCGATTTTGTATCTGCCAGCTTTTCCCCGTGACCGCCACCGTTTAATTAAATGGCGCATGCATTGGCTACCATCCTATCCACTTAAGAACTGTCGCTGTGGTGTAATCGCTGCCAACCGAGAACATTATGGCTCTTGCCCACTATTACTCACCCTTCTTGAAGATCTCAAGGGTGCTTTCGGCGATATCCCATCCCTAAGGCATGAACAACAACCACTTGACTATATACTCAATTGCCTTCCAAGGTCTGAAGTTGGTCTGACTCTCGGTAAATGGCAAACAGCCTGGCCAGCTCTCATACGTGTACTACGAGAAATTGACTATTTGAGTCATCCAAACGATGATTTCAACACAGACGAACCAGCACCAGAGGACGCTATGGATATTCCTAACACTCCTCCTACACAATCCCTACCTATAAATTAGCCTATCTTCATACTACTTCATTAACAACTTCTTTCCTCTTTCTTTTTATTCTTTCTTATTACTTTCCAGTCACACTAAACTTTTTCTCTCATCAATTTAACTTTTTCCCATACTGGGTTTTTTCAGTTTTATTTTCTACCCCTTATATTTATATGTTCGTATATATTTTACACTTGCTCTTAATCCTAACGCACCGCAAGGAAGCGACCACAGGCCTATAGGCGAAGGTCCACTAGTCTTCCATCTTAATAAATATAAATTTTAAACTATTATTTTCATATAATAAAACACCTGAAAGATTCTCACAAGACTTATTCTGTTATCATTTTTTTATACTTACCTTACTTTCCTGTTAAATTCATATCCATAAATACCACATTTTTTTCTTGTGAACTATCATATAATGTCAAACAACCAACAATCACCCGTTAACCAATCTCCCGTTAACAATAATAATCAATCTCAAAACATTCATGCCGATGATACTATGATGGGTGAAGCTCCGTGGATTCCCGATGTTCAAGATGGTATGAATAACATCAATCCAGAAGACCTTGGTCCCGGCAGTGATCCTGCTTTAACAGCTCGTTACTTCCAACAACAAATCGCTCATAGTGCTAATTTATTGCACCTTGCCACCATTAAAGGTAACATGGATGAAGTGCAGAACCTTGCTCGACAGCATGAAGATTGGAAGCATCGTCTCGCTATAATTGAAAACCTTTTACAAGAACAACATCAGTCACGTTCTTCAACAAAAACAGAGGCTACCTCATCCAAAAGCACTCTCGTTCCGAAAGACTTACCTGCGTTCCAATTAAAGGGTCAACACCATCATGACAAGCGTCGAGAAAGCTATGACTCGGCGGAAACTTTCCTGGACGACTTTGAAGTCCACCTCGGTGCACATGGTCTTGACGTTGAACAAAACTGGCGCCATCTTATCCCTCTCACTTGTGACGCCAATCGACGAGCATGGTTATTGACAACTATGAAAAAGGATGGAATCACGAACTGGTCATCTTTCCGAGTAGAAGTTGAAAAATATTTCACTTCTCCGTACACGATCTTCTACAGACGTCACCGGATCCGGACCATGAAGCAAGGAAAAACTGAGCCTCTCCGCGAATACTCCAACAAAATGCAAGAGTACGCGTTTAAATATGGCATCCCCAACAATCAAGACCTGGTGTTTAACTACTTGTGCTCCTTGAACAAACGATACCGAAAACCAGCATGGACATTGATAGCTAACCATCACGGCGATAAAATTCCTGATCATATCGAACCAGTAGTACAGACTGTACAATCTCTTGTTGCTGCGGACACTTCGTCAGAAGCTAGTGATTGGGCGCCTTCCTCGGCGGACGACGATTCAAGTGACTCAGATGAAGACTCGGATGAAGAAAAACCATCGAAGAAACGTCGTCGTAAGTCCAACAATAACAACAATAAAAATAAAAAGAACAAAGGAAAAGGTCCAGCCATCAACAACAAAAATGCATGTACATTACATCCTAAGTCCAACCATCGTCGCTGGGAATGTGATAAGTTGAAAGAAGTTCTTGGCTCTTCTCGCAATAACAATAACAACAACAATAGCTTTTTTGGTAATCGCAATAACAATAATCGTGGTTTCCTTGGTAACTCCACTGGTCCATATAATGCCGCAAAGGTGAATTGGTGCCGTTTCTGCCGCCGTGTTCCTTTTGTGATGGGTCACCAGTGTGCCGAAATGCTTCGTGCTAGACGTGCGAACATTAATAATAATAATAATAACAATAATAATACCATACGAAGCCGTATGTCCCGTGTCACCCCGCAGTTGGAAGACTTGCTGGAGGTTGATGACGATGAACTGATGAATTCCTCATCTAATAATAACAAAGGTAATGGTCAATACAATTCCTTATTACAATATTCTACCAATATTAAAAAGAACCATTTAAAAAATGAACCAACTATTTTGAATGACACAAACTTACCTTCCGCTGTCTTTGTTCCTATTATTTTACAGAATAAAATAAGAACGCTAGCCTTGCTGGATACAGGTGCGGATCGGTCATCTCTTAATATAAATTTTTTATATAAAAATAATTTTACCATTACACCTTTCACACATAACGCTCCCGTTATAACATGTATTGAGGGTTTAGAAGGAAAAAGAGTTGGGGAAGTGAAAAATGTTTTTTTAAAATATGGGGGCAAAACAGTCACTCATACCTTTGAAGCTTTACCGCTTTCAGAAAATACTACAATGACTATTGGGATGGATCTCATGCCAAAACTGGGTATTTCTATCCATGGTCTCGCAACATCTTGGGATGATAATCCACATCCACATATTAGTGATGATACTTCACATGATGTTCCTACTCCTAATAATTCACCTGCTGGAACTAAAGAACAACAACTTAGCTTTCATGCAAAAATAAAACCATTTTTAACTCAAAATGAAAATATTCCACTTACATCATACTGTCCTTTACCAGAAGCTATGATTCGGTTAGATACACCACCTAATATTACGATATATAGACCACAATATCCTTTACCATCAGCTTTAATCCCTGAATTAAAAGAAACGATTAATCGTTGGTTAAGAGAAGGTGTTATCATTCCTGCTCCTGTTAATACAGCATGGAATCAACCATTAACAGCAGTACCTAAAGCAGCCGGTCCCGATGGTATTAAAAAACATCGTCTCTGCTTAGATACACGTGGAATTAATAATGCTTTATGTAATAACGATAGACATCCTATCAATAATATTCAAGACATCTTTTCACGATTAAGTGGATGTACTGTCTTCACAACACTTGATTTAAAAGCTGCATTTGAAAGATTTCCTGTTCTACAAGAGCATCAACAAAAACTTAGTTTTACGTTCTTAGGAAAACAATACTCGTATGCAAAAGGTTGTTTTGGATTAAAAACTCTTAGTAGTGCTTTCCAACGAGTTATGAATCTTTTATTCTATGATCTTTCATTCGTTAACTGTTTTATCGATGACATTATCGTCGCATCAACAAACATGCAAGAACATGCAGATCATGTCTCTCAAGTTATTAAAATTTTAACAGATGCCAATCTCATCCTTAATCTTGACAAATGTAATTATGCTCAATCTAGCACACATTTACTCGGATTCTGTATTTCTTCTAAAGGTATCGCTCTAGACGTTCGTAAAGTAACAACCGTCTTAGACTATCCACCTTTAAAAACAGGCAAGGATTGCATGAAATTCGGCGGTCTAATTAATTATTTTCGTTCGTCCATACCCAACTGTGCCAAAATTATGTCTCCCATTGATATTTTACGTCATGAAAAGACTCTTACAGGCAAATGGGGCGTCGCACAACAAAAAGCTTTTGACACTGTACGACAAATATTGACTAAAGCTCCTATCTTACGCTATCCAAATTTAAATGAAAAATTTTATATTGGCACTGATGCTAGTAATTCTGGTATAGCTTGCGTTCTTTATCAAATAATTAACAATGAAACAAGACATATTGCTTTCATGTCCCGTACATTATCAAAGTCAGAAAGAAATTATTCCACAACCAAGAAAGAACTTCTTGCTATCATTTTCGCTCTTCACAAATTTCACCAATATGTATATGGTCGAGAATTTGAACTTCATACTGATCATCGCTCTTTATGTTGGTTACAAACACAGCCAATTGCTAATCGTATGATGATTAACTGGTTTGAAACTATTTTATCTTATCCTGGTATGAAAATTGCTCATATTCCTGGTTTACAAAATACACTTCCAGACCTACTAAGCCGTTTATACGAAGACATAGATGATATTGACTCTTTGAGAGGGGGTAATGCTCCAGTTTCTACACAACCGAGACATACACTTCCGCAATCAAACAGTTTTAGTAATACAAAACTTGATTTAAACAATGCTCTACATTTACGATCCTTACATGCTGATAATCCATTTGTTGATATGATCACACCCCCAGTGGAAGATCGCCACAAATTATTATTAGATCAGCACAACTTCGGTCACTTTGGCGCTGAAGCTATGACAAAAGGCTTACGAAGTCAAGGATTAAATTGGAACGGTATTTTTCACCAAGCATTAAGTATCGTACGTGCTTGTGATATATGTGCAAAAAATAATATAATAAAACATGGTTATCATCCATTAAGACCTTTACAATCTTATTTACCTGCAGATCATTGGGCAATAGATTTAGCTGGTCCATTCAAAACTACACTCTCTGGAAATAATTATCTTCTAGTTGCTGTAGATTTATGTACAAAATTTACTATACTTCGTGCAATTCCAAATAAACAATCGGATACTGTAGCAAAGATATTAATACAAATCTTTCAAGATTTCTCTTTTCCACGCTATATAAATACAGATTGGGGTTCTGAATTTGTCAATTCAATCATGTCTAAGCTAACAGAAGCGGCTGGTATTTATCATCGTAAAAGTACTCCTTATCATGCCCGTTCTAACCCAGCTGAAAGATATGTTCAAACATCTGTACGTGCTATAAGAAAAAGTATAAGAGGTGCAATCAAATCATGGGATGTATTTGTTCCTGGTGTTCAACTGGCCATTAATGCAAAAATATCAAAACGTACGGACACTGCGCCATACACGTTAATGTTTGCTCGTAAAATGAATCAATTCCAAGACTTCAGAAACGAAGTAGGATTAGAACCATTATCATATGAAGAACTTAAAAAAAGAATTCATAAAATGGAAACAGTTGTATTTCCCGCCATTAACGAACGAGTACAAGCCATACTTGATGTACAAGCACAAAAATTTAATAAAAAACATATGATTGTTGATTTCCCACCAAACAGCCATGTCATGGTTAGAGTAATAGATAAAGGAAGTAAACTTGAAAATGAGTATGACGGTCCTTATCAAGTAGTACGAAAAACTCGTGGTGGTTCATATGTACTTAAAGATGAACTTGGAAATTTGCAAGCATCAAATTATCCACCTAACCGATTGAAACTTATCTCACAAGATGAAGTAATTCCCTGTGATGAATTATATGAAGTAAAAGCAATAGTAGCACACCGAGAAATAGAAACTGGTGTATACGAATATAAAGTACGATGGGTAGGTTATGAAGAAAAAGATGATACTTGGCAAAAAGCTGACACTTTCACTCAACCCAAGCCAATCCATGATTATTGGAAACGACTTGGAGAACAACCTCATCAAAAAATAAATAATAAACAACACTCTAGGAAACGTAAGACACTAGAATCACAAACGACGGAACCACTCCGTAAATCCAACAGACGCACAAATAAATAATGAATAAATAAAAAATAAATAAAATAAAATAAAACAAAACAAAACAAAATAAACAAACAAAAACAAATATGGAAGCAACCTGAGAGGGGGTGATGTCGTATGGCACACGTCAATCCTTCATCTCAGATAATTAAAATATAAACTATATGTAAAAAACAATAAAATAATCTTACATCGGTTGCTTTCTAAATACACAAATAATAATTCTACCACAATAACACTTTATATACAATATACAAATATAACAATCAAACATAATTTATTTATTCACAATCACATAATACACAATTTAACATCATATAATATTATCTACAAATACAGGAAAATACACATCTAAAACATATATATATAAAACTTACTTGTAATAGAAATAATGATCATATATCTTTTTATCTTAATATTATTTTCATATAATAAAACACCTGAAAGATTCTCACAAGACTTATTCTGTTATCATTTTTTTATACTTACCTTACTTTCCTGTTAAATTCATATCCATAAATACCACACCCATTACCATCACCGATAAAAGGGAAATTGCTGCGCATACTTATTGCAAAGTAGTGAATCCGAGTTTGTGAGCAGCATCATGCTTTTGTTGAAGCCAGCGATAATTTTCCTTTAGCTTATTTGAGATCATTAAAAAGAGCTTTTTTTCCATATGAAAGCGACGTCAAAAAGCCTTATCATCAAAAGTACTATTTTCGTCATCAAAATAGTCATCCTCCAGATGCTTTGCAAAGATTTCTCGTTTACGATCTGTATATTTTCGTCCAGGTACAGATCCACCGCTGCCATTACGCTTACTGGCTTTGTAAGCTTCTCGAGCTCTGATTTGCTTTGATATATGTAAAAAAGAACGGCCAGATCTTTCTTCTTCATCGCGATCTCTTTGAATTTCGTTGTCAAGTAATACAACTTGTTGAACGATTTGATTAAAGGCGTTTATGGTAGTGGGATCCATTTAAAATTGATTGAAGAGAGTTTAAAAAGAAAAAACTCAACCTAAAATAATACTCAACCCTGTGCTTTTTTTTTTCACTTTCTTTCGCTGAGGTATGACTTTCACGTTACACGTCCAAGTTTACAAGCTAATTTTACAAGGACCATTGTGAGTATTTGCCTTGTAGTGTTACAAAAATTTTACAAGTCTCAATTTACAAGCTTTTTTTTACAAGGACCGCTGCGAGTGCTCTAAGAGAGACATATTTACAAATTACTGAACATCTTGTAATTAATGTAAGTAACAAAATAAATTATCGATGGAAAAGTATGAGTACTAATTAAACTAATGGATATTTATACCTGAATTAGAATAAATCAATTCGATGACTAGGCTACAGAAGAACTGGATTTGGAAGCAGTCTATTATCGTTGATTTGCTATGTTACTGGATTCCCTGTTTCAAAATACAAAAATTAAAATAAGGGAATATATATAATGCATACAAATCTTGGGGATAGTAGTGGCGATTATAAAGAGAAGCATTAACAGTGACCACTTTTTATAGTGGTGAATGTGTCTCTCAAGTAGTAATAATTCCATGGTTATCTTACAATCTTTATCAAGTAATATTACAACCACCCAACAACAACAAAATACATTTGGATCAAAGGTGGACCTACTTGCAACGGCACTCTTAGACAAAGATTTACATGAATTGAGAAGTTGTGAATGGAAACGACACGAAGCTACAGATGCTACATTATTCAAACAACAAGGAAAAAACTTGAGAACAAATGCAAGTATTTTATCAAAATTAATCAAGATGGGATGTTTCCACTCTACTATTGCCATGGACTGGTCCGGTAAGTGGGGTCTCTTTTTTTTTATATATATATCTGCTATATAATTTGTTAACAGAAACTGCTCTTGAAAAATATAGGTGCCGAAGGTTACGCTTATACCATGTTATTTGAAAATGATGTTTTTATTGCTAAACCATTGCAGGCACTGATTCTTCCAAAATGGGCTTCGCAACTTGAAAGTTTCAAGGATACTTTGAAATTTTTGTTCCACTGGAAGGTATATATCATTAAGGGCATGGTGTGTATTTTGTTGTAGGTATACATAATATCTTATTATTCAATGTATAATAGAATTATCTGGTAGCTATGTCAAATACAATCGATGGGGCGCAAATATCAAAAGGACAGCGCTTTAGAGAAATTGGCACGTTTGAAAATCACACTCCTATCGTTGAAACACCCAATATCGTAATTACACCATCAATACCAAGAAAAAGATCAATAGATCAAGTTTATGACAGTGACAGCTCTGAATCCATGGGACAGACCTAAATCAAATTAACGCCATTTCTTTTACTCTTGTCTCCCTCCCACACAGCATGTCATATAAATAATTTCAAACAACACATGCAAATGAATATAAACACACACAAACATAAAACTTGCACAACCTTCACATTAAACTTTTCAAAAGAAAAACAAAAACAAACTAATCATGTCGCGTTTTAACTTTCACCCTTCCTGTTTTATTTTTTTTTTTCTTTTTCGTTTATGTATCATAAAACCAAATAAGACAAACCGTATGGACGATTTCTCTTCCCATGACATTTGTATGAACTATGTAATAATAATTTACCAAATAATAAACTTTGTTATATACTAATAATAGCCCAGTGTAAATGAATATTTTTCGATCTGATAAAAAAGCTAATACGTAAAATGCACGAATGAGCATAAAACACTACTATGCTAGTTTAAAATACAGACAATCCCCATTAATTTCATATCCGTTGATTTTCACACCTCAATAACTTCACCAAAAATCAAGGATTGGTAAAAATAACATAGAAAAAATTTCACATCTCCGTTTATATCATTTCCACAGCAGCGAACGGCATTGAATCCTTAACGGATAAAGCAAAAAAAATATTTATATGTATGATAAATACGTAGTATACTGATTATAATTAGATTATCATACAGGATGGGCTGCTTTTCTACTACTACGCTTCTTGAATGTTTTTTTTTATATAATGTTTGTTTCCTTCTTATTTCTCTCATTTTTAGCCCATAATGCCAGTGATCAGTTTGTAATGATTTATAGATTAAGTCTTTTCTTCCAAGCCAGAATACAATAATACTGTTCAGCTGTCAAGTCAATATTTGATTTAGCTGTTGTCATTTTGGTATATATAGAGCAAAAATATATAGAGATAGGAATTAGAAAGGCGAAAAATAAAACAATACGTATAGAAAATAAATTATATCTGCAGCTCCTGGGACTATACAGTATATAGCTTGTGATATTTGGTTATTTTAATAAGAGCAGGAAATAAAAACAGACAAGGTATAAATCCTTTGAGACTTTGTTATATATCTTTAATAATAATTTGAAAAGTAGAATAAAGTTATTTCTTTAAAATAATATGTACAACCTGTAAGGTGTATCCTGACTTAAACCGTCAAAATATGGGGTGGAATAAGAATTGACAAAAAATTGTCAGAAATGAAGCTATAAACATTTTGAGCCGTAATATATGTTAATTGAAGTATTCTGAAGAAATGTTATGGAACAGTTTTTTAAAAAAAACATTTCTCGTCGAGATTTGTCACTTCAAAGTTTTGTCAAAATATGGTATTTTACTAGGTAACCCTAATATTTGAACAAAGAGATCAGTATTGTGTAACAGAGTATGACTCATGGCTACACAACGTCTCTACCTTTGATTAGAGCTCCTTCTTGTTACTGCATTAGTTACTCTTTTTTATTATTATTTCACAACTATGGGAGGTCTCAATAAAAGACAAAAACGCGCACGAGAACAACAAAAAGACTCGAAATATAATCGTTTCCAAAAGGTTGCTCGCATTGAGGAGGATGTCAATGTTACTGAAGAAAATTCAAACGATTTCGAGGTTCTTGCTGATTTGCAACCAGTTGAAATTACACCCACCTCCCCTATTCCTATCAAATATAATAAAGAACTAGAAGCAGGCTCTCGCGGAAAGTACTGGGGAAATAGCAGAACTGTCAAGTATTACCGTGAAAAGCAAGCAAATGAGAAAAAGAAAGGCAGCATGGAAATCACCGCATTTTTCTCACTAGCACCAGCACTCTCCTCTGTTAATAACCAACAACACCAGCTGACCGGCTTTGAGGAGGAAGTCTTGGAAGATTTTTCATATTCCATGATAATAAAAGAGGCATATGACAAATTGACCCCAGTTGTTTCACCAATTATGAACGCAAAAGAAGATGGTGAACGAGCTATGCATGATTACGAACTGAGAAAGCATATTGGTGTTCATGCATATTTGAAAGAAATTATTGGAGGCAAAGGAGCAGTAGAAACGTCTCAAGTAGCAGCTACAACCGCATGGATTATTCCCTCTGAGCATTATCGTGCTAGGGCAATTAGATCCTATGCCAAAGAATATCTGCGTTTGGTAAAATTTCACATCATCAGTAGGGAAAACATATAAAACGCCTTTCGCTCTTAAGTGATGAAGATGTTAAAACATCAGCAATTCAATGGTTGAAAAACACTAAACCAGAAAAGAGAAGCATGCCAGAGTTGCTTAAATATATAAATGATATCATTGTCCCTGATCGATGTGCTCTTCCTGGTCATATTTGTTCATCTGTACTTCATAATTACTTAAAGGAATGGGGCTATACTTACCGTGCTAATAAGGGAATTTATTTCGATGGACATGAACGCGATGATGTTGTAAAATATCGGCAAGAATGGGCTGCTAAAATGGTTGAATATAGTCTTTTTATGGAAACTTATGATGAAGATGATGTCAGTAAGGTTTTGCAGCCTAACTTATTAGAAGGGCAAAAGAAGATTGTCATGATTACACATGATGAATCTACCTTTTATTCTAATGATTGCAAACCCAATCTCTGGCTCTCTGAGGGAGAAAATCCCATTCGAAAAAAAACTCCTGGTGGTTCAATCATGGTGAGTGAGTTTCAATGCCCATGTCATGGCACAATGCGTATCCAGGGTGAAAATCACGCACATTTTTTCATGCCGGTACCAACCGTGATGGTTATTGGACTTCAAAAGATATGGTAAAACAGCTAAAAGATGATGCTATCCTGTTATTTGAGAAGCTTCATCCTGACTGTCAAGCACTCTTTCTCTTCGATCAATCAAGCAACCACAATGCGTATACACCTAGTGCCAAAATTGCAAGTCGCTTTAGTTTGAAAGATAAAATTCTTAAGTCTGTTGACGAACGTGTGATTTTACCTGGAAGATATATTGGTAGTGATGGAGAACAGCATATCCAAAACTTTTACACGTTAGAAGTTAGCAAAAGACAAACAAAAAAAGGTTTAAAAGAGGAGCGTATATGGAAATTGAAAGGATTAAGAACAATCTTGGAAGAGCGTTGTCTTGGACGATGGGGGGGAAATTGAAGCAAAAAAGAAGCATTGGAAAACCAATTGTGGCGAACAAGCTAATTCTGATCACACCTGTTGCCCATACCATATGCTTGCTGCTCAACCTGATTTGTTGCTCAAAAGACTGCACTACATGAAGCAGTAAATAAAGCTGGTCACTTGTTTGCACTTTATCCAAAATATCATTGTGAAACAAATTGGATTGAAAGGTATTGGGGATCTGCTAAGCGCATTGCTAGAAAAGAATGCAGTTATACATACAAAGCTTTAAGCGATAATTTAAACGAATTTCTTGATCAAGTATCCCCTCTGAACTCCCCACCTCTCGAGATCCGCCGCTATTACAACCGCTGCTGGTGCTACATTCATGCATATAATGATATGAATAATATAACCGACGCATTTAAACTTGTTGAAAAATTTACATCACGAAGATACCGCTCTCATCGTAGAATTGGCAAAAATGACTAGGTCTCTCTCTCTCTCACACGCATTCTTTTTTATTTTTTTCATTTTTTTTATAATAATAAATTTCTAGGCTTGCCCATATTAAGTAAACATTGACAGTGTCATTGGTGGCAATATTATTACCCGGCGGTATTTGAAAATATCTCAATTTTGGACAAATGACGGTTTAAGTCAGGATACACCTTATTTAATACGATTTCTATTCTACGTACGTATAAGTTATGAGGATTAGTTAATGAAATGATGTAGGTGATTGATAGTAAAGTCGGATACCTACTTGAGATTAGTCATTAATATTGAGAAGGTTACTAGAGCTACTGTTCTGAAGTATATTGGGCTTAGCCATGATACTCTCTTTTATTCTTTAATTTAAGTTGACGAGGCGCAGGACATCGTTACGTATGCGATTTTACTCAGTTTCCTTTTTAGAATTGAGTTCTGTTCACGTCTGTATTTTTATTTCATCTGGGATAAAGAGATAATGTTCTTATAATAACAACATACCTTTTTTAAAAAAAAATGTTGAGAATGTGCTTAAATAAGAAAAAGAGATAGTTACAAAAACGTATGGAGAACAAGCACACAGATATAATTTATTAATTAATATTTGTAAAGATATAGTAAGTTCAAGTATTCAATAAGATGTACATATTTCGAAAAAAAATTCATAGTATTCGTTAATTTCACACAAAAAAAAAAAAGAAAAATGCCCCTATGAAATTAATGGGGATAGTCTGTAATATTAAATTTACTGATAAATCTCTTAATTCATCAACGTCAATATTACCTCATGAAGAATTTCATTCTCTTGCAGTAGTCCCCGTATTCTTCCAATTATCATCTTCAAAAATCCATTTATACTCCAAGACGTAACTCGATTGTATTAAACATACAACAACGGTGCTAAATAAGAAGAAAAAACCAACAGATTTACCAGTTAGAGAGGAAACCAAGTACTACCTTACCGAATAGAAAAACTTCATCCCGAGGAGCTAGCAGAAAAACATAAAATGGTTAGCAGCCGAATTAAACAAAGGTCTAAATGCTAATAATAATAATTTTTTATTACAAAACAGATAAAATAGTTAATCTTAAGTGTAAACTGAAAAGGTATCGTTTACATGAAAAAAAAAATTAGAATTTGAAGTGCACAATAACCACGTTTTATTATATAAATTTTCACTTGGTGATAATTAATTAAAAACCGTTTGCATTGATTAAATTGGACTTTTTATTTATGCAGAGGGGGGGAATCTTGGGTTGGACTTGGGAGGGGGGTGAATAGACAAGCCCATTTTTTCCGAGGTCAACCGCGACCAGACAATCAATCAGTAGAGAGACCGTTTGGAAGCCAGCAAATATGGATAGAGTAGATGTTATATGAATCTTATTACGTATCGGTAAGATATATTAATATATGTACCAGGGTATACGTGAGGTCTGTATTTGTCATGACTGTGAATTATGAATATAAGATAAATGATATTAAGATTAGACTTGAATCGAGGAGGAGAAATGAATTGAGAAAAGATTACACGTTCTGATAGGAATGAATTACTGCCTTTACAAAAAGTAATTTGACATATTAAACATTATCTTCGTCCTCGTTTTCATCTTCATATTCCTCGTCCTCGTCTGCTAAACGACGCTTCTTTGTTCGACAATTTTTAGGAGTAAAAAACACAAAGGGTTCGGCGAATGATTGGTCGTCTAAGGGTGTCGGAAGGACAGGAGAAGGAATGGTATTGAATACGGATGCAACGGAGTCCTGGTTAATAGTAACAGTAGAGGATATATTTTTATCTTTTCCTTTCCTTTTGGCGATCACCAATGCTTCCTTCGCATTTTCTTCTAAACAAGCCTAGTAATTCCAAGAAAAAATGTAAAAGTCAATAAAAGTGTAATAATTAATATTGCCTTTTATATATGAAGTCTTTATATACCTTGAACTTTAACAGTACCGATAATACAGACTTGATATCTGATAAGAAGAGGGGTTCTGTTGGCATGTGGATTGTGATGGGATTATTGGCAAAATATACATTGTGGTCGGGTAACCATCTCAACAAATAAAAATATCCCGAATTGCCTTGATATAAAGTAGACAAGTTAATAACTATCCACCAACATGATTGTATCACAAGTTCTTACATATACATACCAATCCAATCCATTGAAAATGTCTCATTAATTCCGAATTTGGTCAAGTTATTTAGAATACATGCGTTCACTCTTAAATTTTTGCATTGCTGATTTAGCTGAACATCAGCACTCGCTGATGCCCGCTTCCACTCGTTTGAAGACAATTCAATCGGTTTTTTTAATTCCTTCGTTTTTAGTAGCAGATCAATTTTTCTTGAATAACTTGGCTTAGAATCGTTGGTTTGGAAAATCGCTCTATTCACTTCAATTTCAACTTTTGAAGATGCCGAACCCGTTTCACCACTGAAGAAATGAACCAAGTATTGGAAGGTGATTAATCGAGTTGCTTTTGCCATATATAAAATACTACTATATTATCATAAAAAGGAACGATGGACTTACTCGTACAACTTGATATTTGAATATTTAAAGAGTGTGTCGAGTATATATGCAAATCGTCGGTAGTATGTTATTTCGCTCACCTTGCTATGGTCGTCAGCGTCTTTCCAATTATCAAACCCTTCAATACTAGTAGAATACCAATATCCATATATACAGATCAGTCAGTGATTCATCGAAAAAGAAAAATAAGGAAGTTAAAAAAATGATATATGTTGTATTAGACTTACATTTGTGCAATAATGACAAGCACAAGGTAAGTCTGCGTTTTTCTTTCTTTAAGCTTGCAACATTTAGCTTGTCTTGAATAGATATCCTCCAGGATTTGGTCCATATCCTGTCTGGTATATAGTATTAATTTTCCTTGGCTGTTGTGGGTTTTGATGATATTGTCCACCATTTCTAGGGATCTTAGTACAATCCGGATTTATAAACCGATCCGTTTTTCATACGGATTGGATCGGATTTGGATTGTGTCTCAATGGATTCGGATCGGATTCGGATCGTAATTCTACAATCCGGATGTAAACGGATTGAGATCTATGGATCTGTCGGATTTTTCTGATCCGTCATTATAATTATAGAGTAATGGATCAAAGTTTTAACAATGCTGTGGTAAGGTATATATATATTCAAATAAAGAAGAGAGTAAGTTTTTGTATATTATTATATACTTGAATAGAGCAGTTGAACGGAAAAGTAGTAATGGCTTTAATATAGAAAAGAAATATCTAAAAACAAAAAAACAAAAATTGAAGATTAAAAAAGAGAGATTAATGAACTTAATTATTATTTTTATTAATCTAGTAATGATAAAGAGAATTATGAACTTTTTTTTGGTTGTAAAACAGAAAAGGTAAACTTATACCTCTTATTTTTTTCAGCACACTACTCGCAACATCTCCTGAGATGTTGTTTTCAATGATATCCTTGATATCTTTGTTCATGAAATTTACGATTCGTGATGCGGCAAGTCTTCATAATAATGAAAAAAAATAGTTGTTAGTATAGTAAGTGGAATGATGCACAAGCAAAATATATCATTGTGAGGCTGAAGGAAGACTTACTTAATCAAAATAATATCCAAGTTTTCCAATTGGTCAAGTAACAACCGTCCTGCCGCTAGGAACAAGAGGCACCCTTTCATGGTTCCATCATTACTGATAGATTTCAAATACGCAATTTCATAGTCAGCGAGCAACATACCAGACAACTATAAATGATAAACAAATAAAAATTGGACGTAAGCAATGAGATTTTTCTCGACAACCATATCATTCGTTATATATTTGTTCAATACCTTTTTATGTGCTAGTAAATTAATACGAGCTTCGTCGTTATAATCATTGAATTGTCGAGGTCCAGCAGGTTCCACAAGTTCATCAGGTTCATCAGGTTCAGGCCCAGTTTCATCTTGTCGCTCCTTTGCTTCTTCTTCAATCACTTCCTTTAATATATTGGCCATCGTCGGTGCTGCAGCCATCATTGCGTCTAAAGCTGATATTTGAGCCGTCAAAGTTGATTTGTTCTATGTGAATTTACAAAAATCAGTACGTGTCCAAAAAAACAGAATAAGATTGTTTCGGAAGCAAACTCACCATCGCCTCTGCCAATCGTTTAATCAGTACCCAGGTCTCTGTATCGATTTTTTTACTATAGTCCACAAGTTAGTAGATTATTATCGTCTGTTCCCTTTAGAGATATTTTACCTTGATTCAAGGCATTCTGTTTTTTGATATGCCTTTAATAATATCGCGAATCTGCGCCTCCAAGTGCCATATAAATCGTTAGCATTCAAACCATAATTAGCTGACCATCGAGCTATGTTAGTAGTGTTGCATGCTACAAATGCGTTGAAAACCGGGGCTGCAGTTTCTTTCACGTAAGCTTCTAGAGCTTCGACAATAACAAAAAAAATCAATATAAATAAGAAAAAAAATCAGAACGCAGTATAATGTTAATTCAGAGACCAACAAAATAAGCCTACTTTCGAAACCTTCGTAGTACATTTGTATGTTTGTAAAAAAACAATGTAGAACAAGTAAAGAATAAGTTTTGATAAAAAAAAGTTACAATGCCTTCAATTGATTGAATGATTTTAATTGGTAGACTGGATGAAACAAGGTTGGCCTGATGAATAATTTACAAAAAAAAGTGGCCCGGGTACCGACGGATTTAATTATATTTGTATTAAATCGAAATACCAATAGAAAAGATTGTATTTTTGTTGAGTAGTTATAAATAAATGTATCTTCTATCCAAAACGCATAGCGAAAATCTATACAGAGAAAATGATGAAGTGATATTTTATGCAAATACATGTGGTGAAAATCCTTACAAAAAAAATGATTAAGTGTCTTTTTATAGAAAAACATAAACTGAATAATCTTAAGTGCTTTTTTATGCAAAAAATGACAAATTACGTACCAGATCACATAAAAAAAACTATAAATATACAAGCGGGATTGAGTTTAAACTCTTTTGTGGCAGATCGCAGCACCTGTATAGAATGAATGTATAGGAAAGTCGATATAAATGAAGGGGTTATAATTTATTATTGATCTAGATACATTACGTATGAGGCTGATTATGTCAGCATGTGCTAAATCTATATAGAATAATTGGGAATATATAGTCTATTTACAAAGTACAAAAATGTTTTTTTTCGTGATACGTATATATTGGAATGATAAAAAAACGTATATCATTAAAATTTGGCTAATAATGAACCGGTCAATCGATACTTCAAAATTATACATATGATTGAACCAATTATATAAACCGAACCAGAAAATATTTGAACACCAATGTAACCATTATTAGGTGTTATTTGTTGAATCACAGCTGCAATGGGAGTTCCTGTTTATAAGCATGTATATATAGCTTAGTAAATACAAATCTTAAAACGCATTTCTTTAGAAAAAAGGTGTCTAGTTTAAAGACAACTTACCCATAGCTGCAATAGAGCTAAAAATAAAAGTAATAGATAGTCCAGAAGCAAGTTTTTCGACATCAACAATGCTAGCTGTAATGGGAGCAGCCTAAAAGTTGGTTCGAGTTAGCTTTTCTTTATATATATATACATATAATATGAACAAATATAATTATTAAGATAATGACTTACCAATGCGTAATACATTCCAGAAGTTGCTCCCCAAAGAATACAAAACACCAAGAGAATGTTATACGAAGTTGCTAATGGCCAAATAACAAATGAAAATAAACCGGAAAGTATAGAGATGATGATAAACATATTCAAACGTCCTATTTTGTCTGCAATAAAACCTAATCCAACACGTCCCACGGCGTTCATAGCACTTAAAATAGCCAGCAAATTTGCTGCATCCGTCTGATCAAGGCCAATATCTGCTGCATACTCTAACAACAAGAAAAAAAAGAATTGTAACTTTGGTATAAGTCATTGATAATAATAAAGTCAAACCCAGTAAATCTCTTTTTTATTTAGTTATTTAACTTACTTGGTAGATAAAACAATCCAGGCAAGTATCCCAAGAGAGACACTACTGAGCCAATCAACCACAAATCAAAGTTTACTATTTTGAACATTGATAATTGAATAGGTGATTTTAATAAAGGTCGGCTTTTGCGACAAGATGGAGGGATACGGTCTTTGATCAAAATGGTTCCTATTGTGCAAATTCCCAGTAAGAAAAATCCCAATATTCTGTAAGCCCATGGTAAACCGTATTTTATAATCAAGAAATTAACCTATAAATGTAAGTAGTAATATATTAAGTTAAGTATATTCAAAATATGTTACTCGGAATCGAATATAGTAAAAAATAACCTTATTAGTATATATAATAATAATTACTTTACCATAGGAGACATTGCTAACGCTCCAAGACCTGATCCCGCAGTGCTGATACCCATAGCTGTTGCTCTACGTGTAGTAAACCTATAAGTTTTAGTAATGTTAGTATTACACTAAAAGGATAAATATGCTCAGAAGCTTCTAGTATAAGGATTACGTTAAATATATATTATAATATTTACCATTGTGGAATAACGGAAGCAATCGACTAAGCATACATTTTAAAACAAGTGTTAGCATACAATATTATAAGCTTTTATTCATGTATAAGTAGTCATGAAAAATAATAATTAAATCTACTAGTATATTTATATCATACCATATAGAGAAATGATCCACCAAATCCAAAAAGCAAACCTTGTGTCAAATATAAATGCCAAACTTTAGTACTGAATCCAGCAAGAATTATGGCAAGACACATGAGAAATCCACCTAATCCATAACTAAACCGTGTCCCAAATCGAGAAAGTAATACGCTGAGCGGTGAGAATATGTTTAAGCTGACAAAAATAAGAGAGCCAATAGTAATGAGCTCTAATGTACTAGCTTTGCCCTTTAGTATTGAAGTAGCATATGCTTGTGAAAAGAGCCCCCATAAATTTGCAACGCCCATTAAAACAAAATAACCCAAAAATCCAGCAGCGGCTACAGCCCTATATAACGATTACCATTATGAAAAAAATATTATAATTAGAATAATGTAAAACTAGGTACAGCAAAAAAAATAAAAGAGCTGTGTTTGTTTATTTACCATCCATAACCCCCGTCTGGTATATCATCAAGAGTGTCTGTTGACGAATCAGTAATAGTACTTTCGTCTTTCTCTACTATAGCGTACCAAAAAGCGGAAAGGAATAAAATTACAAAATTAGACATGACGATGGTGTTAAGAGAATCCAAAAAATAGATAAATAATTTACCTGTATCAATGTTTTCCAAGCTATTTAGTACAGGCTCTTTATTGTTCAGCGAGTATGATTTATTCATAAGATTCTTGGCAATGCCTTTTTCAAGATCAACATCAATGGTGTGTTGAGTAACTGTAAGTTCATTGTCATTTTCATCAGATCGGGGTGTACAAGTCATTTTTCATATAAAATTTTCTGTTTGGGCGAGTTGTAAAAGAGAAAAGGAAGAAGCTGTAATTTTTTTTCGTTGTTGTTGAAATACTAGGACAGTATTTATATAAAAAAAATTAACGTTAGATTGGTATTCTTATATTTCTATACATTCAATTCTCTGAGTTACTTGTAATGACTGTATTAACGTTAAATAAACTAGAAACCTCTTGAGATCAGTTAAAGGCAATTTTTTTGATCCGCACGTTCGGCCTAACGTTTTTACGTTTGGAGAAAAATTAGTGTGTGACCAAATTATATTCCAAAACGAGAAAATTGAACCAATCCAAAATCGTATACGTCAATGGTTATTGTTATGAAATATGCATGTACCGATGCACCTGTTAATCGTTATTCCTTAATTCACATAAGGTTTTATATTAGTTTTTTGTTTCGGTTACTATTTATGCTTTTATTTATTTCAATTCTTACCATCTAAATAGGATAATGAAACTTTATCTTTAATAACTTATATCAACTTATTCTGTTGCTATCTTCTGTAAATGACCTACAACTAAAATTTATAGTTTTTGTGGGGAAAATGATAATTACGTAATACATTAAAAAATAAGGATATTATTAATCAAAATAATATAACTTTTTATTTATTTCGTGTATATTTTCAAATAGTATAATACAATAAATCAATTACTCTATATATGTATACATATGTTCTTAGCTTTAAATGTCTGAGTGATAAAGGGTATATATGATGATATGTGATGAATAAAAAACGAATTATTATGAAATAGAATTAGAAAACTGATTAATATTTTGAAAACAAAGAGCCTGTCAACCGATATTTTAAAATTATACATATAAGCGATCCTAATACGTATACAGCTCCTACAAACATTTGAATACCAATATATCCATTGTTTGGTGTTGCTTCTTGAATGGCAGATGAAATGGGAGTACCTAAATTAATTCAAAGAAATTAGTAATGTATATTATGTAGATATATTATGCATTATTCTAGTATAATTATTCTTACCCATTGCCGATATAGCACTGAAGATAAAAAGAATAGATAATCCAGAGGATAATTTCTCCAAGCCCACAACACTGGCAGTGATTGGAGCAGCCTATATATGTGTAAAAAGAGAGTAATACAATTTTTTTTATTGTCAATCTCATTATTATAATAAAAAGGAAAAAGAGAGAGAAATTAGACAATGAATACATACCAATGCATAATATAATCCACAAGTCATACCCCACAAAATGCAATAAACCAATAGAATGCTATATGACGAAGCAAATGGCCAAATTACAAATGAGAATATACCAGATAATCCTGATCCAATAATAAACATGTTGAGGCGACCTATGTAATCAGCAAGCAAACCTAGTCCAATACGACCAATGGCGCTCATAGCTAATAATACAGAAAGCAAATTAGACGAGTCATACTCATTGATTCCAATCTCTGCGGCATATTCTGTAAAAAAACATTTAAGTTAGTAATTTATTTTCAGATTAAATGTGTGTCGTTATTTAAGATATTTATATTCAAAATCATACTTGGAATGTAAAACAATGGTGCCAAATATCCCATAAGAGAAATAACAGCACCAATCAGCCATATATTGAAATTAACTACTCTGAACATTGAAAAATCGATTGGTGACTTTTTCATTTTCTGCTGCTGTTTGATACGATATGAACGAGGAAAACGATCTTTGATGAGAATTATACCGACGGCAGCGACACCAAGTGCAAAAAAGCCAAGGATATGGTATGCCCATCCGATTCCATATTTTTGAATTAGATAATTTGATAAGGGACTAAGACATAAACCTCCCAATCCTGTTCCAGATGCACAAATACCCATAGCAAAAGCTCTTTTTTTTGAAAACCTAGGTTATAAAACACATACAATATTTCTTATTAATATAATATGATAAATAATGTTTTTTTTAAAAACTTTTTACAAAATTGTATATTACCACTGTGGAATCACAGATGCAATCGACTGTTATCATTATTAAATATTTTGAAAAAAAAAATATCAGGTTTGATTATTAATATAACATAAAAAAATATAATAGGGCGGGTTTGTATAGACTTTACTATCATATGTACAGTACCATATAAACAAATGCACATCCAAATCCATATAACACGCCCTGAGTAAGATAAATATGCCAAATTTCATGACTGAAACCTGTCAATATAACGCCCAAACCCATCAATACACTTCCTAGTGCATAATTGAAACGAGTACCAAACCGAGCAGTCAAAATACTAACTGGGCTCAGTACGTTTAAGCATACATTAGTAACAGAACCAACTGTCATTAATGCCAGTGTACTTGATTTGCCTTCTAACACAGATGTTGCATATGCTTGAGAGAATAATCCCCAAATGGATGCTATGCCAAACATAATAAAATTACCCAAGAAACCGGCTACTACAATTGCCCTAGAAAAAACATACAATTTTAGCATTGTACGACAACCAAATAAAAAACAGCACTTATATATTTTAGAATAAGAGTAGTGTACATAAAAATTATTATTATCATTATCATTACTTACCAGCCATATCCCCCATCTGGAATGTCATTTAAAATATTATGTGGCACAGGTTCGACTATACTTGCTTCATCAATACCTGAAACGACAGTGTTGTAAATATATAAAAACATCATGTCGTTGAACGATCTCAAAAATTCAACTGCCACAAAAAAACCCGTTCTTTTGTTCGATATATGATAAAATTAAAATTAAATAAATGCTTACATACCTGAAGGGTCTTCTTCTAAAGTATGTTGCTGTTGTTGTGATTCATTATAATTATTGTTTTGGGTTTTTTCTTCTATAGTATAAATTGAAGCTTTTTCAAGATCAAAATTATTTGTCGGAGCATTTTCGGCTCGGTCCGAAAAAGACAAAATAGCAGCCATCGTGTCAAAGTGGGATACAAAAAAAAGCAGTAAGAAAAAAGATAAATTGATAGGCATATATATATAATTTTTTTTTATTTCTTGTGATCACCCACGATGCTTATCTCCCACCCTTAAGAGCGCGCTTTTATTACTTTAAAAAAAAGACCGCAAAGTTGTTAATAGATCATGTATTTTTTTTTTTTTTTACTTTTGAGTTACTGTTGAATCGGGCTGTTTTCCTTTTTGATTGCAAATAAAATTAATGGGATAACCGGCGTTACTTTATAGCCCTCTTTATACTCAATAATAATATGCCTTTTCTAGTAGTTCAAATTCATTGGCTCTTTTTTTTCGTGATCTATAAAATACTACTCAATGGTGGGAATCCTAGTTGTGATCAGTTTATTAATAACTGCACCGGTCTAGTAAGTTAACCTTTTTTTTTTACCTGACTTGTTTTCTTGTTAGCAACGAAATTTTTTCACGTTAGAAGTATTGATTCATATTACACCGGCTATTTGTAATACATATTCCATGTTCGTGGAATTATTCACATGGCGACAAAATTATTATTTTTGGTATTAACAGGACTTTTTATGGTTGTTACGTATCAAATGTTAAACTTTATTTTGTATATAGATATATTGTTGTGTTAAAATAGTGCAATAAACAATGTATTATTCCAAGCATAAAATAAAGTAGCTACGAATGATATGTAGTCATGTCTCGTTCATATGTGATTCGGCATCATTTGATATTAAAAAAATTGTCAATAACTGCACTGAGTATAAGCAGTAAAAGTGAATTACTTTGTTCCCTTTGTGTTGTTGATTAGTAAAAAAAGTAATCTAATGAAAAGAATATATTGCTTTTGTAATTATGTTTTGCATAACAATATAAAACTTTTTTACATCCTAAAAAAGGATTACTATAACAGCAAGAAATATAAAACTGACCTGACAACTTCTATTTTCAAATATATGTGGAAAAATACAGATCTTTTTTTTTTCACTTAGGTAAAATCTATATTATTATAATCTGCTGCTTTTTCAATACATGTTATTAATTGAAAACCCATGTTTTACGTATGTGGTAAACAAGTTAGTTAGGTGTTCATTCCATATACCTATAATGTAATATATATTAAGTGAGAGTTTCTCGCTTTTGTAAATAACACAATGTTCCGAATGTCTCAGTATCATGAACAATATACGTACATCTTTTATCGATATAATAAGATGGATTACGGTGTGATGTAGTATTAAAACTTATATGAAATACTAACAACGACAACACTAGCACTAGTGGGATCTTGTTAATAGATCCCAAATATGGAACAAAGTTTTTTCTGTGATATTTTACTGCTGGTGAAACTTAAAAAGGTGCATAATTGAAACTATTTTACTCCACGTTTTTTTCTTATTCCACCAAAAACAACACAGACAAACAAGCATATTTATTACTTGTAATAACAATCAAAGTTCAGGTTAGTCTCTCTTTTTCTTTCTTCTCATGCTCTTAATCAATGATCCATTTCAGTCATTAAATAAACTTCTTGTTATTTTTTTTTCTTTTCCTACTTCTTTTAGTTGATAATGCTTACTGAACGAGGTCCACCAAAAGATTATGATATTCCATCAACCATTGTCATTGTAAAGTTTTTTTTGTCCCTCTTCAATTATACAAAATTATATAAAACGTACCATTTTTTCGGTTATTATTCTTTTTTACTTCCCTTCCATTTAACACAATTGTCTTTTTTTTTGATATCAGTATATTTTGGTGATTATGTTAGGCGTTGGTATGTGTTTTTGTTTACGACGAGCCAACCGATTGTTACCTAATCAACGTAGTTTTCAACTACGACCTACATCAACTACACAACGACGAGGTTATGATATTGCAGACGAGGAACAGGGAGATCCAGAATCACGAACAGGCTTATTAAGTGCAGGATATGATGAAGAAGAAGAGGAAGAGGACGAGAATAATCATTTTATGAATCGAAGAGAAGACCGGAGAAGGGTGGGTGATTATGATCCTGATGAGTTGGAGGACTGTGAAGAAGAATTTGGTGACATGCAGGGAGCATCAAGTCCAAGTTCCCCTACGAATGATAGCAATAACAATGACAAACCTCGCACACCGTTATTTGGTATTGTTGATGATGACGACGACGACGACGACGAGGATAATAGTGATAATGAACAGCGTGAAATACAGCAGAAGAAAAAGGATAAAATAAAATAATCTATTATAAAAGGAAGTATCGTTTGCTTGTAAACGATCCCTTTGTTTTTCGGCAGATCTGTTAGAAAGCTAATAAAATGCATACCAAATTTTCATTACTTGAGTAATGGCAGATTAAGAAAATCACCGCTACTTTGTCTTGTTAATGCCGATAATAATACATTTAACCTGTAATTTATAATTTTTTTTTATTCCTTTCCTTATTCTTTTTTATTTCTGCTTGTTTATATATATATATATAAGAATCAATATGATTCGTCGAGAACCAACAGCAATCACATTAAACATCCATGATGTTGAAGAATTACAGGACTTGAAGCAAATGTATCAACAAGAAGAAGAGTGGCGTACACAAATGGCAAAAAATTCTCAACAAGGAAATCATGACATTGAATACTTGCTTGATCAAGCCATGGATAACAAAAATACCAAAGATGACAACAATAACAATAATACCAATAATGAAGTTCTTACAGAAACCGTACCCAGTAATAACAGTAATAGCAATAGTTTCTTAACAAAACGAAGACGCATTGCCAATAATTCCTCAAGTCAACGACGTTCTGCTGATGCACGAAAACGACTTGGTGTTGACCAACAACAACAGCCAATATACAAGATGGGCCGTCAAGTATAAATAATGATAAAAAACAATAATACTTTCTCACTCCTCCATACACATTTATATGTATATAAATATAGACAGATATATATCTTTCTATACACACAAGCGCGTCATATATAAAAATTGCCATAGTTTCTATTAAACATTATAATAGCAATACCAAAGAAAACAAGTACATAGTAACATATACTCGCACATAATTTAAATACTATTCATCATTTTAATATTTTTTTTTCTCTCTCTCTTTCTCTTCTATCATATTACTTTTTGTTTTATTTTATTGAATCCATTGCTTTTGAGCTTCATCGACCTTACTTCTAAAAGTAGCAATAACTTCATGAGGATTGGGTGCGCCATATAAAGAAGAACCAGCGACAATAACATTGGCACCAGCTTGAGCTGATGAATCAATGGTATCCAAAGCTAAACCACCATCTACTTCAATATCCAAATGAGGATATCTTTGACGTAAAGTAAGAGCCTTGGCAACACATTCTTCTTTATACTTTTGTCCACCAAAACCAGGTTCTACAGTCATGATCAAGATCATATCTGCCAATTCTGCTACATCGCCCAAGGCAACATCGACAGGTGTACCTGGTTTAAGAGCAACACCAGCTTTCATACCAGCTTTATGAATTTGATGAATCACAGAAATAGGATCATTGGTGGCTTCAATATGGAATGTATACATGTTACCACCAGCCTTGGCAATATCATCGACCCATTTAGCAGGATCAGAAACCATCATATGACAATCTAGAAGAAAATGCAAAAGATTTAATGATAATAATAATAATATATCATCCTTATTTATTTATCCTCATCCTTTCTATCTCTCTTCCTTGTTCCTTCCTCCCAAGCAGTGAGCTTACCAAAGAAAGCGTCGGTACATGGACGAAGACACTTGATGATAGGAGCACCCATGGTGATATTTGGTACAAAATGTCTAAAAACAAATATTAATTTGTTTCCTTAGTAACTGAACCCTCTATTATAATGGTAAATACTATTATCTTTTCTTTTTTTATTATTTCTTTTCTGTTTTACCCGTCCATAACGTCTATAAGAATAAAAATATAATACTCGAGGTCAGTTTATTTATATCTCCTTTCTTTTTAGCTATGCTTGAAGCATTGATAAATAGTAGTTGTAGCAATTGTTGTCAAAAGATTTACTATGAACGCGTGTCCTGTTATAAAATAAATAAAGACAATTTACCTAAATGAAGCCAGTCAGCACCATTTTTGACCATACGAGTAGCTTCAGCTTGTAAATTAGCGAAGTCACATGCGAGAACGGAAGGTGCAATGATTGCTTTAGGCATTTTTGCTGGTTGGTATTATTATAATAAATATATAAGAACAAAGAAGAAGACGTGTTTCCTCCGAAACAATTTTCTTTTATACTATTATTTTATTTTTTTTACCCCACGCTTTTACAAAGGTAAAAGAGCGAGAGGTCCGTCGTTGATCCTTGACCAATTAATTGCGTCACAGAAAACGCATTATGAAAAAAGAAGGATAATTTATGAGCGTGAATATCAGCTGGTGATTTATCTATTTTTTCTGTGTAAGCGTTAGATTTACCCGATATTAAGCAACTGATCCGCAATAGATATCCCAACACCTCTTTTTTTTTCATATCAATATACAAAGAAACTTAACCTCTCCATTTTGATAAACTTCCTAATTAAGGTTTTAGATAAAGTAATCGATGAAGAATGTACTTTTAAATCGATGAGAGTAACTGTTTTTTTTTTTAAAAAAAAAGGCTTTTCTTTTAAATATGATATCATTGTAGATGATAATAATAGATGGATGATTGTTAATAATGTATTTAAAAAAAATAAGGCAGTTGACCTAATTATATACTTGATACAATAGTGGTATACAAACTTATATATATTATAGTAGTAATTAGTCGTATTATTGTCACGCAACATTATTATTGATGAGATGAGAGGGAAAAAAACAAATAAAGAGATAAACAAGCAAATATTAATGGATTCATGTAACCAGTTATATTTCTCATTAATAATTGACATTTTTCCATTCATTCTATTCAATGTTATCATATGCGGCAATGATTAGCTAGTGAGCTTTTCTTTTTTTAATTATGCAATATGCTGGTAGTCAATGCTTTTTTTACAGAATTTTCCAACAAGCATGTGACTTATTTACAGCACATTGAAAAATATTGTTAAATAAAGTCATAGTAGTTTAGACAATAACTTTTTTCATTATTACTTATTCCTACTACGTATTTCCTACGTATACTAAAAAGAAACATCAAGAAAGAAGAGGTTAAATAAGATGCTTTTGTTAGTTGTCCGTGAAGTGATCATTACATACTGCTATACAAAAGCTACCATTATACAATGTAACAAAACTAGCATATATTACTAGAAGAATTCAAGAGTAATAGTAATAGTAATAGGTGTAATAGTCTCTATCACTACTTGTGTTGAAATTACTCGACGCTACACTTAAATACATTTTTTTATAACAAGAAAGCAATAAGTTAGTAGTATAATTGTATTTTAATAACAACTAAAATGAGATAACTCATCTTCTTCCTGTTTCTACGGAATTGGAACCGGTCGTTTAGAAATATCTAATTAATGGTAATCAATAGTGTTATGTTTTTATGAACTATTTTCCCCTTAATTCATGCAATTTATATATGTTTTTTTTCAATGATATTTGCTTTCTCTACTTTCTTTTTTTTATCTCCTCATTGGTATTTTTGCTTAAATTATATTAGCCATTTCCCCACTTTCTTCGTAAATCAACTAATGATAATAATAATAATAATAGTATATTATAACATTTTATACTACTTTTCTTACGCCTTATTCTTATTATTTTTAAAACTTCTTTCTTCTTATTCTGTTTTTTTCCTCTTCCTTTTTCTCAAAAAAATTCAATTAATTAGTTTATACATCAATAGTAAAGAGAACAAAAAAAAAAAAGAAAATCATGATAGGACCCGCATTTGTATTACTCATTTCATTATCAAATTATTGTACTGGATATACAGCTGTCGGTCGATTTGGACATTCTGCAGTATTGGTGAATGATAGGTAACACAAGTAATTTCTGTGTTCTGGTGGAGTGCATATTTATCCTAAATATATGTGTTGTTTTTGCATTAAAAAAACCATGTAGTATATATTTCTATGGTGGTGACACTTCTATAGCTTCTTCTACAAGTACTCCATTTTGGATTTCAGACATGGCCATTCTACCCATTAATATCCCATTTTCGCTTACCGATCCACCATGGAAACCGGCATCAGGTCCACAAAGCTCGGTTGGTGGTCCAATAGTTTATTCTCATACTGCCTTTGTTGGCGGTCCGAATGGAGGCAACATGATTGTTCTTGGTGGAGTGATGCCAACAACCGAAAAAAGTAATTCAGATGACGAATCAATTGCGTATAGTTATGATTGTGATATTGGTCGTTGGAATACATTTAGTTTACCCACTCAAAACTATTTAAATCGTCAAGGAGCTGCAAGTTCAATCTCCAGCAACGGGATCGCTCACGTAATAAAAAAAATAAATAAATAGTGAAAACTTGTTCCTTTTTCTTTTCAGGCTGCTAAACAATGATATATTTATTATAGATATGGGGCGGAAAACGGGCATCTTTATCTGGAGCCGCGCCATCCTCTTCCTCTTCCACTACAACTTACGCCGCTACTATGACAACAACCGCAGTTAAACCACGATTGCCAGCTACCATCTATCAAATAGATTCATTATATCCATCCAATTCAACAATGTCACCTGTTGTATCATCATTACCTCCGTTACGGTATGGACATACCCAAACATTAATTAATGATAAAACTATAGTCATTCTTGGTGGATTTGATAGTCTTACTGGAGATTCACTTTCATTGGCTGATATATGGCTTTATGATATTCCAACCTTAACATGGACACATAAATTTGCTGCACTGCATAAAGATAATAAGCCTGCCAATCGAAGTAGTCATAGTCAAGTATTAATGCCAGATGGTTCTTCAATATTAATGCAAGTATATATATAATGTTACTTGGCAAGATAAAATAACAATAATAATAATAAGAGAGTACATAAGTGGCTAATACAATGTCATAGATACGGTGGTTATGATGGATATCATGTGTATAATGACGTAGCTGTATTAGATACTCGCACTTGGAGCTGGACTATTAAGAATACAAATGCAGCAGTACAAGGTCGTGCCGACGTAAGTTTAAATTTTCAAGTGGTCATGGAAATAAGAGATAAAACAAAGGTTTATGGGGGGGGGTTGTAGGACAATATGGATTAACTGTTTCAAACTTGACAAGATTAACTTATTATTCATAGCATACAGGTAAGAACAAAAGAAGCTATAATTTTTTTTCATACGATAGAAGAAAAGAGTAGCTGTGTACGCTCTTGTTTTTCTTTCTTTTACATAAAAACAAATTAGGAAGGAAAAGGAACAGTTTTTTTTAGATGTACAGTGTTTTTTATTTTTCGTTTTACATTTGTAAATTAGCTACACTTGTCGGAACGAATATGGTAGTTGCTTTTGGATTTACAGGTAAAAGAAGAAAAGAGTCTCTTAATTTATAACGTATCATATCTAATTTTTTTTTTTTTGAAAAAAAAAGGGGTATCTACGTCATTAACGGTTATGTCTGACATTGAAGTATTGGATATCATTACATGGAGTTGGACATCTTTTTATATACCATCGGATGCATATAATGATGGGACTAGTCCAAATAATGGAACTGATGACCAAGATAAGAATGTAGCTGTGGTCCCGAATACTCCATCGATGGCAATTGTAGCTGGAGCAGTAACAGGAGTTCTTGTCGTGCTTCTTTTAATTATAGTTGGGTTATATATGTTTAATTATCATCAAAAACGACAACAACAATTGCAAAGTGATACGACCCACCATCATCAATCATTACATAGGCGAAGACAACACAATAACAACAATAATGATAGCAGTAATCACTATTGGATTTCTCCTGATAATAATAATAATAGAGAAGACCCGTTTATGAGAGCACAACATTTTCAACATTATGATACTAATAATAATGACTCGCCTATTTTTACAAAAAATATTGGCACTACTACTACATTTTTACCATCTTCTTCTTCGCCATTATCACTACCGCCGATGATAACACCAGATCGATCTCATCTTGGACGTGTACCTACTCAACTTCAAATAGCAACAAATCCAGAAATCATAAATTATCCAGTAATAACGGGTCAGCCACAACAATGCCATTATCATCATCATCAACAACAACAACAACAGGCACATTTACCATCACCATGGGCTCCAATTACCAGACAAAGCTTCCCTCCTGCAGCCTCGGACTTGATGGTTAGACGCGCTGCCACCACACCATATCGTTTTCATCGGCCTTCTTATTTCAATAAACCGGACGAACCATTTACAAATTTTACTAGTAAGCAGCAAATACGAAGAGCTGCTACTACACCCCATGCCGCTATCATTAGTTCCATCGCCACCTCTACTGTCAATGACAGCAGCAACAACAACAACAATAATGACGATCGGAATATATCCAATCAATTTTCTTCTTCGTCTAAGGTTGAAATGAGCTTTAAACCAGAAAATAGTGATGAAGATGATTTGTTATTTGATCAACAGGAATTTATATTACGTTCTGCCGATGACGATTATCATTTATTTCCTCCTAACCTACTGTCTCAAAATAATAAAATCAACGAGCAACAACAACAAGAAAAAGAAAGAGAAAGAGAAAAACAAGTACTAGAAGATCATAGTACAAATTCACAATATGAAAATCAAGAAATTATTAGTATAATTGAAAGTACCAGTTCTAGTAGTAGAGAGAGTAGTGATTGTAGTACTAATACAGTCAAAAAGCCATCTTCTGTTCATATTCCTATTGAAGAAGAAGGAAAAAATTCATTACAACGAATACAAGAATCTCGATTATATTTCAGTGTTCCATCTTTGGATAAAGAAACTCAATCTGTGCATGAACGAATCATGTTTTTTCAACGACATAGTAAATAAATAATAAATTGTTGGAAGAAAAAATAATTATTATTTTATACCTTTGTGGTATAAATAGTTCTGTATTAGTATTTGTTATGCATAAACATCCCCGCATTTATTTATTTTTTGGGGTTGCACGGGATTATTCGCACCAAGCCTTATACATTTTGGTCCTCCGTTGCCACGGAATATCGTTTAATCCCTTCTCTCTCTTATTTTTTATGTCAGATAGTTATGACAGGAAATTTCAGACAAGCAAAAATACAAAATGTTACACGTGCTTTTTATGAATATTGTGAAAAACAGATTCCGCTAATGAAGACAAAATAGCCCCACAGTAATGTATAAACATCAAAAGGAAGTAGAATTTATTTGATGCATGCATAAAATATGATGATAGAAACGTTACTACGTTTTTTTTAAATGAAAAGAAAAGGTGATACACTTTCAACATTGTACAATTACATCAAAAATAATAGTAATAATAAACTTGCTTTGGGAAAAAAATATGTATTAGGTCCCTTGCATAAAAATAAAAATCTGTAAAAAAAAAAACAGGATTTAAGCCGAAATAAAAATAATAATAAAAAAAAGACATTGACTTGCTACGTTATCTTTTCTTTCTTTTCAAATAGTAGTTGATTAATGTTTATTATTTCATTCAAAGTGTTATGGTTCCTTTCATTTTGAAAATAAAAAAAAAGTTTAAATAAGAAACGATAAATTCCGAAACCCAAAATTTAAAATAGCGTTTTGTGAGTACGTTGCTTTTTATACCCTTCAGAAAGAAAAAAAAACCAGACCAATCTAGACAATATGATAATCACAATATGACGCAACCTCGGTCACACACTTACTCATCAAAATAATGCCTGACACAATCTGAATATACTTTGATCCCTCCTTCTTTTTTCTTCCTTTTTTTTTTATATTTATAGTTTAGTGTTAAATCTTTACTTTTTATTTTCTATATATCCGCTTCTCTTTTCTTTACTTCTTTATTTCTTTCTTTTTACTTTTTTCTCGGTTCAAAAAAAAAAAACAGATACAAATAATTATGGAAAAGACATTGCTTAGTATTTTTGATGGAAAAACCAATCCAAACCAACCTGCCATCATTATTCCATCATCGGCACCTATTCCTAGTACAGTGACCTATCCTCAACTTTTGGAAACGATTCGTGATTTTAGCTCACAATTGAATGCCCTTGTACCGGGTTTGAAACCTGGCGATGCCATTGCTATTTCATACTTGAACTCTCTCGAATTTGTCGTTTCTTTCTTGGCCACGGGTTTTATGCGTCTGATTTCAGCTCCATTGAACCCCGCGTATACTGAAGATGAATTCACTTTTTATCTCGAGGATTCTAAAGCTAAAGTTATGATTGTTCCTCGTGGCGCTGTGAATGACAAGACTAAAAATGCCGCTATCAAGGCTGCTCAAAAGCAAGGTGCTGCTGTTATTGAAGTTCATTGGGATGGTCAATCGATTGAAGCCGTTGCTTTAGGATCTAACAAATCTGGAAAATCTATCAGTCGAGTTGCACCATCGTTTGGACCCCAGCCAGATGATGTTACTTTGTTGTTACACACCAGTGGAACTACAGGTCGACCCAAAGGTAAATATCGTGGTTGGGTATCAGTATGTGGAAGTAAAAAGAAGGATGTACAATAATGAAAGATCATAAAAGTTATTTAGAAGGAGGAATAGGATGGGATAAAAAAAAGGAAAAAAAAAATGATTATTAATAATTGGTTATGAAAAATTCTTGTAATACGTTTAACATAGGTGTTCCATTATCTCACCTCAACCTTACTACATCAATGCATAATATCGTCAATACATATGAATTAACACCAAAGGACCGTACTTATCTCGTCATGCCACTTTTCCATGTCCATGGTTTACTTTGTGGTTTACTTGCAACTCTCTTATCTGGTGGTTCTGTTGTCATTCCTCAAAAATTCAGCGCATCTCATTTCTGGAAAGATTTCACTGATACTGGATCTAATTGGTACACCGCAGGTAAGAATTATGATTACATTTACATATTGGGTATAATGAGATGGATAGGAATAGAAATCTTTTATTGCCTATTAGCCTTTTAGCCTTTTATAAATATATAATATATTTAAATGCATAAAAAACAAGCTTTCAAAGTAAACCAAACAAATTAATATTATGTAATTCTTTATAATTAGTCCCAACAATTCATCAAATCCTTCTCCGTGACCCACCTGCTCAAGTTCCACCTATTCGATTTATTCGATCCTGTTCATCCAGTTTAGCACCAGCCACTTTCCAAGCCATTGAACATCATTTCAAGGCACCTGTTTTGGAAGCTTATGCTATGACAGAAGCATCTCACCAAATGACTTCTAACCCATTGCCTAGTCGCGGTGTTCATAAACCCGGTTCCGTTGGTATCGGTCAAGGTGTCGAAGTTGTTATTTTGAATGAGCAAGGTAATCCTGTTGAAGAAGGAGAAGTATGTATCCGCGGTGCCAACGTCACTCGTGGTTACTTGAATAACCCTAAGGCAACAGCAGAATCTTTCACCAAAGATGGTTATTTCCGTACTGGTGATCAGGGTAAAAAGGATAAGGATGGTTATTTGGTGTTGACTGGACGTATTAAAGAATTGATCAATCGAGGTGGTGAAAAGATCTCCCCATTGGAATTGGATTCTGTTCTCTTAAGTAGCCCTGGTATTGCTGAAGCAGTCAGTTTTGCTGTACCTGATCCTATGTATGGTCAAGAAGTTCATGCCGCTGTGGTACTCAAGGATAGAAAGAATAGCGGCAAGAGCGATGCTGCTATTGAAAAGGAATTGCAAGCTTTTGTTCAAACCAAGGTTGCTAAATTTAAGGTACCAAAGCGTATTTACATTACTGATATCATGCCAAAGACCGCTACTGGTAAAATTCAACGTCGTGTTGTAAGCCAAACCTTCTTTAAGGAACCCGCACCTTCCAGAGCCAAGTTGTAAAATATATATATATAAAAGCGACACCCTTCTCCTCTTCTCTTCCCTTTGACATGTAGTCCTTTTTATTGCTATTTTTCTGTTTCTACTTTTATTTTTCTCTTTCTCTGTTATTACCGTTCTATCACTTGCCTCTTTTTTTTACACAATAATTATCTTGTGTTAATCAAAAAAAAAAAAATTCAATAGACTTGAATACATATTATAACAAATGTATCACATATAATCATCTTTATAAGGCTGTTCTTTGTTCTGTTTTGTTTGCTATAAATTGATAAGGAGGGATGCTATATAAAATAAAAAGATAAAGATAAAAAAAAAGATGTAACAGCCTATTTGATAGTTATTATACTCCTTAAATTTTTTTTTCCTTATTTTATTTGAATTTGGTGAGCTTTTCCTGTGATTGTGGCGTCTACACCGGAAAAGCTAATTTTCCAAGAGGTATTTTTTTTTCTCGTCACATTATTATTAATGCTCATGCAGCCAACGTGATAAAATAAGTCTACCCCCCTCTCTCCATTATCTCTCTTCTCTCCCCCAAATTACACTTGTATAAAAAAAACCGTTGATGGTTAGAAACAAAATAGATTCGTTTCTTTTCTTTCTTTTTATTTTGAATTATAAAAGTATATAATATATACAACAACATATCAATTCGTCTATAAATTCGTAATATCCAGATAGTACTAACATTTTACTAGCAATCTATATATCATCTTTTTTGTGTTATATAAAATGAAATCCATAATTTCGTTCTTTTGGATAATATTACTATCATTGTATTATTATTCTCATTTTTCAACAGCAAGTGCAACACCATTGATAACTGAAAAACGACGTGATGTTAAGCCTTTTGATTTCAATGCCGTTCAAACTCTCTATTCTTTTGGTGATTCTTATACTACCCAAAACTTGAATCTTTCCACAATGTCATATGCTTGTCGCAATTGCACTTCTGCTGGTGGCCTCAATTGGGTCGAATATTTGGCCGACTTACATCCTATGAAATATTGGAATTTGGCATATAATAGTGCACCTATTTCAAATGCTATGGTTGGTCAGGTAATATAGAAGTATAATTATATTGATACAACATATTATAAACTCCTAATTACATTTCTTTTTCTAAAATAAAAATCTTATAAACCCATCATTCTTTTATGTCTATTTCACTAGAATTCTTCGTAAGTTGTTGGTAGCTTCTGTATTATTTTCTTTATTAAAAACTATGGCTCTTCAATTCTACTTTTATATATCACGTAGTAATATCATACTTTTTTTTTTCATGTGGGGTGTGGTACAAAAATTATAATAGAGCTGTCGTGGATGTCACTAAACAGATCACAAGTATGTTTCCACAGTACTTCAATAGTAGTACTCAGCAAGATCCATCGACGACATTGTACACTATTTGGGTTGGAATTAATGATATTGATTTGACAGCCAATTCGTCAGATACTAAGAAATTGGATAAAGAATTAATGAAGCAATATAGATCATTGGTGGTATGAACTCTCTGTTATTTCATTATATCAATAATTGATCAAAAGAAAAAAAGCAGCTGAGAAAAAAAAATAGCATGACTCTTTGGAGACGTATACAGCACGTAACCCAAGTCATCAGAAAAAAAGTAAAAAAAAAAAAACAGGCTTAATATTAACATCTTTCATAAAAAAAAAACGCAACGTAATCTAGGAATCTCTCGTGACACAGCATAATGCTCGTCAGTTTGTTTTGATGACTGTACCACCTATCGACCGTTCTCCCATGTGGCAACGTGAAGGCCCAGATATTGTGGAGATGATAAAAAAACGCGTTAAAGGTAAACACAATTGTCTATATTTGGAGGCATCACATATCTTATTTCTCTCTAAAAAAATTATGTGCTATGCATCATTGTTTGTTGCGTACGTTACATATAAAAAAAAATTCTTATGCATACATTTTTGTTATTATTTTTGTTATTATTATTAGATTATAACAAGAAACTGGCGTCAGTTGCTAAACGTTTACGCAAGAAGAATTCAGGTCATTTTTACTTATTTGATGCATGGGATACTTTTACAGATATTTTAGATAATCCAGAAGAGTATCGTATTACTCGTACAATGGATTATTGTGCTGACTGGTATGAGAAAAAAAAAAGCAAAAAATAATTCTTATTATTTTTATTGACAAAGAAACTGGAGTATAATTGAATTTGTTATTATTTTTAATATAACCCAATCACTCACTCTGCTCCATCGTTTTACTATTATTATATTTGTAATTTTTAATATGCAGGAGTCATCCAGTAGAGAATAATTGTGATCCAATTGAGCAGTAAGTATTTGTTGCTAATACTGAAAGGCATTTCTAAATGAAAAGAAAATATAATATTATGATACGTATGTAGTACCTAACATTTTTTTTAACAACTATGATTATTGTCCACTTTTTAGATACTTTTGGTATAATGATCTCCATCCAACTTATAAGATTCATGAATATGTTGCTCACGATATGTATAAGTTTTTGCAGAAACAAAGTACGACACTGACTAACATTGATAATTATTAGTATTATAATTTATTATTCTATTATTTCTCTTCATGTACATAAGCATACTCATGATTTTTCTATCTATTGCTACTATAATATGATAACTCATATTTATAAAAATTACTTTTTAAAGCATTTTATAATAAACTGAGAGTTTCTTAATGATTTTTTTTTGTTTGAAATATTATGAACACTGTGTTCTTTTCCAGCTACAGAGTTGAGTATAACTATTCTACTTGTATATTACGTAGATTGGAGAAATCAATAATGGTCAAACACTATCTATCGCTATGTATTAATTATTACAGTTTTGGGTTTATGAATCCAGTAGTTTTTTTTTTGGAATTGGTTATGTATTACGTATCACCTGTTTGAACCATTTACAAAATGTTTTATTTTTTTTCTTGACACACTGTATATACAGTTTACGTACTCTTTTATTTGTTTATACATACGTAACCCCTGACAACTATACGAATTATGAGTTCATAAATATTTACTCAAGTAGTTACTGATTGTTGTCACCCTAATAAAGGTAAATTGTTTCTTAACGAGTATGTAGATCATAATTTTTTTTTCTTTTTCAAGAATCTTACGACAAAGGGTAATTATAAAACATATCGTTACTTTATCATTATATTTATAATTGAAAACAACAAAAAAAATTGTATCTAAACTTACCATCCGTAATATAATAGAGATGTCAAAAAAAAGAAGTCTGATCCGGGCCGAAAAAAAAAAAAAGAGAGGGGGGAAAGAGAATTTTAATCTCCCCTCAACCCAATTCGATTTATCTCAAAAGGCTTCTAACAAGCGTGCGTTGTTCGAAGCGAAAAATTACTTTTTTCTTAAAAAAAATGTCGGCCCTGTCAGATGATGCCATTCGAAAGGTAAAAATAAAATAAAGAAAATGATGATCTTCATTCACTGCTACTTTCATTCTTTTTGACAGATGGACATTGTCTCTTTTTTATTACTCATTCGATGGGATCTCTACAATTTATATTAATAATACTATTATTACCATTAGGTGTTTGTAGAGTTGCAAGCAAAATATGTTGCAAGCACACAACAAGCAAACTCTGTTAAAGCACAGATCCAAGCTAAACAACGGGATCGCAAGATGGCAGAATTAACGCGACGGGAACTTGATACCTTAGAACTTGATACAAAGACATATAAACCCGTTGGAAAAATGTAAGTTATTATAGTTGTAGGACAAGGAAAAAAAAAAGCGAATAGTATATAAGTTTTGTGTGTGTCTATGCATGTGTATAGTTGCTGGAAGTGATGAATCTATCTATAAATATACATACTGTAGGACTAGTGGCATACACGAAAGCACCGAGAATTTTTGTTGACGCATAACTAAACATATGTTCATTAACTAAATTAATTTTTATTACCACTTTAGGTTCATACAAACACCTTTGCGCGAGATGAAAGAGATGTATGTCAAGAACATCAAGGACTCGGATGATAAGATTCAACAACTCGAGAAGACTCAAAAGTACTGGGATCGTGCTGCAACAGATGCTCAAAGTAACTTAAGAGATATTCTTCAAGGACCACGAAGCATGTAAAAGATACTTCACCCCTCTTTTACTCTGTATCTCTCTCTTTTTTTTTTTACATGCGCACATTATACACTATAACCCATTTCCCTCTTTCACACATACACACATTATGATCATTATATAAACAAAAATTACAATAAACCAAAACTCTCTCGAATCCAAATTAAATATATATCGTTCCCTCCGTTGGTTTTTGTTATATATTGTTGGTGCTGTTTTTTTTTGATCGAATAAGTTGTCGAAACGAAATTGGCAAAAAAAAAAAAAAAGAGACAAGAATAATATAATAATGCATAATAGTTTTTTTTTTGCTGTACAAACAAAGTTTATAAATATCATTGTGTATAAAATATATTTTTTGTTTTGACAAGTTACACTTAGAAGTAAGACATGTCGCCGAAACGTTCCTTGTAACCGGGAACAGAGTATTCGCCCTTTTGGAGCTTGGCTTCGATATCCTTGGTGAGCTCGGGCTTGGCGATAATAATATCGTCAACCTATTTTAAAAAAAAATAACATAATCAGTTATTTTGTTATAAAAAATTCATCTTTCTCTTTCTCCACAAAAGAAATATATATATTTAATAAACAAAACGATGCATACAGTCAATTGCTCGATAGGTCGGGAACCTTCAATGTTGGAAAGAGTAGCTTGGAGATCCTTAAGTTCGGCATCAATCTTCTTGACGGTGCTGGAGGCGCTTTCAACCTAAGTAATTATTAAAAGGAAAAAAAAAGGTTTATTAATGGTTATTCCGAAATGTCGAGATTTTTTTCAAAAAATAAATAAAAGAAAGAATAGAAATTACTTACAGCCTTAGCTTCGAATTGGTCAATGGCCTTAAGTTGAGCATCCAAGTTATAAGCAACGGGCTTGAAACCTTGGACGGCCTTTTCGGCTTGGTCAACAATGGCTTGGTTCTTGAGGACATTGCGGTAGTGAGAGAAATCGACAGTGGTGGTTTGTTCCTTCAATTCGCGCAAGACACGCTTGGCTTCATCATTACGCTTACGGAAAGCTTGAAGAGAAGCAGCGGTTTCTTGAGGAAGGCTGGTGCTCAACTTGTTCCAGTCGATTTGCTTAGCAGCGGCGCGAAGAGATGCCATGGCTTATATTTGGAAATTTAGTTATAAGAGAGGGGTTTTCCTAAGACGAAAAGGGAATTATAAAGTAAAGGTGTTCCAAAAATTTTAACCAGCAACCCTGGCAGCCGATGACGTGACCTTTTTTTTTTCGGTTGTTGTGTGTATTATTATTATTTTTTCTCTCTCCCCCGGCCCCTCGATTAAAAAAAAAAAATTACTGGAGGAGAAGCTTGTATGCTTTTTTTCAAACACAGTCTAAGATTAATCTGATCGTCATGGTCTTATATAACAAAGGTTAGCATGGTTACTCTACTAAATTATATGCACTTTTTCTTTTTGTAGATATATCTTTTTTCCCCTTTTCATATATATATATATCATTATTACTATTATTAATAAAAACTACACACACAACTCTTCTCGATCGATTATCATATACAAATATATATATATATATATTCTCTTTTTTTGGGGAAAGGGGAATTAACTACTAATTACTATGTAGTGTAGATTATTGTTATTACAGTGAAATTTTTAAAGTGACAACTTGGAAGGGACCAACATTTAATAAAATTCCTTCAGCTTGTCTACGTACTTCATTTTGTTGATGAAGTTCAACAATATCATCATCAAGTACCCTTAAATTTGTACTAAACGTTCGATCTACCGCAGAGCCTGGTTGCGTTGTAATTTGTATTGCTTCCATTTCATCCTCCAAAATATTACAACGAGAAACCGATTTCATTGGCAACGAGCTATTGTTGTTATCAAGTCAAAAGAGTGTGAGTTCTCATGTCCTATATTTGTATATATCTACGTTTCTGTCCTCCGTCATTTTTAACTTTTTTTTTTCGTTTACGTACCACATCAAACGTGCTCTCGCATGACCACCATATGCTTCATATAATCGAATGATAATATCATTACTATCTTCTGCTCGTTTAAGGGTATCCATAACAACATTAGGTGCTTCCTCAAGTCGGAATTTTGGGAATGCATTGGACACAGCATTTGTTTTCGCTTGAGGGATTACTCTAATAACATTAACAATAATAAAATTACACGATAAGAATAAGGTCAATCTCCCCATGACTATCATTGGTGACAAGAAGAAAGAATGAAACTCACTTGGTTAAAAGAGGTACATTGAAATTATAACCTTCTCGTACAACGTCGGATTGCATAAAATGTCCCTCATGGGGATAAATAGCATATTTGAAAACATGATGGCCTATATCACAATTAGAATCGGGTGCCTATAGTGAATTTTTTAAAAATTATGCAAAAGTACAAACAAAAAAAAAGTCAGAAATAATAAACAATAACAATAACACATTGGCACAATTATATTCTTTACCTTAGGTGACCGAATAAGAGAAAGTCGAACAACGTTCTTATGAGCAGCATAACCATACTTGCAGTCATTTAATAATGCTACACCATATCCGTATTCCGAGATATCCGCAAATTTGTGGCCAGCCACTTCGAATTTTGCACTATCCCATGATGTATTATAATGTGTAGGTCTTTGGACCGTACCATATTGTGTCTCATAAGTAACCTATAACAATAGAATTTTGTGTTAATCCCCCCGCTTTTAGTTCATCTATGGGAAACCTTTTTTCATATACCTTATCAGCCATAATATCCCATGCAAACTCTACTTTCTATTATATGTTTTGAATGATATATACAATGAGCATCATTAGTCATTGTTCTGACCATTACAGATCCATATAAATTACACGTCTTTTTTTCTTTAAAAAAGAAAAACCTTACTAAGAATTGTCTATTCTCGTTCCAATCCACTTCTGTTTCAAAATCAATACGACGAGATACTGCTGTCATTACAACAATTTGCCGTAAACGACTTGTATCTGAAATTCGTTTTTCAACCAAAAGTGCAGCACGTAAAGGTCCCTGCTCTAATAGCTGCACTGAACCTTCTTCAACAACTCTTCCCTTTTCCAGATGATATATTTCAACTATAACATTATTTTTTTTCAAGTCAATTAAATCATCATTGATAAAACAGTCGTTTTTTTTTTTTTTTGGTATATCAGTAAAATAAAAAAAAAATCACTTACCATCCCAAGCTAAGAAAATAATAATAATCAAGATGGTTTTTTTTAGCTATATTATTTATTTGATATCATGCTTCTCAAAAATTAATTGTAAAACTTACCATCCCAGAACAAAGGCTTTTAATAGATTTAATTAAAAAACAAAAATGTATCGTTAGCAAGATAGATAGCACATTGTTTGCCCCTCACCCTACTTTCCAACCACATACACTTTTTTTTTTTACTTACAATATCTTCATACATCTTGAAAACATTACCGCGTTCATCTGGTCTTATTAAGGGTCGACTAAAAAAGAAAAATTATAGGAAAAAGACATTAGACACAATGAGATATATGTACAAAACACCCTACATACTCTAATTTTTTGTCAGTAAGTCCAATAAGATGACCAGATTTGTCAAAAGTGGCACGAATATAAATATTTTCCATCACAATGTTGTTGTTGTTATCTGTAGAAACTTTGACAGGCTCATATTCAGGTTCTTCTACAAAGTTAAAACCCTTCACACCAAGAGGGGGAACGTTTTCCACTAATAATAATATATATAAGTAAGCCAGAAACCATGACCAAAGAAAAAATAAAATATATAGATATGATCTCGTGACTATTATATACCTAATGCATAACCTGTTCGACCAAATGCAGAATATTGTTTCATAGTAGGTAATTGTTCATCCAATGGAACTTCAATAACTTCACGTCTTGGCCATGACAATGTGTTTATTACAGCAAGAGCTTATGTACATAATTTTTTTTGAAAAAAAAAAAAAGATTAGTGGTTGCACAAGTCATCCTATGATATAATGTATATTTTCATGCGAGTCATCTTACCTTGTTTTCCCTCGGAAATTGATGTACTGTCCAAATCCAAAAGTTTATTAATGAGAGCTCCACGTGTCTGTTTTGCAAGCATATCAACCTTGGCATACATTTGTAAACAATCATCATAAACCATTTCAATGGCTGATCCAGACATAACGTCATGAAATTGAATTAATCCAATCATTTTCCAAAATTGATCCAGATCTGCTTTTGGATATCTAAATAATGGTGGTAATAAGTTTCATGTATCCAATGTATACATGTTTCTTTAATAAATAGCTAGATCCTAGTGCTCACTTACTCATAGTTTTCAGTGTCGACAATATGTGCCATTGTAGCAAGAATTTCAACATCACGTAATAATAGTTCACAACTACGATTGAACTTTTTGCAAAGAGCATGTGTTGTAAAGATACCTCGATGTAATTCAAAATACTACATCAAAACATAAAAAAAAATTAAGGTTAATCTAGTCATTCATCATAATAATAAGTTTTATTTGTTATTTACCATTTCACCTGTCCAAGTGGCTAGTACAGGCGTTTCTCTTTCTAGTTTTTCATAGAAATCACTGGGTGCACCCATTTCAACCTTTGGTAAACCGTCCTATTTATTTTATAATTAGTAAACTTGGTTATTATTCCTCTTATAATATAAAACAATAAACACAGTAACTCGAAATGCCTAATTTTCTTTTTCTCTTAACTACAAAATACGTACAACATTCTTCATTCTTCTTAGACGTTCAATCATACTTGCTAATGGTCCTCCTCCTCCATCTCCATTCCCATATACCAATAAACTAGTGTTAGAATATTCTTTGTCTCGATGATTTCGAACACTAAATCATATAAATAGATAAAAGAATGAATAATTTTTAATTATGCTTTCCCAATTACTTCCCCCCCCCTTCTCACACACACACACACACACACGCTCTCTCTCTCTCTCTCTCTCGTTCATCCAATTGGTTTTTTATCTTTCTTTTTCCTTTTCTATTTCATCTGAACTTCCTTTTCCATATGTTCAAAAGAATATATAACTAACGTTCGAATAAGTTCTTCAGGAGTACATTGGGCATTATAAGTCTCAGATGGTGCCATATGTGTCAATGCTTTAGTGCCATCAAGTCCGACCCACCAGAAAGTACTAAATGGAAACTATAAAAAAAAAAGAGCATTGTGTGTTACAAATTGTTTTGTGTTCCCACAATTTTTCAGTTACTATGTTACACAATTACTTTATTAACATTGTTCCACGAAAGTTTCTGGGTGAAAAAGTATTTCATATCAGCAAGATGCATCAGTTGTGGAAGCTATCAATCAAAATAATAATAAAGGTTAGTTCATCTTATCCTTATATCATCTTTTTGTTGTTCTTGTTGTTGTTTTTTTCCAGAAAAGAACTTATAAAACAAAAAAAAATAGGAATTTACTTGTGATGCATAACCGAAAGAATCAGGTAACCAAAAGATTTTACATCGTTTACCAAAATGTTCTTCATAGAATCTTTGACTGAATTATATGACAGGAAAAAAAAGATTAATTATAAAAAAAAAAAGACATCCCCACAGTTTGGTTTTTTTTTTTTTTTACCCCAGTAAAAATTGTCGGCAAAGTGATTCTCCACTAGGCATATTAGTATCCATTTCAATCCATGTCTAATCATCGTATTTAGTATATACATATCAGGTAATATAACAGTAAAAATAAAATAACCTGGAAGGCCTCTATTTATACTACTTACTCCTCCAGTAGGTAAAAATTGACCCGTTGAGATTTTTTCTTTAATTCGATCCCAAAGGGCTGGATAGTTATCTTTGACCCATTCATATTGTTGTGCTTGGGAACAAATAAATTTGTACTCAGGATATCGATCCATTAAATCAATTTGAGAAGACCAACTTCTTGCTGCTTTACGAATTGTTTCTTCAAAAGGCCATAACCACCCAGTATCTAAATAAAAAAGAGTTCACACTATTTAATTATATTTATTCTACTATTATAATTCTCCATCCATCTTTTCAAATGTATCACCATAGTACACAGAGATCTAGATTTTGTTTTTTTTTTTATCTCAGACCTCCTTTCCCCACACACCCATCACCATCCCCACTTCACCTTTCGAAGAGAAAAAAAAAGAGATTTCAATAGTTTATATACCAATGTGGCAATGGCCTAGTGCAATAATATCATGTTGTGAATCACCATTTTTAGCACTCAAAAACTTATTTGCAATCTTCAAACATTCTTCAATACTATCATCACTCCCAGGATGGAAAGTGTTGACAATTTTGTTTGATGTGTACAACGCTTGTGCGGCCCTAAGTGAATCTGGTGGCAGATCTCTCGCCATACCAAGAATAATTTGAAAGTCATACAAAAGATCCCAGGCACGCCGATTTGGAACAGCAAGATCCTGACATGATCATAGTTTCAGTAAATATGATCCATTTGGAGTGCTTTTTTTTTCAATTTTTAGATATTCCATCCTCCCGTTTATACAGCTCCCCCCCCCTCCTCTTTTTCTTTTACTTCTTCTCATACGAATGGTTCAAATCCATATAAATTAAAGAAAGAACTTCTCTTACCAACTCATTCAAGTTGAAGAAACGATTGGGATCTGGAGGACCAATTAAACCATTACCAGCACCAAACATTCCATTACATGCCATCTCGATATAAAATTGAATAATTTCTCCACCTTGTGCATTGGTCGTAAGAATATATTCGTGACGTGCATCACTACCAGCTAAACAGTTATAATAATACATGAGTACAAAAGTAAAAATGTTGTCATATTTTTTTTTTTTTTTGTTATCTAAATTCCGCATAATCGGATTATTTTTATCAATTAATACTGATAACCCATACCTCCACCCGTAAGTCCTTGTAAGGGTAAACCATCAATACTCCAAATCAAAGCTTCATTATCAGCATTCCAAATAAAATGAACTTCTTCACCAGCAAATTCATTGGGAATACGTAATTGAACGTGAAACCAATGTGTTGACTAAAAAATGTATAATAATAATTTTAAAAATCCCCCTTTTTTTTTAAGTTACCATAGTTTATATGCACTTCACCCACACAATTATCTTTCTCTTTTTTTTGGCTTTACCCACGATGGACCGAACCACTCTCCTAATCGTGTTGGTCTAAATTCTTGTTGAATAGCTTCATTAAAAGGGATCCGTCGAAGATCAGGAACACTGTAAACTAGCAACGAAATAAATTCCTCTAATAGGGTAATCCAAGAAAAGAAGAAGAGTTGAGTCCTTTAATACTTTGAGCCACTCATAATTAAGGTGGGTGGCCAAAAAAAAAAAAAAAAAAAAAATGGAAAATATTCTTTTTTCATTAAAATATATATATTTTTACCTGAATTGGTTCGCGCTTTATATAATTGTGATAAAAGATTAATGTCATTTCCATTCGCTCCACCACTTGTAAAGTTACTACAACGATCGATCGTAATGCTACGAATCATCTTTGGAGTTTCTAAACTCTCAGGACCGCGGTACCGCGAATCAAAGTGACGCGGATCGTTCATTAATATTATGTGTATGTGTATATGTGGAGAGAAAAAAAAACAACAGGAAAAAAAAAGAGAGAGAGAGAAAGAAAAGTACTTATGCACACAGGCACACACAACGCAAGTAAAAAAAAAAAAAACTTATTTGGTGTGTGAGAGGCAAAGAATGCTCATGAAGGGAACACAAGAAGAGGTCAAAATTCATTGACCGACCCCATTTTTCATAATAAGAATAAGATGGGTTATCAGATTATAAATTAAATGTAGTAGAATACTTTATTTGTAGCGCACAGGATCCATGGGAAAAACTTGAAATCTTAATTATAGACTAACAACTACTCTAATTGAGAATACATCAATGGTAAAAGAAGAAGGTAAAGAAGAAGCAACAACAACAAACAGCGTGTGTATTTATTTTCATTCACTCGATAATTTTAAAAAGGTACTACGAGAAAAAAAAAAGTTTTCCTGTCACTGTATCCGCGGATGTGCCTTTTTTTTTTTGCGTTTTCAATTTTAAATGACCCTTTTTTAACTTATTTAGACTCTTTTACTATATTGAATATAGTAAAAGTAATATATTATACTGTAACGGTATTTAATTTCATCACATATATCTTATATCTGTTTCCCCCCCCAAAAAAAAAGGGTGGCATAACGTTAAGAAAGAGAAACGGGGGTTCATTGCTTATTTCCCATAACCTGTGTGACCAAAAAAAATAAAATAAAACAGATAGATCATTGTTTTTTTTCCTAATGATTCGCATTTGTTTATACTATCAAAATAGACAAATAATCAAGTGCAAGCCATCAACTTGCAGTGCACGTCAACTGATTAGTAAAAAACGAATGTGTATTATCTGGAGGGAGTTGATTATCAAAAAGATTATTTAGAAAGATAACTGATGACATATGATAAATTAAATCTTGGTTTCTCTATGTTAAAGAGATGCTTTTGTGGCACATCGTTGGTGTTTATATATATATATATATATATAAAAGTAGAGCGGTGCTAACTCAAAAAGAAAAAAAAAAGTCTATTAATCCCATAAAGCGTTTTTGCTTTTTATGGGGGGAGGGGGCTTTGAAAGTTTGTGGATCACAGTACGAACAGTTCAATCCACTAAAGAGTTGAATATTCGTCTTTTGATGTTCAACAGTTTAATACAAATACGTACACTATTAACTCACAGAACAATAAGAAGCTTTCCAAATTTAATACGTAGCCTTAGCAGTATGAATACTAACGACAAAAAAAAGCTAACGTGTGTTCTACGTATCATGGTAAGTATCTGTTGTTATTTAAATGGAATATCAGCTCATTTATTGTTCCAATTACACGGATGATAGATATGAAAGGTTAAGTACGTTAGTTTCATAACAGAAAACAGTGATATATGATTAAACTTACAAGATGCCACAGACACAGACTATTTGTTAATTTTTATAACAGAATATTGACAGTAACTGAGCAACAATCAAAAGTGAATATTATATAATCCTTGTCCGTACATATTATCTTGCTCAACGAAGACAAACTATGACCCACCTCGTTAGGAGTGCAACATATGCAAGAGCAACACTATCTATATAGACGGTATGTGCAAAAGTATATATAACGTAAATAGAGTACGACGATTTCAAACGTGATTCTAAGTTAATTAAAATAACTTTGAAAACTCTTATGCTATTGCACCAAAAACAAGTAATATATATGTTACCATGTATTCAATAAGAACCGACAGCGAGGTTACAGTATCATAAAAATTGCTTTATAAATCAGTAAGCTTTTCTCTGACAAAAATTAAAAATAAGAGTTCTTCATTATACTCTCTCTCAAGATTCCTAAATAAGTTACTTCACACTTTAGAATACACTTGCTCATCCTCTTTTCAACAACTTGTATATTCAATTGTCCAGAAATCGTATATATATATATATATATATATATATATATAAACGATCAATACAAAAGAAAAAAACAGCCAGCCACACATCCAAACAAAAAATTTCCCTTGATAGAGTGAATTTTTTTTATATGTTTTTTTTTTATTTTTCCAACAACAAAAAGAAAGAAGAATTTGTTATAAAGAAAAATTGAAACTACAAGAACGTTCACACATTCCAAGATATTTAGGCCTTCTACAAAAATTTCATAATAATTAAAAAAACAATGTTAGTTACATATATATGGGGAAGGGGTTTCATCCGTGTCTTTTTTTTTCTCTCTCATCTCTTCAATATTATCTTTACCTTGGTGAAACGGAATCTTGGGGGAGGAGTACGGACACGACGGTCAACAACCGAACGGACACGGACAACTCGGGCGTGAATAGCGCACGAGACGCAGTAGTGGAGCTTGACGTACAACTTGGGAATGGCATATTCTATAAAAAGTCATTTTATATAGTGAGTCAAACTGAAAAAAAAGTAGTAATAATAAGAATAATATATCTTACCCTCGTAGACGGAAGCTTCTTGAAGATCACGGACGGCAGCAGCTTCGACCATGTTACGGACGTTGAAGCGCTTGATGGCCTTGTCCTTTTATCAATAATAACAACAATAAAAAAAAATACATATTAATTAATTGCCCTGAGCTAATCTTTTTTTTTTTTTTGGTCATGAATGTTCTCTTTTTTTATTTTTAATTCTTTTGCTTCCTTACCTTGGGGACACAGCGGGAGCAGTTAATGCAGCGAACGAACTTGTTGTGGCCGCGACCGTGCTTGTTGCGTCCGTTGTTTCTTCTCTTGCAGGTCTATTTTGAAAAAAAAAGCAGAAATAAGTTTAATAATTAAGCAATTTTATATATTGTAAAATTGGGTGGTTTTTTTTTTGTTGGAAATTCATTAGGATAGCGTATCCAACCACCACATCAAAAAATGGATAATTAAAAAAAAAGTGAATGTCGTCTCTTTCGTTTTGATAATAGAATAGATTTCTATAATAAATATGTCGTATGGATGATTTCGTGGATGGATGGATACGCTATCGTAATGGATGTTTGTTACTGGGTTGGGGGTCTTGTTACATACCATATTGGATTCGAAAAGGAGGTTCTATGATTCTCGCCAACCTGCCTATATCAAAAGGCAATCTGAACTCGCTCTCCGGTTTTCCATTCTCCGACACAATTTGGGTCTACTAGTCCCATATTTGGTAGTTGACAATTTCTATGAAGGCATGGAAAGAGAGAGACCTATCCTTTATTTTTTTTAAGTTGTATAATGCTTTTTTTCTTTCTTTCTTTTATATGAACTTTTATATAATAAGCCAACCCAATATTTCATATTTTTTTTTTCTCCTTGGAAGAAAAAGATCATAACTAATATACTAAGATATTATTTGTGTATTTTATCGTTAAAAAATAAATTATAAATTATAACGTTACTTATGCAATGAATCTTTATTAACAACTACTAAGAAGTTTTATCACCATGAGATGTTCTCTTTTCTGGATAAAGAAAAAGAGTAATTCACTACAGTATTTTTATTATCATTGCTATTACTTATATAATAATAATCAAAATAATGACATCATTTTTCTTTTATGATGATAATGAGAGTGATCGATTTCATTCAATGTGATTCTGATATATACTGAACCCAACTACCAGGGAAACTTGTAAATGGGATGAGAGTTTAGAATGTGATGGTAGTACAGAATCATAGGCGATCTGTGTATACCTTTCTCCGACAAAAAAAAAGTATCAATGCAGTGAATTATTCAAAGCAAATTATAATAAAATAAAGCAGGGGATTTTTGTTTTTTCAAATGATTTTCATTTTTTGTAATACCAAGAGAAGAATTGTAAATCAAGAGAAAGAGAGGACTAAACCTTGAAACCAAAAATAAAAGAGAATGCGTGAATTAAGTTGTATGATAATATCTCAAATTAAGAAGAAAATGGATCATGATAATAAGAGAAGCAGAGAGTATTCTACGATCTTGTCCTCTGGCAAAAACCGCGCATATGATTTATTCTAATATTGAAAAAAGAAAAAAGGTTATAGTTATATGTACATGTATATATATATATATATATATATATACTCAATTATAACTTTTACCTAATAATAATAACCGCCGCCGTCTTTCCCCCCCCCCTTGTATACTTCTCTTTCTTCTTTTCTTTCTTTTTTCACTTTCTGTTTTTAATAAAGAAAAAACTTGTTCTTATAATAACAAAAATCAACCCTCATTCAAACGGACTTGCTCAAGATATGCATGATCCAATTACAACGAATCATTTAGACGAAAATGAGGATAACATCTCAGAAGACGATCATACCTATTCTTTATCATCATCATCATCAACATACTCTTCAACAAATGATGAATTCATTCCATCTCCCAAAACGTCCGAGAATTTAATAGTCAATAATCAAGAAGAAGAAGAAAGAGAATCACTTCATCGACAACAACAACAACAACAAGAACCAACTATTCATTTTGCTGCTTTTCCACAACGTCCTACAATCCATACGGGTGAACATGGATGGTGTCAACAGGAAAGAGAAGATTGGGAAAGTGTGGATGAATATGAACAAGATGATGAATCCATTTTGGAAAAGATTATAAATAGTATTTCTTTCTTTTATACCCGAATTTCTTTATGGTTTCAAGATAAGAAATTACAATGGCAACGAGGACGACCATTGACTCCAAGATCGCGTCGTATTGCCGAAGTTCCTTTTTGCATGGCAACATTCGGTTCAATATATGGTACTTTTATACTCGTTCGTGCTGCAGGTAAACCACTCATTTTTTTCCCCCTCTTTCTGATTTGAAAATAACGAGATCTCTCTGTTTTATTTTTTTTTGTTGTATACAGCTGTCAATGGTTGGATAGTCGATCATAGTCAATGGGATGGTACTGGTCATGAATTTGACAAAAATCCCGTTGTTTCCATTAACAAGTTAGAAACATTAGCCATCTATATTAGTCTTTTTTGTGGTATTGTCATTTCAATACTTTTAATTGCAAGAACACGAATGTCTCTTTACTTTGTATCAAAATGGTGTTTATGGTTAGCTTATGTACAAGGTTCGTTTTTTTTTTTTTTTTTACCCAGATTTATGCAGAAAAGTGCTTAATTTTTGTATAACGAAACAAAAAAAAAAAATTAGGAGTTCTTTGCTTGTCAACTGTTTATGGATTTACTTTACGATCCAATGCGTCTTTTATTTTAAATAATAATCCAACGTATGTCTATTCAAGAGGGTTTTGGAGTGGTCTTTGTTCAAGTATTATGTTTTTCTTAGCAGCATTCAGTTTTACGGTCGATCGGTTATTATCCTACCCTTATTCCAAATTATCTATCGTTTTAAAAGGCCTTGTGTTACCTAGTGTTATGTTATGCTCAACTGTCATCATTGGTGCATTAACCTATATGACACTTGAAGATTGGACCTATAGTAAATCAATTCTATTTTGTTGGACGGGTATTACTACTATTGGTAAATGTTTCAAAAAATATCAAATCTCTTTTCTTTTTTTTTTTTATTATCAAAGTACGGAGAGATGCACTTTATATTTACAAATGATACGTAATAATTAGGATATGGTGATATCACACCATCAAGTTCAAAAGGTCGTATTTTTTTCTTACTCTATACCGTCTTTGGTATTAGTATTGTCGGTTACATGTTATTATCCATTCGAGCGGTCATCACGGGAACATCTTCTGATATTATGAAAGTCAATTTAATGCGGGTGGAATCACTTCATGATTATTCTCGACACCAACGTCAAAAATGGATGAATCAACAAAACTGCCGTCAGCAACTATTTGATAATACTAATAATAATAGTAATAGTCCAACGACTCCTCTTTTAGAACGTCGATATTCAACACCTATTGAAACACCCATCACAGGTCGAGAGGATGACATCACGGATCACACTAACGATCATGATAATACATATAGTAGTAATCTTACTTCTCCTTATCCTAACTACAACAATAACAATGATAAGAATTTTCAAGGACGAGGTCCAAGATCATTATCCAATGTATCAACATTTAGTACGTATACAATTGCAGGTATACTCAATAACAAGGATCGTCAAATACTTGTTCAAGTCATTACAAAATCTGGAATTGTAAAAATGGGTATTATTTTGATCATTTGTTGGTTTGGTGGTGCTGGTATCTTTTGTTCACTTGAAAAAGATTGGTCTTATTTGGATGGACTTTATTTTGTATTTGGTACTCAATTGACCATTGGCTTTGGTGATATTGTCCCTCAAACTGCAGTAAGTACACTATATACTACTATGACAAATAACATAAAAGAAATATCTAGTATTTAGGTAATATAAAGAATGTAATTAACAGAAAAATATAAAATAAAAATACATTAAAAAAAAAATTAAAGCTTGCACAAGAATTTTGGCTTGCCTATATTATTGTGTCCATTGCAGTTGCTGCTTATTTTATTAGTTTATGTGGTGACACATTGATTGAAAAATTACAAATTCAAGATGACAATGAGGACCCAGAATCATTATTTTATACTGATGAAATTGCAGGATCACCTCCACCCATGGATGATTATACGGATAATATAGCGTACAATGATTCTTCAGGATTGGAAAGGAATTTAGTATTAGATAATAATGGTATTGATAAAGATGATCAAGTATCACCCTCATTAATACAACCACCAACACCAAGAAGGACATTCTCTGCTTCATCAATTGATAAACAAGACACTGATAGTACCAACAATAACGATAAAAGAACTACAGCCCCTGTCTATAATAATCGTAATAATGTTTCACCTCCCGTACTTTTTCAAAGATCACAACTTGTTCGACATTCTTCATTACCCAATGTTTCAACTAGAATACAACAACAACAACAAAATGTATTAAATGAAGTAGGAAGCGAAGGGGGAGTAGGCCCAATCAGACGTAAAAGATCCTTTTCATCAAAAAGAAAGCAACACCCACTTAGAACAGTACATAAACTACCAACACAAACTTCATCAGCATCAGCATCGTCGTCAAATATACCCGTTATTACAACAATAACAACAACGCCTACGTCGACCTCCTCAAGCAATAATAGTAAAGCGACTCAAACCCGTACCAATAATAGGATTCAAAATCAACAAGAAGACACAAGGCGATCAAAAAGACATCATCAGTATGGTTCAATAGTAGATACAAGAAATCCTATATCATCGGCATGCGCGACAGCAAGTTCAAGTGATGTAGGGTATTTTAATTTGAATCATCATAAGAAACTTGAGTGTTTAAAACATCCAACAAGTCCATCAAGTCTATCTGAGGAGCAGCAAGAGGTAAGAATGTGATAATTATCTTCATTTTTTTCAAAATTGAATAATCTAACTTATCAATATGAACTCTACTTCTTTTAGATACCAATTTCCTCTCCTTCTACTAACACGGATGAAGTGATACTAAAAGATGGACATCAAAAACAAAAACAACAAGAAAAACAAAACTATTCATTAGTAGCAACAGACTCAGTGAACGGTCAACAAGAACAAACGACAACTTATCCACATACTAACAAAAAGAAAAAAGTATCAAAGTATTTGCCTATCGCTGTCACTGACAGCCATTGTTACAGTGTTAATAAAAAACACCACTCTAAATAATATTATTCCCCCCACACACATTGTAAATTAAGGCAACAACAGAATACAACTACATCTCTCGTCGTCATGGTAATTGATTAGATATAAAGATAAATTCAAAACTATATTATTATTAAAAAATAAATCTGTTGTGTGGTGATCATCATGTACAAAGTATATTATTACATCAATGTTTATTTACGTATGTAGTTTGTTAGAACAAAAAAATAAAATAAAACCAACCTAATGCCGTGTTCCCCGATCCCTGGTGTGACATTACGCACTTTTTGTTTGATTTTCGAGTTCTTTCCTTTTTTTCTTTCTTTCCCTTTTTATTTATGTATACTCCTTTTTTTTTTCCTTTCTTTTTCTTCCCTATTTCTTTCTAAATATTTCATTATTATCATTGCTTATTGTTGACATACGTACATAGAAAAGACACATATAACAAAAAATGAACGATAATAACATATCCAATGATGACAATGATACAAAAACACCGCAACAATTAAAACTATATCAGGATTATTACGATGAAATGATCACCTGTATGTGAGAAGGAAGAAAATAATATCAAACAAAAGGCTGTATCATAAGCTGATTCGATCAAATGATTATTTTGATTTTTTTTAGGCATTGTAACCCACTTATTTTCTTTTAATACAACAAATCAAGAAAAAGTTCTTGAAAATTATTATTTCGAGAACGTTGAATTTACATCTCCTATCTTATCTACTTTGGGTGTTGAAAATATTCGTCGGTAAAGAAAAGGGTGTATAGAGTACAATGTTCTACTTGAATTATATATAAAGAATGGCGTAAATATTTATTATGCATTTGTTTTTTTTTAGAGTTTTGTTAGTATGGAAAATGTTAAATAAGGCTGAGCCAAAAATTACAAATATATGTTTTGATGGACAACAAAGGTGCACGGTGTTCTTGACTCAGACTGTATGTCCTCGAATGCTTCCATTTGTCACTATCCATTTACCTATAATAGTTACACTCCATTTTAAAGAAGTGGATGATGATTCGGATCGGATTAAAATTGTAAGGCATGAAGAACATTGGACTGCTCAAGGTAAAAAAAAAAAAAACAGAATAGCATAAACTCCCCTATAGAATCCTTTCTCTTTCTATAATATTATCAATTTTCTATATTGTTTTTAATTTAATAATAATCTTTTTTAGGATTGTTGGAAACTATACCTATTGCAAGCGCTTGGTACGATCAATTGATTCGTGTAACAACGGGTAAAGTACTTGCCACAGCTGGCGGATTCATTCATTCAGCTTCCGAGATGGCACAACGTATAACTTCAAGAGGACGTGAAATTGAAGGAGGACGAGAAGACTTAATAAAACGATTATCAAAATCATCGTCATCATCCACTCAAACATCTTGTCGTGAAAAAGGATTACGTGTAGTATATTAAAGAGAAACGCTGTTTTCTTAATTTTTGTTTCAAAAATAATCATATTTTATATATATATATATATATATAGCTAATAGTAATAATGTTAATAAGGATACCAAAAAAAATAATGTTTCACACTACAGTATCATTTAGATAGAGTCCCAGTCGATGATTTTGTTCGTTGGGGAAAGGGGGGGGGTGTTATTTTATACACCTACGTACGACAGAAAAATACTCAAGAGGATCGTATCGTTATTATTATTGAATGGATGCATCATACTATTCAATCGATTTGTTAATCACACCATTGATATCATTTGTACGTAACAAGCTCACCATGTTCCCAGTTTGATAATTAAGTTCTAATAACATGTATCATCTTACATGTAATAGGGTCGTGAAATGATGACTTGAACCGAACCTCTATATGCAGTGTTACATTAGAATTTATGAGAGTATCATGTTATTCATGCAATTTATCTGGCGAGAGTTATTTTATGCTATAAAGCTGATTATACGTTTCGAATAAGTAAAATGAGGCGGAACGAGATAATCAATAATGACAATAAATGTACTCAATCTGGTGAATACATCATAGAACTCATATAGATTCTTATAAAACAACAGCAAAGATGAGTGAACATAATGTAATTAATCACTATGGACAAAAGATACTTGGGTATTTTAGAAGCTGATTCTTTTTATATAAACATATGTAGGTCTTATACCTTTAAAAATTACAAACAAATAAGTTGAGTTGTTATTGTATAAATGCGTGCGTGCGTGTGACGTTATGAAGTATTTCTTTTTGTCTTTTTTTTTTTTTTTTTTGCTCTCTCTTTCTCTTTATCATTTTTTATAATAAAAATATAGTATGGATCCTCTAGCACTGGCTTTCCAGTTTATTTGTTTATGGGGTATTATTTATATTATCGTACTTGCCACTAAATTTTACATTGCTACCAAGGTTATTATTATTATTTATTATCACCCATGTTTTCATTTTGATTTCTTTTTCTTGTTTTCCTGTTGTAACTGACATTAAGAGGGGTGGTGGTGCGGGAATAGGAATCCGACCATCAACGAATAACAACAGCTAATGGTAGCATTTTACCTACTACGACTACTACTTTTGAAGAAGGAGGCAATCGGAATGACAATACCAATAATGAAAAAGATCAATGGATGATAAAACTTTTTCAAGTCAAATATACCACTGCTAAATGTAACAACTTATTTCGACGATTAGCAGAAGCTGCACCCCGATTTTGGAATATTTGGTTTGCGCTTGGTACAATAGTGGCACTTATTGTTATGGTAGCAGGCGTGATAGTGATTGGTTATGCAGCTTTAAAGATTTTATTATCCTTTTGGCATATGTTACAATTATCAACGTCTCAACAACAAGAACAAAAAGAATTACAACCCACAACAGCAATAATAAATCGATTTAGAAAACGATCATTAGATGAAAATCAAGTCGGTTCATCACAAAATGATAATGATGAACAAGTCTTTTTACCCATGGTAAAAAAAAAAAAAATATCATGATATAAAAAATGGGGATTAATAACGATACAATCTGATTAAGAAAAAAAAGAAATCTGATAACTTGAATAAATTGGATGATATTTTGTTTATTAGATTCCAGGTGTTACTGTACCACTTTCTCATCTTGGATATTATTTATTTGCATTACTTATTTGTGGTGTATTTCATGAAGCTGGACATGCAATCGCAGCCTATTGGTAATATATATTCATATATAATGCTTATTAGTAGTAAAGGAGAAAGAAAAAACTTATTCAATCCAAATTTATTAGTCAACGCGTTCCTATTCGAAGTGCTGGTATATTTGTTTATTATATTTATCCAGGTGCCTTTGTCAATATATCTGATCACGCACTTCAATTAATTGCACCTTTTCGACAATTAAAGATTATATGTGCTGGTGTATGGCATAATATTATACTTTATTTATGGACATTGATCATGCTTTCAGGTGGTCTCAAGATAATATTATTAATATTAGGATGGCAATCATTGGAAGGTACAGGTGGTGTAAGTGTAGTCAATGTTCGACCCGATTCGCCCTTATCCTATCATCTACCTATTTCTTCTATACTGTATAAATTGGATGATTTCCCATTAGAACATAATATTGTGGATTGGAATGAGTATTTATTAGCTCAAGAAGATCATATACCCACTCAAGGATTTTGTGCTACAGTATTAGATAAGGATGATCCAAATAAAGTAAATGAATGTTGTAATATTGATGATGAATATCCTTTTGGTCGTTCATTGAATTCAACACTTTCATGTTTTAGAGATTTTAAAACAATAGCTCACACTGAGGTAAAGAAAAGATTATATATATAATAATAATTGTATTTATATTAACATTATTTATATATGGTATAGGCTGATTATTTTACTTGTCTTCCAATGACTCAAGTAATGATATCTAGAGAATCTAAAAGATGTATTCAAGATTCAGAATGTTCATTCAATGAGTATTGTGTTACTCCCTATACACCCTCTTCAGCAGGACAAATTGTTCGGATGTATACCAAAGCTCCAGCATGGAAAAAGAATGAAATGGAATCAGATAAAGTATTTGTATTTGAAGGGGAATTAGTTGATATTTGGGAAAGTGGTAAGTTATAAATAATAATTTCTATCTTTCCAAATATTTGAATATTTGAATGATTAAAAACTTGAATTGTTATTGTTATTATCTAGTTAAAGTGGGTATATTACGACCTCGCTTTTGGTTTTTACCAGTATTTATACCACATACAATTGAATTATTATTAAGGTTAGAAAGAATAATAATATACAAAATATAAAACTTATGAAACTTAAAAAAATCGTAATGAATTTTTAGATATATTTCATCTTTTACTTTGGCGCTGGCGCTACTTAATATCTTACCTGCATTTCAACTAGATGGAGAATTTGCATTAGGACAACTTGTATCACTATTGTTTCAACAAAATGATCATGTATCTACAGGAAGATTACAACAGCCACAACATTATACACGTAAAATTGTTAAAATAACATCCACTATTGTTGGATTTGTTATTATTGGAAGTATTTTACTTGGTTTAGTAAAATAGATTAAAAAGTTGTATGCGTGTGTGTGTCTGTCTGTGTGTGTGTAAATAATTTTTTGTAATTCTGGATATATATACCCTTTGCTTTGTAATAATAATTCATCATTTACTCTCCCTTCTCTCCTTTTTTTTCTTAATTCTTGCCACATATAAATAATAATAAAAAGACCCTCCCCCCTAGATTCCCTTTATATATATATATATATATATTTGACGTGTGTAAAATTAAGAACTATAATCCAATAGGGCGCTGCCAACTCTCCTGTTTATTTATTTATTTATATATATGCTTCTTTCTTTTTCTTTCTTTCTCTTTCTCTCTCTCTCTCTCTCACTCTTTCTTTCTCGTTCTTTATAATAGTTTATTATCAGAGGATGAATATATTTCGTTTAGTAGCAGATTTAATGCATTTAGCATCTATTTTTATTCTTTTATTAAAAATTCAAAGTTCAAAATCATGTGTTGGTAAGTTTTTATTACTATAAAACAATTAATAAATGAGTAATACGTTAATTTTTTTTTATTATAAAGGTATATCATTCAAGTCACAATTATTATATACCATTGTATTTTTGACAAGATACCTTGATTTGTTTATCAAATTGGTTTCTGTATACAATACATGCATGAAAGTGTTTTTTATCATATCATCCATTTATATATTATATTTAATGCGATACAAGTATAAAGCGACCTATGATCCAAGTTTAGATACGTTTCGTAATGAATTTTTATTAGCAGGTGCTGCTCTATTTGGTATTATGTTTTCATATAATTATACCCCCATTGAAGTAAGTTTTGTTTTTTTGAAGAAAAATATTTCTCTTTGTATTGATAAATTAATAAACAATAAAATAAATTGGGTTAGGTATTATGGTCATTTTCTATTTGGCTTGAATCAGTAGCCATTATGCCACAATTATATATGTTACAAAAAACAGGAGAAGCTGAAACTATTACAACACATTATATATTTGCACTGGGTGCTTATCGTGCTCTTTATCTAGCCAATTGGGTACGTAATATTATACACAAATGAAGATCATAAAAATGTATTCATTATTTAATTTATTATTAATTATTAATTATTATTTTTTTTTTTAGTTATATCGTTATTGTATGGAAGATCATGTGGATTGGATTGCTTGGATAGCTGGATTAATTCAAACTGCATTATATAGTGACTTTTTCTATATATATTATACAAAGTAAGGAATGAATTACTATTCTGTTTTTTTTCGTTATCTATACATATGTATATTAATATATAAAATAGAGTACTCAAGGGTAAAAAGTTTGAAATATCAGAGTAAGTTAAAATAATTATATATTTATTTTGATAAAGAAAAAGAAGAACTAAACTTTTTTTTTTTTTTTTTGATAGAATGGTTTAATAATGACATTAATATTATCAGAAACAATTGTAATAAAAAAAAATCTCCGATCCATGCAAACTAGCATGGTTTCGCGTGAAACAGAATTATATTTTTCTTTTGTTCTTTTTTAACAACAATAACCATTATTTGGGGAGTTTATTCCAATTGTTTAAAGAACTTCTTTATCCTTTTTTTTTACTATATTAACATATTACATTATATAACAAAGAAAGATTTCTCTTTTAGTACATATAAAAGAATAATATAATAAAATGACTTCTACAGCACAACATCCTTTAAGTAAAGATGAACCTCCAATGGATTCATTTGAACTTGAAGAAGAAGAAGAAGAAGAAGCTCGTGATATTGTATCAGATGAATTACCACCTTCATTGTCCGTTCCTTCCATGCGTGCCAGACGTGTCTCTGTGAGCGCCGAATCCATTCAACCTTCCAGTATTTCACAGCATGAATATATCGTTCACCCAAAAACAGACGATCAAAAAAAACGAATTACGGAAGCCATCGCCAATAATTTTTTATTCAAAAACCTAGACGATGATCAAGCAGGTCACGTTGTCAATGCCATGGCAGAAAAACCAGTTTCCAAGGGAACGGTTGTTATTGAACAAGGTGCCGAAGGTGATTTTTATTATATTGTGGAATCGGGTACATTTGACTGTTTTATTCAACAAGGTGGAAGTGGTGAAAAGAAGAAAGTCATGAGTTATGTCAATGGAGGTAGTTTTGGTGAATTAGCTTTAATGTATAATGCACCAAGAGCAGCTACTATTACAGCTACCTCCGATGGGGTTCTTTGGGCTTTGGATCGTATCACCTTTCGATCTATTTTAATGGATTCGTCCGTGCGTAAACGTCGAATGTATGAACGGTTTTTATCTGAAGTTCCCATTTTACGATCCTTGAAAACATATGAACGACATAAGATTGCAGATGCTTTAGAACCTATTCAATTTGAAGATAAACAAGTGATTATGCGTGAAGGGGATGTTGGACAAAACTTTTATTTGATTGAAGATGGTGAAGCTGTCTTTTATAAGACAGCCGAAGATGGAACTCAAACGGAAGTCAATCGTAGTAGCAAAGGTGAAGAAAAAAAAAACTTTTCTTTTTTTCATATTAATAATAATAATAATAATAATTTTTATTTTCTTTTAGGTGATTATTTTGGTGAATTGGCACTTCTTCATGATAAACCACGCGCTGCAACAGTGGTTGCTGATGGTCGTTTGAAATGTGTTACTTTGGGTAAAAAAGCATTTACTCGATTATTAGGTCCTGTGATGGATATTTTAAAACGTAATTCTGAAAATTATCATGCTATACTTAGAGAAGCAACTAAAGATGATTAAAAAAAATAATTATATTTATGCAAATACAACTTTTATTTCTTGGGGGGAAGGTGGGGTGATTTTTCAATTTTGAAGAGAGGAGTATTATGGTTTTGTGTTGGGAAAGAGGGCCTTCTTTCTTTATTACCCTTTCTTTCTTTCGAAATTTAATATGGATTTAGTACCAGATATATTTTTTGAAAAAGTAAATAAATCCCCATTGAATTCAACAAACATCTTTTTTTCTTTTCTTGAATTGACATTATTTTCTTATTTTCCTTTGTGTGTATTAGCAAGAAGGACAATTATGTGCACAACATGCTCTCAAGTAAAAAAAAAAAGAAAGACATTTTACTCTTATTCTAATAAAGTATATATAAATGTTAACTTGATTATATATATATTTATATATTTAAAGTGCATTGCTTCAAGATAGTTATTTTACTGCTGTTGATTTAGCAGAAATTGGTCAAAGATTAGATGATCAAGAAAATGAAATGTTAACGCATCAAGGAATAACACAACAACAACAAGCAAGTAATTTTGATGATTCAGGTTACTTTTCGGTTCAGGTCATTCTTTTTTTTCTTGTAGTTTTTATTTATTATAATATATGTCAAATAATTAAAAGTTGAAATAATTTTATTTTTTCACAGGTTATTCAAGAAGCATTATCTGTTTGGGGTTTACAATTAATACCATGGAAATCAGAAGATGTAAAAGAAGCACAAGAAAAACCACAGTAAGCAAAATGATTTACTATTATTATATTATATATATTGATTAAATGAATCATTTATTCTATTTTATACATAGAAATGAAGTAGCCTATATTTGTAATCTTGCTGAACACTGGTTTACACTTCGTAAATTTGTTGTTCCGTGGCGTTGGTATAATTTAAATAGTACTCAGGCACAACCTACTTATTTAAGTGAAACTTATCTCGGAATGCTTCTTCAACAAATTCAAAGTGAACGTAAGTTCTTGAATTACCTCCCCCCCTAAAACACATATCATTTTCTATCATGACATAACTTTCTTTTTCTTTAATTGATTTAATGGAAACACTTTTATAATGTTTAGAATATTCTGTTTTTGTTGTACGAGGAAAATTACCTGAATCGAGAGCAGATCGTCTTGCAGTTACTTTACCAGATCCAACAACAACAATGAATAATAATAATAAGAATGAATTAGAAAAAGAAAAAATGGATCAACCATTTTCAGGTCGTGGATATTCATTAACAACAACAGAAATACCAGAAAATAATCAACAAAATGAAGAAGAAGATGAAGAAGATGAGGAAATTCAATTAGCGAAAGCAATTGAAGCAAGTCTTCAAGAACCTGTTGATCCTATAGAAGAAATGCGAAGAAAAAGACTCGCTAGATTTGGATAAATCATAATAAAATAAACTGTTTTTTGTTGTTGTTGTTTTGATACCATTTATTTAATAATCACTAAATTGGATACTACAATCACCATTATAAAAATCAATTTCTTTTAAGTTAGAAAGAGAAATCAAATGATTTTCTCTTTTTTTTTTATTATAAATTATTAAATCAAGCTACTACTACGGGCCAATTGAAATGTATAAAAAAGAATATATATTAAAACCCTAACAAAGCGGATTCAAACATCATATAATTCATAATGCTTTTTTTTTTTGGGTACTAAATAATGGGGAATGAACAAAAATAATTAACTAGACCGAAAGGTTATCCGCAATAAAGAAAACAAAGCTGGGTATCATATTATATATTTTTTTGGTTGCTTATTGGTTTGCTTCTTGCTTGACATAAGCGTTCTTGTCACTGCTGCCGCCAACAACGACACCATCATGAAGGGCACCTTGAGCATTCTACATATAATAAGAAAAATAAGTACAATAATAATGAGTACATGTGTTCTTATGTATCTAAATCGTTATGATATATATATTAGATAACTTACGACAAGACTGCCAGAGCTGCTACTGATTTCACCTTGAGTACCACTGGCATATTGTTTTTGAACCTTGGAATCTTCGGTGTAGACTTCAGATCCATAAGCATTGGCAACAGCGAAAACAGCTAAAAGAGCAATAACGTAAGAGGCCTTCATGTTTGATTTGTTAATTTGTTTTTGTTTTTTGAATGTAGATAATGTTTTTAAAAAATGTCGCTTCACGGTTCCCTTTTTATATCTTTTTTTTTCTTTGGAAAATGTTAATGGCGTAATGTGGTTTCTTCGTATATGCATACAAGTTAAAAGGTTAGAAGGGGGGGGATGTGTGGAAAATCAAAAATATGCGAGGAGGGATAACTTATCATATTAGGATCGATGGAAAGTAAGGGAGGGTAAACGAACTTGATAAATGTACATAAATATTATCTAAGTGACGATGTTCCTACATGGTATTTTTCTAATAATAAATAGCTCCTTGATATCCATACTCACTATCCTTTTTTTTAAAAAAAAGCCCCCTTCCCCTCCTTTGTTTACTAAGTCAGTATTCTAAACTATATTCTCGCTTTTGAGGAGAGTAAGAGTTCTAAATGTTAGGTTATGTAGTATCTTTATTTATCTCCTTAACAACGCTTATTAACTCCCTAAGTACAAACAAAAGAATATCTGGTTTAGTATTCTTTTCACTTCTTCTCGGAACTGTGTATTATGAAATCAACATTACTAGTTTTTTTTTTTTTTTATAAAAGTAATAATACTCCAATTACGTAGTTATGATAATTAATCATAAAAAGTAGTTATAATAAATGAAAATTGTTTAATACGCAGTTTCCATTATTAAACTTTATTTACCACATTTATCGTTCATTCTTTAGACGACTCTACTGTTGCCACGCTGTACTTCCTTTTCAAAACATGACTGCATTCTCTCTTTAATCATCTCCTTGAAAAAAAAAAGGATGAAAACAATCTCGAACTTGCATTAGTTTATACCCATAAGATGCTTTTCAAGCTGATACTATTGACCCTTCAAGCTCTTCTTCACTGTTTTTTTTAACTCCTCCTCCTCCTTTTGACGGAAAAAAGGAATTCTGCATCTGCAGCACATGTGCGTACGTATCACTTTTTTTTTTAATAAGGAGAAGTTTGTTATTGTTATTGTTTTTTTTTATTTGCTTCCTAATGATTGCCGGTCGAATTATTTGTTCCACTTTTGCGTCTGATTATTTTCAACTTTGCAGAAATCCTTGTATATGAGTATTATAAACAACCGCGAAATTTAAAATAATCAAGCATAAACATAAAATGGGACGCACATGGACGCGACAGTGGGACAAATAATTCGACCAGGTAATCGTTAGGAAAAAAAGAAAAAAAAAACAGTAAGTTACACACATTCGTTAATAATGTATATTTAACATAAACATTGAATCCAACTGATTGATTATCTTCTGTTTCGTCTCTATCTCCTTACCTATTTGAATGGTCACTCTAGTAATACATGTCAGGTTATCAACAAACAACCCATAATAATTACTATTGACGCGAAAAAGAAAACGACCCCGTGAGCTCCTCCTAAATATTATGTAGCAGTTAACAAAAAGCAGCAACAAAAAAAAAAGGGTGATATTGTTTGTAATGACAAATTCTTCAACGTTTTATGTAATATGTAATGCGGCAGGATGACACGATTTTTTTTTGGATGTCGTCGTGTTGTTATTATTCTACTTAGTAGGGACATTGGACGAACACATCGTTAACAACAATACCATTATCTCGTATATTCAATATGATTTATCATTAAAAAAAAAACAAATTATTTTATTGACCCTGTACTTCATCTCATTGAATTATAAAAGAAGTCATCATTATGTTTTAATATTTTGATATATGGTGTTAAAAAAAGTCTTTTTGATATGAATTAGGATAACGTATAATTACACTTGAATTATTAATATGCCATTATGTAAATTTTGTGCTTCTTTTCTCCTTAATATGTACAGTGCATGCATACTTTTATTTAGTTTAGAAGCTTGGTAACGTTGTAGCTAGTTTTTTTTTCCCGCTCGGGACAGTACACGAGTTCAATAATAATTTACTATTATTTGTACATAACAGGTTTATTTTTTATACGTAGTTCGCATTATTCTTGTACAACGGCAATTACAAGTAACTACTTTATTCTCACTTTATCTCAATCTTTGTTAAAGTTAAATACTGAAAAAATAAAAATTAAGCATGCTGTTGTCTTTTGTGATAAAACAATGAATATATTATTTAAGAAAAATAAAAAAAAAGAAATAACTGGTTTTTTACTACATTGTAAGAGAGGAGGTGCCAAGAAACTATTCAAGGGGTTTGGTGAGCGAGAGTAGTGTTGTTTATATTAGTATCATATGTATGTATGTATGTGTGTGTGTGTGTTGTTGTTGTTGAGGATGAATGGGGAGGGGTATTTGAGAAAGGAACAAGAGAACTTATTTTCATCAATGATAACAAATCCTTTTTCAGAGAAGTCTCAATTGTAACCACCCACTAGTGGAATGGATAAATATTTCTCCGTTTTAATGCGCTTTCCCACCTCCTCCAAGTGGGTTGTGGAGGCGGAGGGAAATTATGTATGTAGGAAAAAAGAAAAAAGTTGTCAACCAAAACTTTTTTAAAAAAAAAAACTTGTGCATGTGTTTATGGAATAACACTACCCAATGACCTCACGTTTTCGAATACTTGGTCGTAAAAAGTTTCGGTTTGGACTCATTACAACTGGTTTAGTGGGTACAACAACGAGTTATTATTATTATTATTCAAAAAAGCATCACAACAACAATACTGAAAATAGTAATGGAGACTCGGAAGAATTAGTAGGTCAAGTGAGTCAAACACTTGCCAAGAAACCTTTATTATTTCAATGGTCGAGTATTCCTAAATTCATTGAAAAACGATATGATCCGAATTGGAAAGGAGAGAATGGATGGTTATGGAATGTTGGAAATACAGTTGTTGTAGGTGGCGTTGGTATGGTTGCTAAAGTATTTTTAAAATATCTTGAAAATACACGTGTTTATAATTTGGATAAACTTATGGAAATTGTGGAACAAGAAGATCGAAACCGAGCACTTATTACAGGTATGGAAAAAAGAAAAACAGGATACGGAAGGGGTCGGAAGGGAGGGGGTGAGTTCTATACTACTCAATTGAACTATTTTTAATATATTTTACCATTGTTGTTTGTAAAACTTAGTATCCAACCATGAATCTGTTTGGGATGATCCAATTTTATGGGGTGCTTTACCATTAGAAACATTATTAACGCCACATAAAATGCGATGGGTTCTAGGTGCTGCAGATATATGTTTTACTACACTGTAAGTTATTATATTGTTGCTTTATCCAAATAGCCTTTTTCTTTTTCTCATATTATTTTCGTTATTTCTTTACAATTCATGCTCTTGTCTCTTTTTTATTATGTAAATGTACTCTCATCAACTAATACCCGCATATATATAAAAAAAAAAGCTTTCGGTCCTTATTTTTTGCATTAGGACAAACTATTCCAACCATTCGTGGATCGGGTATCTATCAACCAGGAGTGGATTATGCTATTCATAAATCAAATCAAAATGGCTGGATCCATATATTCCCCGAAGCACGCGTGAATCAAACAACATCCATGATTAGATTTAAATGGGGGGTTGGACGAATTATTATGGAGTCCGATCGTTGTCCTATCGTGATACCAGTATGGCATAATGGTAAGTAACTGATTACTATTTTTTTTTTCTCTCTCCCTCTTTTCCTCTCGGATTAAGAATAAGAAAGCCAATAAAGAGGGGGAAACGGGAAAGGGGGTTGTTAAAGGGGCGGTGGATGGGAGGATGTAAAGAACATTGATCGATTGTATTAATATGGGTATATTGAAAGGTATGGCACAAGTTCGACCATTAAACGGACCACCCGTTCGTTTCTTTAAACCAATCACACTTGCATTTGGTGATCCGATTGATTTTCAAGATACTTTAAATGCATGGAAAAAAGGTGAAATAACTGAGACGGAAGCTCGAATAAAGATTACATCCACTATTTTTGAAGCATTGGCCGAACTTCGAGATAAAACATTACGGATGAAACATGATTTAGAATCGGGTATAGTTTCTGATAATGAAGGTGACCTCAAGGATACCATCAAACCCTAATTTTCAATTTTACTTTTCTTAAGATGCCAATAACTCAACTAACTAATGTAAATAATATATTATTACAAACAAACAAAAGGAAAATCATTCTTCACCCCAAGCCCCCCCCTTTATTTTTTATACTATCTACATGCCCTAATTAACAGAATTATTTATCTCCCCACCTCTCCCTCCAACTTAGATTTTATTTTTTATATATAACTTGTAAGAACATCGTTTTAGCTTTGTTTTTAAACAGACCAATAACGTATTTTATAGTAATTTTTGTAGTATTATTAATTTTATATATAAAATAATATCAATATAGAGAAAACTACCGGGGGAGGTTTTAATTTTGGTTTAGTATTGAGTTAAAAAAAATTGGGTAGCTTTACCATAGTTGTAGATGAAAATGGTAAAGAATTATTTTGACCATAATTTTGTTTCATTGGTTGGATAAGATGATACGTAATCCATATGAATCATTTTTTTATTTACAATTAGCTCATTATAAGCCTTTGTTCTCGATGTTGTTACTGTCCATCTCATTTCTTCATTTTTCTTGCCTTGGTTGTCATCTTATACTTTTTGATCTTCTCTGCAATTGGTGTTACTATAGTTGTTGTTACACTAATTTTGACTATAATGATGACTTCTTTTACTCTTATAATGATAATAATAATAATTTCTTTTCTCCCCCTTTATTACCAAGATCCATCACAGTAACCGGGACATATTATGAATCCTTCAAATAATACAGAGAATGTAGAAAAAAAAATGCAACAGCAAATATCTGTATATTTATATGCAACGAATCGGGATAGATGATCAGTAGATTTGATAGTTAGTATCGATCTAAATAATATTTAATCAACTATTTAAGTTACATAGAATGGTCTCGAAAGGTGCCATACATTCTGTAATTACTTTTACGCATTAGGTGTATATATAAAATCAGAAGTTTACACTTCAATACAAATATGACTATGGCTTAAACAATACAAATTCTACCTACGTATTGAAACTTTATAGACAACTATGTATGGTTATAAAGAGTTTTAATACGCTTTTTTCTTTCATGTAGATTGTATTATAAGAATATCCATCACTATAAGGGGTAAAGATTTGTAAAAATAAAATCTAGATATTACCTAATATACGTAATAATTGTTACAACATTGCTTTTCGATGCTAGTTTAAGAAAGATGAGATGGGACTTGTTATTGTTTTTCATAGTTATTTATCATACTCTATTATTATTTATTACGTATGCACATTGAGTCACTCATACATTTATTTCAAGATTTTTCTTCTGTTTATCCACCGAATTTAATTGTCGATTTATAATCATTGAATGTTTTTCGTGTCAACTAGAAAACAGAGAATACGTATGTACGCAAGTACGATAACAAGAATATTGAACAGACTAAACTTTTTCAAAATAATCTTTAGAAATCAATAACTTTTTTTTTGCAGAAATATGTACCCAACATAACACTGGAAATTCCTAAAAACCACTTTGGCATTGGGAAATTACATAGTCTTACACTGGGAAGGTTTGATCTCATTTTGTATAAGAACTACAGACTTTTTCTTTAAGAAAATAGGGTTTACACACCAACAATATAATGTACTTTACTAGCTTTATATCTGCCAGCTAAAGTCATTATAAGTTACTATTTGAATTACCCTAAGTTGTTGTCACTAGAATTTATTATATTGGAAACTTCTTCTGGAAAGAAACTCAAGCTACCGCATTAAAACGTCTCTTGTATATAAAATTGATCCTTTCAAACTGACTGATTCATTGTTTTGTTGCATGATGTTATGATACCTCCATATAGCAGCCATATTTGTAGCAGTATCACTTAATAAACTTAATAATAATCCTGGAAATACACGAAACGACACTGGAAATTTGTGACACCCGACCTTGTAAACAAAAAACTCAAGCTACGTACCGCACTGAAATTTCTCTTGTGGTGGAGATTGAAAGAGCGATAAAAAATATTGGAAATTACCGACTCATTTAGCAACAACTCTTTGAAGAAAAAAGTCTAATGTGAAAAAGAAAATATCCGGATAACAATCAATCAAGTGGTCAGTCTCCAGATCAAATTTTTCTTTTCATATACCTTAAAACTTCAAGAGAAAAGTTACATTCCCTTTATTCCACTTTGACCTCAAAGAAGCAAATGTTTACATAGCCACCCATGTAAAAGAAAAACCCTGTTTCTTCATGTACCCATTTATCAAATTATGATAGGTTCCTAGTTGGTTTTTATTGAAATAAATGTATTTTGGCAATGGAAATATAAAAAAAAGCTGTTTTAAGATGAAATACGTATGTGTATTTGTAGTAATTTATTCCAATTTTTTATGATGTAAAGCTGGACATTGATCTGCCTCGGGGCCAGTGGTTACAAGGTTATCATTTTTATCGAATTGCATGGGATGGCCAGTAATAGATTGATGAAGACCACTTGCTTTTTGAGCTAGTTCATGCTTTTCCTTTGATTCTGGAATCTAGTATTATATATTCTATTAGTATATATAGCTATGCTTTCATGAGTAATTTATATGATAATGGTGTATTTACATGTTCTAACTTTTCAACTGCTTGTTCAAGGACAGCTTTTGGATCAACCGAAGAATTCATAATAAATAATAAATAATGGAAACAAAGTAGGGGAAGAGAAAAAAAAGAAAGAAATGGGATGGTTTTTTTTCTGCATTAATGAGAGATATTCTCGTGCTTTTAAATTTAATCCTTTTTTTTGTTTGTTTCACATCCAAATTGGATTACTTTATTTAAGTATTTAAGGCCATTTGTACATCATTTGATGAAGGATCATCCATATTTACATCACGAACATTCGTTAAAGAATTATCCATTTTTAAAAACACTTCACTACCACTTTTTACTACCACAGGAGGTGATGTATACTTTTTCCGATATTCGTCCAAGTCATTCAAAGTTATATCTGAACCTCCTGTAACCAAGACAACTACATCACTCGTTGGAGTGAGTGATGGCATAATATCACGAATAATTTGTGTGTAACATAATGATAATCCAGTGCCAGCAGCAGGCTCAACAATCATTCTGTTATTTTCTATTATTATTTGTTACACATAGATTAGATAAAAAAAGGGTTTCGAAATTTTCTTTTCTACTATTTGTTCCTTTTCCTTCTCTTCCCCGCCCCCCGCCACTCCACAAAAAGAACAAAAAGAAAGGCCATTCTTTTACCTGCAAATAATCGAACAGCATCTGCTGCCATTGCATCACTGACAGCAAAAGGTACTACAGGATGTGCAAGACTTAATTCAAGAGATTTGGAACTAACCGATTTTACAGCAAGACTCGAAGCAATAGTGGATGTTTTGGGTAATGATACAACTTTTCCTGCAACAACAGAGGATTGAAAAGAGTTACTTCCATGAGTTTCAACAGCAATAACAGGAACTTCTTTCCATTCTACTTCTTGTAATCCCATAATAACACCATTTAATAACCCTCCTCCTCCAACAGGACAAATAATAGCTGCTGGTGGTGTATCGTGTAATTGTGTTTTGATTTCGTGAATAATTGTTGAGTAACCTTGCCATAAATGAGAATGATCAGATGAAGGTACGTATATTCTAAATATTTATATATAGATATACATATTACCGGTTATTTGGATCACTCTCAGTGTATTATTGACAGTTTTCTTCTTCTTCTTACCCATTCCTCCTTACTAATTTTCGTGCATGTGATTCAGACGCATTCCAATCCTATATAATTCAAATATTCAAGATACATATTAATATAACAAAGCCCTTAAACGTTTGATAAGAAATAAGTTTATCAAATATATTACATCTCCATATAAAATTAATTGTGAACCATCATTTCGTATTAAATCACATATCCGTTCATCGGTTCCTTTGGGTACAACAATAAGTGCTTCTGTTTCTAATTGTCGAGAACAATAAGAGACAGCCAACACCGTATTCATTCCTGATCCACAAACAAATTGTACTTCTGTTCCACGTGTTTGAACTGTTCTATAGCAAAAGTTCCCAATACCCCTATATTATACAATGGACGCGATTCATACATGAGTGGTTGTTTTTCTTAAAAATAAAAAAAGATCATTGTTTTCAATCTCTTTTTTTTTTATTTCTTTATACATACTGACCTCATTTTAACCGATCCAGAAGGTTGAATATTTTCCATCTTATAAAATACATTACTAGATCAAAATAAACTGTCTATTAAATATATGTTTATAAACATAATGATTATGAATACATATGATGCTTACCAATTTAGTTTAACACTTAGGTTTGGTGAATGAAGTAAAGGGGTTCCTACATGAAGTGATTGGAACTCATCAATGGATCGATTTTCATCGTCTGAAGAATCGTCCATGTTGAACAATAACAGCTGGGCAAAATATGTATCAAAAAAAAAAAGTATTACAAAGTTGCTGCGCGTTAAAAAAAATATGGTTGGGAGGAAAAAGGAAGTTATATATATTTTTTATTGTCCTTCGCTACGACTTGTATTTCCTTCATTGGGTTTTCAACAATGAAGTATTATTTAAAGAATTTCTACGACTGTTTTTATACGAAATCACGTTATCTTGTTGAACATAATTTGTTGGAAGAAATTTAATTGTAATGTGTCGTAACACGCAATGGATAAAAAAAAATGTTTAATGAGAATGCTTCTTTGCAAGATTTTACTTTGATGCCAAAAAAAAGAAAGAAAAAATCACGAGAGCAAAAGATGAAAACTTTTTTTTATATTACTATTGCATATTCACAATGAAAACCAAAACGTTATGGTTCATTATCAGAAAGGATTTCTTTTTTACTGCTGATAGTATTAAGCATAGTACTCTAAATTGTAATATAGCACATAGTTTCTCTTAGTGCATTTGAATAACAAACTTACATGTAAACTTTCTGTGTGTGAACTTTGCAAGCTACAATAACACTCCAGATTGAATCGTACTAATAACAGCTTACTCATTATTGGGAAGACTCGCCAGTGAATAATATCCTCATCGTGCCTCTCTTCCATAAATCGATTTACATTTATAAAAGCTCCTGAAAAATCACATTGGCTCTTTTTATCAGTTTGCTACTATATATTTTATAAACTACAAAACTGGATAATGTGGATCTCAAAACGATGGTGATGGCTATATGTAAACTTATGGGATTCTATCTGTGAATGCACACCCCATCTTTTACTACTATTACTTGACTTGAGATAACATAATATTAAAGATAAAGAAGAAAGAAGGGTACAGGTTGAATATGCATAAACGAAGGATTAGAAATGATTATTTTTGTCAGCTTACAACCATATTCATCATATTAAGCGCCTATAATTTTAATTGAGCATTATCCATAAGGTTTTTATTATATGTCATAAAATAACATTTGTTCATAGGCAAACATTCATTTTTCATATTAAGTATAAATTTATATATAACATTCAGTTTATTATTTACTTGTTATATCAAAACAATTAAAAAAAAGAAAATGACGACTACAAACGGATCGGAAATGAAATTATTTCCGTTCATTATACAAATGCTGTCAAAACGATACAGGGGACAAATGGAGGAAGAGAGTCCCTTGCATTCTCTAACTCTTGTTATTTTGTGTAATTATAAATGTCAGGTGCTATAGAAATTATTCTCTAATCATCTAATCATTTATAGTTTGTTACCATGGTTTCAAACTAATTATTTATCGTCATGGTTGATTATTATTGTTATTGTCCAAAATGAAAAAAAAAATACGAGTTCCGCCCGCCCGCTCGATTTCGCGTGGATAGAAACACAACATAATGCATCGGAAAAGGAAATCTGTTTTCTTTATTCGGTTATTATCCTTGGAACATCATAATGGCGCCTTTTTTTGCTTTTCTTCACTCCATTCTTGTTTTTTCCTCTTTTCTTTTCCTCTTCTTTTTTTAATCTTATTTATTTCTTTCTCATAAACTTATTCACCTTTTGTTTGTCGGGTGGGATTTCACTTTTATTTTCTATAATACAAAAATTGTTTCTTTTGTCAATGAATGAAAGTGAAATCGATGGTGGTATAAGGGTAAAGAAGAATCCATTCTTATTTTTCAAAAATAAATATCAGTTTCTTTATCACTCAGTACCAACAAAGAAAGGAGGTATAACAAAGAAAAAAAAACATTACAGAAAATTCATTGGTATCAATAAGCAACAATGTCCTCTCATCACCATGTAAAAAAAATTATATTACTTTTCAGGATCTAACATTAATACAAACAAAACCCGTACCAAGAACCTGTTTGGGGCCTTGTTAGAAGATGCCCTCATTGAATGCGGTTCCAGAACTTGTTCAGGTCTGTATATACCAGATCCTATCTATAGTTGCGTAAACGAAATCATCAGACGAGGTATATATATACGATAATAATATCTTTTTCTTTATATAATATTTCAGGAAAAAAGAATAGCAAAAATTTAACTATATAGAATATTATGCCCGACAACAATAACAATGACAATAGGATTACATGTTGAAGGAATATTCCGGCTTTCGGGTGCAGCTTCCGAAGTAGAACAATTATGTCAAGCATTCGAAAAGAAAATTATGATACACCAAATCAATAACCACGACGATATTAATGCTCCCAGTAACCTTATTGATCTATCGTGTTACGATATTCACGCAGTGGCAGGCGTAATGAAAAAATATTTACGTTGTTTACCTGAACCTGCAATACCAGCGACGCACCATCATCAATTTCTTCAACACATTTCTTCTACCACTAATGATGATGAAAATGACCATATGGGTATCCTCGCCGATCTGGTGACCTCATTGCCCCGCGCCCATTTCCATTTAATTTTATTTATTATCGAACTCGCGTCACACATCCACCAGTATCAGCATATCAACATGATGAACCCAGAAGCATTAGCTGTTGTATTGGCCCCAGTTTGTACGGGACTTGATCATCGATTAAAAGATATTCCTGCTTTTGCAGCGATCAATAACAAAAAAAAGTGTTCACCTGCTCCAGCTGAAACATTGGATAGACTTGTACAGGCAAATGCTAAATGGACTCAAATTTGGACCTTAATGATAGAAAATCACAAATTTTTACTAAACAAGTGGTATCCTTTCGTGGATATTGCTGCTATGACAACAACTACAAAACATTCTTTTAAGAATTATATGAATATGCCAACAACACTAACGCTAGCAGAACCTGAAGCAGCTGCTGGTCAACATAGTATTATGATTGCTGCACCGCATCAACAGCAGTATTATTATCAAAACCTTATATCATCACCACCTCCTTTTACTCCACCCATGGTGGCATCAAAATCAACAATAACAACAACAGCACCATGGTCACCATCAACGCAACAACATCAAACATCAACAAATCAAAAACAGCGAAAAAAGCAAAAAAACTACGGTGTAGTAGTTATGCGCCCAGGTGCAAAATGTCATTCTCTTTTATCAAAACCAGCATCCTCTATTGAAGACCTTAAACACGATATACTGAACTCGCCATCTAATTTTTCTATGCTTCCTATGTCTAATAATAAAGAAAGTTCCTATGACCGACGTCGACGAACACGTTCAATGTTTACCCCGAATATCCCACCTCTCGTATAAAAGATGAAACAACAGCACTACTTAACAATAACTTGCACAGCTATTTCTATTATATATATATTTATCATTTTGTATTCTCTCCTTAAATTTTTATGACACCAACAAACTACTATTGTATTAATATATGTACTTTTATTATAATATATCTTATTTTATTTTTCCTTATTGTATGTCCTTCTTTCTATATATTTATAAATCTTTTTTTTTACACTGGATCAAACTTCTGCCCATAATGTTCATTTCAAATTTCTTTTATTACTGTATGATATAATAATAAAAAAAAAGTACTATTATTACTATTATTATGTCCATCAATGTAGGTTATCCCGCCCATTTGGCGTAAAAGACGTATTGTATTTTTTATCAACGACGCCACACTATCTATCAGTAGGGGTATTGTATAACATGTAAAAAATGAAACTTAAGGGGCGGCTTAAAAAACATTTCAATCATGACAGCTCATATAATTAATAAACTTACAAAAAAAATATACACAATGTATATAACGTAGGTACGTAATATTATAAAGATAAATAATTATGCGGACTTGATAGGAGTAAAATATATCTATTTTCAATTAGAATATGGCATGCGTACGTACGTGCTTTAAATTTTGAATATAAATCATGTCCTGGCAACCACACCTTGATATGCTTTTAGTAACTGATGATCGAATTAGTCAAGGCGCCATCTATGGTTTGGATGGTTCTCAATATGTTGCTTCTCCTTCTTTTGAGGTTGGTTCTGCTGAAGTTCAAAATATTATTGCTGGTTTTAATGACAGGTCTTTAATCGAACGCTCAGTGTTAAGTACCATGCGTTCCATGGTAATGGTGATGTAATTTCTGGTGCAACTCCCCCCGGTGGTATTATATATACTGCCATGACCATACAAGTTCTCTTGATTGCTGTTTACAAAGATGGTTTGCACCACGCTTCATGTGGAAAATAAGTTGTCCAGTTGGCTAATCACTTTATTGAAAACGGTTTTTGAAAAAAAATATAATTCATGAGTATAGAAAAAAATTATGTATCATGCTCTCAATTGTTCTTTTTTCTCTATATTCCCTTTCTAAACCAATGCCCTTACTAAACGTACCCATACGTTAGATACATTTGCAGCGCACATTCCATAAAGAGAAGTACTCATTTGCTTTTTAGAAAAAGCAAAACTTATTATAATATAGTGGATATAAAAAAGAAGTCTTTTTTCAGAGTCTTTCTCTTACGATACTAAACTTCATAAATACATATTAAAAAACTCTGTAGTCATATATAAGTGATTGTTTTATTGCTTTGTGTGACCTGCGCTTTTTCACAAAAACAATAAAATATAGATATTTCTGTGGTCATGGTTCATGATAAAATAACCGGATTTATTACCATTAACATGACTGACACACGTATCCATATTAAGAGGACCGAGTAGATAAACATGTAATAGTCAACTTAATTTATTTAATATCAGGAAGTTTTGGTAGGATATAAACTTTGTAACTTGCTAGTAAGATTATTCTCTAACAATAAACTCATGTGAATGTAAAACAGTTACGGGGTCGTATAACAGTGCAAAGAACAATCAAACCAGTAAGTATTACAAATTGTAACTACAATGAGGTAACAACTATCATATATTGTTTTTGTCAATAATAAACTATTTTGGTTTATCATCATCATAAATAAAGTCTACACTATGGATTGTTTTTGAATCACCAGAATATAAGCTATACGTATAAGTTATATATTTACGTATTTTATACACAAATTTTTGCTTGACTTTCATTTTTTGGGTATTCAGAAGAGCATCCTCCTGATTTTGCTCTGTATTAGCACATTGTTCTAGTAAAAGAGACTTAATGACGGCGAGAGAAGAATATACATGTTATACTTTATTAATGCCTTGAAAGTGTGCATCCACCTAGAATCTTAACTTCTTCTTGCGTCACATCCCCTCACAGTTTCTTAGGTCTTTTAAATAGAAATTATTTATCGGCTGATCAGAAACCTTGTATTGGTGTCCAATAACGTTTGACTTTCGAGGCACCTCTATCCATACTGTTTGATGAGTGTTTTTTAAGGTCTTTTAATAAAGCATGTACGTGTGTGTACAATAATACATCAGATAGGGAATATAAGTTGGTGGAGAAAGACAAATTGCTTGAAATAAAAATAAGATGAGCATATAACTCGAAAACATTAACGCGTAAATAATTTTAAAATTAAGTGTAGTGTTTATTACGTGAATATTTCCAGAAAGATAGCCACCAGATTAAATTGTATTAGCAGCTTGATAAATCACTTGTGGGAACCATTGGGTAAAGAATTTGATGAACGTATTTAATGAAGCTTTATAGTTGAGATTATTAACACCATGCTTACTTGTGATCTCAGCTAAACTGTACAAGAGAATAAATAGACCTAAATGAAGTAAGTACTATCTTTTTTTCTCAACTTATAAAACCGAATAACGTAATAGAAAAAAAAAAGCCATCTACTATGTCTTGTTTCGAAATTAAAATGTTTTCTAAAAGTGACTATGTTGAATTGAAGAGACGGACTACTTGCACGAGCATATATTTATAACATCTAGTGTCATACAGGATACAATACTACATATGTTTTATATTTCATTATTTAGTTTATTTCTTAAATAAGCAGTCAATGTATATTTTATCACTTCATGAAAGTTATCAGTTATAATGTTTTACTAAAATACATTATTACATATTTATAATATTATAGCAACGGCTTTTTTTTTCAAAAAAAAAAGCAATGTACGTATATGCTCATACAATGTATATTGTAAGAAGCTCGTGGTAAGCAAAAAATAAAGTAAACTTTTAGTTATCATACGTATAATAATTGTTGGATGGATAAATTTATAAGCACTTCATTTTTTTATCAGAGTAAGTTTTGATAGTTATAATGAAACTGGATGAACCTCTAATCCATAAGCATAATAAAAAGACCAGGAGATAAGAGCCATAGCTATTGTAATACTATGGAAAGTTTTCTCATCATGACCCTATACATAGCGGAATATTTTGATAAAGGGCGCAATAGTCTCATTATACTATATAAAGAAATAAAGTGTAGGAGGATCGAGATTCTTAATCATGATTATAAAGAAGGTGGGACAATGGAAATGTACTGGCGATTCTCAAAGTAACATGATAAAGTCACGTGATTCATAAGCTTCTTTTTACAAGATGATATCGGGCTTGTATATAAATATGCAGAGTTTTAACGCGGAGAAAGGAATTCCGTAAAATGCCATATTCGGTAACCCAGATTTCCTAAAATTCTCTTGATCGGAAAGTGCCATTTGACTCAAATTCTCACCGGGTAATAGTGAGCATATATAGTAATTAAGGCGTCAAAAATAATTTTATATAAATAGAAGCTGAAAATTAATATTCTTTTTTTCTTGTGGTTAATATACTTCTTTAAAACAAACAAACCAATAAATATGTATGACGTTCTGATTTCTGGAGCAGGCCCCGTTGGTCTATTTTTTGCGTATCAGGTAAATAATTTTTTAATAGCGCTTCAAAGTTACGATTTTTTTAGCATTATTTTCTGTATCGTAACAATGATTTCTCAAAAAAAGAAAAAACTCACCTGTACTTGTTTTATCTCAATGGAAACAATAAAAAAAATTAGATGGTGAGCCTAGGTCACAGTGTTCTTATATTAGATAAATCATCTGGTCCTACAGGTCAAAGTCGAGCTATTCTTATGACATCTCGAACACTGGAAACATTAGATAATCGGGGTATCGCACATCATTTTTTAAAAAATGCGGTTATAACGCACGGTTCGCAAGCGTTTAGTCAGGGCCACTTGGTAAGAATTTTTGTGTTTTTTTTGAAAACCAAAACTATCATAACTCTTATTACGTATATGAATTCCGATTTTCCTAAGCATTTGATAAACATATAATTATAGGTTGGATACTTGGATGCAGTCAACGAAAACACGCTATTTCCACATATGACTTGTTTACCACAAACAAAAACGGAGATAGCATTTGGTGAAATTTTACAACAAAAATCTTTAACGATTCAGAGAGAAACGGCATTGGAGAGTTATAAGCAAACACCCGACCACGTCGAAGCTATTATCAAAAACTCAGATGGATCAACAGAAACTATACAAGCAAAATATATTATTGGTGCTGATGGATCCCATTCGGTTGTAAGAAAGTGTACAGAAGGATGGACATATGATGGTTATGCTGTTTCTACTCGATTTGCCATGGCTGATGTTGTATTGGAAGGAAAGGATGCTGATATGTTTAATAATGGCCGTGTTAGTGCATTTAGTCATCCTAAAGGTATATAATTTAGATGAACAAGGGTATATGGAATGACTGAATGTATATTTGAAAAAAAAAACTCATCCTCACAATTTTTTATTTTTGTCCCATAAATAATAAGGATCGGCGGCTATTATTCCTTTGGGGCCTAATGTCGACAAGGGTCCATTTTACCATCGATTAATATGTAACCTTGAACCATACAAATTAGCAGACCAAGATTCTAAGGTTACACATGGTTTGCTTCAAGATAAAACTGTTACGCTTAGTGAAGTACAAAAAAATGTGGCTGAACGTATTGCGCCCCTTCAAATTGTACCCAAACATCCTGCGTGGATTTCATTGTTTCGTGTAAATGAACGCAAGGCAAATGGTTATCGACGCAACAGAGCCTTTTTGATTGGAGGTAAAGGAATAAGGATAATACAAATTTACAGGGACATGGGGGACAAGAACTATTTTAATATGGATAAATATTAATGTGGATAATGATATGTATATATAGACGCTGCTCATTGTCATTCTCCAGTTGGAGGTCAAGGCATGAATCTCGGTTTACAAGATGGTATATATTGTTTCCAAGGATAAACTCGACTAATGCTGTTGTTATTTTAATTGAATTTCAGTGATTGGGCTAATAATCTTTTCTTTTTGTTTATAGCGGATAATTTGGCATGGAAACTATCACTTGTCCTTAAAGGATTATCATCCGATCCGGAAAAACTTCTTGATTCTTATTCTCTCGAGGTAACTGTTTTTTTTATGTAAAAAAGGTATTGTTTGATACAAAAAAAAAATTCTGATATATAAAAAAAAACAATACGTAGCGTGAGCCAATTGCAGAACAAGTTCTCAAGGCAACTGGTAATATGACTAGTGCCGGTTTCAGGAATAGTTATTTGTTATGTAAGTAATATGAAATAACAAAATGCGTAAAATTTCAATAAATGAATAGAAACTTATTTGTTCACTTTAATCAATGAAAATATTTAGCCACCATACTTTATTATGTAATGTCCGCTGTAATGTCTATCGAACGTGTCAGAACCTTTATTGTTTCCCAAATGATGCAGGTAAAGAAGGAAAAAAGCATTATTATCTATTTTCTATCACAAACAAAGATACTTATATAGCTTTTATTGATTCAATTTAGTTACGAGTAGAGGTTCCGAAAGACTCCCCTCTTTTATTACCTAACAGTAGTAGCAACCGTCGACAAAAGAATACTGGATTGATCGAACCTGGTAGCTATTTGCATGAAACTGGACCATTACGAAAAAGAATTTTGACTCATGCTTTACGACTGGAACGAAAAACATTACGTGATATATTGCAAGGGTGTCGCGATCAACATGCCGTTATTTTTGTGGGCAGCCGACCTTCAAGACGAACTTATTGTTGTTGGACGCAGGATTTCTGGACTAAAGTCAAAAAGACATATTCTTTTCAAGTTGTTCAACCAGTTATTATTGAATCAACGTGGCATGCACGTGATAGTCGTGTTCCGGATTATGTTGAAGAAAAAGAAAAAGAAAATGCTGAAGATGTATTTTGGCTCGAAGATAGATGGGATACATTAGATTCTGTTTCAAAACGTATTGGATTAACTGCTCACATGTGGGATAAACCTGAAACACCAGCAGCGATTGTTATTGTTCGACCTGATTTATATGTTGCTCATAGTAGTCTTGTAAGATCGACAGAAGATATTGATTTTGCATTAGAAGTACTCGGCGGTTATTTACAACAGCAAAAACATTAATTGAAAATCTTGTATCATACAATATTATATGTTCGATATAACATGTAAATAGCTATTCTTTTAGAGACCTAATTCATATACTACAATACCTATATTCTAATATGTGGCACTATCATTTGTATTTCTAATAATAAATAAATATATAAATATATCATAGAACGTTCTATTATCTATGTATGTTTAAGAGCTCGCACTATGGCAATTCCCTATTAATGTCAATTATAATTGAATTATAAAAATAACACTGTTTTTTATTCGTTTTTATTATCATGTATCGACAATGGAAGACACATGCATGGCTCGGAAGAGCTATATTTTTCACAAACACCTATATCAAAAGCAACCTATAAAAGCGTCCCATGATAGCAGTATATAGTACGTATAAAACGAATTAAGGTAACAATTGTCAATATATTATGTACTACAAAAGAGAAATATTATGATGCACACAGCATATATTGAAAAACAAATAAATCATGTGTGAATCTTATTGACAAAAGTATTGTAAACCGTATCAATATAAATAATGACGATCTTGTGCGGAACTAAATCTTCTCTAAAAAGAAAAAAAAATGGGGGGGGGAAGAAGCCAAAAGTTTTATTGTTGCTATGCATATTTATAAAACCTTGACTAATGCATATGTAGCAGAGAAGAAAATAAATAGCAAAACGTTAATTAAGCTCAGTATATAAAAAAATAATAACACAGTATTTACGCACAAAATTGTCGTTAACTGCACAGACGGACAACTAAGCTTTTTTTTCATGTATAATTTTATCTTTATATAATCGTAAAGAAGATCGTCGTAAGAAAAATACTTATTTGATAGAAGCAACTGCTCATACGTATACATGTCGTATCTCATTATCCTATACAATAGGAGTGTACTACATCTAATTTGCTTCTTTTTCTTTATTACGTAGAAAGCGAAAAATAAATTAAAATGACAGAAAGATAGCAAATGTATATATATATATATATATATATTAATTGTTTAGTAGCTAGCACCATAATAACTTATATATCTCGGGCATTATATTTCTTCTGTAGATATATAACAATATAATGTAGTAATTGATGGGTAAAAGAAGGGATAACCCATGATGACGTTTTTTGTCGTTACTTCAGGTATTACAGGTAGAAAAAAAAGTGCGTCGTGAAGAGTCCCAAAGAAAAAGAAAAACTAACCGAAACAAGAAATATGTATGCATTCGACAAGTTTCGCAAAAATCTATGGGACAAAAAAAAAGATAATTAAGGAGTGTTTTTTAAAAGTAAAGTGTAAATACGTATTCGCACAAGTATATGCTCAACAAACCCCCTCCAGGAGTCACCTGGATTCTCAGCTCAATCTGCTCTTTTTCTTGGATGAAATCGACCCCAGTATATATACATATGTTTATATAAATTATGAATGATAAGTACGCCCTTTCTATTTTTATTCTGCTCGTTTCTTCTTCTTTTCTCAATCGTATCTCAGCCATGTCTGCCAATATTCCGTTATCAACGAGTGAAAAAACGTTAAAAACGGCGACGGCAACGGCAATAGGTGGCGCAATTGATATCAATAATACGAAATCAACGATTCACGATAAAGAATATCAGCACAATGATCCTCCAAAAAAGACAACAACAAAGAAAAAGAAACAGGAATCAAAAAAAACTTACAATGATAAAAAAAAGAGTCGTAAAAGCACCAGTAGGAATTACCATCTTGATAACAAAAAACTACAAAATAATTCAACAACTATTAAAACAGCAAAAATACTACCATCATCATCTATAGCAAAGCCAACAAGGATGCCATATCCAGCCCCAACTCATGAAAATGGAGCTATAGCTGCTTTTGATAATAACTCGTTATCACCATCATCATCTATTCCTGCAGGAGCAGTTGCTGGAGCAGAACATACTAATTCAACTCTAGGCCAGCAATTTGATGAAGAATACAACACAAACACTAAATCAAAGGATGCTTTGATGGGGTCTATGTTAGGTGTACTTGGTGGTATAACTGTATTACTCATTACGATTATTGTATTAGCTAGTCATCGACGAAGGAAAGGAAGAAGAAATGCTTCTAATACAGGACGCCCTGGAGAAAGGCGGGGTTGGGGTGTACGACATAGTTGGTACAGTACCTCAGATTTTTCAGTTACATCTCAATGTCCATCTAGTCTCCCACCTCCCTACGATGAGAAAAAGAGCGAATTTATATTGAAACCACCTTCACCTACTATCACGAAATCTACACAGTATACTCCACAGCTAGCTTATAGCCCAAGTTTCAGTATGGATTCAACTTATTTAATACAAGAATCTATAACAAATCAAAAAGAGCCTTTGCCCCCTCCTCCACCTCCTGCAGCATCTTTCGCTATGACAACAACCAATAACGGTAACAGTAATAATAATAATAATAATAATAATAATACTGGTGGTACTACTATATCAACTACTACTCCTTCTACCTTTACCTTATCATCTCCTAATATTCAATATCAACATCGGCATCGGCATCAACAGCACGAACAATTACCGTTACCATCAGGACCAGCACCACGTCCTTCAAGATCTCTTGTAAGGACTTATCAAGCACAACTTGATAATAATAAAATAGGATCATTACTTAATGATTCAAATTATTTACAGTAAATTTTTAAATACGTAGTAATAATAGTAATAGTAGTAGTATGTTGTAATAATTTATATATTTATACAAGAATAATTAAAAAAAAAACTTGTTGACAAAGTAGTATCAAAATATAAAAAATTTATAAAAAATAATATATACAAAAAAAATGTGTTTGATTAACACATAATTTAATAATACCACCATCATTATCTTTAACCTTCTTATATATAGATATATATGTTGATTCTTTTTTTTTGGGTCAATAAAGCAAAAGGATGAGTAAGTGGGTGAGTGAAAAAGGAGAGCATGAAGAAGAAATAAAAAAGATTTAAGTGTATTTGGCCAGCCATTGATTCATTTCGTCAGTATAAAGAGGAAGATGTTCACGATCTAATTTTATATAATAAACTCGTCGTATTTGTCCTGCTGCATTAATAACATTTTCAAAATCAGTATCAAAAAGTGAAAACCAATCTGGTGGTAGTTTAATAGCTTGATCACGACATGCGAGCCAGATAGCAGCACATGCAATGGTGGCTGGATCATAAGTAGCATATACATTTGAGCGTAGACTATTATATAAAATGATAAGGAAATATTAAAATTAAGAAGAGTAGACGAATGATAAAAAAAACAAAAAGTTTTACCCGTCATTCAAATAGTTCCAAGCTCTTCCTGCCACTTTTTCATCTTCTTCAAGATCCAAGATACGTAAATAATTAATCATTAATCCGTAAGGTAGCTGAACATGAACATTAAATCCTAATTTTTTTAATATTTGCATTTCTCCAGTAATGATCATATTCTTTAAATCGTAAGCTCTCTAATAAATAACAATATTTTTAGCTTCATGTTGAAATATATCCATCTTCCATAATCAAATACATTCTAAATAAACATTCTGTGTTCCAACCAAACACCTCCTTTTTTTATATTTTATGCTTTTCCCCTCCCAGACCTCATCATATCAACTTTTGACGCATCACCCTCCCCCTCTCAAAAGTAAAACCAACTAACCTGCGAAAATGCATCGAGCGGAGGATAGGTAGGTTGTTTACGAGTTCGTCTTAATAAATTATCATATACAGAGACCATATAAGAAAGCCGGGTAAATGATTCTTCAACCTTGGAAGCAAGAAATAATGCACCCATCCCAATTTCCTGACTTGTCATATCAGCTTTTTCAATCCTTTTGTTTTTTTTAAGAGATCACATTATAATCACACCAACCACACAGATTGATAAGATCGATCTATATAATTGAAAAAAGAAAAATATAACTTGAACTTACCACAATCCCAAATTCTTTCAAACTTGCCATATAAAAGAATCGTTGAAACAAAACTTGTGCAGTCGCCATCGCAACTTGAGGTCTATACATGTATATATTCCATGGAAAGAAAAAATAAATAAATCGGTAGATAGCAACAACTCCACACCCATGCCGCCGCTGCATATATAGGTTCTTTCATATTTGACGCAACGCGTTTTCCATAAAAGAATAAAATCAACACTTTACAGTTTTAACAAGATACCAGCGCTTTGTATCAATTCGCAACCAAAATTTCGTAATGTTTCTTCAAGCTCTTCTGAAATTCCATCTTTTCGAGAAGGTGTTAATTCAAGTTGTTCATCCGATGCTACTGAATTTTGCATATTTTATTATATTAATTTCTTAAAAAAAAATAAGGAAGGTGAGTTTTTTTTCTTGAAAACGAAGCTTTATTTTTATTTTTCATGTTCAGCTACATCGATCGTTTGATCGTAGTATGCATTATTTTAAACATTTAACGTCTATCTCCTGTCAAATTAAAAATTTTATTTGACACCGTTTTTTTTCTGTTTCCTGTCATGCCTAATCGAGGCTTTTTTGCTTTATGTCCTTCAGTAATAGTAGTAATATTACGAGAAGTAGAAGGCGACGAAGGTGTTTTTGAGTTTTTGCGATGTGGCTGTACTTCTGGTGGAGGTGATTGTGATTGTGATTGTGTCATTAAAATTACTTCTTCGACTTCTTCATCGTCTTGATCTTCTTGAATATTCTTTTCTTTTTTTACTATTTGTTCATCATCTTCTTCTTCTTCTTCTTCAGAAACATCCGATAATAAATTTCGTTTTCGATTTCGTTGTGCTTGTCGATTTGATAATGGTTCATCTTCTTCTTCTTCTGAAGTAGAATTGAGATCCACATCCATCATACCAGGCCCTTCACCTTCATTATTATTATTACTATTATTATCTTGATCATCATCACCCTCTAATAATTCATATTCTTCTTCTTCATTATCATCATCATCGGAAGTTGGAACTTGACTTGTAGTTCGAATATCTCGATTTTCTTCCAAATTCTTTCTGTTTCTTTGTTTTGTAATACGTGTCTTGATCTTTGGCTTTGGTTGACATTTTTTCTGTTTTGTTATTGGAGATCGAACAGCAATATGTCCTTCGTTGTCATTATCGTCATCATCTTCTTCTATTTCGGATTCTGAAGAAATTTCACGAGGAATCTAAAATATGTAATAATAATAGTAATAACATAAGTGATCTTGATCAAATAATGATAATATAATCATTCTTTTTGATACTCAAAAGTAATTATATTAAATATATACCTGAGATGATACTTCAGCACCACGGATATCTCGGTGTTTTAAGGCGCCTAAAAGTAATAGTAATAAGAAAAAAAAACATAAAACATAAAACATTTATCAATTTAGTATTGGTGTATTATGACTTTAATTTAAAAAATAGTACAAATATGTTACCGATAGTAAAAGCACTTGGAGCATTGTTCTCTGACATCAACATTTTGGCTTGAAAAAGAACAGTTTCTAACGCTTGCTTTAATTTTGGTACATAAGCGGATAACTTGACATCTTTTAACACTTTAACATGGGAACAAATAGCCTATTATTATTATTATTATCAATTGTTAATCATGTCTTTTCCATATATTCATATCTATACCCCATATACATAGAACACTGTTAATAAAATAACATTTTACCTGGAAGATTCGAGTACATTTTTGAAAATCACGAAGAATAGCAGCCACTTTTTGATTATGATATTTAAAAATTTCTGTAAAATAAGGGATTGAATGAATAGTAAACTGTTCAATAAATGTTCGACCGGTCTTGAGAAGAATACTAAATAACTCTTTTTTCTCTTGATTCCTAATATAAAATGTAATTTGTCTAAAGATCTTGACTAGTTTTTCAGTTTTTTCAAGAACATCTTCATTTTCTTCGTTTTGATCATCGGTTTTTTTAAGTAAGTGTAATGCACCAACGGCTTGATTAATCATTGCCTAATATATATTTATTTAGTATCAGTTATTAACATTAATTTAAGTCTATAATAATTAGTTAAAAAAATAATTATTTTACCTCATAGTAGTTTATAAGCGTGTCATTACGTAAAAGAGGATGATCATCTAATCGAGTTCCATCTTCAATAAACTCTGGAAGAACTTGATTTGCATATGTATGTAATGTTTGTAACGGGTCTTTATCCAGTTCAATGGCTTGTTCAACCAAAAATGTAATTTGTTTCTATTAGAAGTTCCCATCGAAAAATAATAATTAGTTTTTTGGCATGTATAATCCAACAGCATTGTCATTATAGAGTTGTCCTTTTGTTTGTTACCTTGATATCTCTCCAGTCAAACCAATCTGTTGCCAAGACACGGGTCACCACTTGATGCGCATTCACTTTAAGTTCCATTTCGTTGTCTGATAAAACCATTATACGCTTTAAGGTCTTATAATGAGTTATAGCTGTAGTAGCATCAGGTATATTGTTACTGAAATTTGACAAATATTTGAAAGCTTCACGAATATTAAAATCAAAAGCATCATGTTGAGTTTGTTCGGCAGTTATTCTATCTGCTAATGTTTTGATAAGATTCTATTCACATACACACATACACACGTAAAAGATATAGTATTATTATCAACTATTTAATTTTGATGATGTAGAGTAGAAAAAAAAAAGAAAGATGAAGATTAGTATAATGTACTTACTTCAAGAATATCGCGATATTCTGGATTTTTGATTTCTGGCCAAGAGACAAGTTTAAAGATAATATCCATAATAAGCGTAGTACATTGAACGATAGTTTTAGAGTCCTGTCAAAAAAGATTGAATTAGAAAAAGAAAATGAGAGATAATAGCTTTTTTTTTAAAAAAAAAAAAATAATCACCTTTCCAATGCGACCGGCTTGTGTATCCTATAAAAATGAAGATAAAAAATAAATAAAAGATAAACACATTATCGTATATTAATGTATATATAATTCCCAAGCTTACATGTAATTGTATATCCTCATAAAGTAATTCGAGTCTTTGAAGAATATTGGGTAAATTTTTAATGACCTACATATAAAAAGTCAAGTTAATATAATTTTTTTATCTATAAATGGTTGGTGAAAAAAAAAGAAGTAGTATAATAGACTGATTGTATTTGATACCTGTCTCATCAGATCAGAAGCATTTATTCGAGAGAACATTGTAGCCTTATGTAAGTTACTTTGTTTTGAATCAACAGGTTTCTTTTTGGCGAAGGCAAATGGATTAGCAGGTACAGGAACAACTTTATTATCCAATTTTTCATTCAAATCTTCAAGAATATAGTTAAGTTCTGGATACTAATCATGAAATACAAATATTATCCATCATTAATATATCATCATCACCAATATGTTTTCTAGCCAATAATATAATATAATATGACTTACTGTTAACTTATCTTCTTCTTGGAGCCCATCACTCATACTTAAAATACTCAAAACATTGATCTATACAAAAACAAACAAAAGCGGGTCAATTTAGTATGATATACATTTTTAAATCTAATATATACTAACATTTAATCCACGCATATGCGATCTTAAGGCATCCACTGAATCAAATGAAATGCTAGGTTGTCCTTTGTCTTTTTTAGTAGGTTTTGTCTCGTTATCTGATGTATCATCGCCTGATTGAAATTCTCGCATACTACTCAATGCAGACTGCCAAGAAAAAAAATTAAAATACTCTTCTAACACATATTTTGTATATAGCTAGAATATGTAGATCAGACTTACTGAGTTGATGTTCAATGGTCGAGAACTAGATACTTTGATACCTGATGTGGGAAATGTTGGATAAAATTCCATGGGTGTATAACCTGAAGCTTGTTTAATAAGTTTATCCAAACACAATTCAAGCTTTAAAATATTCTTGAGTCGTTGTACAGCCTTTTGATGAATTGAAGGCTCGGATACATTTGAAAATACATTTAATAATTCTCGACACCTTTGAAAATATATATAAGGTTAGTCTTTTCTATGTCAGTTCTTTTTAATGCTATGAAATATATAGTAATAGTACTAACCAATTAATTGCATAGTACATAATATCACATGCACTTTGTAAGTTATGAGTTTCAAGATCTTGGACAAGTTCCTGGATAAACATTCCCCCGCCGTGATAAAAAGAAAACAAATACATATATTAAATTACTTTTTCTAATCGAATTGTTATTAATGAATTATATTAACTTATATTATATTTACCTCAAAATCATCCGTACCATCGAATAATACTAAACCACATCCTATCAAGGCATCAATACCTTCTAAACTTCCACTATTGGATAATTTCTCGCTACTTTGCAAAAGGTTGAACAATGCACACAAAGTAAGAAGAAATTTCTTTTTATTTCGCTCATCTGTTTTACAAATGAATGAATAAAAGTCAATAGCAATGCCTGCTTGCTAATGATAATAATGATGATAGTAAGTAAAATAAATTATCCATTGGTTTGAGTCATTATAGGCAATAATTAAAGAAAAAACCTACCTGACCATCTAGGTTCATCCAAATTAGTGGTTTCAATGTAATATCAAGATTGTGTGTATCTTTTTCAATATTAGTTTCAACTACTTCCACATCCGCAACATATCTTTCTATAAAATCGGCAGTAATACTTTCTGAAATATATAGTTGCATTCGTTTATCCAAATCATTATGCTCAAGCATATATGCCAATTCATCATATACGAGTGCCATACAGTTCTAATTTGATAATAATAATTATTGTATTCAGTTGAATGAAATATCTAGTTTTGTCGCTTATTCATCTAAAAAGTATTAATGATTTCCTTACCGGATATTCTTGACAGTTTTGTAAAGTCATTTCAATTAGTTGCATAGCAGGTCGAATAAGTGGATGTCTATGTGCATCATCAATTGATACTTCATCTAAAAAAAACAAGAAAAGGTGTTGAATATCTAATTTTGTATCGTTTCTTTGAGAAGACAACATGTGTATGCTACTACTTTCTTTTGTTTACATACGTTGTGTACTACTTGATCCAGCACCAACTTGATCTTCAGCACATAATTTAGCAGATGCCATTACGTTAACAGCAGCCAAACTTGCAACAATACCAATTTTTTTATATTTTTCTCGAGGATTAGAAAGCTGTTTACGAATAACAATATGAATTTCGGCCCAAAGACTTGAATTAGTTCCTTTACGATTACTTCCCTAGATAAAATTATATATCGAATTAGAATAAGTAACTTCTTTTTTAAAGAGTAATACTAATAAGAATAATACTATTACACTTACGATGAGTGATAAGAGACTAAAAATATTGAAGAGTATTCTAATTTGGGATAACGTAAGATTATCTAAATAATCTAGAATACCTTTGATAAATACATCATAGACTGCCATATTATCAACATCATTTTGTGCTAAATGAAGAAGTATATCTAAAGCAACATCCATTTCTATAGCGTAGAAACAAAATAATCATGGGTTAAGGAGATATATATAATATAACATATCTGTTGGAAATGATTAAGCGATAATGCCAAAGTAAAAAAAAAAAAAAAGGATATTGAGCCACTTCCAATATGGGTTACCAAGGAGCCAATGATTTCCTATATAAATATAAAAAAAAGTGGTTTACTTAGTTTATATACATATATGCATACTTATATCTCAAAATAATACCTGTCGATAATATGCATCGCTTGACTTAAATGAACTAATATACAGAGCACTGGAGCATGGAATTACCACACTATCTTGCTGAGATGATCGTAATAAACTTTCTGATAATGAAAGGATTGTGTTCCAATAACTAAATATACGGAGGGTTTCGTTGAATATTATAAATAAGATAATATAATTTTTTAACGTTATATAGATATATTACCTAGCTAAAGCATGTGGATGCTGAAGAACGGATTCTTGTAATAGAGAAGATGTAATAAGACCAGTTGATATTTTCTTTCTGAAAATCAATTCAGCTTTCTTTTTAGTTGATGTCATTGAATGTAAGATAAAGAGGACCAAAACGTCAATAATCTTGTGAGCAGGCTGTATACAAAAGTATAATAGATTAATTAAATTATTTTATGAACTCAAGAGGTAAACCAATTTTTTTTTACCTTAGTTTGTAGTGCAGTAATTGATTTGACCCATGCATCACATACAAATTTATGAAATTGTAATCCCAATTTAATCGATTCTATATATTTATTATATATTTATATGTATCATCCATTGATATATATATATACCCTTCCCCTATCCTTTTTTTTACCCTTATAATATATAATGAATTAATTTATTATTTAGAATTTCTTACCAATAATAAGTGCTTCTGGTGATTGTTTGACCTTTCGTGTTGTATTTGACATTGTAGATTTTCCAAGAGAACGAAAATCCAATTTATCCCTTATACCATGAATAACTACATCAATATTATGTGGTTTGGCAGTATGTAATAAAAATTTAATAATCACAGCTAAATCATCTAATTCTGCTGATTCTAAACGATCCAGCACTGTTTCTCGTACATCTTCCTATTATTAGCATTAGTATTATTATTATTCATTAAACTCATCCACAAAATAATATATTATTAATTTGAACATATAAAATGATACATTACCAAGCTTTCAGAATGAAGAGTAAGATTAGAAAGAGCATCCAATATAGGTACTGTTAATTCAGTATTCTCATGCATTAATTCTTTTAAATATACTACAATTGGCTATTTTAAATCCCTTATTATTAAACATGTAATCCATTCATTTCTTTTATCCACTCTCTTTGTTTTTACCTTGTGCTCTGAATCATTAATGATATCTGGAAGTGATGTAATAATTTCATGTTGAATTACAGTAGGCGTGATTTGAATAACCTTTTACAATAATCAATATACATTTATAAATAATCAATATATTAATTATTATTATTGTTAATAATTACCTCAATTAATTTTCCAGTAAGTGCTTGTGGTTCAACAATATATTCTGACCAACGAAGTTGATGAAGGATTAATCGAGCAGTACAGGAACTTGAGTTACTGTATAACATAATTAAAAAATTAATCTTGATTTTCCTTTATTTTGTATTAAATTATACATACTCATTTTCCAGTTCATCGTAAAATTCTGGTAATCTTTCTAATAAGTAAGTTATTAACGTTGGTTGAATAATGTCAATACCAAGTAATGTTTTTATAGCGCTTTCCAAGGCACTTGTTCTATATAATACAAACATATAAAAAAAATATAAATATAAATTTATGCAGGGAAAGAAAATTCATATTATTTTATAATTTACCTTCTATTATCCATTAAATGAGCTGAAAGTGTTGCTGGTAATAGAAATTTTCGAAAGATATCAACATCTTGTAAATAAGCATTCATACTATCAAAAAATTCATCGAGATTCTCCGGGTATTGAGCATCGCTTCTAATTTTAAGTGAAAGTTCTCTACGAAATAATGCGGGTTCAGATACTTGAATTACCCCAAAAAAAGAATGAAAGTCAATAATAATGGTCCTTTCTTTTTGTTTCGGGCACAATGTATAAATTTTAACTTTTTTCTTAAAAAAAAAAGGCCATGTACCAAATAGTATGGATCGAGTATCAGCTGAATCAACAAGACATCCTGCTTCTTTTAATAATTCAATAAATGTATTTTTAGTCATGGCGATTTACAAAGAATAAAATAAAACGCGTTCGAACGCGAATTTTTTCGTAAATATGAAAATAATAACAATGAAAAAATCGCGTCTGTATTTTTTTTTTATCAAAACAAAATTTCCGTTTTTGGATTACGCAGCTGTATTTTATATAAATAAATAAAACAATGCGTCAGATAGGAGTAATAACATGAAATTAGGTTATGGAATATTATAACATGGTCAATGAATTTTGTGTCATTCGAGAGAAAAATGAATAACTTTTGTTGGTACTGTACCTATATATAGTGCCATAATAGTAACATCGAGTCTCTAATTAAAATTATAAACAATATTTAATAAAAAGGGTATAATCATGCACTATTCATATGATAAACATTCCATCATTGATCATCTGAAAAGAGTTAGAAGTAATTTTGTCGTGTGATAAAGCTGTACAAAGACATAGTATTGTAGTAACGGTAATGATAGAAGCTGAAAAAACTACCGTATAATAGGTTTTTTATGTCCAGTACTTGTTCCTTTTACTAGTGGATTGTAATTTACACGCAGTTGCTGCTAGGAGAAAAGCCTTAAATTGTTTACAAGACAGTCAATAAACTGTAGACATAATTAGTTAAGTAACAGACTAAAAACAGCTTTTCTAACGACAGCTCAAATAATAGTTGATTTATTAAGCAGACTAAATTAGTTTGGATTTTCTACCATTAGCCCTTCCAGTTTTCAGCTATTACTGTACTAAATTCGCCCCAGTCATACTGAGAAGCGTTCATTGACTGTGATTAATGAAGTACTTCGTATAAAGATGTAAAAAATAAATAATAAATAATACGCTATTATAATATAGATGTATTTGAATAATAAATTATATGAAACAGAATAGAAATTTAGGTTGTGGGAGTTTTTATATTCAGGAATATTACATCTGAATCCACAGAAGAGAAATCTTCTGATAATGAGTTCAAGAGACTTAATGCTCAACGAAACTTTTGTCAGGTCAATTATTTAATTGTTAAGAGACTTAAAGATTTAAAAGGTAAAGATAGAACTAAAGGACTTAATTTTAGAATATTTGTGAAATATTTATACTATCAACAATGTCAGAAATATGGCATTCGTGAGCCAATAAGATCACGTATCACACTTGTTTGTGATACTGTAATAAAAATAATAATAATTGTTCGTATGAAAATGTTTTCAATTTTTTATACGTTACAATACAAGAAAGACAAGTGCTTCTCAATTTTATTATCAGGTAAATTTAAAAGAGCTGGTTAAAAAGGTTTTGAAGCTGTTGTTACCTATTAAGCCATTTGCTCTGTATCTAAATTAACATAACAACAATCATTTTTATCCTGACCGTTGCTAGGTACCTATCGCTGTACCAATAAATTTGACGGTTGTAAGAAAAAAAAGTTGGATTTGTTACTTCTACTTATGATTTATATAGAATAAATAACAAAGATAGCGGTTATAATGGTTTAACAGTAAAATTGTTATGTTGGCTAGCTGGTCTTCTCATTGAATACTACGCTTATCCTGACCCAGTTTTTTTTATCATTTTGTAAAAAGGGAAGCCATGTTTACTACTTTGGTTTTATTTCTTTTGACAATACATCTATTAACCAACCTCGTCAAGCTTCAAATGTCGGATTTAATGAGCTCCCGTTTCTTTCTCCACTCTTTTTACTTATTCAATTATTTCGTGCAAACATTTTCTTTTCAAAAAAAAGTTGGAAAAGGTGCACTTATTTTTATAGCGTCCATCTATGAACTCTATTTTCTATCAATTTTTTTTTTGAAAATACTTGTCACTGGCTGTTATTAAACCCTGTCCATCGAGACAGTACTATACAGCTCTAGCAACGAGGCATAGTATTCTGTGTAGTGTAGTGTAGTGTTGTGGTGTCCATTGGTGTGTATTGGTATACTGAGTTGTGTTGCAAATGTGTATGTGCGTGTGCCTGAGTGAATAGACAGAAAAAGAAGGGGAAAGGGGGCTGAATGAATTAACCCAACGGATAATCATTGCTTTTTATATGTATCTATAGCTTTGATAGAATATATGATGAGACGTTGGGCTGGGTATGGGTCAAGTATTCTTATTTTAAAGGTACGCGAGGTTAACAAAAAAAACATTTTTATAATTTCACGCTTTTTGTACTACAGAGTTGAATTGTAGTTTCATCCAGTGGACAATTGGTCGCCTATCAGGTAAAGTTCTGGCAAGCTTGAGTAGGATGGATGTCGGATCAAGTATTTCTTTTCTAAAGATACGTGAGCTTTAAGAAAAAAAGCATTACTTTACGCCTTTAGTATAGAGTTGTATAGTAGATTCATCAAGCGGACGATTAGTCGTCTGTCAGATACCGTTCTAGCAATATGATAAGTGTTCTTGAATTTGTCTCTGTGCTCAATGATATCGACCTTGCTTGGGGGGGCAAACTGAGTGTTTCCGATAAGTCCATTTATTTTTCGAGGACAATCGGTAATATCTCTTTGTGACTACTCTCGAAGATATAACTATTTTTTCGAGTTATGGCCGAGATTAACTTATAAATCTATATCAAAATTATCATTTACTTCTTCTTCCCCCTCCTAAAAGCCTGTATTACCCCGTCCATCCATCTTATGATAAACGTTATCAATTATTGAAAAGACCACTATCCAAAAAGACAGGAATATATCTTTGGTATAGTGTGCATAAGCTGTAAAAGCTATATATTTTGTGTACTACTGGGATCAAGTATAAGAATAATGACTATCAATTAATTTTATCTATGGAAACCAGATCTAATTATTCTTAAACCGTGGCGGTACTTAAGCAGATGTGAAAAGCATTAAAAAATTGTAAATAAAGGCCAAGTTTTTTTTTCTCTTAAAGCTCTTCATTGCTTGAAGTGATCACCTATTTCAGTTAAAATACCCGATTATTAAGCTGTCACTCACGCTTAAAATTCCCAGAGAACCCTCATGTGAAGAGGAAAAAAGAGGTACCACAATTAATTTTCAAAGTGATTTCTAATAAATGAAGCGGTATGTTTGTTTGTTTTCTCGTACCTTGAAATTAATCAACCTATATTTATTATAAATAAGTCGTTAGGTACCTCAGGCCATCTTACGTCCTTGTATACGTATGATTTATGCTGTAAAATTATACAACTTGACGAATTTTTATGTATTGCTGATTGTGATATTCCTTTCCATTCTTCTTCATCATTCTATGTAATATTCATATATTATTATCTATTTATAGTGATCAATTCATTGTGTATATGCACCTCATTCATAAAGTAGGTAGACAGACGAAAAGTCATACAGTAAAATGAAAACTTCTTTTATCTTGACAAGCATAATTTTTTCAAGTAAATGAATAATATTTTCCTTCTTATTTGATCTTCCGATGACAGTTTTAGCACAACCCAGTTGTTTTTCGTCTCCGAAAGAAAAGCAAAAAGATGAAAGGTTTATTATTTTGGTTAGTTACAGCCAAGCGGTGACGAAAAAAAGTAAAGAAAGAGATCACATTGCCTGTTTATTGTTTTGATCCATTATTATCAGAGATGATTTAGCTTCCATTGTGTCTTATTAATTGACGTACTTTATATATAATTATTAATCAATAATAATTTATAGTCCTTGTACTTATTCTATTTAGGGAATGCGTGAATTTATCCTATGCTCGATTTATATAAATTATTTAGTGATGTTAAAAAAATCTAAAATGAGTTTTTAATACCGATGATTTCGTTATTTTTTGGGATAACAACTCAATTCAATATAAAAAAAAAATGTTGACCATGTCAGTTTATTGGTCTACCTGGCCTTAGCTTCATGCTTTTGTACCACATCTGCAAGCACCGTTGTACATGAAACTTAATTTTCCCTCCTCGTTACAACTCTTTTTTGATTATGACATCATATGTCCTCCTTTCTTTCCTATTTTTAATAAATACATATATTTTTAAGAAAGCAAAAAAAAAAGTTTTATAGTTACAGTTTCCTAAGATCTTGGTTTTCTTTTCCTTTAGTAAAAATGGCTGTAATACGAAATTTTTAATATAACAAAAAAAAAAGCAAACATATTAAAATGACTTATATAATCACCGCCACAATAAAAAAAAAGATTCTTATAGAATATTGTTTAAAGAAAAACAAAGAAAGGAAACATGCCTGTTTCATACCTAACATTTATGATTATGACATCATAACTTTTCTAAAAATGAAATAACGCGGAGCTTTTTTTTTTTTTCGGCAACCTATTTTTCACAATCAACTGTGCATTATTCTTTTTTTCTTTTTTTTTTCTGTTCCTCGAATAAAAATAATTAACCTGCCCTCTTTCTTTTCTTTTTTTTTTAACTTGCAATTGACCACATTGAAAATAACTTGAACGTCATTCCCAACAACAACAACAATAACAACTGTAATAATAAATAATTATGTCTGTATTCAACCAAATAAAAAACTTTATTCGTAGCAGTCGTAATATATCACTGTCGGGTAGCAACAATAGTAGTGATACATCAAACCCTGACGACGATTTAACACAACAAGACGTAAAAAAATTTGAAGCTGTGGCTCGACTTGTAGAAGAAGAAAACTTGGCCAAACAACGTTTACCATCTTATGAAGGTTTAGAACGATATAAATTATTGGATAAACTTGGAGAGTATGTGTTTTATTGTGTTTCAAATCATAAAAAAAATTGTGTTTGTTGCTATTATTGTTTAGTGTTACTAACTTTTTTTTTTACATTGTTATGTAAATAGTGGTGCATTCTCAAACGTGTATAAAGCATTGGACCTGGAGACTCAAGAAAAAGTTGCCATCAAAGCTGTTCGCAAATTTGAATTAAAACCACAACAGGTATGCAGGATAAAAACTATGTTGCAACGGTCAAATTAAAAGAAAAAAAAAAGAGCTATACACTAATAATTATTGTTAAATAATTTATAGAGAGCAAGCGTTCTTAAAGAAGTACAGATTATGCGAACGCTAAAACATCCATCCATTGTACAACTTAAAGGATTCATTGAAACTAAAGGGGTAAGTTATAAAGAATAAGTGATGAGAGTTAAAAGATGTATATGAGTATTTTGTTATATGCTGACAAATTACTAAATGTTTTGTATAGTATTACTTTATCATTTTAGAGTTATGTGAAGGTGGTGAGCTTTTCCATCAAATCGTACGTTTCACATATTTTAGCGAAGATTTAGCACGACATTGTGTACGTCAGGTTGCAGAAGCAATTCAATATTTGCACGAAGAAAAGGGTGTTGTTCATCGGTAATGATATTATGTTTTATATTTTATTTATTTGGATATCTATATATAACCCAAATGTGTGTACTAATATATTTTATAACAGAGATATAAAACCAGAAAATCTATTATTTGATCCAATTCCAATTGCACCACGAACTTCTGCACCACCTCCTACACAACCAGGTGATGATGATAAAGAAGATGAAGGCGAGTTTATTGAAGGTGTTGGTGGAGGAGGTATTGGACGTGTCAAGATTGCAGACTTTGGCTTATCTAAAGTTGTTTGGGATCAGGTAAAGAAATAAGATTATTCTACTGCTACTTGGAAAAAAAAAATATTCATGGGATTTTTTTTTCTTTTATTAGAATACCCAGACACCATGTGGTACTGTCGGGTACACAGCACCCGAAATTGTTAAAGATGAACGTTATTCTAAATCGGTGGATATGTGGGCATTAGGATGTGTTTTATATACTTTACTATGTGGTTTCCCACCCTTTTATGATGAAAGTATTCAAGTGTTGACAGAAAAAGTTGCCAAAGGCCAATATACTTTCCTTAGCCCATGGTGGGACCCTATTTCAGCAGAAGCCAAGGATTTGATTGAACATTTACTTTGTATTGACTCTGAAGAACGATATACTATTAAGCAATTTATGAATCATCCTTGGATGCGAACGAGCAGTACGTTGTTAAGCACGAACAATATTCCTACAGCATCATTTTCAGTAACACCAGTAGAAACACCAGCAAGTGAAAAGGAAGAAGCAGCGACTGAGATTATTCCTTCACAGCTGACACCTGCAGAGCTCGGAGGTACGAGTCCGTTATCACCCGTGACCGATACTATCGATATCCCTAAACCATCCCCAACAAAAGATCAACGTCGCCGAGATCTATTTTCAGGCTTGTCATCTATGAGAGAAATTTTTGATGTATCTTATGCTGTTCACCGTATGGCTGAAGAACGATCACGCCGAAAAGAGATTCGACGACGACAGCAACGACGTGGAGTTGCACCTATGCCAAATACTTTGGGTAATATCGATAGTGATGACGAAGACGATTATATCAATGACGAAGATACATCTGGATCTACATCCACTAATTCATCGTACGATGACGAGAATCCACGCAGTACCACATTAGATTCACGTGGTGGTGGACCAAGCAATATGCTTCAGAAGATTCAACGTGACCGAGTAACACAGCAATTGCGATCAGAAAAGCCATCGCACAAAACTGAGTCAAAGCGCAGTAGTCCAAGAAAATCGAAACCAGTGTTCGAACTCAACATGGATAATGCTACACTTTTAGGCAGACGTCGTAATCATCATCATCATCATCCTACTTCAACTCCCAATGATGATGAAAATTAATTTACAAACCTTACACTCTATTACATTTACATTCACCCACACATGCTTTTTTATATTATTCATTCTTGACTTCCCTATTCTCGTTTTGTATATTCTGTTGTTGTAAATTTGAAATTTTCTCTATCATTTGTTTATTACAAGTACATATTCCCCCTCCTCTTTTCCCTTTTTTCTAAATCAATCATTTATTTTTTTTTCATTGAATTGCATATAGCATAATAAAAAATATTTATACATTATTATTATTATGAACAGAGAAAAAAAACAGTGATAATAACACTATAGGATGAAAGTTTATTATTATATTAATATTATTGGATCGGATAACCGTTTCTTGCATGTGTAGCTGTAATAAATGATGCATATGACCATGTTAAATCGCGAGCACCTTGCTCAAATCCAGTATAACGGTTAAACTGCTCTGAGAGAGAACCATTGATTCTTTGATGGTATTGGATTCTTGACATGAATCTGTCTGCAGCATCTGACATCTTATTAGTAAGCGTATCAAATTCGGGTGTTCCATAATGAAGGGTCATCCCGATAATGTCCTCTGGTTCTTGTCTCAACAAACGACCAAAGAATGGTCCATTAATATCATTGATGGTAATACTGGATTGGTCTGTTTTCCATTCAAGCGCAGCACGATAATATAATTCGGCCATCCCGGCAGTAGCCAAAAACCAAGGATTTCCCTCTTTACCACTTTCATAACCATTATATGTATCTTCGGGGTAACGACCAATAGCTGTACCTAAATGATCAGGGAAAGCACTGTTTGTATTGACATGATAAAGTGTTTCAAATGCTTGTTCCAACGCATGTGCAGTTGCCAACACCTGTAAAAAAAAATTTAAAAAAATAAGCTATCTTTTTCATTTTTTGCTGACTTTATGGATTTGATATTCTGCACAACGATAAAATAACATACTTTGTCACAACCAGGTGTGAAAGGAGGCAAACCTATAATAAGATAACATGTGATAATTGTTTAACGTATGCCTTTCAAAAAAAAATTGGAAGAAAAAGATTATATATATACCAGCTTGATTGACACCTAATAAAACAGAAATATCCAATCCAGAGGGTTTATAAAGTCCACCCGTGTGCTCTTGAGTCACAGCAATATAGTCCCCTTCCCAAAATTTCTCAAGCCTATCACGAATCTTTTCAGAGACTTGAGCATAGGATGCTGCACGGCGAGAGTCGCCATGTTTTGAAGCAAATTTAGCACCATCGACCAAAGCACGTCGCATCACCAAAAGTGTATAAGAATGCAATCCTTCTGATTCTTCAAAAAGGTCAAAACATGGTGTTGACCATACATCGACGATGTAATCAAGATCTTGATAAATGGGGGTTATAAGTGTTTTCTTGATATAATTCTTGTCAGATTTATTTGCTAATAACATCAATGTAATGGCTCTGCTTGCAGGACCATCATTCTGTGGTCTAAATAATATATATTTGTGTGTTTGTAGAAAGAGGCACCAATGAGAAATAAGTATTCTTTATTCATTTGCTACATTTAATATCCTTAATACGTACCTTCCCCATGACCCATCATATCCCGAGCCATCCTAAATAAAGAATAGATCAGTTAACTTGTTTACACTTATAAACAATTTGTCATTTATCTTTTTTTTTTGTCATAATTACCGCATCTACGTATAAAAAACATAATGAAATAATGGAAGAAGTTGTAAGTATAATTTTTTACAGATATAAATAACACTCCATAACGTCTAGCATCGCACCTATACTTACTGAATTTTGGTTCGCCTAGACAATTGCATTGTGTTGGTGTCACCTGATGATAAATTTCAGAAGCTACATAGTCATGTAAGAGGCGCTTGACCTCCTCGTTATAGTTCTCCACTACCACCCGCATCACCAGAGCAGCATCGCGTGTCCATGTGTAAAAGTAATCTGGATAATTTGTTGATGGTGAAGCTGCTACAAATCCACGGATCGTACCTGGAGGATTAATATTTCGAAGCAATTCATTCCAACAGATATTCTTTTCCTGTTCAATCCATTCGTTTAGACCCTGTTGTTCATTGTTATATTGATATTGGTTGACTATAAATAAATATATATTTTTATATACAAACGAGTTTTTACCAAGTTACATCCATTGTTTTAAGACTTAAACAATAGCTTGACAGAATAGCTTATTATTACTGCAGTTGTATAACAAACCTGATGGTTCCTGGATGCGAAGCCTTGTTTCATGTTCATTTGTCACCAGATATGCCATGCAAGAGCTTGCTAATAATAAAGTATATACCACCATAAGATACTTGCTCATGATGAATGTAATATGTGAGTATGTGAATGGGGGTGGAACGAAGAAGAGTAAAAAAAACTAGAATGACAAGCCTTTTGCAGGTGTTGTCATTTTTATAGTCATGACAAACAAATTGGCTATATTCTTTTAAAGTTTTATCCAATAAGATTGTTTTACCAATAGCTATTATCAAATTATACGTGGTTACATGCATGAGTACTCCTTTTATTAAAAGCAAATAATATTTGGTCGTCCTGGTGATTCTTTTTATTTCTTACCCATTGCTAATACTTAAATTAAGAAAATTATAAAGCTAGTCAATAAATATTTCACCAGCTGACATTACTTAACTTATTTTATACATATACAATTTACATTTATATCCATGTGAAAGCATATCTTAAAAAAGCGGGGGGATAGAGGATTTTGTACGAATGATGATGAACAATTATTTTTTTAGGAGAACAAAAATATTTATACGCCAATAACTACAAGTTATTATCTTGACCTAAAATCTACTAAATATAAAAATACGTTAAAATAATCTTTTTATTATACTGATTGTGATAGACAAAATTTCGCATGATTGCATTAACAGTATATGCATATGACAAGATGAACCCATTTATTCTTAAGAGTATATACTTGACGTAATGATGAACAGAAAAAAAAGCCTGGGGAATATATTAATTGATTGATAATGTTTTGTGAGAGAATATAGATATTATGTGATCTTTATTTTTTTTTCCGGACCTACTGAACCGGGTTCATGAAAGAAAAAAAGAAACTTTTATATTTTGAGCAAAACAATGGAAGATATCATGATTAATTCTTGCTTATTTGGTGGTGACCTGGAAGCAAATTCAACCATTAAAAACGCCCATTATTTATTTCAAGGGAACTATACTTATTATTAAAAATGGTTTATCATTCTATTCATAAAAGCAGTGGTAAAATAGACCCTTCTTTTTATATTATAGTCACACGACGCTATAGTTACTATTAGTTTTCATCAATGCGCGAATGCTATATGACCTAACTTAATATTGTTTATATACATATACTACTGTTGAAGAAAAAGCTATATATTTGATAAAAAAAAAAACAAAGATCAAGATCCATTGTCTCTTTCTTTTAAAGTAGTAATAATATTTTCGCGCCTACCAAGCTTATAATTAATTTAGCACTTTCTTCTGGGACAACATAAGATTTTACGAATATTCCCACCTTCCCAATGCCATTCGTATCCCTGACTACTGTCGTGTACAATTCTAGTGTAACAATGATATGGCGTCAGGACATTAAATAAAAGTAGAAAAGATTCATGCATGAAAAGAATATTTGTTGCCATCATCATGCAAATAAGGATATTATTACCTTAGTACTGTAATTTTTAAAACGTTCATTAATTAGTAAAATTCATTATAATAACTTCATGCTGCATGATTGTCCAATTTCATGTCCATGTTTGTGATAATATATACTACTCTTATAATTCACAACATGAATAGTAATCAAGTATGTGTAGCTCTTATTTTATAACAAAAATATACAACCCCCAAACTTATATTTCAATCGATTCAGGAACATGATTGAGTAATGATATACTAAATAAATTAGTTTCATCCATATTAAATACTTTGGTAATAGTATATATTTTTGTCTTTGACTTATTCATTTGATACTTATTAATCCAAGTATTACGGGTTATGGCAAGACGAACTTAATATATCTGTAAGTGATAAAACTAAAATTAGGGGAGGGTTTGACTCAAAGTTTAATTAATCATCAAATGGATAAGAAAATATAGATAAAATTAACCAAATATAAAGAGTGAATGTATTGAAGATAGGTACGTGAAATTTGAAATGAGCAACATTAAAGTTAAAAACCAGCCAGGAAAAAATAAACTCCTATCTTGTCACAAAACCAAAGCTCAAAAACAATAGTTTGGTGAGATAGAATAAGCATTTCGATATTTTTAACCGCCAAACTACTACTCAAAAAATAAACATATATACAAAGCAGTTGCTACTAGTGTATCATAGTGCTTTCAAAGCATAATTCAGTTCATTTATAAGAAATCTGTGTAATAGACGCAAAAATTGACACAGTTCATTGTTCAGCAACAAAATTACAAGGGGTCTTTGAAATAATGGCTCGGCATGTTATTTCCCCACCAACCAATAACAACATATTTTTAGCGGTAAGAGAAAAAAAACTTTTCTATCACCGACTTTGAGAACTATAAAAAAGCGAACGATTCGTGTTTTCCTTTTTTTTTTTTCTTTACAACATCGATACAATTGTCTTAAAAGCATTCGTGTGAGATGGTTTTTTCAATAAAGCTATCAAAGACGCAACGAAACCGTCGTACAATTGAAGAATGATGAAAATATCCGTCGATAAGTGCGATGTATGCTAGGTAAAGAGCTTCGTCTCTCCCGATGGCATTTAGCGCAATCCTCGGCGGTACATTTTTTCTTAACTATGTACCCTAATAACTGAAATAAGAAAATGATAATAATAAATAATAAATAAAGAGCTGAATTATATATAAAAGTTTATACTATTTACGTTATTGATGCAATAAAGATGAAGAGGTTCTTAATGTGTGTATTGTGTGTATGTTGTTTACAAGCTTTAGAAGAGAGAGGAAAAGGATTATATAAAACCATTAGATAAAAGACAAAGATTTTGTATTGTGGTGGCTGAGCTTGCATTCACTTTTTAACTTTCCCGCAGGAACCTTTTTTTTTTTATTATTCCGAAAAAGTCTTTCCTGCTTGTCAAAAACTATATTCAGTAGTAACTATACACATTATATAATTTAATATGAAGCAAAAAAAACCTGTCATTACCACCCCAAGCTCTAATTGGAAAAAAATTGTTTCGGTAATATATCTGGTTCTTTTTAATTCGAGTCTACATGTCTCCTCCATATTTGTGAATACAAAGAGTATTGATAGGTTTTATTTATTACTACCAAATAGACAATCCCTAAACCCTCAACTGATAAAAAACGAAAAGCTAAAGATCAACAACTCCATGGTAAATTAAAACGAACTAAAAAAATAACGTAAGTTTATTTTTATTTTTATTTTCGTTTTATGATTATCATAATTCTTTTACATATTATTTATTATCGAGATTTATTTGTTTTTTTTCTCGTAAAAGTACTAAACTATTTACAATATGGTAACAGTCAAAAAGAAAGCGAAGTGGAAAAATCGACAACTACAACATCAGCAGTACAGTCTAAAGATGAATTATGGTTTGGTGAAGATATTGATGAAAAAACTTTTGAACAAGTCTATGGTAAAAAGAAGACTGCTAAAGAAATTAAAGAAATGAAAAAGGAAATGGTAGAACAAATGGATACAGTATCAGGAGATCAGGCAAAGTATGTAGTAATTTACTATAAATATATGGTTTGAAATGCTAATCTTCTTGGATATGTATTTTATATATATATAGAATTGGCAAATATGTTGCTATTGATTGTGAAATGGTGGGTATTGGTCCAGATGGTGAACAATCAGCATTGGCACGAGTTAGTTTAGTTAATTTCCATGGTGCTATTGTATTGGATACATATGTCAAACCAATGGATCGTGTTACAGATTTCCGTACCTTTGTCAGTGGTATTAAACCAGAACATTTGAAAAACGGTAATAGATTATTTTTTTTCTTGCTGGAAGGTGGAAGTTATGAAATTGAGGTATTGAAAATATATTGTCAATCAATATTTATATAAACGATGTTTATTCTTTAGCTATGTCATTCCGAGAAGCACAACAAAAAGTTGACGATATTATTCAAGATCGTATATTAGTAGGACATGCCGTTCATAACGATTTGTCAGTATTAATGTTAACACACCCACCACTCTTGATTAGAGATACATCAAAATTCAAACAATTTCGAGAGTTAGCAGCAGGACGAACACCAGGTCTTAAGAAATTAGTCAAGGAAATATTGGAAATTGATATTCAATCAGGATCCCATTCTTCGGTAAAGAAAAAATTGGAAGGGAGCTAGTAGATAAAGATAGATAAAGTGGAAAAAGGAGAAAGAGAGGGAGGGAGAAAGATAGTTTGTGGATATATTTATTTATACACATAACCATTTCAACCATATAAATAGATTGAAGATGCAAGATTTACAATGATGTTATATCGAAAAGTCAAGGAGGATTGGGAAAAGGAAATGGGAGCTCGTTATGGTTTGAAAATGAAAGCCATGAATGAAAAACTCAATGCACGAGAATTGAAATTAGAACGACAAGAAGCAGCAAAAGCAGCAAAAAATAAGAAACAAAATAAAAGCAAGAAAGATTAGGTTACCCAGACAAAAACAAAAACAAGACATCATTACATGCACACACTCACATACACACTCACATATAATACAAATACTCTTCCACACACTCTCATTCATTATTATTATTTTTCTTCATTGCGTCATATATATTATTGTACAAATAAAACCATCATTGTTCTTTTTTTTAATCGTGTTTGCTTTATATATCAAAGATGTGGATTATTATTGAAAACAAAAGAAGTTGTTGGAAATTTTATTATGAAACACGAATGAATGAGGAGAGTAAAAATAAACAGAGAAAAAAAAAACGGGGTACAGGAGAAAGAGTGAAAAAAAAAGTGAGTATTTACAAATCATGAGCCTTACGGAAGTTTTCACCAGCATAAATAGCGTTGGAACCCAATTCTTCTTCAATACGGAGAAGTTGGTTATACTTGGCAAGACGTTCGGAACGGCATGGAGCACCAGTCTTGATTTGACCAGTACGAAGACCAACAACAAGGTCAGCGATAGTAGTATCTTCGGTTTCACCGGAACGATGAGAAACCATAACACCCCAACCAGCAGCTTGTGAATCCTTGGCGGCTTGAATACTTTCAGTGAGTGTACCAATTTGATTGACCTTCAACAACAAGGCATTACAAGCCTTCTTTTCAATAGCGGTCTTGATACGGTCAGGGTTAGTGACTAACAAATCATCACCAACAATTTGAATATCAGCAGTAGCTTCGAGGTTGGCCCAGTTGTCCCAGTCATCTTGATCAAAGCCATCTTCAATAGAAACAACGGGATACTTTTCAGCAAAAGACTTGTACAATTCAGTAAGTTGTTGACCAGTCTTGTAAGAAGCAGGGTCAGAGTTGGGATTCTTGAAATCCAAATCGTACTTGCCATCCTTATAGAATTCGGAAGCAGCACTGTCCATGCCGATCTTAACCTTGCCTGTGTAGCCAGCCTTGTCAATGGCAGCAACGAGTAATTCAAGGCCTTCTTCATTATCTTGAATGTTGGGGGCAAAACCACCTTCATCACCAACATTGGTAGCATCTTGGCCATACTTGGACTTGATGACACCCTTGAGGGTATGGTACACCTCAGAACCCATCTTCATGGCTTCAGAGAAAGAGCTAGCACCAGTGGGCAAGATCATGAATTCTTGCATAGCTAACTTATTACCAGCATGGGAACCACCGTTGATGACGTTGAAAGCGGGAACGGGCAAAACAAAAGGCTTCTTAGAATCAGCAAGATCAGCCAAGTGAACATACAATGGGACACCCTTTTCACCAGCACCAGCCTTGGCGACAGCAAGGGACACACCCAAAATAGCGTTAGCACCTAATTTTTCCTTGTTCTTGGTACCATCCAACTTAATCATAAAGTCATCAACAGCCTTTTGGTCAACAACAGAGAGCTTGGATTCAATCAAAGCAGGACCAATTGTCTTGTTGACGTTCTCAACAGCCTTGAAAACACCTTTAATAATAATAATTTTATGTGTTGGTTGATTTATGCTCATTGTAATGAAACCCGCGCTTTCCCGCGATTCTCCCTCTTTATTTTATTATTACCTTTGCCCATATAATCAGACTTGACGTTGTCGCGAAGTTCAAGAGCTTCATAAATACCAGTGGAAGCACCAGATGGAACAGCAGCACGGAAAACACCCTTACCAGTAGTGACTTCAACTTCTACAGTGGGGTTACCACGAGAATCGAAAATTTGACGAGCGTGAACTTTAGTGATAGACATGATAATTTCTTGTGGTTGTTTAATAACAAAGTAAAGAAAATGGGAAAAAGAAGAACGATGGCGGAAAAAACCAGAAACTCAGCAATTTATATATGCGGGAAAGTGAGAGTAAAACTAATTTTTTTTCCTCAGCCTTCTCCCAGAATCAAGAGATGACGCCGATATACCCATGCGTGTTGGGTTCACCACAAAGACACGTCTTAATGTTCTATTTTACTTTACTTTATTTTATCTGTTAGATGAAATTTATGGATTTCTCTTTAATTTTTGCTTTATTGCTGTTTCATCTATTCTTTTTCTTTCTTTTTGCTTCCAGAAAATTTTATCGGTACGCGTCGCCTTATTTACAAGACTATATACTTTTTCAAACTTGTCAAAATATGCACTAACACGTACTCAAATAATATCAATATTATATATTCAACCACACGATAATAAGCTAAATGATTGCTGCTTTCAAAAAAAATATACATTGTGGTATATACTAAAGCGGGACAATTCAAAAAGTAGAAATAGACTGATAGATACCATGCACCAATCATATCAAAAGATCATTAGTTTATCTTTCATTGATAACACGGACTTTTTACCTTACATGATTATTATATTCTTCTTGATCTCCCGCGATAAAAACAAGAATTGCGTACTATAGTATCTCCTGCTACGTACAGGTTAGGGAATAATTACCAAACGATCTTTATAATCATTGCCGATCGTGTTTGATTAATAATTTTTGGTCACACAGGGGCTATAAAGCGTGACTCATTAATCGATTATAAACGATGTTTCATCACTTTTCATTTTTTTGTTTGTTTGGCAGTAATTATTTGTATTATAAAATGGCTCAAAAAAATATACTATTTTGTTTTCTCAAATACAAAAATTTAAAGTATGTTGATCATGCGAATAATATCGCTTGTTGTAAGAGTATACAGGTATTATTAACAATTATATATTATTATTGTTATACACAATGCCTCGCTTATTAGGAATAAGCAAACGCAAATAACAGGTACTCTTTTTATAACCTTTGGATTTCTCCTACTTTTTATATATTTGACCGGGATATTTGTTCCGCCGCGGAAGTCAAAGCTACTCATGCAATACTATGGTGTGACGTTTTACCATAGTAGAAAGTCAACAAAGCATAACAATAATACTGGTTCGATCAGCAAATAAATTCCTCACAGCACATTGATAACATTTTGCTATTCGAACGATCTCAGTCAATTTGCCATTATTAGAAAGCATTAAATTTATATATGAAAAAGTGTATAACAAGTTATATTTTTTTTGACTGCATGCTATTTTGATAGAATAGCAGCATTATTTCAATTCCAGCAGTACCTCATGGATGCGCCATGCATAAATAATACATAAATACAACAACAAACAAGTAGTACCAATGAAAGAAATACGTTCACTATCTCTGTCGGATAAAGTTATGTTTTCGATTATTATTAAGTATATGATAGCAGGTAGCCCACTAGTACCCAAAAATTATCTTTCATTATAAAACACGATTAAAAAAAGGAAAACTTATACACGTCTACTCTTATTATGTGCTTGAATCCATAATAATATTCGATATCTTCTCACTGAACAAAATATATGCACAATATAAATTACATGATGTCGATTACGTATAAATAATATATACATAGAATACCTGAAAAATAAAGTGAAATGCGATTATACGTAAAAATACAAGAGTGAGTACAGTATAAGTGGTGGATCTTCAAATTTAGAAGCAAAATAATATATAATTAAGAAAATAAAAGAATAGCTATTTATAAATGATAAAGGGAATGGGAGTTAACATACATGCTATATATTGCGTATCACGTCATATAAAAAAACTGATGCAAATCTTTCATTAATCAAACTTCATAAAATGGTGACTTCCCGGGAACAAATCTAAGAGAACAAGGGAGGCTCCTTACAATCTACGCTTATCATCATATAGTTCTTAAAATCAAGAATAAAAGCAATTCAATGGAATCGTTGATTCTATCTGAATAAAGATTTTCATGCATAATATACACAACAATTTTGCCGTTTCGGAGTTGGTAATACTGTATTGATGCGCCAGTAACAAGCTATTCGTTTTATACGTACACTCTAATCTCTCTTCACAAATGTAGAACTTCTGATCGAGCATGTGTTATTTTAAGGTACTTACCAAGATATGCGACACTCATGCTAGAAGTGATCAGTTTTAAAAAGATCGATCGTATTAAATGCTTAGAAATTTTCAGCAACAAACAAATCATAAGTATTACTATCTTAATTTTAGTAATTATGAGCATACCGCTTGGATATTCATATTATCAGATTATACGTCGAATTGATCAGCTCATTATTATACTTCGTTGTCTCTACCTTATGCGTACCATAAGAATTGAAGGTGGATTTTTTTAATGGGATGCGATGAATCAAAGTATTCAGCTGTCAAAATCTTTAACATTGAGAAGTCTGAAATGGATGATAAACATTATTTTATGTTTCTAGCACGTAAAAATCGGAACGTCAACCCTTACATCCATCATGGTATTGTATGAATGAAAAAATAATAATTACTAAAAGGACGTGGTTCGGATGTTCCATTTACAGGAAATTTATACATGAACATACGTAGCAATAATCTGTGTTGGTGAGTCATTAACATACATGTAGTAGCAGTAGTAGTAGTAGTAGTAGTAGTAGTAGTAGTAGTAGTAGTAGTAGTAGTAGTAGTAGTAGTACAGTCAACCCCCGGTTTTTGCACACCCGAGATTCCTAATTTTCTGTTGCAGAACCGAAGACTTGCAACAAACGAAACCTGATATATATCAAAATACAGCATCTCATCAATTATTCTTTGCAAGCATTTTGGGTATTTCCATATTTGGATAAAGATTCATAAGAATATAAATATACACAATTATAAAATTATAGTATGGTTTACTCCCGATTAGCGCAACTCTCCCAAAAACCTTGATACAAGTTGCAAGTTGCGATTCTATTAAGTATTTTAACATTTCCAAAAACCAATGGTGCAGAACCGGGAAATTTGCACAAGCGGGAGGTGCAAAAACGGGGGTTGAATGTATAATGGTTTTGTATAAATTTGTAAATAGAAAAAGCATATAACTCTCATCTCCAACACACGTTATGTGCAAAAATCAAATAAACAAAAGCTATTGTACGTATAAGAATATGTAAGAATATATATTTATTTAATTAATACGGATCGCAAATAATAGTGATAATAATAATAACGAATCTTGAAAATGCTGAAAATTATTGTTTTTAAACAACATAACTGAAGGTTATACTAAATGGGCTATAAAATTAAACTGCGAGATAATTAAAAAAATAATTTATTGGTTTGCTATTTGCTCAACACTGGCGGTCTCATCATTCGAGCCGAGGGCAGTAACACCGCCTTTTGCGAGTCCGGCAAGGTTCTACAATAAAGTAATATTCAGATTGAATAAGTAATTAGTATTCATATAAATATTGAAAAGGTAACAACGACTGTGAGTTATAAATAGGGTATAATATTAATGGTAATACTTACGACAGCGCTGTCACTGCTGTCAGTGATTTCACTCTGTGTACCATCAGCATATTGTTCTTGAGTCTTCGAATCTTTGGTGTAATAGCTGCTTTCAGCGTTGGCAACGGCAACAATAGCAAAGAGAGCGACAAGATAATAGGTCTTCATGATTAATAACTTGAGAGAGAAATTGCTTATTTGTACGATTAAAATAATGTTTTTTAGCGATCAGAAATTGGTCCTCTTTTATATCTTACTTCAGGAGCCAACATAAGCAGCCGAGAATACAGCTGATGTTATCTTAAGTCAGGCTTAGACAAGCAGATAGTAAAAAAAAGGAGAAAAAGAGAAATTCAGGAGATTTCAGGAGCGAGCAAAGGATTTGCCATAAACGCGGCGAGGCTAAATGGCTCTCTTTTCTTCACTTTTTTTTAATAAAGAAAGATGTATAGAAAACACTCCCCTTTTTGAAGAGACAACCCCCTAGATAATTGTATAGTTTTGCCAATACTGTGCTTGATTGAATAGAGGGGTTGTATATCACAGAATCACTCTCAAATCAGCCCTTTTACCATGCAACTACACAAGGTGTATATCCTTTTTTACATTCTAGAAAAGACAAGAAAAATATGCATACTCTTCTCAATTTAGGGAAAACGTGAGATTTCAAGTTTATTATTATTTCGCTAGAAAAGCATCAAGTATTACTACTTTCATTACGAAAATTCAAGCCAAAGCAAAACGATGACCATAATTTTAGTCTGTATGCATTATATATTAATGAAATTTTTCTTTTACTTTTTATATTGAAAGGCTAAACGTTATATGTAAATATAACAGAAAAAAATAATGTTTATTTGTGAGCTGGAAAACTAAGCAAAGTTTATCGTTTCCAAACTTCTAATGGATTGTATTATGCAGTAGTAGAGACCTCTCTATCATATAACTCTCTATAACACCCCCTTATGCTTACGATATACGTTAATGTTGTTGCTATCATGCCTGGAAAGTTATCTCAATGCAAAATGTAGCGCCAACAGCAAGGCAGAAACATCCATGAAAAAAGAGGGAGGGGATGAAGGAAACTGATGAACTAAAAATTTAAAACGGCGAATTTGTAAAATTGTACCTATTCTCCTTTTACAGTGCAGTATTTTAAACTGAAGATCTTCAAGGCATTAGCAAAAGCAATGCAAAGTCTTTCTACTTTTTAAAGCCAGTTAATAGCTTGCGATCATTTTACCCTTTTTCTCAGGGCAACTGGAAAAGGTTTTATTTTTTCCTGGTCAAAATAATCGATAAAGCAATACCATTCTGTTTGGAAAAAATAGAAACGATGTGACGACAGGAACAAGGGCAAAAAGACCGCTTGATCGTAATTTGATTACCTACATAGCTTTAATTTTCATTTTTGAACTTCTTAAGATTATTTTATGAGAGCAGCGAATAAATTTTGAGAGGTGTAAATTATCAGCATTTATTGTACCACTCAAATGCTTACGATTATAAAAATCAGTCATGGTTTGGTAAATAGTGTTGTTCAAATTTTTGACTAGTCCATAAAATGAAGACAAAAGAAAAGAGAAAAGGAGAGTCATTGAATTAACATTGATAGACGATAGGCAGAGCGAAATATTGTGGAATAAAAATGGTACGTATAATCATTATGGTGAGAAGGGGTTTTCGGGTGTACGTGGAGTAAATAGGGGAAGCTAGTTATATTGCTTTTGTTTTGAATAGAGAAATCATTTATTATGAGACTGTCAAGAAGAGAGATCAATATATTTACTGCGAAAAAAATTGTTCAATCTACTCACATCAAAGTAAATAACAATGCCATACCAACCAAGTGACAGTAGATCTAATGCGCCACCTATAATACATTTAATAAACATATATGTTTTCGTATGCAAAACTAATAGTATCAATTCTTGATAAGCTACGATAGTATAATGAAAGCAGGAAAAGATAATGTATATTTTATTAAAGTTATTATGGTCTGTGTAATTCTAACAAATCCTGACAAAAAAAAAAGACGAATGATTATGCTCCAACAATATATAAAAGAGACAAGAAAAAAAATTATTATAGCTAAATGTTATGTGTTGAGAAAAATAAATTGTTCATAATCAGTATAGATAATCATTTCCTTGTTAGCAGCGATGACGCTAAAATGTGATCATAGATTTATTGGTTTGCCGTCTGACTGATTTGGATGTTTTCATTATTGGAGGAGAAGAGATCAACACCGCCCTTGGCAACGTTATTGAGATTCTAATAAATCAGTAGTATGTAAAAAAAAAAAGTTAGAAAAAATGTGTCAAATACTGATCAAATAAGAGTATAGATGTAACCAAATGCACAATTACTAATAATAGGCATGTGTAATACGTACAAGCAAGCTATCACTGCTATCACTGATTTCAGCACCATTGTTGTTTGCTTCTTGGTGTTGGATCTTACTGCCCTCAGTGACAGAGCCGTGAGGATCCTCGGGAATAGGTTCTTCAGGAATAGGTACTTCAGGAATAGGTTCTTCAGGAATAGGTACTTCAGGAATAGGTTCTTCAGGAATAGGTTCTTGAGGGACGGGATCATGGGGATGTTTATTCTTATCACCGCAAGCACTGGCGGTGACTGCGAGGACAGCGAAAAGAGCAAGAGCTTGAGTGATCTTCATGTTTGGTTTGTTGTTGTTGTTGATGTAAAATCGAATGAAAAAGTTGGTTATAATTTTGAACTTTCTGTCACCCTTCCTCTTTTTATATATTTTTTTTCTTAGTCTATCCTTGAAAATGATCTAAATATGTTCATAAGAAACATGGTCTAATCCAACGAACAAAAGAAGGTACATTTAAGGGGAAGGATAATATTAGTTGAATTTACGAATTATAATTAAGTTACTTGTTATGATACATGATACTGATGGTAACAAGCTAATAAATGAATAGGGTGAATAAATATGTACTCCCCATTTTCCCTTTGTATATATGAACTTTTCACCCCTATTTTATTTTTTTTCATCATTTTGCTGCCTAGCCACCTACTGAACATTATCATATGTTTACCCCTTTCCCTAATTACGATTGTCTAATCAAAGAAGTTGTACGTAGATTGTAATGTATTATGGTAGCAGAGAATAAATCTGTTTTTTTTTTTTGCATACAGGAAACCCCCTACTGACCAGCCCATCCTATCAAAAATATCACATAAGTAGCTGTATGTTAGTGCAATATTAAAAATAGCGTTACTATAAATATATGTTAGCTACACTATTAACTCCAGTCAAAAAATCCAGTTGTACCTACGTATTTTTCTTTTTTACTGATACTCAAGTCAACTAAATGTGGAATTTAAACGTGAGTTCATCCATTAAAGTAATCATAATCATCCCTTACTTTTATTACTGTAGAGTACGATGAAACGCGGATATACATAATAAAAAGCGTAAATACATTTTACTATAATTTACACCTATAATAACATCATTAAGGAGAAAATGAGAAGGGTAATAGAGCATTTCTTGATTTCATCTTATGAGAGAAGGAAAAAGATTTATCCTTAACTGTGTAAAATTAATTCTTCTCTTCTTTTCCCAGGAGAAGTAGAGCTGTTACTATAGGATGTTTTACTGACAATTGAAATGAGTGTTAATAAGCACATGCCCATTGGCGAAGTTTATTCTAGTCTTCCATTTAATAAATATAAATTCTAACCTTAGTATTAATAAGATTGTAGATGACTGGGAAAATTCGAAAATAAAATACTCGGATTTACCCCTATTTCCTCGAAATAGAATGTACGAACAGACGTTATTCCATATTACAAAACTAGTTTATATTATTCTTAGGGGCCTTTTACTTTTGTATCCTTAATTTTATTCCCTCAAAAAGGATATTGAATAGTATGAAAAAAAGGAGTGGCATATAACCTGATACAAGTAAAAGAAAGAGGAGGAAGAGCTGCTTATTAAAACGAAAAAGGAAAAATACGATGAGCATGATACTATTTTAGTAATCATGTTGACACTGGTGAAAGGAAAAGGGGTAAAGTTCATATTCCTTTTTTTTTTTGTGTTGCTGTGTTCTCGACCATTGATAATATATATATTACAAATCGTCGAGAACAAACTTTTTATAGGTTACGCCGCAAGAAAAAATAGATGTGTATATGTTACGCGCCACTATGCTTTGCTTTAAATCGGAATTGAGCCACCTTTGGGAATTACAGGGTTTCCAACAAGTAATGTCGCAGCCAGTAGAAATCAATGTCGCGGGCCAATAAAAATGAATGTCGCTTGGCAGCAAAACTAATGTCACATGTTCCAAAATTGATGTCGCCTGCTTAGAAATCACATGTCGCATTTTTTGAAAATCTTATTTGTTATAGGGAAGCAGCATTTTTTTACAAACTTTACAATTAAAACTATACATCATCGAAACTTTACATCATGGTACAATTTTTTTATGAAGATGGACAGGGAAATGCTGTTGATGAGAACGGCAGACCTGAACCTATGGATTACATTGTCGATCAAAGACTTTTTGCACTCGAATCGCTTACGTCGCACACAGAATATTTGCAAACTGTAACTTCAACGAGTACTGTGCAAGTCAATGTGGAGCATTTTGATTATGAAAGAGAGAACAGAGATAAAGACTCGTATATGAGAGAAATGACAGAAAAACGTACATATACTCGATATACTGATCAAGACAAGACCAGATTTTTTAAACTGAAAATTGATAAGTGTTTGAGTGCTTCAGCAGCTGCGAAACAGTTGGGTATACACGTTCGTGCTGCGCAGCGATGGGTAAAGCAGCATGAAGAAAATCCTGATTCCATCTTTGGTAGTAAGAAACAAGGCCGTAAATGTACCCTTAATGAGGAACACAAAATGGCAATTATTAAGTATGTTGATTCTAACCCCTCTGCTTCAATTGTGGATATAACTGAGCACGTAATGAATGAATTTAGGCATAGTGATCTAAAGGTTTCCCGTAGCACAGTACATAATTTTATGAGGACAGAATGCAACTCATCATTGAAAAAAGCAGAGTTTCACTCTGTTGAAAGAAATAGTGCAGAGAAAATTAATGAGCGTCATGATCGTGTTCGAGAATGGGATGAAACAGATATGGACTTCTTGACAAACTGTGTATTTCTTGATGAATCACCATTCCATATAAATATGAAACGTGCAAGAGCTTGGTCAACAGTAGGTACTCCTGCTGTTGTAACTCTACCAACTACAAGAGCAAAAACCACCACGGTATTGGGAGCCATCTCTGCTTCAGGATTAATCAAAGTTAGTGTAAGAATACCTAGTCCTAGTAAGAAGAGAAAAGCTGGTCAAGAATCTGGAATTCTAAGCACTGGAACCGTTACTGGTCACTACATCAGCTTTTTAAAGGAAACATTAGATGAAATGGATAAACATCCACATATGAAAGGGCATTATTTGATTATGGACAACGCCCCGATACACACTTCCAATGATATTGCAAAATATGTTGAGTATCGTGGATATCGATGTGCATATCTTCCTTCATATTCCCCTGAGCTCAATCCAATAGAACAATTTTGGTCTGTTGCAAAGAGTAAGATGAAACGTCAACGGTTCTTACAACAGGAGACCTTATCGACAAGAATCCGTGAAGCATATAATAATGTAAAACCAACAGACTTTATTGGATTCGTTTCTCATTCACATAGATGTTTAGATAAGTGTCGTAGAAAAGAGAGCCTGTAAAGCTACAGCGACGTCAGGTAATATATAACAACGTAAGTATAAAATGCAAGTGATTTATTTTATTTATTTATAGACGAATCATCAAAATTGATAAAAAATAATGCTCAAAAAGCTCTTTATCAAAAAGCTTGAATCAACCTTCATAATGTAGCTTCTAAAAACAGGCGACATGTATACTTAAGCAGGCGCCATCAATTTTACATTAATTTTGCTGCCAAGCGACATTAAATTTGAGTTTCACTGTGGACACACCCCTCAGACACCCTTAAAAACACATATAGTGAAGCAAAGAATGGTATCTGATAATAAACGCCACTTTTACACATTATATCAAATAATATGCTTATGAGATTTATGTTTATGATATAAAATAAAGCGTTTCATTAGTCGATATAGCAATATTTTCACGGTTTATAGGTTCTTAAAACTCTGGAGAAAAAAAAGGGTATAGAGGTTGAACATAGTTATTTATGTCTTTCCTTGTATATAATATACTATTATTATTTCTGTACATATTTTAGTATATAGCATAATAGGTACAATCATCTTTGCTTGTTATAATGTGAAAAAGGTATTTTGTTATCATATACGATACGTTTTCCTACTATCCTTTCAATTTAATAAGGGTGTGTCCGTAGTAAATCCTTTAAATTTTACTGAGTGCGACATTACTTTTTGGAAATCCTGTATATGTGAACCACTGTTATATGCAATGGAAAGACACATGACGTTGGCAATTTTCTCAGCAAAAGTTATGTACTGCATCGTTATCTCTCACAACCCAAAATAGTATTACATATATACGAAACATAACATGAACCAATATCCAACATGATGATATTTGATGAGAAAGAATGAATGGCACATCGAATTAAGAACTCCATACTAACGACGATTACCAACAACACTGGCACAAAGTGCATTATTGTCCATGATATTTATCATAATGTTATAAATAAAGATGGTTATAGTTAAAAGAATGAGGGAATTATTAAACAAACTTGACAATTATTACTATGTATAAGTTAATGTCAATGATTGACAAAGATAAAGAAATTATATTAAACGTATTTTACTGGATCAAACTTATTTTTTGATTAAATTAAAGATAACAAGAGGTATTTGTTAATTTTCTACAAACCGAATATTGATTTACTTTATAAAGAGCTTTTGAAAGTAAGGAAAGAAGAAATGGAAGAATCGCAAATAAATAATAACGGATGGAGAGAAAGTGGAAAGGTGGAAATAATAATAACTAACAAGAGCAAATAAATGATGGAATTTTTGTTTGCAGGCAGTGCTGTTTTGTGTTTTGTGTTTTGTGATACTCTTTGCCAATTTTTGTAACCATGAGAGCTTATTCTTCTGTTCCATGGGTGCATCCTTAGCGTCCTTGTCCCAGCGAGAGAGAACATCATGCCGGTGGTGGGTGTGGCCAATACTTATTGCAGTTGGAAACAAGACATATTCTGCCGTGGCAGGTTGAAGGATTTCCCATTTTCAGATACACACGAAAAAAATCGCCCCACAATACCCTAATGCCACCACGTGTGTGGTTTCAACAGTAATTGAACTGCTGAACTGAAACCCGCTACTGGTTCCCAAAACACGTAAATAATCCCGTCCGTTGCAAACATGATCCATCTTTCTAAAACAAAAAAAAACAAAGCGTATGAAAAACTGATGAAAGCTTGCAAACAAGCGGATAAGGCTTGGCAGGAAACAGACCAAACAAGAACTCAACTGAAAGTTACGCGGGCGAATCTTTATGAATCAAACAAGGCTAAGCACAAGCAACCTCTCCTTCAACAGAAAAAATCAAAGGCTATTATTATAAAATAAAGACGTGTTTTACATGTTATTTTTTATATACGTTGACAAAAAAAAGTGTATTATGCAGATAAGAGGACAATTAGTATTTAAATCACTTGTCATTAAATTATTACACCACGATATGACAAGCAATTGTTGTTCATGTTCGTTATTTCCATATCTAACATAACATCGTATTATGGCACCACCGCCGAATGTTATTCTCGTTCATCCTATTTCTTATTACGAAACACGACAGTAGCTTTCGTGAATTCGTTCCTCATGTGCAGTTATTGGAGAAAGATTGAGCAAAAAAAAAAAAACAAGAAACCAAACAATATATGAAAATATAGCCAGTCAAGTGAAAGCATAAGTTTTTACTATTATAAGTAAAATGAGGCAAAAGATACAGTTTTGTACAAAGGATGGAATAATACAATTGTATTTTTATTTTTATGGTTGTTGTCACTTGTACCCCTAATGGTTCTCCTTCAATTGAAGTACTTGAAACAAGTTATCTAAAACAAAAGAAGGATTAATTAGTTGGTTCATTTTACAATAAGTTTAAAAAGGGATCTATGTCGCAATCAAAGAAGTAATCCATAAAAACCATGGCAACCTCTTTAAAAAAGACAATTACAACCAGCCCAGCCTGCCCGAACCAACCCTTGCCTTTCGGCAACAAGCTGGTATACTGACAAGAGGAGTTATAGCGCAGGTATAAAACATGGCTTTCACCACAGGACATACCGTATTTATTGCCAAGGTTTGATTTCAGACCTACCAAGTACCCAAAAGATTAAGTACTACTACAGGAAAGCATCACTGGTCGTTAAGGAAAGAAAAGCAAGAAAAAAAAAAGGTCTATGGACTACTAGTTATTTTTGCTCAAAGCGACATTCATTTTTATTGGCCCGCGACATTGATTTCTACTGGCTGCGACATTACTTGTTGGAAACCCTGTACAACCCGGTCACACCGGCTTTCCTTTATGAGAAGAACAAGACAAATATAGCTTTTATATTAAACTTTTTACTTTAATATAAGTACTAATAATAAAATAATGGCAGCAACAACACGACTATTACAACAACAATCACGTCGTTACATTAATACTCAAACGACAAAGTTACCGGTAGCAAGTATTCCAAAATTAGGTCGTCAAGTAACGCGTTTAGGTTTCGGTGCGTATCGCGTTTCTAGGGGTACTTCAAAACACGAGCTTGCTTTGCGACAAGCACTTGGAGCAGGAATTAATATTATCGACACTGCTTCTAATTTTCAAAATGGTATTTGTTTCTTTTTTTAGTTTTTTTAAGGGGTGTTTTTTTATTACCAAATAAAAGAACAAACATGATCTAAAAGCGAAGAGTATTTTATAATATACTACAGGATCGTCTGAAACTTTGATTGGCGACACTTTGAAGGATATGGTGTCGTCGGGTGAATTAGATCGAAACGCGAGTAATTTTTTTCATCGATGTTGAAAAAATAGAAAGAGTAAAACAGTGTTCTAATGCATGAGCTTTATTATATAGTCTTTGACAGTGGTGACAAAGGCGGGCTATTTATCAGCTAACGATATTGAAGGATTTGACAATGCAAAGGACTATGTACAAATTAATGATAAAAGTTTCCATGGTATATCACCCAAGATTATTGAAAGTCAAATAACAAAATCATTAGAAAGACTCCAGACAGATAAATTGGATATCTTTATGGTCAACGGTCCAGAACGTATGCTGATGGCAAAAAATAGGGTAAAAGCAATAAGATATCTTATTTTTATTCTCCTGATATAGTAATATTTCTAAATGCTTTTTTTTTTATTTTTATACTCAGGGTTATAGCTCGACTCAATTATACAAGGATTTGGGGGAAACATTCAAATATCTTGATACACAAGTGGCTAGTGGTAACCTTGATAAATAATAACTCTTGAACGAATAACGAAAGCAAGCCTAATAGAGCTCAATATAATAATTAATTAGGTATTATTGGGGGGTATGGTGTATGTTCAAATACAATGGCATTACCATCATCAGCAGACCATATTTCGTTAACTCAAGTACTTGATTCATGTTCAAAGCCGGATAACTTCGTTGCTATCGAAGCCCCGCTTAATTTATTTGAACGGGAGGTTGTTGTTGCTAATGAAGGCAAGACTATCAGTGATATTGCCAAGGTAACAAATTTAGGAAAAAGTCAATAAGGGGGGGTCGGATATTATAATAATGACTTGAAGATAAAAAACAGGTAGAACAGTAGATGGAATAATACATATTGATGGGTCTTTTTGCTATTAGGAGAAGGGTCTATATCTTATGGTCAATCGACCATTAACTGCTATTGCTAACGGCCAAATTCGTGTATTAGTAAATCATGCACTCGGCACAGGTGATACAGAAGGATCGCGTGCAAGTAAGCTTTTATAAAAAAGTGAAAGGTTATTAGTATATATATATGTACATATAACTTAAGTCTCTTTTTAATTATAGGTGAACGTGAATTGATGGAAAAAATGTCAACATCTTTCGAAAAGGTCTCGGCCTTAGAATCTGAAATGATCTCTGAATGTAAATATATAAAGACGTGTATGGATTAATAAGAAAGGGGAGGATGACAAGGATGAAATTTCAAATTTAGCCAAAAATAGAACTGTTTATGTTTCTATTCTACTGTCTTTATAGTACCATTAGAAGAAGAGGGTCTTACAGCTAAATTTGTATGGGGTCAGGTAATTTAGATATTCTTTCACAAAATTCAAGAGATTTTATTCCATTTCAGCATAGTTTTTTTCTTATAAAAGAGGGGGAGAAGGAAAAATAAACAATATATAATATACTTAATTTTTTATTAGGTCCTTTCTGAGAATTTATCTCGATTATCACAAAATCATTTTGCAGCACAGCATTATTTAACTCAACAAGTTTTACCAGCTGTTGAAAAAGATATTGTTATATTGCAAAACTTTGCGGCCGAATATGCAGGCGATCGAACACATGTTTTTGATGATTGGATTAAAGATTATCGTGAAGTAAGTAAAATGAAAAGTAGCTTTATTCGTGATTTGTTGTTTGTCGTGTAACGTCTTGGAGGGTGAATTCGAATAGCAGCTAAGAGGACGTAACATCATCCATTATTCTTCTTTATTTTTTAAACATGTAGAGCGTGTGTACATTAGTTGACGATATCGTGGGATATGCATACATTGATACATTGCGCAAAAATAGCGAGTTAGATCGTATTCTAAACGCACTCAGCCCCAGTTTAAGTAAACAAAAAGATGAAGGAATGTATTCACCATTATCTGTAAAATCACTTCGTTTCCTATTAGCACATGAACAAATAGGTACTGTTTTCACGGGAATGCGTGATCCAGTATATGTTAAGGATGCTATAAAGGCTGCGGAACATAGTATTACTCATCCTTTAAGTCCTAATGATATTCATGAAATTTGGCAATGTCCTATTTTTGTGTAAGAATAATAAACTTTTTATTTAATTATTTGTAAACTATTATTTTAGGAAGGGAATGGGAATAAGCGGTATCATCTGTTTTTTGAAAAAAAGGATCGGATAGTATTGTATGTAATAATAAGATTAAACAACAAAAAAGTTAAATTATATATAAGTGTACATATGTCGGGGGAAGAAGAGAACAGAATTTTTTTAAGGTGAAGATGGTGCTCGTTGACGTTTCCGTAGTTCAGTTTCTTGCTCGTCTTCTGGTCGGTCGCGTTTTGCATCAACAATGAGAGACCTTAACACTTTGTTCTAGATTGCACATAAAAAAAACAATAGTTGGATCAGTTTTAAATTCAAATGTGGGGGTTGGAAAAGTGAAAAAAAAACGGAGTATGAGGCTATTAAGGGGAAAAAGGGTATATTTATTTATAGATCTTATAACTTTTATGTATCTATGAACATATACCTCAACTTGTAAATCGTGTACCTCGGATGCTAAAGCATCCTTCTTTTCACATTCAGAACGTAGCCTTGCAATTTCAGCTTTAAGTGAATTATTTTCTTGTTCTAATCTTTGCCAATCTGCAGGTAATCTATGGTGATTGTTTTGCTGTTGCTGTTGTTGTTGATGATGCTGACGAGAAGAATGGTGATGCTGATGCTGATATGGTTTTATTACGGAAGGTGATGCTAATGATGATGATGATGATGGTGGTGAAGAAGATGATGTGAATGGATGAATGGGGACGAGATCAGGGGATTCGGAGACAGGTAAGGTAGACAAGACGCTCGGTGATGGAAGCAATTTTTCAGGGGGTGGCGGAACAGAAGAAGGGTGTGGATAAACTTGACCCGGTAGTGGCTGTGAGGCTGGATGGGGAATGTGTAATTGTGGTATGGGGCGGCGTGGTGGCGTTACTCGTTGTTGTATATTTTGTTGTTGCGGAGGCTGTTGAGGATTATTGTTATTGTTATTGTTATTATTTTTGTTGCTGTTGTTCACACTGATTTCGTAGTTGACTTTTTTGGAGTTGCTTGTACAAGCTGATCCACCTTCAGCACGTTGATGTCGATTCAAAGCATCAAGTCGTGCAAAAGATCGAGAACATGATTTACATACATATGGCCGTTCTCCAGTATGCAGTTTTTTATGTCGTTTCAAGTCATGTTGTCGCCGGAAATGATGATTGCATATTTCACACTAATTTGTCGTGTGAGAAAAAAAACAATAGAGGTAATATCATCAGTATGATTGTTATGATTATAAAGAAAAGCTAAGTATAAAAAAAAATTACCTGAAAAGGACGCTCTGGTGAATGAGTGGCTAAATGCGATTTCAAGTTATGTGGACGGGTGAAAGTTTGATCACATTCACGACATGTAAAGTTCTTGTCAATATTACCCGTTGTTATGTTGCTGCTATTGTTACTTAACCGTTTATTAGTGCCATCACTTTGCGCACCTGAGATTGCGAAAATGACATTACTACTACTACTACTACTACTATTTTCTTTCTTCGCATCGTTGTTATTATTTCCTGATGATAAATGAAGTGGAAATCCATTTGCTGGTGTCACTGGTGTCGGCAAGAAATTCTGTTCGTCATGATGGTCCTTATTTAGTAATGCAGGTATTGAAGAAGGATCGTGCTTTGCTGTATTGTCATGGTTGTTATAATTTTTGTTATCGTCTTTTGTATAATGCATCGTCGGTCCCGCAGTTACTGTCGGCTGGATGGGAGGACTATTCAGCGTGTTTGTCGGTATCATAAGTATTTAAAGGTAAAAATGGTCTTTTTCTGTAGTTCGGATATATATATGTATGTGTGTGTGTGTATAATTTATTTTATTATTAGGTAGATAATAGTTATGAGTAAAAAAAAGAAAGAAAGTGAAGGTGAGAGAGAGCAAAGAAAGAAAAAGAAAGAGAAAATGAGATTTGGGAAAGAAGAAAAGAGAAGTCGGGCAGCACAACACAACACGCGGAAAAGTGAGAGTTAAGGGCCTTGATTTTTAGGGGCCGCTCACACTTTTTTATTTTATTTTCCAGCCGCAATATAAAAAAAAACCCAGGCTCTTTTTCTTTTGTTACTCCAAATTATCAAAATAACAACATGCAGGGTTCTTTTTCTTCACCATCCCATAAGAGATCGACAAGTTTATTATGCCACTGTTTCCATAAATATATACATGAATAACTTCTTTCTCCTTCGGCTTTTTACATATTTTTGTTTTGTAGCTATGTATATGTATACGCATATATGTGTTACAAGGGTGGAGAAAGAAGAACGAAAAGAGAGAGGAGCTAATATTATTAAGAGGTTAAAAAGAGAGACACCCAGGAAACTTCCAATCATGCCATTCGTTTGGGTAACGTTAAGTTACCTCATTTGTGGCTTTTCATCTGGCGGCGCCACAGTGTATCGCAATGATAATCGTGTAACGTTAAACAAATGCGTGTTTCGTCCAGATGACTTTTTACGGCTTCATAACAACCCCTACGCTTTTAACTTATAGGGCAGTCTTGAACGTTTTTACTTGCCCACATATGAACTAGAGTATGTTAAATATTGCCCAAAAAATCTTCTCCTGATGTATTAATTATTAAGTTATCTTTATTAACTATGTTGATTTATACATATATTATAGTATATATTCAATCATTTTTGCTATGAGCTCCCCCGAAAAAAGCAACCATATTTTTTTTTCTAAAAGAAATCAAGAAATCAAATTATTTGGGAATTTTTTTGTATGTGGCTGAGTTCAACACGCGCCCCAAAACAATTTAGTGGCTCTTTTGATGACCAAGGCCCCAAAGGATAGTACTTGAGTGTGTGTGTGCTTTCCTTTTTCAGTGTTCCTCCACTTATTGCCACACTTCACACAGGCTCACATGCCAATAAGCAATTTGTCCACAGTGTCCTTAGCAACGAAATAACTAGAAATAACTATTAATGTTACTATACATTGTGACAATCTTTGTCAGAACTTATGGTTCAGTATATTTAAGCTGATGAAAAAAATTAAAATTTTGTTACTCTTGTGCTTATAAAATATGTTGCTATTTTTTTTTGTAATGAAATCTTTGTACTACTAACCATTAAATGAACTTGAAAATTTCCTTTTTGATTTTTCTTTGCGATGAAACAAATCATTACGTATGTAAGATCATGTTTTAATCTAATACTTTCAACCATTGATTATTCTTATTTGAATTCTTATTCGTATTGACGTAATTATTGAAAGCGCATGATGTTGGCAAGAATTAAGCAAGGTAAAATGAGACATCTTTTATTATTGTTATCACTTTATACTAAATATAGTTATATAAAGTGGGTGTTTCAGAATCCTATATATAACAACTCAGGTACTATTGTTAGTAAAAAAAATAACTGCAATAAACAGAGCTTTTAGTGCCAATAATAAGGATATTGTTTCTAGACCGCACATCTATTAATAACAATAATACGTAATATTGGGCATACATGGGTATCGGAATCTACAGCATCATCATCGATATGCACATATATTATGCATATCGTTGCGTTTTCTTATTCCGCAATTGCAGAATAAAGACCTTAATGTTGTGCAACCGAGAATTACTAAATGATGACTTGCCATCATATTATTATTTTCACTTTGTGCGTGCTGTAGCTTTATGTTTGGGCGTGAGTACTTCAATCTTGCTTTGTTTATAGTGCTGCCAATATACAAGGATTTCGACGAAGTTCAAAATACCCAAGCAGCCTAAAACTACAGCAAACACAAATTGAAAACTAATTCGGCCGCAAATCATTAGGAAAAAACCAATTTAAACCGTCATTCTTTATTTAACATTTACTGTATAATCATCCATCTGGTAGGACAAGGGATAAGGTGATCAAAATACATGCCCACGTTTTGCTGAGCAGGAATTAAAAATCTTTGGTATCCAGAAAACGGGAAAAAAATAATATATGGAGTAAGTTTAAATAGTATCATAATCAATCAGTTTTTATTTATCTAGATTACTTTTTTTCTGATGAATCTTCTATGACGAAGCGGTGTTGTGTTTTGGAAGAGATAAAGAAATATGACATTGTTCATTTATCCCTGTCGGATTTTACCTTTTTTCAGTAACTCTCTCTTACAAATGAAAAAGGCAATGGTCTACAAAATTGTAAAAGCTTGAATATCATATTTTAGAAATATGAAGATGTAAAATATATATAATCTATATCATAGACGGGATGCACGTATCCCTCTCTTTTTTTATCTCTCATTACATAACACTATTAGAGAGGCGTCAATTCATTTAGTTGCAAAAAGCAAAAAAGAATTTTTATATTACTTTGGGTAATCTATTATATAATTTTTGTGAGTCTGTGGTGTCTATAATGTTTGGCAGCGGATTTAAATAGAGACTGAACACAGGGACCAGAATTTTCTTACTAATATAATAACAGGAATAAATGTACTGCAAATTGCATTAACCGTTATCACGGCCTGAGACCTTGCTTGTGTGACGCTATATAATGCAATGGTTTTTATACGTATCTTATGTATACACAAACAAATAAAAGTGAAGTACGTATGATTACTATACAGGGCGTATCGACCCCGATTATCCCATCAGTTTTCTTCTACGATGTACTTGTTAACAGGATGATAAATAAGTGGCATAAATTATCAGTTGTGCCAATATATACTCATAAATACTACTATGGCAAGCTGTTGTTGTTGTTGCTGTATGTTAACGTGCATACCTAACTGAAAAAACATGTTCATCATTATATTATGCGCCAATCAATTTCGAGAAAAAAATGTTCACCTGAAAAGCTTTATAAGCAAGAACATACGCATCGTTCTCTCTGAAAACAACGTTTATTGCCCACAAAATAAAGGGCACAACTCTAATAAGCATGTGCGAATCAATCAAATTATCGGTGCGTCTTGGCATATACATCTTGTATACGCCAGGGAATAGTAATAATATAGGACTGTTAGATTAAATGCAACTGACCAAAACAACTCATTCTTAAAATTATCAGATTTGGATAATCTTAAAATGGGAGAAAAAACTCTTACATGATGTAATTGATTGCAAGGAGCATATGATCGAGACATTGGCATAAATGTTTATAAGTGAGATTGTACGTAAAAGAAAAAACTAAAAGGGTATTAAATGATATAGTAGCAAAGAAGAAATATAATTAATGGTAACAAGAGTTAATCATTGGTGGTGTATAGTATATAAAGGTAGTAGTAATTATGTTTCTTTTGTAGTACGTACGTACTTATATGGCAGCTGAAGGGACAGTTCAATCGTTGGTATATTGTTGTGCTTTTATGAAGCAGCACACACCAGTAAAGATCATGTATTGTATATATTATTTGGAATATTCTCAACAAAAGCTGTTATATAGCTTATATTCGAATATCTGTATTTAATTCATATGTATACGAGACTATACAATGTTACTAAGTTACGCATAAAAAGCATGATCATGCATATAACTTCGAAAAAAAGTAGGAGAAGGTGACAAGATATGTTTTATTCTTTTTTACCCCCCTACTTCCTATTTGATCCTACCTCTTTCTAGAAATTACTTAAAAGACAAAGAGAAAGTGTACTTGGACTGAATGATAACCATAATTTTATATTCATCCATCCTCTGTTAATATTATTAAGCAGCCGAAAATATCATTAAAATTAATCGCCAATTGAAATAACGAGCACAGGTTACATTGCTCTTTGTTTCTTATATAATAGTTTATTGTATATACTCAACTCACACTTTTTCCCTCCTTCTGTACCCTGTCACAGATACATAGACCGCATGGCTTCGGCAACCTCTTCTAATCAGTTCGACGCTCCTACTGGCACTTATTCTGTCCGATTAGGGAATTCATTTACTTCTCCTGGATCTAAAGATGCAGCTAGCTACTATACTTTTAAATGTAAGACCCAAAACTGTATTCGCAATAGTGGTTTCTATTGCCGATCTGTTTAGATTTCCACGCCACCTGAGATGTTGAGGGATCAAAGTAATTCGAATGAACAAATGTAGCTTAACATGTTTAATAGTCAATTCTAGGTTGAACCCTACAATGTCTCTGAGGAAAGCGACGTTAGAAAAAACAGATAATGACTCATATACAGCAGAATGGGATGCGCTCGAGGTAATTGAGACTTTTCCTACATATAGAAAAGGAGGAGGGAGAAAAAGTAGCAGCAGACTGAAGGAAGAATCCGTCAATGCCTATAGGGTAATAATAGTAAGGATAATACACAATTAAATTATGATGCCACCCCGAGTCAACCACAAGAAGTAGATTGCATACTTTTGTATGATGAAGTAGCACAGGTTCGTAGAATAAGAATTGGATACGTAAACATGTGGACTTGATACATGCATGCTAACTGCGAAACCCACATCTATAATAGACATTTATCTTACAACGACCCACACTTAAATTTACAATGCGTAAATCACGAAAACGAAAGGTTGTTAAACCTCAACTTCCAGAACCAAAAGCACCGAAAACCACACAGGTAGCATCTAAGATGCCTGCAAAAACAGTACCAGGAGCTGCATCTTCTCCATCAACAACAAAACCAGGCAAAAAATCAACTGGTTCAAAGACTGCACCAAAGAAATTATCAACGCCCTCATCAGCGACAACAGAAGTTACTGATCAACGACGATCCAGTGTTGATGATTTTGCTATGGATATTGAAAGCCAAATGATGGATATATTAGAAGATGATGACGACGATGACGACGATGAAGATGAAGGTAATCAATCAACAACTACAGCACCACTAGCTGCTCCCACTGGTACTGCTGCATCGTCTGATACAGATACATTTGAAGAAGTAGTCGTTCATCCTACACAAAACCAACGTCCCTCAACTGATTCACCAGTAGCAACGAACAGAAAGCGGAAATACAAAATGGCATCACAGCCAATTCGGCGATTAGAAAATGATTCTTCTCCTGCAGTAGCAGGACAATCTTCTACACCATCCATGCCACCACAACCACAACCGCGACGTGAGTTTGGTGGTAAATCCATATCATCTGCTGCTGCATTGGCAGCAAATCGAAATAGAAAAATGGCACAACAACAACAACAGCAACAAACTCAACATAGTCAATCATCTGATTCTTCAAGTGGATCTTCTTCGAGTGAAGATGAAAGTGGTAGTAGTGGTAGTAGTAGTGATGAAAGTGGAAGTAGTAGTTCTGGATCTGAGGACGAAGGAAGTTCGGATAGTGATAATAGTAGTGATGATGATATGGATGGTTTAGTGGCCGATATTTCAAGGAGTTTATCCGCGGACACTCAATCCGTTCCTCCATCACCCTCCGCGGCTCGATCACATAACACACCTGTTGTCCCAGAGCGTTCACCTTATAGTGCTTCTCCAGCTACTCGAGGAACTCCTAATAAGAACGGTGGACCCATGTCACTCAGAGCTTTGTATGGTAAGTTTAGTCTTTTTTTTATCACAACTATAAGATGCCATGCGCACCATAAAAGAGTTTTTTTTAAACTAAAGTTGATTTATAAATGCTCGTATGTATAAAAGATGATGGAGACCAAGGTGAAGAAGATGAAGGGATCACAAGTTCTGACAGTGGATCAGATGATGATTAATAAACATTAAAGTCGTTCCTGAAAATATGAGATGAAAAAAAGAGAAGCTGTTAATATATAATGACTGCTCAAGGGTAAACTTCTTTCTCACTTTATACACCATCTCCCCCTCTCTCTCTCTCTCTCCCCCCTCAATGGATACCAAGCTTTTTAACAAGCGAATACTAAATAATAATACACTCTGATGCAAATATATACGATTTTATACAACTTGAAAATAAATAGTACCTCAAATTCCATTTCAAATATCAAATGTAATTATGACTCCGTTTACACTATTTTGTATTTAATAAAAACAAAATCGCATAAAGACAGTTGTCAGTATTGGAAATTTCTTGTTGTTCTAGATTGGAAATTTCAAAAATAAAAATAAAGAGCACTTTTGCGGCAAAAGTTAATTTTTGGGACCATTTAGTGCATTTTTCTTTTCATATTGTTGAGTGTTTTCTTTGTGTGTTTTCCTAAACTATAAGTTTACATGGATTATATAATCGATTTTGTGCGACACTCCATTTTCTTACATAACCAAGGGCTTTTAAAGAGAGGTTCCCCCGGTCTTTTTGTTTTTGCCCCGCATTTTTTATACGTAACCTAACTTCATCATGTAGTATGATAAAAAAATGTTGTCCGTATTAAAGAGATTCAAAGTTTTGACTGCATTCAAACCTACACATTTTCTTAATCATCCCATTGTAAAATATATTGGATAGAAGGGTGCATTTGACGTAGTATCGAAAAATTAAACTTAGAAAAGGAAATCTCGGGATGAGCCATTATTCGGGGAATACCCGTCCACTAATAAAAATGAACTCTCACGGATACAAGTACGTACATAAAAAAGAAATGAATCTTGTTATATAAATAAGGGATGGATGAGTAGAAAATGGTTTGCCAGACGGGCAACACTAAACTTAGTTTTTAGCCCTACAGATTTCATTTGTTTCCTCTCCCAATTTTCTTCACTTTTTTCTCCCAACCACTTTCACAAATACACATAAAACAAACGAAATATGGCGCTTTTGGCATCAAGAGCGATCTTATTAACTGTTGCCATAGTTTCCACTTTTATCCAAAGTTCCTGGGCAAAACCATTGGGCACTGGTATTCACAAACATCATTCTTTAGATACCTGGTTTTTGGTGACTGAGCAGTCAAGTTATGTTATCAGCGCTGCAGGCAATGGATATCTTGTAAATATGCATTGGGGCAAACGATTGACACAGCTTGATGATCTTAACGCTACCGTCGTTGAACCCCCAGTATTCTCGCAAATTATTCCTGTAACTGAAGCTCGAGAAGAATTACCTGTATTCGGTGGATTGCGCTACAGAGAAAACATTCTCAAGGCAGAATTACCTAAGGGAATCCGAGAATTAAACTTGCAATTTGCCGGTAATGCCAATATTACCGATAATACAAAGTTGGATCTTGATTTAAGAGATGGAAATCGTACAGAATTTTTGGTGACATTGCATTATGAAATTGATATCGAAAATGATATTATTCGACGATCTTATACCGTTCGTAATGGACTTGATGATAGAGTCAATTTGTCCAAGACTTCTTCCGCAGCCTGGCATTTGCCTTATGCTCTTGGATGGGATGAACAACGTGAGCTTGTTACTTTATCTGGCGAATGGTAAATATAAATGTTCCTTATAAAAATTGTTCCATGTTCATTGTGTAAAAAATGGAAATCAATTAATTCATGAACTACTGCTATATATAGGTCTCAAGAAGCCATGGTACAAACAACTCGCTTATCACCCGGTGTCAAACACACTGTCGAAAGCACTCGTGGCTTTGCTGATCATGTTTCGCATCCTTACTTTGCTTTAGCTCAGGTACCTAATGCTGTCAATCCCACTACTGATGTTTATTTTGGTGCACTTGCATGGACCGGTAGTTGGGAAATCGTAATCCATACAGACACAAAAGGTTTTGTCAGAGTCACTGGCGGTATCCATCATCAAGACTTCGGCTGGACCTTAGAACCTGGAGAGTCATTCACAACTCCGGTATTTGCCGCTGGATACACAGACCAAGGACTACCAGGAGCTCGCCGCCGTATGCCCCGACATGCTCGCAAATATCAAAAAAAGAATGTTGCTACACAAAAAGATGACAAGGTTTTTCATCCCGTATTATATAATTCGTGGGAGGCCGTGTCATTTGATTTGAATGAAGAAAAGCAAATGGCATTAGCTGAAAAGGCTGCTCCTCTTGGTATCGAACTTTTTGTTGTAGATGATGGGTGGTTTGGTGTTGATTCTCCACGTGATAATGATACTGCAGGACTTGGTGATTGGGATACTAACCCAAAGAAATTCCCCAATGGTTTAAAACCACTTGCTGACCATGTTCATAAACTTGGTATGAAGTTCGGATTATGGTTTGAAGGCGAGATGGTAACTAAAAGAAATAATCGTATTTATGTTTCAACCTATAGACACATTGTGTTTCTTTATTGTCTATATGCTAATACTATATATTCTTCTATAAAAATACTTGTAGGTTAATCCAGACTCTGATCTTTATCGTGAGCATCCCGAGTGGGTGTTCTATTACGATGGCGTTCCGCAATACTTATCCCGAACACAACTTGTATTGAACTTTGGTTTAGAAGAAGTTCGCGACTATATTTTCGAAAAAGTTGCAGGTCATATTGAGGAAGCTGGTATTGATTATATCAAGTGGGACTTCAACAGACCGATGCAAGGTAATAATAGCTGTTATTTTGTATAGTAGACAATTAAAATCAAGTAATATTAACTATTACACACATATTAACCATTTGCATCCTTTTAGGTGTCACGATGCATAATTATGATCGCAATCCGCAAGAAGCTTGGGTTTTAGCTGTTGAAGGCTACTATGAAATTATTGCACGGCTAAAGGAACGCTTCCCACATCTTTGGTTTGAATCTTGCAGCTCGTAAGTTTTTATGTATTTTCTTTTGGACCATTTCTGCTCGATTAATATCTAATGCTATATATCTGACCACTATTAATCTTTTAATTTCTTGCTGGTATCATATATATAGTGGTGGTGGTAGAATGGATCTCGGTGCTCTTGAACGCACTGGTAAGTTTAGAATAATATATATATATATATATATATAATGTTTTGGATATACTAAATACTTTCTAACTGTAATAGATCAAGTGTGGACTTCGGACAACACAAGACCTGATGCTCGACTCTTTATTCAATATGGCGCTTCCTTATGGGTACCACCACGTATGCAATATGGATGGGTTACCGATTCTTCAAGTGACAAGAGCATCGAAATTCCGCTCTCTTTCCGATTCCACGTCTCATTTATGGGTAGTTTGGGACTTGGTAGTAACATTAACAATTTCTCCAAAGAACAGCTTGAAGAATCTACCCATTGGATTGCCTTATACAAGAAACTTCGTCATGTTATACAAAATGGAGATCTTGATTGGCTTGTTCCGCCAAGTCGCGTTGGAGAACTGGTCACTGTCACCGAAACCATTTATAACGATGGAGACGAGGCTGTTATTTTAGCATTCCGTCACAATAGTCCGTTCCCAGATTCAGGTGAATTAAGTCCTATCCGTATCCGCCATTTGGATGAAAATGCAGTTTATCGTGTCACTATGTGGCAAGAGGATCCTCAAAATCCGGTTGATGTATATGAATTATCTGGTGCATTACTCATGTACCGCGGCCTTGAATTACCTAGTTTAAATAAAGGCATGTTCAAAAGTGCTGTTGTTTGGTTACAACGGGCTTAAAAATGACTTTGGTATTGTATCACAAATGTCAAATTCTCTTAACTTTTTGCTCATTATCACATGTGTGATGCATGCTTGAATATTTATTAAATATAACTATAAAAATAAAATCTACATAACAATCGTATTAATTTATTTATGATGTCTACATACGTTATCAATACTGCAATGTTGATCCAGTATAAAATAAACAAGTAGTACTTTGATAGCGTATCGCCATATGTTTCAGTTTAACATTGCAGCATTGTTAGTGCCAGTAATTTGTGTATATATAAATATATGATACTATTTCTAATAACCTTGAATCCCGATGAATATATGAGATAGGGTAATAACGACGTTTTGTTTAAAGCATCCTTTTACTGTATAATATTTTACTGGTGTTATTCGCGATACAAATCAAAGAAAAAAGAATGGGTCACAAAAGGGTGGTAGTATACCGACATGAAAGTAATGCGTATAATGTTTATCTTCAAATGTTTGATTGGGTATATAGCGCTGTTGTTATAAATATATTATAGTCAATTTATGTCTAAAACTGGGTTTATGCTCCAAGGACCGGATTTGGCTTATTTATGGAAATACGAAGTTAGGATAGTAGAATACGGATCATATGACAACAACTATATAATGAAATAAAGTGTATTATGCAGGAGACCTACAAAACGTCAGGTAAATGTTTTTTGTCTTTCAAGGCAAAATGAAGATAAAAGGGCGCGCTTGTACACTTAAAACAAGGGAACGAGGAAAAATGAAGCGTTGGATACCGGCAAAAAAAAAATCAAGGTTGTACAGAAAAGGGAGTTGCTTATCCGCCATGTAAATAGAGAGATCTTTAGAGGGGAAGGGTAATCCACTAGTAGGAGAAGAAAAATTATTCTTAAAAAATAATAACACCAGCAACAAACAATCCATCAAGAAAAGGAGATGCTTGAAAATATTTGTATGGTATAATGACCCCTACGTTATGATATATCATCATCATCCACCACCTTGGAGGGTAAACACAGGGGCAGAAAGAAAGAAAAATGAGAACGAAGGAGGATAGAAGTGCGAGGGGTAGAAAGTTGGCGCTCAATTTCTCTTCGTCGGAAAATGCAACCCGTTATTTGTTCCATAAAAAAATACTTTTTAGCGATCTATAATTATTATTGATTAAAAGTATCTTGCCGTCGATAGCTACTAATGGAAAAATGATTTTTTTTTTTACGTTGATCAAAAAAATCAACGGAGATATTATCATTTCTTTTGCGCGCGTGGCACTGATGGTTTTTTTTTTTTACTCAATGCTAAATTACAAAATGTAATTCGAAATAACGTTTAAAAAAGAAAATGACCTTTTAAACAAACAACAAAAGTATAAGAAGTCCCTGCTGATGATTAACATTTACATAGCACAAAAAATAAACAAAATGTCGATCATTGTAAGCGTGCTTTAGAAAAAAAATTAACTATAAAATATGTTTATATTTAATAATGTGTAAAGTGTTAAGATGGTTGCTATGTGTGATTGTTTTTATGTGTTTTGTGTTTTGTGTATTTTGTATGATTGTGTACGATTAATATAGTAATATATATATATATATATAAGTTTGTGAGATAATGAGAAAGGAAAAAAAGGTAGATTAATTGCTACAATGAGTCAAAAAAAAAGAAGAGGGGAAAAGAGATAAGGGTTGTAAATAGTAATAATAAGGAGTTTGATGTGAAAAAAAAAACAAGAAAAAAGAGATGAAAAACTACTTAAACAAACGAATGGCATGGAGTTACAATTTTTTTTTTTGGGGGGGGGGATGATTGTGTAAAATAAGAAACAGAACGATTTTTTTTATGTAGGTTCATGGTATTGTGTGTTGCTTGAAGAAATGGAATTGGGTATATAGGTAACGCGTAGAAGAAAATCAGTTTCAATTCTTGATACGTTTTGTTGGATGACAAATAGGATTGTTTAATTTCTTGGCGCAGTTATTTTGTGAACTGTATTCCTGAGTATCGCCCATCTTTCGTTTTCGTGAATAATCTACTACTACTGATTCGGGTACAATAGCAGAACCATCTTCGGATAATACTATTAATGATAAATTTTCGTTGTTATTAAATTTTAAATACAATTAAAAATATGATAATAATCAAATGCAAAAAAAAGTGCTATTCTTACCAGTTGCGGTAGCAGTGAAATCAGAACCATCATTTTCATCATCAGGGGAATTCACTACGTGTTCCAAATCGTGTTGATGTCGTGGACCATAGATGGACGTAGGTTGTTGTGGAATTGGCAATTCTTCCAAACCATAAGATTTGTCGGATGGTAAACTACTTGAATAAGTAGCGGTATGAGGTGGTGTAGTAATGGTACTTTCATCACCAAACATGTCAGGTTTATGACTCAAGAATGTATTGCTATCATATGCAGATGAAGAAAATTCATTTTGCTCTGCAAATGTACGACCCAGAGTAGAACGATAATCATACTCAGGCTGACTAAACATTCCATAAGGGTCATCAGCACCACAGGCAGATGCCACGGTGCTTGGGACTGGACTACAGTTTTGTGAACGATAGCCTAAAGCAAATAAAAACAAAGTTAATATTTTTTTTTCTTGTTTTCCATTATTCAAAACTATGGATAATAATCGTCATCAAAGTAATGGACAAACTTACCATTACTATCGTTGTTATTATTATTATTAATACTTGGCAAAGACTGTTGATATGAACGTTGATCCATCCAAGAAGGTAACATATTATAACTATCAGTTTTATATGCCATAAGGGGTGGAACATTGCTTGTATGGTGATGATGAACTAATGATTTGACTGTAGATGAAGATTGAGCTGTTTCAACAGAAGCAGTATCCGAAGTCACAGGGACACCATTGCTATTGTTACTACTAGTACTCGTGGTACTATCATTATTGACTCCACTATTGTTGTTTGCTGGAGAAGATGTGCAAAGAAACATGGATGGATCATCGGTAAATAATGGATATAATAAATCCAAAATCTTAAACTTTGTAGCTAAATCTTTTCCTCTTGAGAATGTTATCCTATATACGGAAAACCGGAAAGTTGGTAAAAAAAGGCAAAAACAAGTGGAGTTAGAGTGAGAAGGGCGGAAAATCAAAGACGAGGTACAAAATGCAAATAAGTTTGTGTTATGGTGGTAAAAAGTAATAGTGTGATAAGTGGGCGGGCCAACAAAAAAAAAAATAAAGGGAAAAGGGGGGCTTGTATAGATGAAAGGAGAAGAAGCTTTTTTAATGCTTTGAACTTACCAAACGCCTTTAAGATGCATAGCACCTACTTTGACGACGACACGACCTTTCTCATTTTTCAAGATACCGTCACGTTTTCCACGAGACATACCAACAACGTTTAAGAGCTTTGTTCCGTTTACCATGTCATTGTCTATATTGTATCACATAAGTACAAAAGAAGAAGGAAAGAAGAAAAATTCAATGAGCGATCAGTAACTTGTGATTTGATTGTTTGTTTGCTTTCAATTTTTTTTTTTTTTTTTTCGTTAAAAATTAAAAAAAGAAAAAGAAATACCTTGACGACGAGCAACACAAATATTCTTAGCGTCCACTTGATAACAAAGTGTACCTTCATCTTCCCACACAGTTGTGGTGAGTTTAGGTCTTTGGATAGGTGCCGCTCCAGTTAAACTTCCAGTATCTGGAGATGAGCACGATACACTGGGATATCCTGATGAAGAATGAGGAGGTGGGTACCGTCCTCGGAAGCTGTTGGGTGGTAGTGGCAATGATGTTGGTGAGCTCATGAATGTAGAAGATGACCAGTTAGGAGCATATGAGTCAGGGCCACCAGGACTCGTTGCCATGTCGGCCCCATGGCCATTGTATGGGTGGTGATAAGGAGATGATATGTATGGTGAACGAGTGCCGAACATATTATTATGGTGTCGATATTGCGGCAATGGTGGAAGTTGGTGTTGTTCTGCAAAACTAGAAGCGATGTAAGGTGATGGTGCACCCGTTGTAGAGTAAATATTTGAATGATAAAGAGTGCTTTCCATGATTATTTTCTAACAACAAGCATGCCCATAAAATTAATATATTTTTGATCTTAAAATAAATTAAACAAAATATAGTTAGAGTAGACAAACTACCTGTATGGGTGTGTTTGTTATTTGCTAAATTTGCTACGAGATTGTTTCTTCACTAGTAAAAAAGTCCGTGTTTTGAATGCTATGAAAAGTTTGAATAATTGGTGTTTTGTTATTATAATGAACAGCAGATCGAGGCACGATCTTTTCTTTTTGTTTAAGCTACACAATATGTCTGTTTTTTTATTACCTTTTTGTACAAGTATTACGTCAAGTTCTTTTTTTTTATGCGACTAAAAATATTATTACAGCAATAATAATAAACTATCGCTAAACGATGATAAAATAGAAGCGCGTATACAAGAAAAAAAATGTTAAATAAAAAGAAACAAAAATGAATATTGAAGCTATATCTATCCGTACAATATATATTTATATACGTGGATGTTTATGTTTTTGAATTAAAATAAAAAGAAGAGAAGAGAGAGAAGGCGCAGGTTTCTCAAGCAATGAACCGACTTTCAGTTTTAAAATAAGGCGGGGAAAAAAGTTAGCATGTGGCGAAAATGGCAAGTATAGTCTTTAAGAATAACAAAGTTTTAACCCATAAATGGATTGCGGCTTTAATAACTTGGTTTTTCTTTTCAAGAAGGAGAAAGAGAGGGGGGAGTGTGACGCTATAGAGAGAAAACAACAGACAAAAAAATATTATTATTACTATTTACTGTTTGTGTGTGTGCTGCACGACAGTTGAGTTACCTGCATATATATGTCTATATATACTCGAAAGAAAAAAAAACATCAACATAAACATATTGGCTAGTTGTTCAATCCCATTACACTTTTTTTTTGTTACGTGTAAATGTTGTTAGAAACGGAAACGCGGGTTGAATCAAACATTAAGCCAAGCGCTTAACGCAAATAACCCCTTGGAGATGGGGCTATTTCTACAAAACGACGGCGCATAATTTTTCAACACTCTAATTAATAGTAGTAGAAGGATATGGCACGTGTATATGTTAACTGTGAGAGAAAAATAAAGTATATAGTATAATAATAATGCCAACTTTGATAAAAGTAAATGGGACGATTATTTCATACATTTGATAATGAGTGGTTGTTTGGTAATATGGTGTGTACCTCCTCTTCTTCATTAACTTATTAACTATTCGATTTTTCACACACCTATATTCATTTCCTTTGTTCCATTTTCACATAATAACTTATATCTCCTCTCTCTCTTTTTTTCTTACCCCTCACCCCCCTCACCCCCAAATTTTGCCGCCCTTTACATTTTTTTTTCTTTCTTAACTTTTTTTTTATAACTTCTCACTGTAATATGATATCTTTTAACTCCTATTTCATTGTTTCCATCTATGGGCATTTTGGATGGGCGGAAAGAATTGAAATATAAACTAAAACAAAAAAAAAAACCACTTTCCGTCATCGTCTTTAGAACAACACAACAATTCCGCTCAATCGAACTTTCTCTCTTTATAATTTGTTGTTTATTATTATTATTTTATCAATATTATTTGATTATTATTATTTTTGAATGTTCTCGTAATAATAATAATAATACTATATCAACATTTCCCCTCTTCTCTAATCACCCCCAAAACAAAATGTGCCTCGAACAACAAAACAACAAAAATATTTGAAGCAAAAAAGTGCCACTAAGTCTTAAGTGTAAATAAAAAAAAAAGTTCACGAGACCTCAACCCGGGCAATTGATCAATTTCCCAATTCAAGTATGCGGCTGTCATAGTCTATAACCTTCGGAACACAAGAAAAGCCCGTGATCGTTTCATTATAATTTTTTTTTGGTGTATCAAAATTTCTTTCGGTAATCTCTTTCAGCTGAAATGTTTTCATGGTCTCCCCCCTGTCTTCTAATTCACGCACAACCCCCTCTCTCTTCAGGGGATTTGAAAGGGGGAGGATTTCGAGAGGGGGTGTGAATTATTATTTGAATTGATGGATTGATGGATTGGTGAGAGAGAGACAGAGAGTGAGAGAAAAGAGTAAATTAAAAGTTTCGGCGGCGTAAAAAAGGATAAAACAACCTGGCAATTTTTTTAATCAAGAGTAATGATATTAATACTATTATTATTATTGAAGGAGTGAATGATTTATAATGGTTGCTGTTATATATTGTATGCATATATCAGACGATAAAATTATGACGAACAAGTTTAATAATAATTTATTATTTGGTTTATTAATCAAATAAAAAAGAAACAATCTAATTATTATTATTAAAAAAAAAGTGTTTGACATTTGTTTGATAATAATAATAATTATGGTAAATGATTAGGATGATGATGATGATGATTAGAATGTCGCCGATCTTTGCTTATAATAATATTTTTATTTTTCTTGTATATATGGATATATGTTTTGTTAACATGCAAAGTGCTGCAGGATGATGCATCGTCCATTGGTATCTCCATTAGCGCGTCAAGTAATTTTTTTTAGTTGTTTTTCGAAGCACTTTGTAGTTATTATTTTGTTGTTGTATATATTGAATATAGGATGCATCATTTATCCATATAGAACTTTTTTTCTCTCTAAAAAAAAGGTCTTTCTCGCCCCCTTTAAGCTTTGCTCCTTTCTACCACGAACCCCCTTAATTTTTTTTATCACCCCGACAACCGTTCAACTTTAAAAGGTGAAAGATACACAAGAAAAAAAAGTAGAGTTTGTTCTTGTGATTACTTTTTGATGATGATCTATATAATACTGTTCCTTCTGGTTTTATAAAAAAAGTATTACGCCTTTTCATCACAATAAAGAAAACTCAGTTGACTTTTGCAAATGAAATGGTAACAAGAAACCAAGAACAACCGAGATTTAAAATAGTTATATACAACAGCTATGAGAATAATTATATAAATATAACATCTTGTTTATAATGAGGCACATTGTTGCTTCGCAAAATATACAAACAGCAACAAAAAAATTATGAACAAAAAGGAAACGATGAAACGGTCAAGTGATGTCTATCTATCGCACATAATTGATCCTTGATTCTTTTGTATATGAAAAGGGGGTTTATCTCCGCTTGTCATTCGACCTTTATTTTTTGATTCCGCTTTTCATAATCATCAAGTTTAATAAGAGCCCACGGACAGGAGCCAATGTGTGATTCATATGATCTTTTATTAATTATTATTAGACCATCAGATTGAGTTGTTTATTTGTATCGGGAGAGTAGAATAAATAACTAAGCTGTTCGATAAACTTTATCATTAGTATCATCTTCCACATGATGAGCAGGGTGTATTTTCAATTATTGTTACGTAAATCAATTTAATAAAGACATTAAATTTGTTGGTTGTTGTGTAAATAGCAATTACAATAAAGGTTAAAATTGACTGAAATTGATGCGTACAATTTTGGCGATACTACATAATTAGTAGAGAAAAACAAGCATGATGAGGAATAAGTTCTTTTTTATTATCCCCAGTCATAACCGGAAAACAATAAAACAAAAAGGATTTACTGCATAAAATGAAAAGCCCTATTTTGTTATGTAAATGGTAAATCGTCATATGTATATACATAATTATGCAATATTCTGTATATGCGAGTTAACAAAAGTAACACAAAAACACTGATAAAGAAGAAAAAAAGGGTTCATTCTATTGTTAATTCACTAATTTACCTCATACGACGGTAATATAACCGGTTTTCTATCTACAATGATAATTGTAACAATAAGGAGAATAAGAAACTGTTGTTAGGATACGTGACCCTAAGACATAATTTAATTCCTAATTTGGTAATTTTTATTGTTCATGTTTATGATGTTGCTAATTGATGATGAGAAAGCTATTTTGTTGTGTAGGGGGGAGCCAAAAAAAAAAAGAGTAATAATAATAGTAATAATAATAATACAGATCCGGGTAGACTGCTTTTGTGTAAAGAAAAAAGAGGAAGTTAATAATAGTAAAATTATTACCAAATATGAGAAGATTTTATGTAGTATTTACACACGGTGGACGACTATTATGCATACTGCTGTCTACCGTAGAAGAGTGTGATATGCTATCTTTAGCAGCCCCATCACTATCACCATTGCCTGTCGAAGATGGAGTTTGTTCCACATTTTTATACAACAGTTTTTGGAAAAATTGGCTAAGAATTTCCGAGGATGGCGATGCTGTTACTCCTATTTTATTATTATAAGTAGAAGAAGTGTTGGTCGTAGAAGAAAAACCAGCAGTCTAAGGGTAATAAAAAGAATAGAATCTTGTTACTATCAATGTTATCAATGGGTATCAAATTATAATAAAAAGCTATTCTTTTTACCATAGAAGTAAGATTAATGTTGTTTCTGGAGTTAGCAGTTGTTGATAGAGAAGAGGAGATTGTATTTACAGAAGTGGTAGCTGTTGTACTGGTGGTATATAAGGAAACAGCAGGTGGTGAGATTGCTCCAGTAGTAGCAGCAGTTGCAGTCGCTGTTTCTATGTGATGCGTAGTTGGCAATAAAGGTAATGATGTATACTTCTTTTTTATGCGTATACATATGTTAGAGAAAACTTCAAGCTGATTATTACTACCCCACTTTCTAAATAATGGTCGTTGTCATAATAATAACTTACTTTATGAGTATCTTTTGGCGGAGAAATAGATATTGATGCTTTACAATGTTCTAATTCTCGTAAGAAAGTCGTTGAAAGGGGAGGTGGTAACGGTGGTTGTACAATGGATGATTGTTGAAAATAACGTGCATAAAGCACTTGTTCATCCTCACTAGTTACAGTGGGATGTGATCCTTGACATTGGTTTTCATATCCTGGTTCCGGTATAGCTTCGCGATAGATCGAGAGTCCTGTGGTGATTCCACCTCCCGGTTGATTTTGTATAATGTCATTCCATTCTTTCTCCACTTTACATTGAGAGTTTTCCTCTAATGCTTTAATTTTTTCCAATGTGTCCCATCCTGCAGGTATTAATACACGTGTAGATTCTACATGTTGAGGTTGAAATGTTGATGGTATGGTTGAATCACTTCGATGTGCAATATATTCTCGTAGATTATTAAATGTAGATGGATGAAAAGTCGATGTGTAAAAGAGTGCTGCACCATCTTTATAATCATTACCATGTTGTCGATGTATATATTATTCGTATGTATATGCACAATGTATATTTCAATATAGTGTATACGTAAAGGAAAAAAAATTAATAAAAGAAAGCTTATTCATATCTTATTTTTGTAGTATACAATTACATTTCATGCAGATGCATCGGAGTGTTTGTTGGATATAGTCTAACTGTGCTTCATCATATCCGTATTCTTCTTCAAGCATTTTTTGAGCATCGCTCTATGATACCAATATAATAATGTTTTTTTTTTGCAATGTAAGATAACATTGTAATGTAACTCAAACAAACAAGAAAATATAAAAACCAATCATGAAACAATAATAATATATAAGAAAAAGAGTAGTCCTTTATTTACCTTGCAGCACACCACAGCAATCGGAATTCCGAGATTTACTGTAAAAGTCCCATGCACTTCCTCAGCAACCACTTCATGGTCGCTGTTATTGGTGCTGTTATCACTTAATTGACATTTATATTCTCGCATATATTCTTCCACTACAGTAAAATAACATAGTTTGCTGTCGTTAGTAAAAATAATATGCGTGTATTAAGCTTTCTCTCTGATATCTGAATGACATTCACAATTATAAACTAGTTCTAACCTCTAGCTTTTGATTCATTAGTAACGACTTTTGTCGACCATCGTTTTAATACTGATAACCAAAGTTCTAACGATTCAAGAAATGTCCAAGGTTTTGTCCAATCCAAAACAATAATCCCGAATAAATTATCATCTGTTAATACTGGATCCAGTAGTGAAAACAGCTGTTTATTGTCGAGTTGATAAATCCCAAGGCGTAAAATGGCTATATATATACATAAGTTATAGAAGCTGCGCTAATACATATATTCGCACAACAGACACCTCGTACGTCACCGGTATGCGTGTCGAATGTAATAATTTAAATGAAAGTGACAATCTATTAACAGCGTAATACCTTCGTTATTTTGATTATGGACAAGGGCTGAGGTATACCCTACACCAAGCATTTTTGTTGTCTCGGGATCCAGATCTTGTTTGACAGCTTTGACATAACCACCACTGGCAACTGTACGGATAAAACAAGCTTCTTTGTGTTGTTGTGATGGCTCATTATCAGAATGCTCATTTTTATTATCCACTTCAATATTTGGTTGATGCTTGAGGTAATGTGCTAGTGTCGATTTTCCGGAACATGAATCCCCTTTTGACGTATAAATATAGAGTTAAAAAAGGAGAAAATAATATGAGTAACATATTCAAACCTTTAAAACTATTGATGTTGTTATTGTTTCCGAACCTAACAAAAGTACATTCTTTGTATGTATTCGCTTGGATAAAGAAGCTGTTTTCAATATAGCAGACCACATATTGTCATTGCCGTCTATCATCATTTAAATTACGATACGGCAATAAATGCTTATATACAGGAAATATAGTGAGAACGAAAATGGTAATAGCAAGAAGAGCCGGATGCGAATATGAGTAAAAAAGAAAAAGCAAAAAAGAAAGAGATGTGAAAAACATTACATTGTTAAAACACTGCTCTTTTCTCCTCGCATGCATAAAATAGTGTTGTTACAAAGGTTAAGTGTAGCATATGCAGGTTAGACTCCGGCCATAACGCCATCTCTTATACTCATCCAAACGGGGGAAGTCATTGGATTAAAATGACAGGCTATCATCAAATCCAGTTTATTGTATAGTTCACACACTCACACATCGTTCCGTATTACACAATGATGCCTCGGAAATCAAACAAATAAGATCGTGGCATTTAAAAAATGTAATAACAACAAATATCATATTAAATTTGAAGTAACAAACATTCTCATCTCATTTTTTTTACTCATTTCCCCCCTCTCCCTTTCTTTCTTAAAAGATATAGTTTTTATATATTTATTTCTACTTCCATAATCCAAACCGAGGTTCTTCACTATTAGGTTTTAGAGCATTTACAGTATTCCACATATTCTCATGAATCGTATCCATTGTTTGATCCGCATCGATAACCTAATAAAAATCATTTGTTTGTTTTTTAGCCCTAATCTCTTCAAGAGTAGTACATAAAAGATGAGAGTACAAAGTTTTGGTCATCCTCTAGAAAAAAGAACCATAAAGGGTTACCTTCCAACTATCTTCTTTTAGTTTCATAAACAAATCTCGCACTTTAATTTGTAAATCTCGTGTTTCATATCGTTCAACCCCAAATCCACCACGTTGCTCAGCCTTTTCTATAGGCAAATCCAAAAATAAGACCTTGTCAGGGATCAGCAGCCCAACATCTGGATGTTTACACCATTCCAAATCGAGTCCCTAATAAATATGCGCATATTTGTAAATTAATTTCACATAATTTCTTCCTTCTCTTTTCCTCTATTTGTTTATATACCTTGGCTGCTGAAAATGCAACACCAGAAAATGCATATCTATCAACAATAAGTGTGGTGCCTGCTTTCAATTTTGTAGCTATCAAGTCCCTAAAAATAAAACGCCAGTTTCTAATTACTTTAGCTGTTTCAAAATAAAATTATAAATAATTAATTATTATAAGCCTTACATGGCCTCCCATCGATTAGCAGAAAATAGTAAATGAATGGCATGATCATCAAGTTGCTGTGTTTGTTTTAAATAACCATCAATCATCTGACCTGTTTGTGTAGTGCGATCTATAAAAAAAGATAAATGATAAGGGGCGATCTTCGTTTGAAAAATAAAGCTTCATTTGAACACACACGCACACACACAATATATATACGCATATATTCTATAGATGTAAATGTTACCTGGAAACTTTATTAATTGAGCATCACGCCCTTGACTTTTAAATCGCTGTAAAAGACGTTCGCATTGTGTAGATTTTCCTGCTCGATCGCATCCTTCAACAACAAGGAATAAGCCGCGCATGGTAAGTCGCTTGATAATAATTGTAGAATGTAGGGAAAACGCGACGAAATTCAGGCCTTCGGCGGACTCCAACTTTTGCTATTTATGCCAAGTCAACCCTGAACGCGCTGATTTGCCTTATTTTTAGATACGGACTCAAACATCTTAGGTATCACTATAAAAAAGTAGATCCCCGTTGCTGAGAGATTCAGGCGTTTGTTCCCATAGCAACTTCCATAAGTGTACCACATCTAAAAACCTGAAAATGTCAAATAAAGGAAAAATATGTTGACGAACTTTATTCTATCTTCTTTTAGAACATGTATTTTTTTTTTTTTTGCTCCTAACGATATTGCATCGTTGGTTTATTAAATAAAGGGAAGCAAAAGAAGCTTTTTCTAGTATCAAATGTCAGTATTATCATATTCACATCCATATAGAGTAAAAGCAGTAGAAAAAGTTTCCTTGTAACACATTGATTATTAGCTTTTTTTTTAATTATAAATGTCTAAATTCGAACAAAAAAAGCAAGTACTGACACGTTCATTTCTTTGTTCTCTTGACTAATTTGGGAAGTCCGCAAAATGTGTGTTTTAATGATTTTGTGCCTTGACCACTATAAAAATAGACGTGTGAACTTTCTGTGACGAAATAATAATTATAATAATATAAAAAAAGAAAGTAATGAGCATGAAGCCATCATTCTTTTCCTTTTTCTTTTCCTTTTTTTTTGTTTTTGCTTTTATTCTCACCTTTTTATTTATTTGAAAATGCCAATACTTTCGTTCGGCGCAAAACCCAGTCCTTCAACAAGCTCGTTAACTACCAAGTCGAGCACCATTAATGACAATAATAAATTCAAACAACAGAAACGTCCTTCATTATCAACCACTGCTTCAGAATCAGCAACATCTCAAGCTTCACTCATCACCAACGAAGGAGAAGAAAAAGAAGAGAAGAAAATGTTTGAAGATATGTTAAGTGCTCGCCGAGCTCTTGACTTATTTTTGGATTCTCGTATTCAAGAAGCTGAAGCTATTCTAGAACCACAGTTATGCAAAACATCCATGTATTATGCATTGGGCAAATCGGTTCTTTTAACGCTGAAGAGTATGATGACATTTGAACAGGCCGATTTTCAAGTTGCTATCGAGGCACTAAGACATACTGTACAACTTTCGACCAATATTATGCGAAAGGCTCATGGGGCATTATGGTTCCTGGAAGGTTGGGTGAAGAATGGCCTAAGTGTTGATCGATTGCAAAAAATGCGCCCACTTTATCGTCATGCTGTATGTATATACATATGTTTTTGAGAGTTCAGTAGAAAAGTAAAGGGATGTATATTAATGGTAGAGGATCACTTTACTAACAGTCATAATATTTATATCTGTTAGGAACTTGTTCATGCAGAAGCATATTTACTCAAAGCTATGATTTGCATCATTCACGATGAAAGTTTAGTATCTTTTTTACGTGAAGGTCTTAATGTTCGTCAAAGTTATATGACTTATACTGTATTGGAAAAGTTTATTGACACCACAACCGAACCGTTGGATGCCCATTTTACTTCAGGTGTCAAATTCGGTATGGGCTGCTTTAACTTGATGTTATCCATGCTTCCCAAAACCGTCATGAGATTAGTCCAATTCATTGGTTTTTCCGGTCAACGTACACATGGTCTTGAATTGCTTAAATCTAGTGGTGGTTGGGACAAATATAAAGAAACCGGCATTATGGTGGAACGACAAGGTCCAGAAGAAGGATTACGACGACAATTTTGTGATATGGCACTTATTTGTGATCATATTGTAATATCCAAATTGATACCTATGTCACATGTGGATGAAGAACTCGGTCGAACAATTTTACGATACAATCTCGACTTGTATCCTAATGGTGTATTTTTCCTATATTTTCATGGTCGTCAATTATTTAGTGAACGAAAATTGGACCAAGCCAATGCTAAATATATTCGAGCGATCGAAACACAAAAAGAATGGGCACAATTGCAACACATTTGTTATTGGGAACGTGGTTTAATTAGCATCTTGCAGCGGGACTGGAAGACAGCAACAGATATTTATGAAATACTTTACAAAGAGAGTAATTGGTCCAAGGCAGTATATGCATATTTCAAAGGTATTACATTATACACGTTGGCAAAACACGAGCAAGATAAAAAGAAGCAAAGTACTCTCATAACCCAAGCCGCTTATCTGCTGAAAAAAGTGCCAAGCTTGAGACAAAAGATTGCTGGTAAATCTATTCCTTTGGAGGTAAAGCATTTTATTATTTAGGGGTTCTTTTTGGAAAATGATAGTTGGGAATGCAAATAATAAGAGTGAGAAATAAAAAAAAGAGATAAAAACGGAGAGCTATATTTGAATGCAATAGTCAATGGGTTTAGTTATTCACACAGTTCCCGGCCGCTATTTTACCCGTATATATTTTTTCCAATTAGAAATTCGTTGCACGCAAGGCACGCAAATTTGTAGAACAGGATAATATGCTGATGTTCGCAGACCTTGAAATTGCTAATGCATTTGGCGCATGTGATTATATTCCCATACAGCAATTATGGATCAATATTGAGCGTCTTGATACTGAGTTAGCACAACTTTGTACAACACATCCAAACTATGCTGATGACCTTTGTTTGGGTAACTATCTCCGCGCCATCATGGCCCGTCAATTGCTTCTCAAGGTGGATGATCCTAAGGATATGGAAAAATTACGTACTATTCATCAAAAATCTATGCAAGTTGTTTTTAATGCTGCCAAAGATGTTGTATATGATCATTACGTTTATTATTTTGCACGATATGAAAATGCCCGTATGTTCATCATGGAGAACAATTATGATGCTGCTGAACAAGAAATCCAATTCGTGTTGAAAGCAAATGACAAGAATCAATACAATGTAGGCGCTGGAAGCAAGGCTAAAAGCAAGTATAGCTTGGAGAATCATATCTTATTCAAATCTCATAATTGTATATCGGAAATTGAAGAGTTGCGAAAACAAAAGCAATCAGTTAGTGGTCATAATAACGAGTATGATGATGACAGTGATAATGCCTCTTTTGCATCCGCTTCTTCTGCCGTCTAAATCCTTTTTTTTGCTTATTTATTAAGTTCCTCTTTTTTATTCTCCCATTTGTTAGTTTTCTATTCTTTCTTCTTATTTTTTTTGGAACTTCAATTAGTAACAAATTTTGCCTATTTATTTATTTATTTGATATAAGCATTGATATAACATAAAAAAAAACATAAGATTCATATCATATATTAATATTATATATAACAACACTGACAGCATCATTAATAATAATAATACTACATACTAATAATAATAACCAAATATCATACTATGTCATCTCTTCTCCTTCACACCTTAAAATCAGTAAAAATAACCTTTTTACCATCAATATTGGATTCAAATTGATAGTGATCATTGAATTTACATCCTTCTTTGGCTAGTTTAGCTTTCTTATCAGCAACAAATTGACAATCGCCCCAACCACCACTAAATCCTCCAATTGACATATCGCTAGCAATGACTCGGTGACACGGAATTGGTAGTGGGCAGAATGGATTGATACGTAAAGCTTGCCCAACTATAATATATAAAGTTGCAAATTAGCTTCCGTTTGGATTACATGATGAATACGACAATGGTTTATCATTACCAGCACGCGGGCCACCATTGAGTGCATCACTTATAGCCTTATAAGTAGAGACTTGACCGCGAGGAATCTATTATGTAGCTTATGCTTAATATGCAGGAACCTTTCTTTTGGTAATGCTTATTCCTATTGCTAAATGACATACTAATTATAATTACCTGGGAACAAAGATCATACACTTTGTATTGAAAAGCAGTCAACGGTCGCGTTGTCTTTGGATTGATGTATTCTCTCTTTTCTTGTTCTGTTTTTGGAAAAGGGATCATTACTAAATAACAAGAAAGCAGTAAGTTTTATTTGAACAATCTCGCTCACAAATAAATGAATGAAAGCTTTACATTCAACATTATCATCTTTGGCAACAAAAGTTTGAAGTAATTTTTTGGTTGAACGCGACTTTGTTGGCTTTGTTGATTTTGTAGGTGTTTTTGTAATAGTCTTTTGAGTACGAGTTCGTAATTCCACCATGATGTGTGGTTAATGTTTTTGGCCAGGTTATGTTTTTGTGAGAAAAAGAAAAGAGAAAATGCTGCGGCGGTTGAGCTTTTTATTATTGTCTGGCTGTCATGAAACAAAAAAAAAAACCTGTAATAGGACAGCAAAAAAAAAAAAAGACGACTGTAGGAAAATCTTCTTGTACGACGTTTCACAAACCCACATTTTTTCATTTATTTCCAAATAATTATTTTTTTTCTTCTTTAAACTCTTTTCAGAACACAAACAAACTCGGAGGAAGCAAAAAGAGGGGTGGACAATTTAATATTTTTATATATATTTATTATATATGAGTAAACAACTTCCACTTTTTCGTCGAGATGCATCGTCTATGAATGGTCGAACCTCAAGATCATGGGCTGTACAAATAACTCGAAAACGCATAATAATTATCTCGCTCATCATTGCGTTGATTCTATTTTTACGTTCTACTAAAAAGGACCGAAATCTGGATTCAACGACAGCTCCAACCCCCTATCGCATCGATTGGCCATCATGGCCTTTGGAACTTCACGATGAAGACAAGAAAACAAGTGCATTCGCAGCATCCTCGTTTACCCCTGATGCATTATACCAGGAAGAAGATTTAAAACCAGTTACTGCCATTATCTATAGAGTTTCAACAAATGCTAACGATGTCTTGAATGTTGTTAACCATTTGCTCGACTATCCTTTTATTAAGGAAATTTATATTCATAATCCAATGAGCTCACCATCACTTTCCATTGAGGTAAAAAAAATAAGAGTTATGAAAATACAAATCAAATGAGAAAGGATAGGGTTAATAGAAAATACAAGGACTTAACTCAAACGAAAAACTATTGATAGGAACTCAATCTTGATGCAAGTCAAGCACGCTATGTTAATATTGAAATCTATGATGAAAGAAACGAGCGTCTTGGTAGTTTAGCACGATTTACAACCTGCGCAATGGCAACTTATGATACTTGTTATATGCAAGATGACACCTGGCAACCAACTTCTATGGACAGTCTATATCTTAATACTATTCGATATCCCAATCTTATCCATGCCAATTCTCCACCTGGTCGCTATATGGATCAAATGCGCTGGCGCGTGAGTAACGCAGGTAAACTTACTTCTTTTATTATACTAGTAATAAATATTTGTTTATTTATGCACTTTTATAAAAATAGATATCGGAATGCATACTGGATTTGCCGATCTCCAATATGGTGCATTTGTTCCTCGATGGAAAGTTCAAACTTTTATGACTCAACTTGGTAAATCGGCGTTAGGGAAAGATAGAATTCGATTGGCCGACTTGTACTTTTCATTATGGACAAATCAATATCCTTGGATTCTTTCCAACCCCCTTTTGTTGGCTTCTGGTGAACAACCAGGTGATCTTGGTCCTGTTTCCCCTCAGTACTACTCTAATATAGTAAGCATGTCCACACACACATATTAATAGTTCAAATGTTTTTTCAATATTAATTATTTATAAATCTATAATATAGAATCAAGCTATACGACGTTTGGAAAAAACATTGGAATCAGACGTGACGGACATCCCTAAAGATTATTTTGAAAGAATCGAAGATGAACCAAGACTTTATGAACGTGACGTTCGGTAAGTTTACTTTTTCTTCTTTTCTACAATTACAATTTGATATATTTGAAGATATATTAACGTGATTTATAAATAATAAATAGTACATCATGTGTAAACGATCGATGTTTATTCTTTACCAATATGGACCATACACCAGATCCAACTTCATTAAAATTTAATAAGGATAACATCGTCAATATTCAGCAACTTGAGACTGTATATAATGAATTAAATACACTACCGTCCCCTGAATTTTGGAATGAGCATGCTTATCATAAAGCAGTGGATCAAGATCCAAGCAGTTGTTGGAGTACCTATCAAAGTAAATATAGTACTATTATTTTTACTATGAGCCTTATTATGCGGTATATATAATGATGAGAATCATAATATTAATATTATTTATTTTTTGCGAATAGATCCAAAAGCTGGTGATTATTTTGGATTAATCACAATGGGCAGTATTATGCCAGAAGAATTGCAAATTTATACTTGCAATGATATTCGACGACCAGAAGCATTATTCGATGTATCTGTTACAAATAATGGAACTGATTGGGTAACTATTATATAATCAGAGGAAATATACTACCACACCAGAAAGTAGAGTATTAATGCATTTTTACTTTGATTATGTAGATCACTTGCAGAACATCCGCAACTGCTGCTTGGCAACATGTTCCTCCAAGAGTTTATATTAAATTGGATTGCGGTGATACTATAAATGAATTACGAGCTATACGTGTCACTTTTCTAGAAAATGGGCCGGAACCATTTAACGTTTGCGGCCTCGCACTCGATACTGTAGTTGTTTAATTTATTTCTCTCTAAATTTGTATATTTATTTATTCATTCATTCATTGTTTGTTTTTTTTTATTTTTTTTTATTTTTGATGATTAATCGCTTTCATATATCATTTATTCTTCTCCCATACATACGCACATTTATACATAATCAAAATGATTTTTTTCTATAATTTATTTATAATAGTGTCATATTTAGGCTTCCTTTTATCAGAGTTGCTATTCATTGCGATGATTATCCCAACTCTACTACTTCTCCTTTAAGTAATTTCGATCTTGGATAAAATATGGCTTTCTTGATATTCAACTCCATGAGATAATAAACATGTTCAATTTTTTAATCCGAGATTTGAAATACTGATTCATGTATGCATATATGCATATACAATAAAGCATCTATGCAACATAGAGCTGTTGCGAATGTACACAATACACTATAGGGGAAGAAAAATATAAATGATATTTTTTGTCGTGTTGTTTATCAATATACTGTTTATTATGACTTCTATGATTATCCATTATTGTCAGCGTTTCATAACACAGTCCCTCATACTTGTTATTGTCATGGTATACGCATGATTGGTCTCAGTTTTAAGAGAAAAAAGACAAAATACTATCTGGATGCCAATCTCCCAGAATTGTCATGCATGGACGTATCTGAATAAAGATATTACGTAGTGGCGTTGATAAGTAAATTATAAATAAATTAATAACATTTAATACGTATGAATTGTATACGTATATAAATGAGAACGATGCTAAAACTGTCGACCTTTATTACGTCTGATTCAAGTGATCCAAACGTAGTCTGTTAGTACGACAAATCTATAGCTAGTCTATTTGAATTTAGCCTATACGTATTATATATTTATTTATGGATCTATATTGTTCAAAGATTATTGTAGCTACTCCATATCCCACATCCATCAAGGTATATTTACACACAAATACAGTAATAGGAAAATCCAAATTGGATAGGTTTGAAAGGAGAAACGGGTATATTAGATAATTCTCAAAGACGAACAATAACGAATGCTGTTTAGTTTTTAGAAGATAAAATAGCTTTCGATTCATAGCCAAGAAGAAACACGGAAAAGTAAATAGGCTCCTGACATAATATTCGTATTACAATGTAGCATCTACAATAAACCCAGCACTTAAGCAGGAGGCAAGTGTCGAGTGATAATACCAATTGTCTTTTTTAGGGAAAAAAAACAAAGACATATTCTGAATGTGTGAATAAATCTGACACGCCAAGACTTGCCATTCAACAAGAACCAACCTAACTTTAGTAATCATTATGACGCCAATTAACACATTTTGTAGCTCAGTTTCAGGGATATTATGCATGTATATCTCGAAAACGCTTCGTAGTATATGAGATAAGACAAAAGACTTCAATGGTTCACAAGTAGCATTTTGTTGGAAGTATTAAGTTTGCAATTGGAGCTAATTTGAGGATGGTGAGAGGAAATTTAAAAGGATTCACAGGCAATAATAATCGATTTGTGCTAATAATGAATGAGTAACTAGTCCCACCGAAATTGTGAGAGTGAACAAGTTGATATAAAGTGAGGATCACCCGGTATATCCAACATTCAGTAAAGGAAAAGGGACATACGTATGTGTTTTTATACAGTTTTTTTTTTATTTATGATTTTGCCTTTTTTGGCCCGGGTATTGAGTAAGGACCACTATTATGATACATCAATCAGAACACAAATCTATTATCAACAATGTAAAACATATGTGTCAGATAAAATTAATAATAGTATAAAATAAAAAGGTTACAATATCATCAATTATACAATGAAATAAAGACAAGTGAAAATTATTAATATCGTTTTGTTTTGTTTTTCATTTATTAGCAAAATTCAATGATATTTTTATTTCGCTTCAATACATGAACTGTGGAGTGTTTGACCTATAAATATTTATATTTACTCATGACTGGTGATCTGTAAAAATGACGGATGAAAATCTATAAATATTTAAACTGCCGCATCAGATAGACATTATTAATAATTATATTGATGTGTGACTACAACTGGTAATATGTTTGTATTCTTAAATATTGTAAGATCAGACCACTCAAATTAAAATATTCGGACAATTGTTTAATTTTAATGATGGTTAGCTGTACTGGTCTATCTACATACTCCAGAAAGTTGTTACTAGTGTAAAACCTGGTGTTCGGAATATGATCAAGAATCTTATTGCAGTAGTAGTCGTATTTCAAAATATAAAAATATAAAAAGGGGCCCAGTTGTTTTGCCAAGGAAGTGATTTCAAACTACCTGAATCTATTGACACCATTGATCAGCAAATAAATTGTGTAACCTATTCAATGAAACACAATAATGCTAATTTGTCCCATCCGCCTTCCCAAAGAAGATTATATGCATTTTTGACAACGAACGGGACTAAAAGTTAGGATATGCCAAGAGCTGTTTTGATATTCCGAGCTACTTTGTATTTATAACCATATCGTACTAGCTCATGTATTAATGTATCCATACACACATATATATAATATATAATATAATAACATACAATATATCGGCGTGGATAAAAAAAGAAAGACTGAAAAGGAATCTAATAGCTTTGTTTTTCATTCGTGCCACCATCTGAACACCATCTCCACACTCTCGTTAATAGATACTTCATATAATTGTCACACACACATCATCTTGGCTCATACATTTCTCTCACTTATATTATCACCCCCGACGAATATAATATGCTGGCTTAGTGCTAAGTTGCTATCGTCATTATACTAGCTTCTTTCTCTTTTTTTCCTTACTTTTTATTTTACTTACCATACCTTAATGTCAATATGAATGCATATCCGCCTCCTCCACCTTCGTTTTATTCTCATCAACAGCGTAAGTGAAAAAAATTTCAAAATGAGAAAAGACACTAACTCGTAATAAAATAAAAATATTCCCTTATACAATAATACTAGCTTCAGGAATGGTAGCCCTTCCCGGACCGCCACCGTCAGCTCCAACACCTCAACCACATTTGGAACAATCATACCCACAGCAACCAGTGGTAAGTTTCAATTTTGTTATTGCTGATCGAGTACTCGATTATAACTAGAATTGAGAGCTAATCGAAAAAAAAACTTTAAATGAACAATAGCAGAATGCACCTACACATATGCGTCCTCCACCACTTGACACTTCCTTTATTTATAATGGCTCTTCCACGTATCATGTACAATATCATTATCAACAACAACAACAACAACAGCAGCAGCAGCAGCAGCAGCAGCATGTGTGTAATAACAATAACACAGTTTATCCAAGCACCCCTTCACTAACAAGTCGTCCTCAATCCACATATTATCAAACACCACCATCGTCCAATGGGAGTAATAATAATAGTACGTACGAGTCTAATATTCGTTCTCGACGTATTTCTGTCACAACAGGAGATAATGGATGGAAGGTCGGAGGAGCAGGAGGAAAGCGATCTAGTACACAGCAACAACCTCGGGCAGCTGTAGTACACGGAGCTGATTTCCATGAAAGAAGAATGAGACGACAATCCACTGGAGCAACCATATTTGAACCTCCAATCACACCAGCGTATACTCCAAAGACACCTGGTAACAACTGTAGAGATTCCTACAATGGATATTTTTCACAAACACATGCGACTATGTCACCTCAGGAACTGACCGCACCAACTATGCATCCGCAGCCAATCACTAAAAGGGAATCATTTGTTGGTGGGTTTGTTTTGCCACCAGCTTATCCACCTTATGGATCACAACAGCCAATACAGCAACAACAACCTCAAACACCTCATAACTCACAACAATATCCCACATCTCATGCTACTCATGGACCGCAACAATATCCTCAAACACCTCATACACCTCATCATTCGCAACAATATCCCGCTCAGACATCCCATGCTACTCATGCGCAGCAACAATATCCGCAAACACCTCATACACCTCATCATTCGCAACAATATCCCGCTCAGACATCCCATGCTACTCATCCACAGCAACAATATCCTCAAACACCCCATACTCCTCATAATTCACAACAATACCCTTCCCAGACACCTCATTCGATTCATGTACAGCAACAACATATTCAAACATCTCATACTACTCAACATTCTCAACATCGAGTGTCACAGCAACATTCTTATCATCAAAACATCCATCACCAACAATATCAGCAGCAACCAGCTATTTCAACTGCAGCTCAGCACCATACTGACGATGGTAATAGTTATTATAGGAATAATAATAGCCATCAGCAACAACAACAACAACAACGATCTACTAGTGCGAGCTCTTATTATCGCAACAATGATTATTATAATAATCCAACTAACGATGAAATAACCTTTTCAAATACCACAGGAGCTGAGTCTTCAGGTAAAATTATATGATGTTATTATCATGACGAGCATCTCATGATTTTTTTTTGGCTCTAATTATCTTTTTTTCTTTCTGCTCAGCAATATCGGAAGATCCGCCCACTGAACGCGCTCGTTCGGTAAAAAGTGTTCGATCAGTCAAAAGCAGTAAATCAATAAAAAGTGCTAGCGGTACACTTACGGCGGGAGAATCGAGGCACCTTCCAGGTAAGCACACACACACACACACACACACACACACACATACACACACACACACACACACACACACACACACACACACGCACACGCACACGCACACCATGGCTTTTGTATCAAATACTCAATGAGATCTATCTGACATCTCACTTATCTTTCATCTATTATTCTTATTATTATTTTGATTAGCCAAAAAACGACAGATCATTGTTCAATCAATTAATGTAGGCCATCGTGTACATATTGATGTTGCAGCCAATGAAACTGGCCAAAGTTTAGCAGAAAAAATCCACCAAATTGCAACATTTCGAACAAGAAAAATCATTTCCATCACCACAGCAACAGGACGAAAGATTTCACTTGATCGACGGCCTGTATTTGATGGATGGGCTGATATTCAAAACTTTGAAAATGAAGAAGAATGGGATGTAGAATGGACTTCGTTGGATAAAAGCATGATAGATAGATTTTTTTCCAAAGTAGTCCAAGTGGGTGAAGGAGGTAGCACCAGAAATGAAGAAGTAAGATCTACCAATAATAATAATGCAAATAACGAAATGCAGCAATGATATAAATAAAAAAAACAAACGAGAAAAAAATAATAATCTGAGTTTTTGTACATGTTTCCAAGTTTCTCCCGAGGGCAAATATTTTTTTTTATCAATCGGCTGATCTTAATATAGTTGATTTTTATTTTTGTTGGGGGAGTTGATAGAGTCACATCTTGATTTGGATTACTGATTCCCATTTTTTTTTTACTTCACTTTTTTTTTCTTTATGTTTGGTTAAAGAAGTAATTAATACAACAACAATTCTTTCAAATTATTTGAAAGGGACGGATCGGGATAATACGCGTCCAGCGGCGATTTGGTTTCCGAGAAATAAGGCTTTGAAAGCACATGAAATTTTTAGTCGTCATAGAAACCGGGCGACACCCAGGTTAAATGCGGACAGTTCCGCATTAAAGTTAGGGCAGGGTATATTGAGCGAATTGAATTACGTCGTATGAAAAGGCATAAACCGAAACAGTTTCAAAGGGCGAACGCGTGTTTTTTTATGTGGGGGGATTGTATATAAAGCCTAGCGTGTAACAATATTCTCTCTGTTTTCTTCTTTTCTTTTCCTTTTTTCTCTTCAACTATATAAAAAATAATATGTCGTTGTCCAACCGTCTTTCTATTCGCGATCTCGAACTTAAGGATAAGCGCGTCCTCATTCGGTAAACTATCAATATATAAATAAAAGAACAATCTTCGAGGGAACCAACAGAAGGATTTGATTCTAATATCATTATTATTGCTGCTCTTTTTTATTTAAAAAAAAGTGTTGATTTTAACGTGCCTTTGAAGGACGGTGAAATCACCAACAATAACCGTATCGTTCAAGCTTTGCCTACTATCAAGTATGCTTTGGAACAAGGCGCCAAGGCTGTTATCTTGATGTCCCACTTGGGTCGTCCTAACGGTGAAGTTCAAGCCAAGTATTCTTTGGCCCCCGTTGCTAAAGAAGTTGAAAAGTTGTTGAATAAGCCTGTTCAATTCTTGTCTGACTGTGTTGGTCCAGAAGTTGAAAAGACTTGCCAATCCGCTGAAGGTGGCGCTGTCATCTTGTTGGAAAACTTGCGTTTCCATATTGAAGAAGAAGGTTCTTCTAAGGATGCTGAGGGTAAGAAGGTTAAGGCTGACCCCGAAGCTGTCAAGAAGTTCCGTGCTAGCTTGACTTCTTTGGCTGATGTCTATGTCAATGACGCATTCGGTACTGCTCATCGTGCTCACTCTTCTATGGTCGGTGTTGACTTGCCCCAACGTGCCGCTGGTTTCTTGATGCAAAAGGAATTGGAATACTTTGCCAAGGTCCTTGAAAGCCCCGATCGTCCTTTCTTGGCTATCTTGGGCGGGTATGTATAAGTGTTTATACTTTAGTGTGTGATATTGTGTTACAGTGTATATGTTTTTGCATATTTGTAGGAAAGAGGAAACGGATGAGAACAAGTGAACAAATGGCCAATGATGGAAAAGGGAAAAAATGAACGGGGAAAGAATAACAGAAAATTAGTGGAGTTACTTATATACATATATATATATGGTGTAAAATAGTTCCAAGGTTTCCGACAAGATCAAGTTGATCGAAAATATGTTGGACAAGGTCAACTCTCTTATTATCACTGGTGCTATGGCTTTCACTTTCAAGAAGACGCTCGACAATGTCAAGGTAAAAGAAAATTAGCATCAAACGTAGAATAAAATTAACTGTAAGAGTGTATATTAAATATGGGGTATTGTATTACATACATAGATTGGCAAGTCTCTCTTTGATGAACCCGGTTCCCGCTTGGTCAAGGACTTGGTTGATGCTGCTGCTGCCAAGAACGTCAAGTTAGTCTTCCCCGTTGATTATGTTACCGGCAGCAAGTTCGGTGCTGACGCTGAAGTCGGTTATGCTACTGATGCCACTGGTATCCCTGACGATTACTTGGGTTTGGACTGTGGAGCTGAATCTAACAAAATCTTCCGTGAAGAAATCCTTGCTTCCAAGACCATCTTGTGGAATGGTCCCATGGGTGTCTTTGAAATTCCTCAATTCGCTAATGGTACCAAGTCTGCCTGTGAAGCTGTTATTGAAGCTACTCAAAAGGGTGCTACTACTATTGTCGGTGGTGGTGATACCGCTACTGCTGCTTTGGAATATGGTGCTGAGGGTAAAATTAGCCACATCTCTACTGGTGGTGGTGCCTCTTTGGAATTGCTTGAGGGTAAGGAATTGCCCGGTATCACTGCATTGTCTACCAAGGCTTGACTCTAAGGCACTCTACTCTCATGTTCTCTCTTCCGTCATAATCTTTTTTTTTCTCTGCTAACCTTTTTTGTCAATACCACCTTTTTTTCTGTTAAATCTCATTCAATCGAACAAAAAAATCACATTTACGTCACAATCACACCTTATGTAAAAAAAAAAATTCGCGAAATACAATTTGTTTTTAAGCTATAAGACAAGAGAAATGATTATTTATTATTTTACTTTATTTTGGTTTTTTTTTATTTGGGCAGGAGAGGGAGTGCATCAAATAAAGTAACAAAGAAACTTTAAGGGGGCAATGATTCTGCATGCAGTAAACGTGTGCACATTCTCTAACATTCTTTTTCTCGGGAAAACGTGTGGCTACGCTTGTATATATCTGTAGAACATAGACTCTATTTAAAGTTGAGGGTGTACACTATTTAAATGAATAGTCAAATCCATAACTTAAAAGTATGTTTGGTTGCAACAATAAAAGCCTTTCTGACCCTAATAATTCCATCACAAAGCATAGACGGATTAAGGACAAACAGATATATGTTTAGTTACACTATGAAATAAGAATCAAGAATGATTCTAGATAAAATTTTCTTATAATTGAATTTGGTTAAATTTATCATATAGAAACTCTTTATGGATCGTTAAATATAGGCATTATAATCTTTGGCAAGTGGAGCCAATAGCTGGAACAATATTTGTAATAATGTATAGAACGTTAGTTTTTATTTTATTGAGGCAGCAATCGATGTTTACTACAAATTATATAAACGGCACTAAAAGTTATATACTGATGCACTGTATATATCAAAAACTGCATCATAATAAGTGTCTGGATGTCAGCGACGACATCTTTTCTTGGATATGCGTCTCTGTTCTTCTTCATCAACTTCCTCATGATCATCATCGTCATTTGCTTGTTTCTTCTGCCGTTGTAGGTGCTGTTTTTGTTCACCATTATAACATCGACGACGTTTCTTTTCATTATATGCTTGAACACGCTGCAACAAAGTAATTCCACCATGCTTTATTGTAGCATAGGCCAGGCATAGTACTTTCCATTGAATAGTATCCTGTGACCAACGTTCCATAATATCATGTCTTCCACCCTTGCTATCTTTTATTACTTCAATTGACTCATGACGGTAAAAAACATTAACTGTGCGATCCACATTACGTCCAACAGCTTCATAATAGCGGGATAAGTTTAACCATGTATCGTGATTCCAGGGGTACTCTTGAAGTGCATCATCTTGGTCGGGTTTCTTTTTTCTTTGTTGTTGTTGTTGTTGCTGAAGCTTTTCATATTTTTGCTGCCGTTCAATCTTTTCCACTGTTGCTTCTGAAATGGATGTAGCACCTTCAGTTGCACTTTGAGCTCGGCGAAGCGTACCAATGTCTGGAGATATTTGCGGTGATTCTAAAATGGGCATTGTACGCTGTCGAACCAATCCCGGTGACGATATATTATTGCTTTTAGTACTGTTACAACCGCTACTGCTACTACTTTTATTATATAATTCATCACGAAGATTTTGTAATCGACTTGGAGAAGGCTTATAATAACGTTGTCGATGCGGTGTCGTTGGCGGTGTGGAAATCATATAAGCATTGTTACTTATTCCATTATTTTTCTTTTTGCGTGTATTACAGAACTCTTCTTTATCGTCCTCTACTCGTTCCTCATGGAACCGAGCCTTGGACTTTTTTGTTGGTGTGCTTGGGGAATCTGTTAGAACCGAAAATTCCATTGTGGTTGTTATATTATTGATGATTTTATTATTGTTTATATAAGAGCATTTAATTTTGTAGAATAAACAAAAATAATAAGTAAAGAAAGAAATAAAGAAAGAAATAAAAAAGAATAATAGTAACAACTAATAATAAAAAAGAACAAAGAAATATAAACAAGGAACTGTTTGTGGTATAACAATGCTCCTTATATGCATATCAATCCAGAAAGAACCAGACACTTCCACATTGGCAGTGTCTTTTGATATTAATAATTTCAAGCTATTTTTCTTTACGTATTTTTAGCTTGTCACCAAATCTTTCATGCACTTCATTTTTATTATTACAGCTATTACATCACAATAAAAACACTCATATTAAAATAATAATCCAATATATTTTATATTTCAGAAGAGTCTCATTGTATAAACATAATTATGACATTTTTATTTCGATCCATTGTAATAGGAGCTGGTTGTTTAAATACTAGTTAAAGTCATAAATGGTACTTTTCATTCGTTTTCGTATATAATTAACTTTACTGATTATTTACTTTTTTCTCCTGGCGTTCCGCTGACGTACAATATCATATCAATTTTTCTGGTTACTTGCTAGAGAAGTTCAAATTTATTATGTGATAAACTAATATCATAAGGTCCTTTCTAGAAAAAAGTCTATTAATGAAGCTATAATGAATGTAATTTTTTTGTATACTACGTCATATGATCAGTGCCAATATAAGAATCGCTTAAAATTGTGTAGTTTTGTCGCTTCATTGTGAGTGATATACGATATATACGGAAACTACTAAGGGAACGGAGTAAAAGAAGTGGTGTTTTGGAACGTATATAACTCATTTTACTGCATAAACTCCTAAAGGATCAGCATTTACAACAACATAATTTAGTTCTCTTTATTACATCAATTTACTGTCAATAAAGAACATAGGGATATATTTCGACTGGCGTATTTGCGTTGAATATTTTTTAGCAGATAAATTTTTGCTGATCTCTTTATTTCGCTCGCCCTATTCAGTTTTGTTTATAAGTAAGCAAAAGCGTATAAAAAATTATCTTGCAAAGCACTTGCATTTTGCTAATATCAAAGCTACGTCATTTTACGATTTGGTATGAAATATAACTGTTACTTCAAAATATTTGTTTGTGATGAAATGGTCTCAAACCAATAAACATATAAAAGTACATCATAGATATGTTAGGGTATGTGTTCACTTGCTTTGTAAAATCAAAATATTCATTTTAAAAAATAGGGCTCTTCGCCTCATAATCGCTTTATATTTTGATTCACACCATTTTTTTTTATCAGTTGATAAAATTTTGAGCACATATGAATAATAAAAAAGTAATACATTGCATTAATTAAATAGAAATAATTGAAGGTTCACTGTTTTGTATCATACTTCACGATATATATGACCCCAGTTCTTTCTGCCTATGTAAAAGTAACAATCAACTTTTTTAAATAGTAGGCGACAAGGAAAATATTTAGATGTTGATGTGTAGTTAGCGGTGTATAATGTATTTTAAAGTGTAAGGGAAAATAGAATCACGAGAAAGTCGTGGAAATCCATCCAGATGCTGTTTTATTATATGTTACCCCAATAATAATAGATAACAAAACGTGGAAGTATGGCGTAGTAGTTGTTACTAGGTAACGATAGAAGAAATGTAAAGATTACTTTCCATGACAGCAAGTTTTAAAGTTTTGTAATCTGGTCACAAGATACTTATTTATATGAAAGGTGACAACTGTTTAGTAAAGTAAGAAGGCTGTGTATTATTGGTAGTAGCTATTGACCTTAAGTATATTCGGTCATCAACAACTAATTTCCAACGAATAATATGTATAAACTGAAAATTGATAAAGTAACTCACCTTACTATTAATGTTATCATTAATTGAAAATTCTCCCCAACTCTTTTTTTTATTTGATTGAATTACTTACAAGAGCATGTTTTAACGAAATCCTTTCACGTGTTATAACTAGTCAACTCAAAAAACTTTGGCGGAGAATTAAACGACAAGTTCATAAAGTGTGTTGCAAACTTGCCAAAAACGGGTCGACATTTCTTACTACAACTCTTTGTTCTCTTTTTTTAGCAATTCAAAAACGTTTGGTTTGTTTGTAGTAAAACGGCAGCATGCATCAGAAACTAAAACTGTAAATAATCTCGTAACAATGCTGTTTCAGAAATGGTGTAGTGGAAACAGAGATTAACGACCTTACTTTTTTGTTAGATATATTACCAAAGATACTTATGTACTCGAGCCTGAAAATGGCGCAAGTTTAATCGTCCGTAGAAAGACTGGTGCTTTTGAACTTGAAACTGGTAAATTGAGAGAAGGAGGGGAGGAGAACGTTAAAGAGAATGAAATAATAACACTGGTAAATATTATAATTGTGTAGACAATGCAGTTCCCCCTGTTACAGAACAAGAAACTGCACTTTCTATCAGTGGTGTCATGGGATTTATTCAACTCCAAGCAGGTACCTTATTATTATTACCATACGTGCATGGTGCCTTTTGATTTTTCTATATTTACAATGGACAAACGCATCCGTATTTAGGATATTATATGGTTGTTATCACGGACAGTGAATCTGCTGGATCCATCCGAGGTCATGATATCTATCGCGTCGGTTCATTTCAAATTTTACCTTTGGCTCGTAGTCTTGCAGGATTAACAGAAATCCAGGTAAAAGCAAAAACAGTGGATTGATGGACAAAAACGGAAAAAAAAGCAATATTCATAATTTATATATAAAATAGAAACAAGATGAACACACTTATGTCACTCTTCTCGAAAATCATTTAAAAGCTGGCGGATTTTACTTTTCTTATACATATGATTTGACACAAAGCTTGCAAAGACAAGCTGATTTTAATAGCGAATCCTTGACGCAACCATTGTGGAAACGGGTAAAGCTTCTTTCCTCGAGAGTCATATGAAAAGGGGAGATATGAAAAGCACGTTGAAATAACCTATATCTTGAAATATCTACTAGGTGGATGAGCGATTCTTCTGGAATCGTTTTATTTCAAGCAAATTAATTGATGCTACTCTCACACAAGATTCAAAGCAAAATGTAAGTTGAAAATAAGGCTTGGATATATTTTGTTTTGGATAAGAAAGAGGGATTCAATTATTGATGTGGATATTCACCAATTATTTAGTTCTCTGATTTCATCCTTCCTGTTATGCAAGGCTGTAAGTACTATATACGTTTTAAAGCTGAGAAAAAAAATGACAAACTGAATCGATCATTTTTAATACATAGTTGTTTCTATTGAAAATGTTCGTGTAAACGACAAAAAATTCGTTTGGGGTCTTGTTACCCGCCGTAGTCGATTCCGTCCGGGCACTCGATTCTTTTCTCGTGGTATCGACGCTGAGGGACATGTATCCAATTATGTTGAAACGGAACAACTTGTTCTTTATGATGGGCCGGATGGAACCACCCCCATTGTTGGCAAGAAACAGTTATCTTATGTGCAGACTAGAGGTTCTATCCCAGTTTACTGGAGTCAGATTATTAATCTTAAGTATACACCACGTTTGTGGGTTGGAGAAAGTAGAAAGAGTGTAGGTGTTTTTTTTATTATATTGAATTCAACGATGGACAATGATTAGGTGCCTGATTAAAAGGACAGCGAAACAAAGAAAAAGTATTCACACAATAAGTATATGTACTATACTATAGCTTGCTGCTGCCCGTGCTCACTTTGACGAACAAATCCGTATTTACGGTCCTCAGATTTTGGTTAATCTTATCAATAAAAAGGGTTATGAATTACCTATGGGACAGGCCTACGCACGTACTGTGGAGCAATTAAATGACCCAAGACTTTATTATACACATTTTGACTTCCATAACGAATGTAAAAATATGCGTTGGGATCGTATTCAGTTGTTGGTAGATCAACTTCAAGAACAACTTGTAAAGCAGGGATACTTTTATTATGATGCTTCCGATAAGAGCAACACTATCATTCGTAAGACTCAAGAAAGTGTTATTAGAAGCAACTGTATGGATTGTTTAGATCGCACCAATGTTGTTCAAAGTACAATCGCCCGTTGGGTACTTACTCAACAACTGCGTCAAGTCGAAATTTTGGGTCCTAATGAATCCATTGAAGGTCATAAGGAATTCATGTTTACTTATCGAAATGGTAAAGTTATGCTTTTGAAATGATTTAGATTGGGATGTAGATTCTATGTGTATTTTTAAGTTGCTAACATGATGATAAATTTATTTGTGTGTAGTATGGGCGGATAACGCAGATGCTGTTAGTACCATGTATTCGGGTACAGGTGCTCTTAAAACTGATTTCACACGCACAGGCCAACGTACCAAACAAGGTGCATTACAAGATTTGTCTAACTCATTGACTCGTTACGTGAAAAACAACTTTTTGGACGGCAAACGCCAAGATGGATTTGATCTTATTTTGGGTAACTATCAAGTACCACAAGAACAAAAGGCAAGTCCATTCACCACCGGCAAGCCTTTACGGGTTCGTGTGGTACCTTCCATTTTGATTTTTGGGCTGTTTATGCTACTTTTGAATCTTTTCCGTCCTGGTTATTCTGGTGTTCAATCTTGGATTTCATATCTGATGCTCTTGGCATTTTGGTTATCTGTCGTTGTTTCCGGTGTTCGATTTGCCATTCGCCACGGTAATCAATTTGTAGAGTGGCCTCATTTGGTACATCAACCTGATTATGATCAATTTGAAAGTATGGGCGGTGTATTGGAAAAGGGTACAAATTTTCCACCGGAATCAGGCCTATCACCTCAAAAATTGGAATAGACAGCAGTAGTCAATAAACCTTAATATTTATTTAATACACAAAATAGTCAACAAATATAATAACAATATATATATATATCATACTTCACTTTCTTTTCCCTGTCATTATTATAGTCTCGTTTGTTTATGGACAATTATTGATATGCACATTCATTTTGTGGAATGATGACAATGGTAATTTCAGCTATAATTAATATGAGTGGTACGTGCATATAATAGACCTCTAAATTATAATGCAAATAACTGCTTATATATAACACTAAATAATACTATATATAAACTACTGTATAATCAATATTGAGGCTGTTTTTCATCATAAAATACCACTGATATAAACACTTTACTGAGTCACCATAGTATCCTTTCATATGTATGATAAAACCTCAGCCCGTAGTATCCATATATGGCATGTCGATGATAATAATACATAAAAAAAAGGTGCTACTAATAATAAAATCCCAGCAGATCAAGAAAATAAATTCATGTGTGCGGCCGTTGATCTTCGTTATGTATCTTTTCTTTTTTCATTGAATACGTACGTAGCAAAGAAAACCTTGTTTACTCCGCATCACATACTACTCACGTTTCTTTTACACCTTTTGGAAATAGAACTAGTACTGATTTGATCTTACATCTCGTCTTTAATACTAACGCGGCCAACATGTGGGGATTTATATAACATACAGTTTTTTTTTTCTGTTTTTTATTCTCGGTACATATTCCATATGTAAACATAAATAAATATACATACATGTTTATATATAACAAGCAGTAATATAACTTGATAGATTTATTTTGACATTCTAAAAAAAGGGCCAAGGAGAGGGAGAGTATGTGGGATAATGCTGCTCAGCAACAAAAGCGTTGTTTTTTTCATGATAAATAAGGATTAGATTGTTAAGTCAAAAGAACTGTAGATTCAAGCCCAGTGTTTTTTTCGGATGTTCATGGTCTTCGCTACTGCACTTTGCTCGTTTTATAATATTATAACAACCCTTTTTTCCCTTTTTCTTTTTTTTTTTTACTTTTCTTGATTGACAAGCCGCAATTATGCTCAAAAACTGAAAAGAGAAAAAAAAAACCATACTTTCGTACATTGCATACATAAGCTACACATTACATTCTTACAAATATAAACTTTTTCTTTCTCTTTTTAACCTGTCCTCACTCTCTCGCTCTTTAACATTACACCCGTTTTTTTTTTCGTCTGGGAGCTTGGCTTGTTAACTTTTATATTTATCCATACACCACATATATATTTTTATTTGACTGTATATCATTTGCTTTTTTTTTATTACAAGTTTATCATTCGACAAGCAACCAATCTAAATCAGTTTATAAGTATACAATACAACAGTAACACGTTATAACGAAATACAACAAACAACAAAGCTACAACTATAACAATAGTAATAGCATCAGCAAATTTCCTTTCTCCTCCCTATTTTTGTTTGTTTTCAGTCTTTTTTGAACAGCAATGCCTGTCAATCTACAAGAAAAGACAATCCCATCCTCCGCAACCTTATTTTCCTTGGCGCTTTTAACTTTATGGAGCACCCAGCCTACCCGAGCACAAGATAACAATAATAACAATATTAACTGCATCTCTCTTGCTTCATCCAAAGCATGTCCAGCATTTGAACAATATTATGTCGGCTTTCCAGGACTTGCTAATCGTTATTCTTATTTAGCCAATGTTACTGACCTTGATTCCTTTGACCAAAGTTTACTGGCTCAAGTACACTCCACCGACGAATATTTATTACCTCTTGGGTGTTCGTCCAAAGATAATGATAATGTACCTTATGCACGTTACTCTCTTTCAAGGTTATGTGCCGGACTAATTCAAGATGCAGATGATTCGTTACCTTGTAATTTTCAGCATAATCTGACGCCGCCACCATTATGCAAAACAACATGTGATGATCGGGTTAGCAGTATTGAGATGATTACAAGTAACGAAGATGCTTGCTCGGTAGATACAACGCGACGAAATAATACCATCGCGGATTTAAAAAATCAATGTACGTCATGGCAAGGATATAATGGAACAGATTCACAAAATTGTATAGCAGGGCAAGTCAATGAACCTAATAATTGTGGTATGTATTTTCATTTTTAGTTTTTCTTTTTGGAGTATGAGAAGAAGGTTTAATTTTTTTTTCTGATTTTTTTCGTTGTTATTATTATTTGACATGAATGGTCCGATTTTTTTTTTAAAAAATTTGACGATGATAAAACAACAACAACAACCACAACAACAATAATAATAATAATAATAATGTTTAGGGTTTCAGGATGATATGGAATCAGCATGTCAATTTTGCAGTTCAAGTACAGATTCATGTTGTCAAAACTTTTCATGCAAAAATGGATTATCTGCAGGAGCTATAGCAGGGATAGTTGTGGGAAGTGTCATTGGGATAGCATTGATAGCATTAGCCTCATTTTGTTTATGTTCACGGCGGAAACGAGTACGGAATGACCATTTCAAATTCACAACCTATGTTGCACCTCGAGATGATTATCACAGAGATAGTACACGAACATCCACCATACCCCTCAATAATGAGCCACCACTTTCAACTACCTCATATACTAGCCATGATCATTTAAATGATATACCTACACCACCTACACCTACGGCAGTAGTACCAGGAGCGACGACAACAACAGCTGTTGGAACGACGTTTGAATCATTATCATCATCATCACCACCTATTCCAGCGACACATTTACCATCCGTTGTACCTCCACCACCAGAATCATCATCACGACAAGTATTAAATAATGTAGAAGGAGAATCTTCTTTACAACAACCTCGACCTGAGGATTTATATATGGTAGTCCATCCATATCCACCACAAATGGGAGATGAGCTTGGCTTACACGTTGGTGATATTATTTATGTGGCATTAAATTTTGATGATGGGTGGGGGCTCGGCATCAATGCTATGACAGGACTTAAAGGTGCATTTCCCATGGTATGTGTTGAACCCATACCAAAGGATGCTTTAGACGAAATGATGTTTTCAATTGGAGAAGATGATTCATCCAAGGTATTAATTGAAGATGGTAGCGATACGAATATTAACAATAACAGCAACAACATCACTACCAATGGCTACAATCAATATCATCTACAACACGAAAATAATTTCGGTCTTGACGATATTGATCTCAATGAAGATTATCCTAATGGACATCAACAAGCACAAAATCCATTTGCTGATACTCCTCCTTCCATATTAGTGAATAATATGCGTTATCCACAGCAAGATCGACCTCAAACACCATCACGATTACAGTTAGTTAATATGGACCGACTTAAAGAAAGTGTTCGACGATCGATGAGTCTTGGCGCGTTTACGTTACCACGGCCACAATTGACTAATCATAGCAACATACCCAAACGGACAGCAAGTATGCGTACGTCAACTTATGGTTATTCTGAAGCCGAAAGCCCTACTTCACCGACTCTAAATACTCCCTTTTTCGATGTGTCACCAGTTTCCAATAATAACAATAGTAATAATTCATCTAATACCTTTGAATCATCACTTAGTAATAATAATAATAATCGACATTATGACCACAACAACAATAACACGTATTATCATCAACAACAAGATACCTATGAACTCCATGAACAACATTTCAACAACAAAAACAATCATAATTCCCATAGCAGTAGTAATAACATTAGTAATAGTAACCATAGTGATCATTTTCAATGGGATTTATCTAAAGGATAATGACCAGCGATCACATAAACGAAACAAAGCCAAACAAGACAAAAAAACCCAAAAAATGTTGCATCAATCTTTTATTATTATATTGTTTTTATCGCATGTGTTAAGAGAAAAAAAAAACTTTCGTATTTGATGTTGTATATTTTGTAAATATTTTAACATTTTTTTTTCTCGACTCATTCTAAAATATATTTGGTCTTAATTCTTATGTGGAAAAAAGAGCAAAAATACAAATTTATTTGCATAAAATAAGTAGTTAAAAAAAGAGTAAATCAAATTAGAGAGACATGGATTCTGTAACAGAGAAAAAGAGTGACAATTAGAGTTGATCAACTACCTATACAAACACTATAACACGTTTTACGTAAGGTTGAGATATAATAATTACATTCCACATGCCAAAGATCAAATCTCCTTGTTAATTTTAACTCCTTTTATAATGTCTGCATGCTAACGTAGACTTTTTTTCTTTTAGCTTCAAAGGGGTATATTGCCCGAGGTGTTTCGATGATTAGGTTGAAAAATAAAGTAGTCTAACTTGAGACCAACCTGGTCTTATGTTGCTCTACTATTTAAGACCAAGTTGGTTTACAGCACGTTCTCCCAATCCATGGGGCATATACGTACCTCAAAATCGCTCAAGTCAAAGAAAAAAGTTATGAATTTAAGAATCAGGGGCAAAATGAATTTTTGAATCAGGTTCTTTAAATAAAATAGTAGACTCAAAAAGAATTGTCAAGTTAAAAGAAGCCACGTATGTTCTTTTGATTGGAATTTACGCAACTTTATCGAGACATACCGACGTATTCTAATTAGATACTCCTTTCTTCACTTTGGCAACTCATGTAAATGTTATACCTCAAACAAAGAGGACTGTTTGTCATTGTCTGGTATGTGAGAACTTGACGTGCTACTGAAAAAGAAAACGGAAAAACTGCTGTGTATAGTCAACCACTTCTTGACTTTCAACCGAAACCACCATCTACCACTTCTATGATACTAACTCTACGTACTGTACCCACATCGTCATCACAAATACAACCGTAACTATCATCTTCACCTGTATCAGTAGCATGGTGGGGTTCACTTCATGGAACATTTTTTTTTGTGCATAACATTTTATACTATATCTCTATTGAACTTCTGAAAAAGATAAACTCATAATATAGTTAGTGATGTTTTCTCTCCGACTCGATTTGCCTGAGAGGGAATTACAAGAAAGTTCGAAAAACGGTTACCGTATGTATAATGGTGTAAAACTAGTATGGCGATAAATATCCAAGTACAAGGTTGTTGATTGATGTGCGTTTCCACTGAATACTAAGAATATATAGTAGCATTGTGGAATACATGATTGGATGTAGAAGTAACCAAATTAAAAAAAAATAGACTACGTATCCTCATTGAACACGCAACACTAAATACATAAATACTTTACCCACTTTTCATATTTGTAAATAAAAATCCAGGTCATATTTTCACCTCATACGATCTTAAGATCAATCATAAAACCGCCTTATAGCTTTTTATTTGAGTGATTATACTTTAAATCTAAAGCAAAAAAAAAAAAAAGATCTCAATCCCTAACTATATCGCTTAAGAGATACGCAGCTGCATAGTTTACTGTTATATAAAAGTATTTGGGAGTAGGGATTTTGCGTCAATGAACACTTTTACCATCGAGAATTATTTTGTTTATTATGAACAGCATACATTGATAATACCATATAAGTGAAGTAAGAAATAAAAATAAAGCTAACCATATAAGTTGTTTTTCAAGGGAAACATCAAAAAATGATTTTAAGTGCTTCCGTCGTGGTCTAACAGCTTTAACTTTTCTTGGTCTCAACTGATCTTTTCACTCAATATATCTCCTCGCACTCCTATATATTACAGTAATTAGTATAAAAACCTCTTCAAATTATAGTGGTAAAATGTGGTACTACCCATCTTTACTTTGTATAGACTATGTCTGTGTTTCACTTCGATCATCCAACACGGTACCACCATCTGTCCCCCTTCTTTTCTTACTGCACTACACGCCATGTGGTTCTCTAAGATACAGCTGAATGACATATTGTTCACAGATACGTAGCGCCAAGAATCGTGATGGATACACCACATTGTGAAGGGACCACTACGCGGGAAGGTATTCTTTGCTTCGATCGACCAAATTATGGCGAATATAAAATTTGAAGCTTGCTTCATTGATAAAAATGTATTGACTATTGAAGTCAAATCCAAGACCATTTATCCCCTGACTACCACTTTCGCTATCTTTTCCAGTGTAGGTTCAGATACTTTAGATACTGAAAATTTTGCAACCTTCTTTTAAATTGAATTCAGCTTCATTGACAAAGGAGGGTGGTATGAAGATCCCTTAACGTAATCAAAATGATGTTCAATTTTTCAAATAAAGCATCTCATGTTTCAAAGAGAGCTGCGTCTGGACTCTTGCTATAATATTTAATCAGAAAAGTCATATATTTGGTTGTCAGTGTAGATAGCCGTCCAGGAGATGATATTGTAGTAATGCTATCAACTCACATTTTATTACCCATCTTATATTGAATTAGGTTCTGTTGGTCAGTTCTAACTTGATTTCAACTAAAAAGAGATGCTACTTTTACATCCATACCTTCTCACCGACATAGTGAAAAAGTATTGGCCATTATATCTTTAATCGTATGGCACAAATTGGCTGAAGCAAATGGTTTGGTAATAAAAGCATGATCAATTAATAAAATACAAAATTTATTTGTATCACATTAACCCGAATATTTATAAGAGTTTGATTGCTAATAATGGTTCCTAATATCTACACTAGCTAATATACCTCTTTTTTTCTGAGAATGTAAGAATATGGATTGTTATTATGTGCCGTGATTCACAATTTCAAAGAGGTATATTTTGCTTGAATGGCTTCTTGATTTGGTATATCTTCCTTAGCATACTCTGCCATAATACCTTGTGGGAGCGATGATAGAGATTGACCAGTCTTCCATAGTACATACAGCAGTTATTACATAATTACTATAAACTTATTACTAATACGTACTTGTAAAACTATTGTTGTTTTTAATATATATCACGATAATTGTTGTTATGGGGAAGCAGACGATTTGTTGGGTAAGCAGCCTTTACAAAGATGACCTTTAGTTTCAGGGGACAATTTTTCTCTTCAGAAAAAACCAGCAAAAATAAAATTTGTGTTACTACAAAGAGTTGCGCGGGGCCATAGATCCATAACCTTTTAAGGTATAGTGAATTAAAAAAATTCAGATATAAATTACCTTGTGTTGCCTTATTTCACCAAGGAAACAAAATAAACTAGTTTTCTCTTTTTCCTTGTCAAAAGTAATAATTTTTAGTGTTTCTTATTTGATATATTCTTGCATTGAATTTCTCAAGAAAAAATATTTTCTTTTTTAATTGTTTAGTAACTGTGGAAGAGAAAACAGTACACAAAAAGACTACATTTTACAAAAGATAGTTGTATCAACTATGGCGCAGATAAAATTTGAAAAAGATTTACCAAACCTTCTCCCCCCATTTAAACAATTTTTTTTTCTATCATATTTTTGTTTCGCCGCCTTAATGTTTCTTGGGTGCACAAAAGGGATCTTCTTAAGCTCGTAGATCACTTAAGTACTATAGAAATGATCCTTTTGCAGGCTTTTTTTTGAAGTTCCAACGTTCCTGGGTTTCTCTTTTTTTTTTTTCGTCTTAGGTTAATCTGTTACAGAAAAGAAGAAATAAGAATTTGCAGTAGTTCATCTTTTTCTTCCTTTTTTTTTCTTTCCGTTTTTCTATCTACTGCTTAATTCTTATCGTTTTCTTCTTATTCTCTTCCTTACTCTTCTTCCTTATACTTTTACTTTTACTGCTATGTTACCATTACAGTTACTGTAGAAGCAAAATAGACTTTTTACTATCATTATTACTGTTATTATTATTATACAAACAAGCATTTCAAACTTAATAACTTTTTTACTCATTCACAACTTTTCTTCATTGTAATTTACCATCCCAATAACCAAGAGCCTCATTTCAAAAATACTCATAGAAATATATATACCTATAAAAAATGGCAGTAATACGGCAACAAAGATTAGGGTTTTTATTTTGCGCCACTCTTACCTGCCTTCTACTTGTTATCACATCTTTCTATGCATGGTCATCCCATATAAAAAAACCATCAAAAACAAAAAATCAACAAGTTTCTCCATCAATACCCCTTGTTGATTATCTGGATGCAGCAGAACTTGCAGACAGTGTTTCACCACTTTGGTCACAGTCCTGGCATTCAGTAACCAGGAATAACCACAAGCATTTAGGTTGGTGTATTTTCTTTTTGTTATCCCTCCCTTAATTTTTAATAATTGTGATTTACAATCTTACCCCCCCACACACACACAGCCCCTTTTTTGCGAATGTATGTTTACAGCACAAAATAATCTTTACCCAATAGAAAAATTGCTCTATTTTTTATAATATATTAATATATCGATTAATTACAAATATTAATTATAAAATAAATAATCATTAGAAACTCGACGTAAATTAAACGATATTATCGCACATGCAGATACAATTGAATTGGATGAATCACAACAGCCATCAGTAACGGCTATTGTTCTATGTAACAATAAAGTTCAACAACAAGTTGACGCTATTCAATCTCAATCGATTGCTCCCGACTTTATCTGGATTGTATGTACAACAGAAGATGACCCTATTGTACAACAGCAACAACAGCAACAGGAAGAATCAGCACGTAAAAATATAGAAGTATGGATAGGAGATGTACGACGGATACGATCAAGTACAGATTATGTTTGGATTGTTGACAAGGATATTCTTCCTGGTAAACGCTATTTGGAATTGATTATGAAATTAGCTCAAACAAATACCTATCGTGAAATCCTCTTGGGTCATCATGGAGCTCAAATTGCAATAACCGACAATAACGGTAGCTACCAGCAAGAAAATAAATATGTATCTTGTGAACCAGTTATGGAACATCAAACAGTGGATATTGTAAATGATGTTTGGTTATTACGATCTGAATGGCTGGCAGCCCTTTCACCTTATGTCAATGATGATGCACCGTTGGGTTATTGGATTAGTCGTAATCTTAAGGCAGTGGTTGGAATTCAATCTGTGACATTACCCAAGGCAGAAAATGAATCAAATATAGACTATACCATCACTACTACCAGCACTAATAGCGACAAGTCCAACAACGACATTCTTTGTAAAAGTATAAATCAATATCTTGCCAAGATCGATGGTCTTGCCAACAAGAACGAGAATGACGATACTTTGGGTTTCGAAAATGACGTAATTGTCCAAAAACCAACAACAACAAACGATGGTGAAATAAAGAAGGAAAACCAAGCTCAAGTACAAGTACCAGAAGCAATCCTGTTTTTAATGGATAAAGAAGACCAATTGGATACCACATGGATGGAACTTATATGTGAAATGCATAAAAGGGCTGATAATAATGCTATTGTGCATATCGGTACTACAGGCCGTGGTAGTCTTCATGTTAATGATATCGTCACACTTCTCTCATCCTATGACGCAAAATGTGCATCATCTATTCCAAAGGATCGTATTCATGATCTTCAATTATTAGAATCACAATCGAATCACCTGGTCCCACGATTAACCCGATTAGTGATGGTGGCACAAATTCAAGTTGTGATTCATGTACAACAAGATGGTTTGGATTCTATACAAACAATGCAGCATATGCTTCCCAACATAGCCATTGTTGGTTTGCCTCATTATGATTTGGATCATGTGACATGGATGTCAGAATTGCCAGTCAGTACACTTCAACGTAAGCTTAGTAAAAATTCTATATTTGGATAGTGATAATGCGTGTGGGTTGATGTGGGACACTGATAAATAATTAATATAAATAATAAATAATAATTAATCTCTTTAATAATATTTTTTAGGATGGCACGATTTTACGGTGAAAATGGTATTAACAACTGAAAGTGACGATGCACCACCTTTTGAGCGATTACTACAATCAGTACAAAATGCCCGTTACCTTGGTGACACGGTCGATATTACGATTTTCATGGAATGCACGAGTAATGTGAAAACACAGCGACTTTCGGAAACTCTATTTTGGCCACATGGCGAAAAAGACCTCCGACATCGTATTGTGCCTACAAGCCGTGCGTGGATGTTTGCTGAATCTTGGTATCCGGCCAGTGATACTGAATATGCTGTTATTCTTGACGATGGTATGGAAGTATCACCTTTATTTTATATTTGGGTCAAATATAGTATTCTTAAATATCGTTATAATCCAACCCCGAAAAAGAACCTGTTCGGCGTTAGCTTATACTCACCACGAATCGTTGACTCAAGTGAAGAACAACGGGAGTTGTTTGAACCCCCAATTGGATATACTCCTTATTTAATGCAAGCTCCATGCAGCATAGGTGGGGGTGCCGTTTATTTTCCTGAACATTGGCGTGAATTTCATGATTATATGACAGCCCGTGTTGCTGATCAAGACTCCCATCAACTTCAAACGATTGAAGTTCCCGGTGCACGGTCGCGTCACTGGATGTACTCCTGGAGACGTTATCTTGACGAACTCATGTATCTACGTGGAAATGTCATGCTTTATCCTAATTTTGAAGACAATGCTAGTTTTTCAACTCGACATCAGTTACCCGAACATGGTACCAAACATGAAGAAATAGATAACCTCGATTTACCGGGAGCAGCTCAAGCAGTGGCCGGATTATATACAGTACCATTATTAAAAGATACATTTACGCTACCTGATCGACAATTACCGGATTGGGATGATTTACCTGTCTTGGACTTGTTTGGTAAACCTGCAACTTTGGATATCCTCGCTGAGCGAGGTAGAGAATTACAAGAGCAAGTATCTGCATGCATCCATAACCACGCAGACGATTATGATCCTTCTGATTTGCTATGTGCATTTGCACATGTAGTTGTTGAAAAAGTAGAGGACACTAAAAAGAAAAAGAATAACAAAAAGAAACCACAGGAGGAGAAACAAACTGAATTACCCACCAAATTAGTGACACTTTATTTGCCTAGTAGTTCGGCAGTACCAACACCAATTTAGAATTTATTTATTTTTTTTATGCGGGCCTTTTCTTTTTTGTAAATAATTTTTTCCCTTTCTTCCATTTACCTTCTCCACTTTCTCTTTTCTTATAGATATATATATTTATATATATATATATAGGCACACACACATATAAATATATACTCTCTTTTTTTATTTGACTCTCACGCACATACGCTCTTTGTCTCAATTATATATATATAAAATATTAAAAAGTTTTTTTTCCACTTTTTTTTTTTAAAAAAAAGAGTTCGTCTTTATAATTCTCCTTCCTCCCATTCTTTTGGCTTGTTGAGTTGGTTCTTGGTATTTTTTAGTCGAATGTCAGCTCAATTGAACGGATCAGATAAAGATTCTTATCTTTCTCCAGAGATGCCAGAAAACAATACTCCTCCCCTACCTCTTTCGAACAATGTTAGTAATGCTGAGGAAACAACAGATATAAAAACAGCTACAAATACAAATACTGGGGATAAGGGAAATTTCACTAGTCGCCAACAACAACAGGATGAATCTAAAAAGAGACCTTATATGCCTAAATTCGCTACTATCCATACAGATAAATATTCTCAAAATCTTCGACGGGAATTCCCAATGACGAATTTTGATCGTAATCTTACTGTTGAAAAAGCACGTTTTGATCCGCAACCTAATGAACATAAAGAAATGTCTTCTCCACAACTACCTAATTCGAATTCTTCTCCACCACAATTACTTATTAATAATGACCCGCAACAAACTCAACAACAGCAACAACAACAACAATTGCAACACCCACCACGACCTTCTTCTCCTCCCACTGTTACTCCTAATAGTATTACTCCATCTGTTTCAAGTAATGGTATCCATACACCATCAAGTACATTTTCTGTAACGAATACAAAACCAACTCGTCAACCTGCAAAATCTAAAAGCGAGGTAAATAAATATTAATTCACCATAAATAGGAAAGAGTGTTTTTTATTTTTTTGAATTGAAAGGGTGATAATATGTCATTAACTTTAATTATTAAAAAAAACTCCTTTCTCGCTTCTATTTCTCCTCTTTTTTTTTTTTCTTCTTTCTACCAGGGAGATCGAGTTACTCGCAATGCAACAAAAAAGCGTCGACGCCCTCCTCCACCCATGACTGGTACTGCAACACCAGCCGAAGTATTTCATCGAAATCTAATTGACGCTGTTTCGAATGTTGAAGGTGAGCAACAAGAAATTATTTTTTTTTCTATTTTCATCCAATAGTAAACTCATATATTGTTTCATAATTTTGTGTAATTATACAGATTCAGATGAAAACGAACAATACGTATACTCATATGGTGGTACGACTATTGACCATGCTTCTTACCATTCGGATCTCATCTATCGTCCACAATCAATACGCTCATCACCTGCATCACCTATGCAGGATTCTCGTCGTTTAAGTACATTGTCAAGAACAAGTAGTTTCCTAGGTGATCTTTTCCGATCTTTAACACGACAGCAATCACAACAACCAATACATTCTCATAATCATACTCAACAACAACAACAACAAGCTGGATCTGTTGCATTAGATGAAGAAGAAAGCATATCACAGCCTCATCGCCCAAAGCTACGTAGTAATGTTATGGATCATCGTCCCAAAAATCTTCAGGCAAGTGAAACTTGGGAGCCACATCAATGGTACGATAATAAGCATTCAATGCGTACAACACCACCTCATTTACTCGGCTTACCACCACCTTCTGCATCATTACCATCATCTCAACATCATCATAATCAAATACCATCATCATCAACAACAACAAATCGACAACGAATATACCCAGAAGCATATCAAACCGATGGGTATAGTAGTGATGATGAAGCAGCACCTTTATTATTCCGACGATTAAAACGTCGCCATCGACATATCAATCGTAGCAATAATAATGGTAGTAACACAAAAAGATCATGGAGTATTATTCGAAATGTTCTATGTGGTCTATTACTATCTCTGTTAGGTCTTGTTTTTCTTACTATATATCGTGCTAGACCACTGACTGATATTTCAGTAGAAATGGGTCGTGTATTAGCATCAGACAAGGAGCTTATTTTCGACTTGCGGGTCAAGGCAAATAACTGGAATTGGTGGACTGTCCATGTAGCAGATGCAGATATTAGTCTGTTTGCATTTAGCCAAGTAGTACCATTGGATTATTATGAAGGAGGAGGAGGAGGAGGAGGAGGAGGAGGAGGAGGAAACAACGAGACAGCATCGCCAATCATACCTCATGGAGTGGATCCTGCTGAATACCTAGGGAGTTTTTACAGATTTGATGAACCACTTTTGTTTTCTCCAGCTATGTTATCTGCAGAAGGACGATTTGAAGCTATTAGCCAAATCCGGATAAAATCACCAGGTGCAGATCAAAGTGGAAATCAACGATGGTCTCGAATTATCCGTTATCAATATGGACTGGTTGCTCGTGGAGTACTCAAGTATCGTCCATTTCCATTTGGCAGTTTTTATCGACAGTCAGCTGCTATTTGTGATGTTGCCAGAGTTGATCCAACAAATGGTGTTTCTGAAGATCCTGATCAAAGCTATTGTCTGAAAGATGGTAAAAAGTTGATAAAAAACCCACCCCCAATATCGTCATCTTCATCATTATCACCATCATCATTCACATCACCATTACTATAATCATTCCGATAATCATCACTATCACTATCCCCATCTTCATCATTATCATCAGCATCATCAAAATTTTCATAATCATCATCATAAAAAAAGCAACTCATGTATAAAGTTGGTTCTTTCAATTAACAATAATAATAAGTGTTATATATCATCATCCTCCTTTCCCTTCTTTCTATATTTATATACAATCCACTAATAAAAAATAAAAACCACATTGACCATTTAGAACTATATACAACTTTGACTTTCCCTTGTATTTTTTTTTCATCGAAAAAATGTATTTTCTATATTCGACTATCTTTGTTCTTCGGTTGAGTTTCCATATCATATATATATATATATATATCCTATGCAGTCAACTTTACACACGTATCCATCGTACTATATACCTAACATAAAAAAATAATAATATATACGTATCATCAAATACCATTCGTTTATTAGGTTTGCCTTTTTCCTTCTTTTTCTGATTGTGCGACATTTTTTGTCGTATTGATAATCATATAGTATGTATATATTTGTGTGTGTGTGTATGTGTGTGTGTGTGTGTGTGAAGTGCAAACAACATTACATTTTTAGCTGCTTATTATGTTTATTTCCATTCTTCGGATGGATACGTACCATCAATGAAACAATAATAAAAATGGATTTTGGTGTTTTGTTACACAGAATATATCGCGTTCTTGTCCCGTGATGATGTACTCGTTCACGAGTTATAAGCAGGATGAATATAAAGAAAAAAGTGATTTTTTGTGATGTTTACTAACAACATTAACAGTAGGATTAACATGTATGATAGAATATTAGAGCAAAATGCCTTTATTATTATTTTTACATAAAATCTTCTTCAGCAGCATTAATATCTTCCACTTCATGTGCTCGCCAGTTACTATGCATTCGACTTTCATCAAACATATCATTAATATCCTTTTCAGCTTTTCGTTTTTCAGCTGCCAAACGTTGTGCTTCTTCTTTCTGTAAATATAAAATAGTTTTGTTCAATCTATCCATTCACAAATAATGTATTACTCTTTTTTTTTTTTTACCTCAGCAAATTCACTTTCTCTAGCTTGTTTTCGATCAACCTTATCACGTTGGATTTTTTCATGCATAAGGTCTGTTTCTCGTACTTCTTTGGTCTTATTCAATCGATTTACAATTTCATTAATCCGCCTTTCAACGTGGACACGTCTAACCTTTTTATGATTATAAAAAGTAACTTGACCTGTTTCCATACCAGGTGTTTTCTTAAGATTATCCCATGGTGTATAAATGACAGTGATATTATTTCTCTTGTTGCCTATTTAAAAATAAAGATATATAAGTAAAATCGAGGTACATGAATTTACCTTATTTAATGATAATAACCTTCAATACTATTAGCTTTGACAAGTTGTGCACAATCTTCTACAACAGCTTCTGGAATATCATCCCAAGTTTGTCCTGGTTGTAAACGAACATAAACATGTGCACTGGACAATTTGTCAACGTGAAACTATACATATATATATATATATATATATATATATATAAAATAATATTTTTTTAAGTCCTGTTTTTCCTTATGCGTTGTTGTATATCCTTTTTACATACCCTACATGAAAAAAAAATTATAAAAGTTTAGAACGTTGTATACTGTAAGAAAAAAAAATCTCTCTACACTTTATATTTTAAGAAAGAGATATGTACCAAATATCCTCGGTAAATCCATATTTAATAAGATCTTCGTCTTAAAAAAATAAAGACCGTAGGTTGATCTAAGAATGTCAGTTAAATGTTTAAACTTATTCTTTTTGTTAAAAGATCTAATTAAAAAGGACAGCCTTACTTTCAAACTTGTCCTTTCCCATGTAAATGGTAATTGGAGGGTCAACAACTAAATGTAATCAATTATATATTAGCATTGACTATAAAAAATAAATGAGTATGAATTCCAGTGTGTATGAAAATGTTTGTACCTTTGCTTTGAAAATACAACACCATATTATACTATTTTGAGGAATATAAGAAAAAAAAAAAAAACTGTATTAGTTGTTTCTGAGCAGCTGCTGGAAATAAAAAAAAAAAAGATTAGTTGATTGGGGCTAGTAGTAATTCCTCCATTTCAAAAGTTAAACGAGTGGATTGTATAAAAATTATTATAATCTTTTAAATGTAGTTCCTCATAAATAATGTTGATTTGGATGAAGTTGCTATTATCAAACACTGATTTCATGGTAATATGCTTCTTCGAACATTTTCCCCACAGGAGTTATCGATTGTTCAAATAATTATTTAACAGCACTGGAAACTAGAAGAAGTGTATAAATTATAGACCGATAAATTAAAATTTGTTGTTTTATCGACAATCTTTTCTTTAAAAAACAGATAATTAACATACAACACATTAAAAATAAAATAAGAAATTGGATATTTTTTGTAAGTACATATGTATGTATCATGGCAACAACAAGCGTATCCTTAACAACAGCATCTCTCTCATACCAACATTCTAAGTGACAAATTCTTTAAAGTGGATTTGAAAAAATGATTATTAAAAAGACTAAATTACTTTATTATTTGGAACTCATTTCAAACATTTTTGTTACGAGAATTGCTTATATAAGAGCGTACCAAGAAAAAAATAAGATGTAGTTGCTGGTTGAATAAATGAAATGAGTGCTTGCATTTATTACTAGCAGCCTCGCACACGTTCAATGGCTGTTTTAAATAGCAAATTCACACTCCAAATTGTTACATTTTCTTTTGATATGTAAATCTTTCGACGTGTTAATCAGCTTATAAACACGTACTTCAATGTCTAATGTGTTTTTCTGTCTAAACACAATATGGTAGTGCTAAAAAGTTTAATTATGAACATCAATCCAAAAGCAAGTGACATAGGAACTACCACTACTTAGGTAATAGCAACTGTAGCACGCACATTAGAAAAGTTTGTTGGGTTGCTTATGTAATATCAATATCAATATTTTGTTATATTATAATAGAGTATGATCGCTAGTTGTATATATATGTTGAATACGATCTAGATAATGATATATAATGTAGTTATGAATTTTGATATTAACAATAACTTTAATAGTGGATAACCCTGCATTTACCTTGTGAAACGAAAACGACTTTCCGGTTCCGCCGTTCCTTTCCAGTCGTCAAGAAAAATTGTTTCGAATACTTTGATTTTTTTTTTTTTTTCACTCTTTTTATTCTTTAATTCCAAATCTCAGCAAAATGCCAAAAGTCAACAATAATAAAAAAGTCAAAAATACGGATATTCTTACAGCAGGATCTAAAGCATATGCAAAGAAACGGAAAAGAAAGCAACAAACTATTGAACGTGTTGAATTTGATCCAGATTCTAGAAAGTAAAGATTTCGATTTAAAAAAACATATAATAAAAAAAAAAAAAGATCCAGATCGTTCAACACAATAACAACAGCTTTGAAATTAACTTGAAAAAAATATATAAAAATAGAGAATATTTGACTGGATTTCATAAACGTAAAGTAGAAAGAAAAAAGAAAGCACAAGAAAATTGGCAAGAACGGTTACGGCAAGAAAAGATTAAAGATAGAGCAGCAATTAAAGCAGAACGGAAACGACATATGGAGCAAAGATTAGCTGATATGCAAGCTGCTTTAAAAGGTAATATAATAATAAAATATATAAATATTATAAGTTATGAATATATAGATATTAATAAAAATCTTATTATTATTTAGCTGGATTATCAGATGATGAAAATGATGATCAAGAAGAAGAAACAGTTTTCACTGATAGTGAAGATAAAGAAGAAGAAAAAGAACAAGAAAAGAAGGAACCTGATGTTAAAGAATTTAAATCATCTTCAGCATTAACTACTGTAACAGTCATTGAAGATATGGATGATTGGAATAATAGCGATTAGTTTTACCCACTTCCCCCTTTCTTTCTATCCCCACATTTTTACATTCATTCATTTTGTTATACATATCTATAAAGCATGTTATTTTTTTTTATATATACATATTCATTTACACTCTATTTTATTTATTTATTAATAATAATGAATCAATCAAAAAGACTACCATTGTTTACACTATGTATATATTATTATGGATCATAATAGATGTATTATCTCTATTATCTTTTTAGTAATATTATGCATTACTTTAATTCTAGGTTCATGGTAAATCAACCATCATTCATTTAATTCAACCGCTAAGTATAAAATGATTCAATCTATCTTCCAATATTAATTTCTAGCAATATAAAAAATAGTGAAACTTATTGCCAAGCCTTGGAGTCTAAAAGAGTGAAGCCAAGAACTTACAAGTCATATTACCAATAAAGAAAAAAGCGATGAAAGAAATGTCAGCTAAAATTTCAATTAATTAAACTATCAATATCTAAAAATATAAGATGGTTTATTGTAATATTATTATTATTGTTATTATTATTATTACTATTCTTTATATATTAAATAGACTCCCTCATTTATATAACTTGTTATCATATATAAAGAAAGAAATAATTGATAAAGAATGTTTGGTAGTCTATTCATAAATTTTCAAGTCATTTTGGATGAAATCCACACTATCCCAAAACGGAGTCTCAAAAAAAGGGTCTCCAAGTGGCGAAATAAGAATGAATGAATTTGCCAAGGTCTAACTTTTTTTTGCTTCTTTTTGATAAATAGTATCTTTTTTTCTTTCTCTACTTTTTTTTTAGAAGAAAAAAACAAATAAACAAACGAATAATAATAATACAATATGAGTACAGCAGAACCCCTTCTTTCCGGAGCAGCAGCACAACATGTTGGTAACGCTATGGCTGCAGAAGCAGAGTCGCGTTTCAGTTCTTCTTTAGAAGGTATTAAGAAATTCAGACAAGAAAAGTTATCTAACTTACGACCCCTGGGCGACTTTTTTGATAAGAATCGATTCAGTTTTACAACCTCTTTTGCTGAAATTAGTAAACGTTGGAAGTATGTATTATCAATTGATGTTCATTTTTTAAAATGAATGAAAATATAAAAAATACTAATTTATATATATATATATTCATTTAGTTATAACTTGCAATACTTTGGAGCAAACTATTTGCTCATCGTATTAGGTCTTGCTATTTATGCAGTGTACGTATTATTATTAATATTATTGTAGTTTCCAAATAATTTTTTTTGAGACTAATTAAAAATGGGTTGATTATTATAAGAATCACAAACTGGATGTTATTGTTCACCATTGCTTTCATCTTTGGAGGTTTTTATGTGATCTCACGATTGAATGGACCCTTGACTCTTGGTGGTACTAGTATTTCACCTTCCTCTCTGTATGCTGGTTATGCTGGCGCTTCATTAATTTTATTACTTTTCTCTGGTGCAACGGGTGCTGTTTTCTGGATTATTGGTAAGTTGAAGGTTTTAAAGGGAAAAAAAAAAGAGGAACCGTTTAATTGTGTATGTGTACCTGTTTGTACAACATATGACAAAACAATAACATAACGAAAAATGACAACATATTGCGGATGATGATATATATTATTATAAACAAAGAAAGCTTTACTCACATTACTGTATTTAATATAACGATGTCTATAATAGGTGCGGCTGCTATCGTTGTTTTAGGTCATGCTGCATTGCTTGAACCAGGTCTTGATAATGAATTTGGTGCTGATGCTCAAGTTTAAGATTAACAAAAAGCCTAACTGAACTTGACTTGTTTTATTATTATCTCCTCTTTTTCCATCACTTTATTATATACTATTATTATATACTTCCCAGTTTTTTTTTTCTTTTTTTTTTTTACATAATAAAATGTACACAGATATCTCATCAACCACACCTATTTACCCCTCAAAATAAACTTTATCTTATCTTGCACTGTGTGTATTATGAATAATACAAAATTTGTTCTTGTTCCCCGCTTCTTATCATTTAGAACTACAATCTATATTTTTCTCTAGTAAAACATTATCTATAACGACCTGTCATTTATTCGGTTAAAGGCATCGAAAAACTTATTTACACATTAATTTGTTCTTTTTTATGTATTAGAAAAATAAATACACACACACACACATATATATATATATATCGTTTATCTTAATCTAATCATAGTTTATTATTCTGTATGTTCTATAACGTCTCGTTGAGTCTCAAAAGTTAGACCGGTATTTCACCAAACCGATAAAGATTGCTCACACATCGAGAGTACCGGTTTAACGAGAAATTATTGTATTCAAAAAAAAACCATATTTATCTCGAAAATAATTTGTTGCCTATAAATCTCTCTTAGTATCCAGCAACATTCTGTATTTTTTTTTCTTGTTTATCGATACTTTTTCTGGTATACGTACTGAAATCTATGGACTACAACTACGTAGTCGATAAATCACCCTTATTGAAGTACACATAATATGATAATTCGAGAGGATATTAAAATACAGTTATTTGCTCTGAACAGATAGTTATACTAAATTTTTGTAAAGTCAAAAAAAAGGATTTAGTGATTCATCGTCTCTCTTAATATCAGTTCTTGGGTTATATAGCTTGTTGGAATTTTCGCTCAATTACGTTGCGAACTACGTACGACGCCAACACAGTACTGAGAGTCTATATCTTTAGTCTGAAGAAACAAGGATGGCTACTAACAATACTTGAGTAATTTTTTTTGGAGGGGACTAAAGATTCCTATTTTATTTAATCACACGTCGAAGATTTGGGCGTGTAATAAATAGGTAAGAATTAAGGAGCAGAGCTTATGAAGAGAGGGTTGACAGATTAGTCAAAGCAGAAAAAATAAAGGAATACCGTCACCGCTCGCTATAACGATATTCGATATAACGATATTTCGATATAACGATAGGGTTTTGGGGTCCAAGAAGGATTAAGCAGGGAAATATCACTAACTTTCTATAGTGATATCCAATAAGGTTCCAGCAAAAATATCGTTATATCGAGCGAACAAAGAATATAGTTATATTTTCGAAAAGTAAACAATATGTAGTAGTTGCTGGACATTTTTTAATTTTATTTGTCAAGAGTTTAATGATCTGAACATTAAATTTATCTTAAACCGTTCCTTATGACAATCCAGCTTTGCTTTTCGTTCACTGTGGGAACCCAACCCACCACCCACTATCCGGCATGGCTTTATAAAGAATAAGCAGTTTTTTGGGTCTTAGTAAGTACGCGCATTTTTTCTCTATAGACCATCAGCATTAATTATATGTGCTGAGCTGGTTCTAATTCAATTAGAACTAATACGAAAAGACATATTTAATAAAAAGAAACTATGCAAAGAGAAAAAGCAACCGCCATATTATTATAGCTTATTTACAGTATGAACAATATAATATTCTAGAGCGTTCTTCTTTTTGCAGACATATCGATACCAATAAGGCCAAGTACATATGGATAGGATTTTACCCGACCATTATAGCTCAGATCAAGAATTCGTTATAGCGATAATTCGATATAACGATGCTCTTTTAGTCTCACGGGGTATATCGTTATAGCGAGCGGTGACGGTACGAACGGAGAGCCTTGGCAGAGAGACGGCGGCGAGCAATCTACAAAATACCAGTTTTTATTGTAGTATATATGTGACTTTTTTTGTTAGGAGAAAGAAGGATGAGCAAGTGACGTTAAGATAACTCAAAGGTGAGAAGTTTATAAGATTTGGATATGAGGTAATGGGATTTAGTACATAGATTGTCAGTGTTAAGATAGAAGTTACTCGAAAGTAAGTGCCAAATAAGCATTCCAAAGAGCATGAAGGATACCACCAACTATACTAATCATGATAAAAAGTACTCTTGTTATTGTCAATTTGGTGTACCAGTATTACTATGTGTCTACTATTATGTAATATAGAAAATATAATAAGCAAGAAATTTTACGTAATATTGAGTACAAAAAAACAGAGGCTAGGAAGAAAAGAAAGAATTTAAGGCAATTCTTGTTGTTTTTCATATCTCTTGTATATTATTAGAAGCCATTGAGTATGTGAAATAACACTTATTCTTTTGATATTTTATCAAATTATACTGCTAAAATAGATGATGGTATACTAAATTAGTAATACGTAGATGAGTTTCCGTTTACTTTAGATTCCATACGCGCACTAGTGTTTACATGAACTTTTGTTGCTATATAGACATTATAAAACATGATTTTTTTTGTACGATAAAAGAGAAGCCGAAAACTGCAAAAGCTTCTAAAGATTTGATGGCTCAAAGATTTATCTCTAATTGATCAAATAATTCGATTATAATAATGAAAGATAAATAAAAGAAGCTTCCCCCAGGTGTTTAGATGAATGATCACCCCCTTCTATTATCCAAGGACGCAAAGAGACTATTACGGCAGAGCACGACTTGCTGTCAAAAACTTTATATGTTAAAAACTAAAGCAGCCTAAATAAAATGTCTTGATATTATAGATATTGTGTGCTATCCGTCTTTCATCATCTGAAAGGCCAATATTGTGAATATTAGTGTACATGTACAAAAAGACATTGTCTCCATGACCCATGACCCAAAGTACGTATTAGGAAGATTTTAGGGAAATTAAAACAGAAAGCAAGTGATTACAGAATTTTCTTGCAGAATTAAAAAAGACACCACTTTTATTTTATTCACGTAATGTGAACCCTTCCCCCCTTTCTTTTCTTTTTTTTACCACAATGACTGGCTTGTTCTCGTAATAAAATTAAAAACGCTGTTTACTTTTTCAGTAACTTGAACTTTTTACGGCGTTTTTTTTTTCATCTGTTAATTCTTTTATTAAAAAAAATTCGGAAAACGTTCCGGTGCCTTGGGATTCATTTCCAATTTTGGACATGATTCCTTCCTTTTTTTTTTTTTTGCTCTTTTCGCAACATACTAACATACTACTATAGAAAAAAAGCGTCTTTGTTCTTAAATAAAAGAAAAATGTTGTTAAGCAACACTTGTCATGGCAATGGAATCTTACATTCTAAGCTTACTTTGACACGGAATGTCGCAATTTATGCACATGATAGTTTTTTTTTTTTTTTTGATTTACCCCGACGCGTAAAAAAAGTCGATTTTTATGCGTGTTACTAGATTGCGTAAAAAAACGCGTTTGTTCTTAAATAAAAGAAATATGTTGTTAAGCAACACTTGTCATGGCAATGGAATCTCACATTCTACTTTTAATTTGACACGGAATGTTGCAATTTATAGTTTTTTTTACACTTGTTAGTTTTTTTTTTTTTGACCCGGTACCTTTTCACCAGCTTTACGCAGATCATTTTTATTGCTGCGGATTTACTTCAGGTAGATCGCTATTGTTATTACTGTTGGTGAACATAAAATAAAGGAAATGATTTTTTTGTCAAAAAGACTCCCGTTCATAATATAAAATGAGAAGCATTTTGTTTTGAACTAGTGTCAAAGTCATCATGATATTACTTGAGAAGTAGTTTGAAAAGTATAGCTTTATATAACAGTAAAATATCATTTGAATAGACGGGATTCTAGACCACATTCAGAGCCTTTTTATGCTTTATATTCTGTAGTTGGGTCTTTCTTGACTTTTCTTTCTCTTTCTTTCCTACCAACTAAACTCTTTCGTTTCTGAAATGTACTTTCATTAACTTTGTCTTTCTACATTCCTTTTTTCATTTTCTCTTTCCTTTCAACATTCAAGTAAAGTAAGTATTTCTCTCTCTTTTTTTTTTGAAATTTACTTTTTGACATTTACTTTCAGTTATTTGTAACTGTATTCTTTTGATATTCTTTTTTCTTCCTTTTAATGTTCATTTGTCCACCTTCTCTTTCCTCTAAACATTCAAAAAAAAAGAGGTGGATTAACTACTACATTTTTTTTAACATTCCTTTTTCTACTTTTTTTTTGGTGGGTGGGTTTGACATTTACTTTTTAAGTTACTTGTAACTTTAATTTTCTCTTCTTCCTTTTGACATTCTTCTTTGCACTTTTTCTTCTTTTCCCAACATTAAAAAAAAAAGAGGAGCAGTAATTACTACTCTTTTATTTTTATTTTTAACATGTACTTTCAGTTACTTGTACCTTTTCTATTTCCCACCTTTTTTTATTTATTTATCTTTTGACATGTACTTCAAGTTTATTTTTTCTTCTTTTGTATGTTCTTTTACATTGTTTTTTCTTTTTTTTTTTTTACTACAATGGCCGTCTTTCATGTTGCTAATTTTGTCTATAACTTTTTATTTTTATTATAGCTGTTTGTTTTTTTCATTCACTTGGAACGGTGCGCATAAACGTCGTATCACCAGTAGGCCTTGAAACGCGAATATTATGGTTTATAGAACTTTACTGCCTTGGTTCCTTTGGCCTGATAAAGCATGACGGTGTCTCATATATTCAATGGTGAGCTTCTAATCTGTTTTAAAACTATTATAACGGTTAACAATCTCTCATAATTCGTTATAAATAAGGTTTTTCCAATGTGTCAAGATGAGTTTCAACATCGGGCGTGTACTACTACTGCTCGGGTTTATATTGGTGCAGTTAGTGCATGAAATCTTTTTTAACCGCGCACACATTTCAAACTTTAATTAGAACCAAAATGGTGTATTATTATGTTAACCAGGTAAATAATGATATATTTTTAATGAAACTTTCCATTATATCAATCCGCTTCTATGGCGTTATTTCAAACGAAATTTCTTCTATCGAAGAAAAAAAAATGTTAATATTGTTTTTATCAAACTACGTATGACCTAATATATAGATATTCCGTGGCTGACTTGACCTTAGCTTGCCACTATTCCATAAGCTGCAAGGAACACTATAAATCACAGGATGGGCTATATGATAACGTACGTAGTCTAACACGCAGTGATTCAAAATAACGTGCGTGTAATTAGTCCATGTATGAGCCAATGGTTATGCGTGGATGAATTGAAGTGAAAGAACAGAAGGATTAGAGTCCAGGTAAATCCATGTAAATAGCTGTGTGTACGTAAATGCATGGAACTTGACTGGTGTATATGAGTATGCTGAAGCCATTCGGTGGGGGCAAATAAATAGACGTAAAAGGGTGCTGGCACCGGAATGAGAGTGAGAGTGAGAGTGAGTATGTGGAACTGAAGAGTCTAAGTGAAGGAGTACAACTAAATGCGTAGACGTAAATGAGTCGAAATGAATAAGATGCTTTACTTCATTACTTTATTTCTTTTTGATCTTTTTAAATATAGATACGATGAGCAAGACGAATAGAAAACTGTATCTGGCTGGGGGTAAGGATAGGGCTCTTTTTGTAGGACGATCAACTGGAGGGCAAGCGATACAGTTTTTTTTGGGTTCGACGACGACAATTACCTTGGTGGCATGGCGACAACGGTAATAACAAAAATAACATGTTGTAAATACTAATGACTAGAACATTTTTTCTTATTTTTTATAATATATAGACGCGACGATCAAGACCAATGCAAGACTGTATCTGGCTGGGGGTAAGGATAGGGCATTTTTTTGTAGGACGATCAACTGGAGGGCAAGCGGTACAGTTTTCCACGATTCGACGACGACGATTACCTTGGTGGCATGGCGACAACGGTAATAATAGAAATAACATGCTGTAAATACTAATGACTAGAACATTTTCATTTCTTTTTTTATAATATATAGATGCGATGGGCAAGGCCAATGGAAAGCTGTATCTGGCTGGGGGTAAGGATAGGGCAACTTTTTGTAGGACGATCAACTGGAGGGCAAGCGATACAGTTTTCCACGATTCGACGATGGCGATTGCCTTGGCGACATGGCGACAACGGTAATAATAAAATAACACGCTGTAAATATTAATGAGTAGAACATTTTTTTATATTTTCTATCATATATAGACACGATGATCACGACCAATGGAAAACTGTATCTGGCTGGGGGTAAGGATAGGGCATTTTTTTATAGGACGATCAACTGGAGGGCAAGCGATGCAGTTTTCCTCGATTCGACGATACGATTACCTTGGCGACATGGCGACAACGGTAACAATAAAATAACACGCTGTAAATACTAATGAGTAGAACATTTTATTTAATTTTTAATAATATATAGACGCGATGATCACGACCAATGGAAAACTGTATCTGGCTGGGGGTAAGGATAGGGCATTTTTTTGTAGGACGATCAACTGGAGGGCAAGCGGTACAGTTTTCCACGATTCGACGACGACGATTACCTTGGTGGCATGGCGACAACGGTAATAATAGAAATAACATGCTGTAAATACTAATGACTAGAACATTTTCATTTATTTTTTTATAATATATAGATGCGATGGGCAAGGCCAATGGAAAGCTGTATCTGGCTGGGGGTAAGGATAGGGCAACTTTTTGTAGGACGATCAACTGGAGGGCAAGCGATACAGTTTTCCACGATTCGACGACGACGAGTACCTTGGTGGCATGGCGACAACGGTAATAATAGAAATAACATGCTGTAAATACTAATGACTAGAACATTTTTTCTTATTTTTTATAATATATAGACGCGACGATCAAGACCAATGGAAGACTGTATCTGGCTGGGGGTAAGGATAGGGCATTTTTTTGTAGGACGATCAACTGGAGGGCAAGCGGTACAGTTTTCCACAATTCGACGACGACGATTACCTTGGTGGCATGGCGACAACGGTAATAATAGAAATAACATGCTGTAAATACTAATGACTAGAACATTTTCATTTATTTTTTTTATAATATATAGATGCGATGGGCAAGGCCAATGGAAAGCTGTATCTGGCTGGGGGTAAGGATAGGGCAACTTTTTGTAGGACGATCAACTGGAGGGCAAGCGGTACAGTTTTCCACAATTCGACGACGACGATTACCTTGGTGGCATGGCGACAACGGTAATAATAGAAATAACATGCTGTAAATACTAATGACTAGAACATTTTTTCTTATTTTTTATAATATATAGACGCGACGATCAAGACCAATGGAAAACTGTATCTGGCTGGGGGTAAGGATAGGGCATTTTTTTGTAGGACGATCAACTGGAGGGCAAGCGATACAGTTTTCCACGATTCGACGACGACGATTACCTTGGTGGCATGGCGACAACGGTAATAATAGAAATAACATGCTGTAAATACTAATGACTAGAACATTTTCATTTATTTTTTTTTATAATATATAGATGCGATGGGCAAGGCCAATGGAAAACTGTATCTGGCTGGGGGTAAGGATAGGGCAACTTTTTGTAGGACGATCAACTGGAGGGCAAGCGATACAGTTTTCCACGATTCGACGACGACGATTACCTTGGTGGCATGGCGACAACGGTAATAATAGAAATAACATGCTGTAAATACTAATGACTAGAACATTTTCATTTATTTTTTTTTATAATATATAGATGCGATGGGCAAGGCCAATGGAAAACTGTATCTGGCTGGGGGTAAGGATAGGGCAACTTTTTGTAGGACGATCAACTGGAGGGCAAGCGATACAGTTTTCCACGATTCGACGACGACGATTACCTTGGTGGCATGGCGACAACGGTAATAATAGAAATAACATGCTGTAAATACTAATGACTAGAACATTTTCATTTATTTTTTTTATAATATATAGATGCGATGGGCAAGGCCAATGGAAAGCTGTATCTGGCTGGGGGTAAGGATAGGGCAACTTTTTGTAGGACGATCAACTGGAGGGCAAGCGATACAGTTTTCCACGATTCGACGACGACGATTACCTTGGTGGCATGGCGACAACGGTAATAATAGAAATAACATGCTGTAAATACTAATGACTAGAACATTTTTTCTTATTTTTTATAATATATAGACGCGACGATCAAGACCAATGGAAGACTGTATCTGGCTGGGGGTAAGGATAGGGCATTTTTTTGTAGGATGATCAACTGGAGGGCAAGCGGTACAGTTTTCCACAATTCGACGACGACGATTACCTTGGTGGCATGGCGACAACGGTAATAATAAAAATAACATGTTATAAATGCTAATGACTAGAAGTTTTTCATTTATTTTTTATAGGTATATTTATAATAACGCATTTTTAAGGTTGGTATAGCAGCAACATGGAGCGATCTTTTCGACTAGCATCACGTATTACAGCAATTCAATAAAAACATAAGGTTTGCGTTATATGAAATCTTTAGCAAGACAAAGATAATTAATGGTATATACTCTTTCTAGATAAAATAACACACATATAGAAGAAAAGTGTAAAAGAAGAATGTTGATATTCTAGTATTATAGGCATTTTACCAATAAAAAAAGGAGGAGTAAGATACAAAGCTTGGAAGTTAAATTTGCCTACTACAAATTAAGTTGTGCAATCTAAAAATGGGTCACCTGACCAAAATGAACCATATAACTTTGATATTGGGTAGTCTGAAACAAATATGAGCTGCCAGATAATACTAGTTTTGCGCATGATAATTATTTTTGCGTACTCCCTTAATTTTTTTGCGTATATAAAATTATTTCGAAAATGTATAATGATAATGTTCTTAAATATATTTGATAACGGCATTAAATATTAAGGCTATTAATAAATAACTATATATTACAATGTATTTTCTGAAATAGGTGAACATAGTAAGGTAAAAAAAAAGTCAATGCGCAAAAATGAAATCCCAAGTGCGCGAAAGTAGCCTGAAAATCCAGAGCTCATTTTCGTTTTGCATTTCAAATTTAATTTACAATGCTGTACTATGTAGTTCTATTCCCTACAGCCTGAGTTTTTGTTCTCGCTTACATTTCCTAACTCACTATCAAAATATTTTCTTAAAATATAAGTTTACCTGTGTGTCTTATATTGGCCACCTCATTACATACACTATATATATATATATATATATCGCGTTAAAAATGATAAAAAATAGTAATAGTATAGCTGTTGTTTCGAAAAAAATTATTGTACAACTCATATTGAAACACTTTTAGTGGGAACACTATATCATACTCCTTATTTTAAACGAAAAAATATCAGCGTTGTTATGTACGTATTATGCACCTGCTATGTTGTTTTCACTAGCACTGAATGCATACTGCTGCAATAATCCAAACAATTTATGCTACATAATCATTAAATATATTCATTAATAGTTATAACTGCTGTTACTAACCAATAAATAAAACTTTGATGAGACTTGAAGATTTACATATAAAGATAGAGAAAATTGTAGTAGAATGAGGGCTATGTTTTTTTATATGAAAATAAACCAGTACGTAATTGATGCATAAACGTGTGTAAAATAAAGATACGTACGTATCTATAACATGAGTAACTCATAGAGTATTTTTAGTAATTTGTATTGTCAATGGTAAACTTTACTTTTATATATAATAAACAGTATAATAATTGGTTTTTAGGACAAAATAAAAGCGAGCATTTTTGTTTCTTGATTACGTACGTATAAAAGAATAGTAGAATAAGATGAAAGAGAAGAGTGGTAAGACTATCAACAACCTTTGTTCGTTCAATGGTTTTTTTCATGGCGGGTGCTTAACTTTGTCTTGGTATGTATTGCATTGTATAACTTTTTTTTTGTTGCTACTACAATATATCGTATATTTATTATAAAAGAATTATGCTTAAAATCCTATCGTTAATCGCTGCTAATATGTCACTGAATGCATATATACTTATGCGCTCATTGCTTTATCCTCTTCTTTGGATAATCATTGTTCTGTGGGATGGTTAGTACGTATATAAAAACAACTAAAGAAGAGGAGAAATGAAACCAATCAAGACAATGACTTATTTTATAATGTATATACTATAATTTTACATTCAATATATCCGCTTTTTACATTAATAAATTTTCTATCTGTACGTATCATATATATATATATATATCATCATTCGAAAAATATTGAGAAGTGGACGACGGATGTAACACTAAAAAAACTAAATTATACGTAAATTCTATTATTGGCTCTTTTCATGTGCGTACGTAATAGAGAAAAAGATTTATCTTTAGTTCAAATGTGACCTCCATTAGACTCGAACCCTCATCACCTGATGCATAATATTAACATCGACCTAGATCTTTGTTTCCCACTCATCGGAATTACTGTCGCACAGCAGATCAAATTATTCTAAATAAGGTAAGTTTTTATCACTTCCTTTTTTTTTATATAAAATACGATTACGTGATGAATATACAATATTCATGCAGCTTGCTTACAGAAGTACTTAAGTATAGTATACAAAGAGTAACATAAGTATACATTATAGAGATGTATTACAAGCTTTACTAATTAAAAAGCCGGATTATGTTATTTATTATTATGATGAAGATTTTAAATGTTAAAAAATACAGGGAGCATAAACAATGATATAGATGTGATGAAAATAGAAGCGTGGGTGATAAAGAAACAATTATTATTCAACTCGCATTACAACTTTTCCAACGGAACGATGGGATTCAATTTTTTTATGCGCCAACACACCATCCTTTAAATCAAAAATTTGATCATCTCTTAATACAGTCTTGATCTTACCATTGGCCAAAAGAGGAGCAAGATCTGATTCCATTTTTTTCCATGGTAAGGATATGACAACCTGATAAGAGCGATAGCCAAACAACTTGCGAAGAGCAACAGTTGTACCGAGTTTAGCAGCAGCGAATAACCCAACCTTTTCGGAACCATTATGAATAGTAGGTCCAACAGCAGTTGAATAGACGCCTTTCTTTTTCAAGAGACCGACAAGTTGATTGTAATAATTCTCTCCACCAATACAATCAACAATTAAATCGAATGTTTCAGTTTCTTCTTTGACCAAAATATCCACAGCCCCTTCGGATGTATAATCAACAACACGATCAGCACCAAGACTACGTACCAGTTCGACGTTCTTGGCACTACAAATACCAACAACCTCGGTTTCAGAAATTGTTTTAGCGTATTGAATAGCGTAAGTACCGACACCACCAGAAGCACCAATGACGAGAATCTTTTTGGGACCTTCTTTGGGCAAATTGCCCAATACTGCGATGGCTTGATAGGCAGTGACCACTATATATACACCATATGAGTACCATGTATGTATAATAATGAGCTGATATAAAAAAAGAGAGAGTCTGCAACTTACATGCAATACCAGCACCTGCAGCTTCTTCGTATGATAGATTGCTAGGCTTTTTGATGAGTGCACCGGAACCTTGTGATGCAAGTACCTAGTCATATTATATCATACATGCGCATACGTTATGTAAAGATTAGTATATCATCAATGCCGGAAAGGAGAATAAAGGGAACGTGATTATTAAATGATGATATACTTACATATTCCGCATAGGTACCTTAATAAATTTATAAAATCATGTGATATATTGAAAAATAAATTATTTTCTGTTTTTTTTTCTCAGTTTAAGGCGATATTAAAATAAAGTATAATGCAATTACCATTGGGTCCAATAGGAAGGGATAATGATCCATAAACAGCATCACCAATCTCGAATTCAGTTACTTTGGAACCTTTATCGACAATATTTCCAGCAAAATCGCCACCCAAAATTCGAGGTGTTGAGAAAAAAGGAATCGGAAGATTGCCTTGTCTCGCTTTGGCTTCAACAGGATTCACACCAACAGCTTTCACTTGGATCAAAATATCAGTGGGCTGTTTCACTACAGGTGTTTTCACTTGGTTATATTGTAATGCTTCTTCTGCAGAACCAAGCTTAACAGCTTGTAAAGCATTCATTGTTTCTGGAATAGTGGAGGTCATCTCTGTTTAAAGTTAAGTATAATAATAATAATTAGAAGAAAAGAAAAAGGAAGAAACAGAAGTCGGAGGTTGTGGTGTTCTATTTTATATAAGAAAACTTGGTGGAGTATAAAAAAAAACTGCTCTCTTTAGTAATGACGCGTCGTTACTATTATAGTTATTAACAAATGTGTCATAACTTTTGCCTTCATGTTTATCAATATTCAACATGATAAATGGAATAAGCACTTATATACATTAGTAATATTCGTTATTTATTTACCTGATATGCTCTGTGTTTTCTTACATACGTAAGATATTAAATAATATTATTTCGCTCACCTAAACTGTTACAAAGGGGGGAGAGACAGTGTTTGGTTTTTTTTTTTTGAATACCCATTTTTTGATCCATCAAAAACATAAAAAAAAATTGACTATTGGGCAGCGATATAATGGAAGCATTAGGAACATAAAAAGTAAATCAGAACTTATTCTAAGATCTATAAGTCTACTACTGTGAGAATATGGTTGCTGGACTTCATCTTTTAATTTATCATAAAAATACCCACGTGAATTACACCAGAATAATAAAAGAATATATCAGCATAAAACATTTATTGATGCATGATGTTAATAAAAGAACATTATATTTTCTAATTTTATCTACATATTATATATACAAATCTTTACTTGTGAAAGACCCTTGAAGTATGATATACAATTGAAAATACGAAAGCTAAAGTATTATCCCTGTATCTGTCAAGTTATGTTCATTTGGATATATTTCTTTAACAATGTAATTATCGAGCAGTTTTCTTATCGTTTCTCGATATTCATAATATTCGATTCTTGATCCCAACTTCAGTCTCTTAATACTTTTAGATTTGGCGATGTCATGTGCCATATCCTCTGTCAAAGGTATGGTATCCAAATGGAGATCTGAGAGTCTTGGTAAGTCATTAATTCCGTGCATAAATTCTTTGATATCAGATTCTGTTACTTGCGGATTATGCCCTCTCCATTGTACAGAAAGTACAAGTTCTTGCAAGCTGTAAATCCTTGATGCATGTTTTAAAATAGAAGCTGTACATCCATTACAGTTAACAATCCTCAGTGTTTGTAAACTACTATCACCATGACAAATTTGATTCTTCACAATATTATGATTATCGTCACCATCCTTTACTTCTTCATTAGCCATAATCGATGTCGTATTTAAACCTTGCTGTTGTAACATCATCAATAATCTTTCGAAACCTCGGCCGCAGAGATTGAAATTATCTAGTTCAAGATGTACAAGATTTTCAAGCTGTGCTATTGCATCAAATAACCCATCTCTTATTGTATCGTCCAATACATCAGGTGAATAATAGCGCCGAGTACTTTCCAAACGAATTGTTTCCAGTGAGGGATAATGATGCAGAATGATTGGAAGATGTAGAAAAAATGATCGACACCCATTACTACGTATATGAAGATATTGTAAATTATGCATAGTAAATGACGAAAAAGGTTGCCAATCAGAAATTGTGGCACCGGAAGTGGATACATTATCGATCGTGAGTGACATTGCTCGAAGTGTCTCTATACTCTTGGCTAGACGGGGTATCAAGGGTTTGGCTGACCAAATATTATTTAGTTCTAAACAGTGCAGTCCACCTTTTTTGCATGCACTAGTACTACCCGGCGTCGTCGCTGCTGCTGCTGTGGAACCCTTGACATACTTCTTTGGTATCCTTTCCTTCCACCAGAATTTGTGAGTCTCTGGAGCCATCCTAATTTCCTCAAGTTCGGTGCAGTACTTTGTACCTATTACAGAGAGGATATCAACGTCGCGAAAACCTCGTAATGCCAAGGTTCGAAGTTGTGGGGAATGATGGAGTAATGGTGCTATCATCAACAATGATACGGGTTTAAAGGAGCTGATCTCGAGTTGCAATAAAGGCCTGTCATCCGTGATCTTTATTACTTCAGGTTCGTCCATAAGATGGGATGCAACAATTCGAAGTGATGTGAGATTCTGACAATTCTTTAGTATAAAATCAAGTGATATACCAGTTGATGTTGTCATTGTCAAGTCCAATTCAGATAATGTCCGAGAAACACAAGGTAATACAATAGTAAGGATCTTGTTCATTTCCTCTTGTTTTTGAGCTATGTATCATACATCACCCATTAAAAACGCTGTATCCATCTAGAGCCACGATTAATATCATTTAGTTTCCTTTTATTCACTTACTGCGAGTAACAATTCCCAAAAACTTTAAGTTACTGAAATGGTAGTCCCTGAGTGACATCATATGTTTTCGATTTGACTTGGTTTTCGAACGGATATATAGATAATTGACATATTCTGCCACAGCAGGTAATGCGAGATGTATATTCTGGGTCGATTTCGTATCGTCTATATAAATTCTCCTCCATATCGATGAATAATTGGATAATTTGCGCCGCCAGGACCGACAGACCTTCAAACATATTACTGCTGTTTCTTGGTTAGGTGCAAATAAATCAGTGATCCTGCATACAATTTCGTATGGTAATAGAGAAATGAAATCGATACGTTTTTCTAATCGTGATTTTAAAATATCCAGTTGTCGTTGAATAATAAGGTGGTATGTGGACGAAAGGACAAGTAACCCTCGTTCAAGCGCATAAATAGCTTCTTGTTGACTTCCCTGGCACGAATAAAGTTTTGCAACATGTTGATACTTGGTATGATCATGAGGGTTTTTTTGTATTGTCATTAATGTTTCCTCTATTTCTTGAGCAAGTGATTTATATGTTTGTTTCAACGATTGGGTAGCCGTAGTGGTCAGGTTGATGGATGTTTCATTGTAAATTTTCATTCTCACCAAAATAAGAAACCCGTGGAATTTTTTTTTTAACCTGCCAATGGCGTTGATCTTATTTCAATCAAAGATTTGTGATTGATTTGACATGGAAGTTGGTGTTTAAATGGGGGGAATTGTGTCCAAAGAAACAAGAAAGCGGCGGCTTTTTTTTTTCCCCTTTTCCTTGTGTGACGACAAAATAACTTGCTAGGCAGGGAACTGTATTCTTGCTTCTTCGTACTGTCATCGAACTACTTCATCCTTTTAGACTAACAATTCTCTTTCTTTACAGCTATTAATATAATTACAAATTAAAACGTTACACTTTTCTTTTATTCAAGTAGTTATTTGATTATGATAGTAGAGTTAAAAAGACTTTATCATATTTAAAAAATCTGTCTAAATCAAGACTGTTGGAAAGTTGAGTAAAATGTCTAACAGTACTTATTTGACATCATCATGTTCTAAATTCTAACCAAAGAAATAAAATTGCTTGAATATCATATCTTTGTCGTGTGTGTAAATCCACCATTAGAAATAATTTGTGATTCTCTGATCACTATAACTGTTTATAGAGTATCATAAAGAAAATCTGCGGGATTAGATAATATACTTAAACAACGTATTTGAAGCCATGTTTACTAGTGTATACCATCAGTTTTGATTATTATAGCTCAATATTAGGATGACTAGGTTACAAAATTATGAAGAATTATGTATTAAATACTTAAAATTAGGATATTAAACTAGTAAAAAATAAAATTAATTGGCATAATATATTATTATATCTGATGTAAGTTTTAGATGGTATTACAAGAAATAAGGTCAAATAACATGCTTTGCTATATAATTATCAAGTAGTAAAACATCGTCTATTATGAAATGCTACTTTACTAAATAACATTCTACACAAAAGTATTTAACTTATGTGATAGATATGTTCAGTATTAGTTGATCTGATTTTAACACCCTTTCTGAACATTAAAAAAAATTGTAGCATAATATAGAATAGTATTGCTTGTAGCTAAAAATATTCCTGTTGTTTTTTACTCTTTATAAAACTTGTAAATGATAATGTGTTTCCAAGTAATCGACGGAAAAACTTACTCTACTCAATATTGAGTTCATGATCGTATTCCACATTATAGAATTGAATTTTGGTTTGCTGGAACAAAAAAAGTCAAAATACGTGATTGATATTTTTTCTTATAATGATTTAGCTTCTATATTCATATGCTGTTTCTTATAACGTTCACACCAAGCTGCCATTCAATACTTCGCCCATAATAGCTAGCAATGTTTTAAAGACTAAAATTTCAATGTTTGTTAGTATAAAATGAAGATATGAACAGGTTTTTTTGTGATTTCAAATAAATGTGGAATATACTAGTATATGTCAATAAAAAGAACTTTTATTGAAAAGATTAAAACACGACACTAATTTTCGTGTACCTTCTAATTCTTAGTTTTTTTTGGTGAAGGGGGTACAGGTGAACTTTAAGATTCATACTAAATTGATTGGCAACAAAGGAAAAACGGTCCTTTTTTTTTAGATGTGGAGAGGTACCTATGTCATATAAATCGAAAGTTTATTGTTGAGTAGTTACAACCAATGTTATTCGGAATATTTTTTTTAATGCAAAAACAAATAATGATTTATTTGGCAGCGATCTCCTATTAAATGGTTTCTCTCTAATATAGTACCTTATCCCTAAATGAAAGATCTTTACTTTCAACTTTCTCTTATTCACCCTTTTCCCTGCTTACAACCACAAGGTTTTTTTTTTTTTCATTTTTTTTTTTTATTGATCAATGCCGAACAAAAAATGTCTGATATTTTTAAGGACGCGCTGTGTTTGATAAGAGATTTTAATAATAGATTTACAGTTCCCGTCATTCCATGAAAGGTGACACAACACAGATCGTCACCAATCCAATGAATGCATGAAAGAACGAGTGCAACTGTTCAGGTTACAGAAATCACCTCAAATAGTCAAGTGTATTAAACTTAAAAATCTTTCAATCATCGTTTGAAAATTTTTTTCTTTTTCTTTTGTAAATAGTATGATACTTTTTATTATTGATGGATTATCCATAATATTTGGACTCGTTCCCCTTTACTGTACAGAAATTATTGTTCGCTGTTTCAAACTAGAAAATCTATGATAACGGTTCCGAGGGAAGCCAGAAGAAAATGCCGATGTGGATTTTCGGAATTCTCATGTTGTCCGTGCATTTATTTATTTCAGGGCTTTTCCCATAATTACAACTGAAACGGTTCAGGCTGCATTTATTAAATAAAAAGTCTATTAAGATTCTAGAACCCATTATTTTTCTATACAACTAAACAATAAAGAATGAAAGATATTTTTTTTTGGTTTACAATTCCTATTTATTGTTAACCAAAAGATCTTGTACGACACATGTGTTCAACCTACAACCAAACATTGATAAAAAAAACTTTATATAACCAGTCTTTCATTTTATCTATTTTATATTAAAAAAAAAGAATGGCTTCTTTATCTTGATCAATAGAATAATTCAGAAAAAAAAAAGCATAGTACAATATTACTGTACTGTTCAAATCGAATATTCGATTGGGGTCGGAAAAGGACGTGCGTTCCATTGGTTATCAAGTGGCTAAAAATAATTCTATCGACGATCTGAGGAATCCGAAACAACAAATTCGTCTCCAAAACTAAAACTATTATGCGGCATTTTTTTTTTTTTTTAGTTCGTGATACGTCTCGAATGATGCTATTTGTCGACCTAAGGGTTAAGCTAAAACCCAGATTTACTTTATTTAGTAATGTTTCATCGTCCTTTTCTTGGTCGAGTTTGAAAAAAAAAACCTCGGTACATATATAAGCGCACTTTTTTTTTTTTTTTCTTTTCATTTCATTAAATCATAACGTTATACCCCCCCAATACAACATTTTTTTTGAATGTCATTATCACTTTCAGCTACTACACCGTATCCAACTATGGATGAACATCGTATTAGTCGTAAGCTTACCATCAATATCGAACAGAATTTGATAAATGTCCGGCCAGTAATTAAAGGTAACTTAATATGCTTCTTTTGAAACAATGGATTATATATATATATATACATATATAATGATTCTGAGACTTATGTTTGTTTTGTTCCTATAATCATTTTTTTTATTTAGGTGCCATTAAAGAAGCTGCACATACATTAGCTGACGCGTTAGCAGGAAACAGTATGTTTAACTGTGGACTCGAAGATCGTCAAAGACACAATGAATTTCTCTATACCCTTTTCAAGACGATGATTAACAATGCCAGTTTACAAAGCCGGGATTTTGCTATTCAAGTCGAAGGTTGTACGGGTGTTCTTGTATGGACAAACCAACCCCAAAGTTTCCATTGGAATCAAGTGTTCAGTATAGCCAAATTAGCCAGTTTTATTGGTTGGCCTGCAGCACTTAAAGCAACTATTCATAATCAAGAACCATCAGGGGTTAAGATTCGACGTAAAATTATGAAGGAATATCATCCTCACTATATTACTATTGGATATATTGGTGTTTTACCTAGTGAACAACGTAAAGGATTTGGATCAGCTTTGTTACAACATCTTACGGATAAAGCCGATGGTGCTCAACAACCTATATGTGTCCAAGTCAATGATGAAGGTGCGATCAAATTTTTCGAAAAGTTTGGATTTGCAACAGCTGCTCATTTAAAAGATGGTTCTATTTTCATGATCCGTGAACCAGTCGTTACCATGAATAGTACACCACGACCACTGAATCTTCGTTCTGGGCGAAGAATTTCAGACTATTAAATTATAGTTTAAAACTATAAAAAAAAAGTTTTTTTTTTCTTCTTTGTATTTCCATCCACATTATTTTTGTTATTTCCCTTATTCATTGTACCACTACTACAGCATACTTTTTACCTTATATTACTATTATTACTACTACTACAATTATTTATCACACACCCGCTCAAAAAAACATCACATATCCATCTATCCTTTTATGTTCCTGACACATTTGTTCATTGTAAATATTATTATTATCGTTCTATCACACATATTATTCTATATATATATTATACAAGTAAAAAAAAAAAAAAAAGAAAAAGAAACATCTTGTTCCAATTTGTCATCTTTTTTTTTTTACCAATCGAGTTTTTTATTATTTTCACCCACAGGACATTGGTCTTCAGGAACAGGGCAAGCATTGAGTGTAGCCCAACCATTAGCTGAACGTCCTTCTTTTTCTAGTAAAAATTCCCAATAATGAAGAGTACACATAAGAATAGGTCCAATTTCAGGTGGATATTCATCTTCTGCGACTTCACCAAGATAAGTTAAATCAGCACCCGCATGTGGACAGTATCGGTCTGCTGTGAATTTTTTGCCATTGGTCAAAGTCACTATAATACTCTCTTTGTCTGATGGATCCACTTCAATCGTTGGTTCTTTGTCCTTATATTCATCCACGGAAACTGTCGTGGTGGACGGCTCGGTTGTTGTATTGGTTAATTTAGTATCTTCTTGGGGAGTTTCTTTCGATACTGGTTCTTCTTTTGGTTGTATTTCTTTCTTTGTTACAGACGGTTCGTTCTGAACTGTTGTTATTTTAGTGGCTGTAGTAGAGGCCGAAGAAGGGGTTTTGTTGCTTTTTTCACTGGTCATATGTGACGAATGAGCATCTGATGGTGTTTTTGATTTGGAATCATTATTGATTTGTAATTGTGCAATAGAATGGGTAATAGCTTCTTGAGTTTCATTGACTCGTTTAATTTTGATTGTTGGTACAAACATGTTTATCAATGTACGATATATATTTATATATATTCATGTGTAAATAAAATGAAAGGATCTCACTCTGTCTTTTTTTTTCCTTTCCGTTTTGGTTTATATGAGGAGATTGATCCCTATTACAGTACTTCCACTGGACAGCAACCGAAAGTCGTGCCATCCTGCGGTCGTGCCATCCCCCATGACTGCTTTTAATTTGACTCCGTGCCTTACTATCCTATTTCAAATCTTACTATATTGTGGATCATAAAAAAAGACAAAATGTATTTTAATAATTCTTGATAATATGATATAAACTTAAGAATAATAAGATTATATATGCATATAGCTGATATTATTCTTATTTACTAGAGCATGAATAATAATTATCTTTACTCAAAACCTATTCATCTATTCATCTAAATAATACTTTCGGTTAATGGAAGTACCATAAAGAAAAGACAGGCAATATGTTATATTGACTTATACTAAGTTACGATTTTAAACATAATTTGAAAATACGTAACTTAGTATTAAAATCCAAGTCCGTCGGCTTTGATCACCTTATATATAGCAATACATTTTTAACCACGAGCAATAATAAAAAATGCACTTATATAAGATATTGTATACAGTACTGATACAGTCATACCATACAATTCGTATGAACAGTGAAAGTTAAGGATTGACAAAGGTATAGACATAGTATTTATTATATAAAAGAAGGAAAAGCAATAGTATAAGAAAGAAGAGAAATATTAAAAAGAAGAGACTAAATAAGAACCAATTTGATAGAAAGTGATTTTCATTATTATAGGGTCGAAGATTTTTCTTTATATGATTGTGAGGTAGAAAAGAAACTTTTTGCGTACGAAAAAAAAAAAAAAAAAAGGTCACCACACAAGTGAAAGGAAAAAAAAAAGGGATTTTCTTCATTATATAAGTAAAAAAGCACTTTGGATGTATATAATAAAAGTATTTGTAGAAATAATGCTCAAGTCAATTGCATTGTCATAATAGTAGTAGATAGAGAGATAGAGAGAGAGAAAAAAAAAGTATTTGTTCTGCTGGCCGAAATTGAGTGTTATTTTCGTGTGATGATGTAAAAAAAGAAAGATTTTTGTTAACGAGAGACTGGAAGCATTTTTATGGATGCAAAGGAATATATATATAAAAAAAAAAGAGAGAATAATCTTATCCTATTAAGACAGAGTATTCCCCTTTTTATATAACTTTAAAATGGGGGAGGGCGAAGGTGAATTAATGACAAATGTTCTAAAGTGTTCAAAAAATAAACTTTCTAGTTTATGCTATTTACGTACTTCACGAGAACAAATCCTTTCCTCAAATATGAAACTAATAAAATATATACCGTATCCTACGTTACATTAAGTATTTATTGTACTGTCATGGATCATCAAAGATTATCATTACTGTGTTCGCAAAACACACACACACACTGTAACGACTCGTCTGATAAGAAATCTTAGAAAATAAACAAATCAGCGAGTTACCAAGATCATATTAAGTAGCAATATGTAAAAGCAATTTATGCAAAGAATTCAGTAGACAAAGATATACATAATATGGCGTAAAAGGTCATCACCATTATCCTGGGTTTGTGTGTACAGAAAAATGCACCGAATTAACTTTATATTTATAGTAACCCAGTATTTATATCATATGGTCAAGAGCTTCTATTCAAAGTTTTTTGTTGATCATTAATTGACTTACTATAATGAATTATCAACCAGTGTGATCTCCTTTGCATCGAGAGTGTATCAGTGTAAAGAAAACATGATTTACTACGCGCCGATAATAAAAGTTAATTATGTTTAATTTATAAGATGAACATCTTTTACCCTCATTAAACGGTCAGCACATAATAATCAGTTAGCCTTGTTCGTGATTGTCGGGGCCTGACCAAAACATTTTCATGCGCTCACACACACAAAAAAAAAATTCAACTTAATTTTTTTTTTGGTCCCTTTCTAACTGCATGGATATTTCACACATTCAAGTAATAGCGCGTGTTCAACGTTCAGAACAATTAAATAGTTTAGCTGAACCACGTCTTGTAATCAATCGTGGAAATGAAGAGTCAGTTATTATAGTTGAAAATGTTGACGGTGAGTAAAAACGAAAAAAAAACAAAAACGAAAAAAAAAAAGATTATGAATAGCTTTGTTAGAACACGATCCCTCTCATAAAATATATATATAACTATTTCTCTTTATAGATGTTTCTTCCAATAATAACCAGTAAAGTATAAGTAACAAACTCTCAAATTATTTTGCGACTCTTAATTGACTTGCAAATGTTTTATTCACTATTATAGAAATCAATTCAGTTTTTCCAAATGTATAACTGATTTCAATGTCGATACTGAGATTAAACAATCCGTCAACTTGGCTCTTGATGGTAAGTAAAAAAGAAGTAGAAGCTCATTTTGTTCAGGAACAATATGTGACAAGTTACTTAATCATATAATTATAAATATAATTATATATAATAAGGCTATGATACAGGAATAATATTCATGAGTACAAGGTAATGGAATATAGTTATTCATACGTAGGGCGAAAAAAAAAATTGATGATACTATATTTATTTAAAGCCTTCTTCCATTTTTCACATCTATTGACTATTTTCTAGTGGCAAGGATAATTATAAGGAAAGGTATATACATTTACTCTTCATTATTATTATTATTATTTATCATTACATTCATAAGCTTATATATATGTATATTATGTAGACAAAAGTTAAGACACCAGTTACTTGAATATCTTGATAGTCGATTGGATGTTATCAATTCATTAAAAGCATCACGTTCTCAAGATCATATTAAGATGGAATTTGCGTAAGTTTATCTTTATTACTTTTAAAATAGAATGAAATCATATTAAGAAATATTCAACCTAATAGGCATCTTGGTATTACCGATGATTCTTGTTATGATCTACGTACTCAAAGACAGTTTAAAAGTAAGTTGGGAAATGTTTGAAAAAGAAAAGAGAGGATAATTAACACATATAAAATAATAGATTCACAAGTATTAGAACTTGGATTAGATATTTGTATGAAAAGAATCGAAAGTGCAAAAGCTATCTGGGAAAAAGGAAAAGTCAAATTTGGATCTAGTTTTTCATCCATTCTTACTATCCGGTTATCTGACAATGCCACGTTCATGGGATCAGTGACGATCGTTGATTTGTTACATCCTTGGTCAAAACCACATCGTGGTTCAAATAATCTTTTCTATTCTTTTGATAAACTAAGTATGTTTTTAATTTTTTCAAATCATTCTAAATTGAAGCTAATTTTTTTTTTGGGGGGTGGGGATTCTATAAAAAAACATATAGAAAATGCAGTGGATCAAATTACAGAAAATGGGTTCGAAGGAGTGATATCTGTTGAATCATTTGTATTAACAAAACTCCTTGGATGTTATTTTTGTGGTTTGCGTAAAACCACAATCGTTATGGAATTCGATGTAAGCTTATTTCTTCAAGATACAATGAGTGTGGGAAAGGGATAAGATGATTCTGATATACAAGTGAAAGAAAAATTATTAAATACATATTCTTATTTAGCAACATCCAAATAAATTGATGGGTGATACATTACGTGCACTTGAATTCGGACAAAAATTACATAATCTTCGATCCACTGTACAACGTAACGAATTAGATCCTCGTCTCCATAACTATAAAGAACAATTACGTCATTTACAATACGCTCAAGAAGAAAATAAACGCTTATTAATTGAAAAAGAACAGTTACGCCATGAATATCTGGTAATATCGATAGGATAGATGGATGTAGTTATTGATTTGTACTTAATCATGTGAGATATCAATTTTCACTTTTATAGCAAAATAATTGTATCCTTAAGGAAAAACTTGAACAGAATAGTCACCAATTACATGACCGTGATTCGTTAATTGAAGAAATGAAAAATCAAATTCAAACTCTCGAAAAATCATCCAAAGCATATGAAGAGGTAATATGAATTAAAAAAAAGAGTAAAAAGTTTAAAATGAGATTGGAAAGAAGGGGACACGCACAATCAGCTCATTTATTTATTTTTTTGATGGACCAGTTACGTAAAAAGTATATTTTTGAACAAGCAACAATGGAATATCTGGATGCTTGTAGTGAACTAGATAAAGTGGATACAGATTTTACGATTAATCGATATAAAGTAGCTCTACGTAAGTACAAGTATGCCCAGGTGTATATACATTTTTATCAATTTGGTTTATTACATATAGCTTACATATATTTATATTATTTAGTGAGATTAAAAAATGATAAAAGATTACTACAAGATAAAATGGAAAAATTGAAATCTGTTGTACAACAAAGTCATGTATGTGATATAAATAATCGTAGAGTTGAATTACTTTGTTCATCTACATATATTAACCTCATAATATGTTATATTATTCTTCTTTATCAAATAGAAAATAAATGACGAACTCAAAGAAGATTTGGTGACTGTTCAGAAAGAAAAACGAGAGTCAGAAAATACCATGTTGAAGAATCATGCTCAAGAAAGAAACATGTATGAAGAAAGGATACGAGAAACTGTTGAAATGTATAAATTGTTACAAGAAAAGCGAGAGGAAGAAAATAAGAACTTATTACAAGAACATAGTGAAGAAAAACAAAAAATACTCCAACAACATAAAGAACGTAATGAATATTATCTTCAACAAATACAGAAACTTGAGGTAAAGAAAGAAACAAAACCAAAAAAAAAGGGTTACTTTTTCTTTTTGATAGTACTATACTTTATATATAAATGATGTAATTACAAAAATGGTAATAATTATACTATGGGCTTTTTTTTTTACATAGGAATATTTGGATTATGCAACAGATACTGCCAAAAAATCGGCTATAGAAAGTAATACACTTAGGGAAGATTTAGCTCAATTAAAACAAGAAAATCAACAAATGAAGGTAAATAATACTTTATAATTCATTGACTTTCTTTTATTATTATTATTCTCTCCCAAAAATAGTAAAGTAGCTGGATTAAGGAAAAGCTTATTGTTATTATCTATTTAGCAAAATCAACTCAAGGCTGACCGAGAACATGGATTACTTACTGATAAATATCAACAAGAAATCGATCAATACCGAAAACAAATCGAAATGGCAGAAAGTCGCATTGATTCATGGCGGGAAAAGGCAAAAAAAGCAGCGGTAAATAGCCTATATTATAAGAACATATATATATATATATATTACCCCGGGGGGTTATATTAATCTATATATAAATGTATTCTAATACAATCTTTCGCATAACGTATTTTATGTATCATAAAAGACAAAAAACGATGAAAAAATGCCAGAGACTTATATTGAAGATTCCCAAGAAGAGAAACAAGTACCTTCTATACAGAAACGTGTTTTACCAAGAAGAGGAGCAACCATATCGAAAAAGGTATATGCAATGGAAGCTTCTATTGATAATGATGAAGGCGATGTTGTAACAGAACCACCCAAGTCTATTTCAGAATCAGCTCCTCCTAAACCCCGTAAACGGAAAAATGAACGGCGAAAAATAGAGCAAGAACCGCAATCAGATGAAGAGGAACCCGTACCTTTAAAACAAGAGAAAAGAGAAACAAGAATGATGACGAGAAGTAGGCAAGAAAACGTATCTTCATCAATCAACAACCAAGAGCCATCTTCTGATACAAATACGGGTAAAGGAAAAGAAAGCTATCAGGGACGACGAAGGAACACTACAATATCACCACCAGATGATATTCAAGAAAAGAATAGCGACGAGAACGCTGGTGTTGATCAATCCCCAGTACTTGAATATGAAGTGGACTTTGAAATGCCAATGATTGTTCTTGATGGAGCTCCTGTAGATGACGAAGCAAAACAAGAAACCAAAATTGAAAATGAACTAGTAGAAGAAGAAAAAGAAGAAGAAAAGGAGCGATCACCATCACCTCAAAATCAAAAACCTATTGAAACAGCACCTCCACGAAAAAAACGAAAATTAAGAGGAGGATTCAGACGAGAATTTGATTATGAAGAACATTTATTAAGTCCTTTATCCAAAGTCAATAATGCATTAAGAGAATCATAATTCCACGCTTTTTTTTTTGTACATATTACATATTTATTATTGTTTTTATTATATAATTATACACACATATCCTCTTTTTTATTTTATAATACATTATTCAATCCAATTTTTTTTGTTCATTATACAAATTAATTCTATAGGTATTTTTTTTTAATTTTTTGCAGTTTGTCGTGCAGCACGTCTAGCATTCACACCTTTTCTAAGAGTATCCAGGACTTTAACAGTATCTCCCCAATTGATACATGCATCAGTAATGGATTGTCCATATGTTAAACCATAAGGTCCTTCAGTTGGAATATCCTGGCGACCCTCTACTAAATGAGATTCAATCATGACACCAGCGATATGATCACCTGTTTCGTAAGGTTCGGCAAGTTGTTGAGCCTAATCAATGATACATACAAATCATTTAGTATTTATTTCTATGTACACAAAAGTTTTCTTTTTTTTTTCGATCCTTACAATAGAGTCCGCTACAATAGATTGTCGGTTATGATCTTTACTACTATTGCCATGACTACAATCGATCATAATACGTGCAGAAAGTTTTGCCTTTTCTAATGCTTTGGCAGCTTCTTTTACATGTTCTCCATCATAATTGGGCCCCATCTTACCGCCTCGAACAATGACATGACAACTGTCATTACCTTGAGTTTGAACGATAGCGGAAAGACCTTGCTTGGTTACGGATAAGAAATGATGACCATTGGAAGCTGCTTTGATAGCATCCATAGCAACAGTAATACCACCATCTGTACCATTTTTGAAACCAACTGGACAGGAAAGACCAGAAGCAAGTTCACGATGGATTTGGGATTCAGTTGTTCTCGCCCCAATAGCACCCCATGACACTAAATCACCAGTGTATTGTGGTGAGATCTATTATTGTATATGACAATAAATTAATTATAAGCAAGAAAAAAAACGAACTCTTGCTTCTCCCGTTTTAATCAAATATACTAACCGTATCCAAAAATTCACATCCTGTTGGAATACCCATTTCATTCTAATAATAAATAATTATTATTTTGTTAATCTCTTGTATTGTGTTTATTTTGTGTTTGTGCACCAACTTCTATATAATCACTCACCAAATCCAATAATAATTGACGTGCGATACGTAGTCCCTTGTTAATCTCATAACTAAAGAAAAACATAACGACATGAAATAATTAAATAATATACTACAATAGTTTCTTTTTTTTTAAAATAAAATAAAATATTTACCTATTGTTCAAAAAAGGATCATTGATCAAACCTTTCCAACCAACTGTCGTTCGAGGCTTTTCAAAATAAACTCTCATGATAATCAAAAGGTCTTCCTTAGCATCATTGGAGTATTCCAATAGACGTGTAGCTATATATATATATATATATGATTAATACCCTGCTTTAGTGCAACCAAAAAATAAATAAAAATAAAGACATAATGATTAAAGTTACATACCATATTCTTTAGCAGCTTTTACATCATGAATTGAGCAAGGACCAACAACTACCAATAGCCTATCATCCTTTCCTTTAATGACGTTTTCTGACGCCATACGACCTTCCAGAATAGTTTGTGCTGCACGTAAAGTCAAAGGGATATCCTCCATAAGAATTTGTGGAGGAATCAGTGGTTTAACATGCTTGATCCTCTTGTCATCGAGTTCATTAAGAGCTATTCATTCATTGAAGAAGAAAAAGAAAATACTGTCAAAATAAAATAAGGAAAGTACTTTCTCTTGCGGTAAATTTATTTTTCTCGTTTGCTTCACTTTTAGGCTTGCGAATAATAATATGAAGAAGAGGGGGTTTTTTTTTGGTTGGAAAGTGGGATAGAATATGAAAAACATACCTTCAGTATATACTGTTCTTGATATAGGGTTTGACATGAAGAAAAAGAGAAGTTAAAAAAGAGAAAGAAACGTGAGAAAACCCGTAAAAACCTTCGATGATATTCCTTAAAAACCAAAATCACCCATTAAAAAAGAATTGTGCGGGGGACTAAGTAATAATTATTTTTCTTTCTTCTATTTCCAAAATGCCATATTCGTATCACAGTCATTCTGGACAGTATTGTCACCATGGTTATGGACAACTAGAAGATGTTGTCAAAGAAGCCATTCGTAAAGGCTTTCACGCTTATGGCTTAAGTGAACATATGCCACGTTTTGCTGACAGTGAACTCTATCCAGAAGAAATAGAAGTATGTATTTTCTTTTTTTTATCACTGTGATTCAACATGACATGTTTATCATTGAGCCATTTATTTTTTCCCTCCCCCTTTTTTATATTTTTGAATGTTCGTGTCTATAATATTACCAAACTAGGCTAAATGTACACCAGAAACATTAAACACATTATTCGACAATTTCCAATCGCATGCACGTCAACTTGTAGATCAGTATGATGGTCAAATCGATCTACTCGTCGGTACCGAGATTGAATTTATTCATACAAAATATGCAGATCATATTCGTACTATACGTAGCAAGGTCGACTATGTTGTTGGATCATTACATCACGTGGGCACTATACCTATTGATTTTTCACCCGAACTTTACAAAAAAGCATTGGAAAAGTATGGAGATATGACATCGTTATTTGGTGCTTATTTTGATGAACAATATGAAATGTTAAAAGCTGTTCAACCCGAAGTGGTGGGACATTTTGATTTAGTACGAATTTTTGCTTCGAGTGAAGAACAACAAACATTGAATAAACCTGAGATTTGGAATAAGGTGGTTCGTAATATTGATTTTATTGTCGAATATGGAGGTGTATTTGAAATTAATTCAAGAGCTTGGAAAAAGGGATTAAGAGACGCTTATCCATGTCGTGACGTTATCAAGGTTTGTTGTTTATTTATTTATTTTTCAAGGGATTTTCATAGTTTAACCTTATTTGTTGAATCTATATTTGGTTTCAATTATAATTAGTATATTCAAGAAAAAGGGGGACGATTCACTTTGTCAGATGATTGTCATGGTCCAAAAGATGTTGGATTATTTTATGAAAAGCTTAAGGATTATTTAAAATCAACAGATATTCATACAATTCATTATTTGGCACGAGAGGGTGACAAGATTGTGATCAAAGCCAATGACAACATTTTAAATGATCCATTTTGGGATAACATTACAAATTGGTAGTAGACATAGCAATCAATCAAAAAAAAAAGAAAAAGAAAAATTCCAAAATAGAAATCCTATATAGTTAAGATGAAGAAAAAAAAATATAAAGAAGATGATTGGATAGATACAAAAAAAAATATTAACAAAGATGATCGGGGAAGGTTGAATAGCTGTATATGTGTGTATGGTATGGAATAAATTTGTTGTGCGCAATTTACAAAAAAAAAAAAAAGAGAGAGAGAAAAAGAGAACTAAACTGAGACGAAAAGGATGAGGAATAAGCAATCAGGAACTTAAAAGAGGAGAATTAAATTTATCATGTGTAATGTGGATGGGTGTAGGTGGGGGGGATGTCGTTTAATGACTAGAGAACAATAACGCTTATTGTTGTCCTGAAGGTGGCAATGTACCAGCAGCCATATCAGCTGTTGTGCGCCGTTTCTTGGTTGGGCTTTGTTCTCGTGCATTTGGACTACTTGCTTGCATACTATCATTATCTTCATCAGGAGACATGGGGTCTTCATTATCATCCGCTTTACTTTCTGATTCATCCCCGCTCAATAATTGTCGAACCAACATCTCACGACCAGCTGTGGCTGAACTACGCATTGTTGAAGACAAAAGTTCACCCTGAAGTCCAAGATTTTCTTGTCCAATCAATGATTGATGCACGTGTTCAATTGATTTGAAGTATTTCACCGTCTAAATAGAATAATTTTGTAAGCTCTTTTTTTTCGTATTACGTTTGTGTGTGTGTGAATCATTAAAAGAGAAAAAGAGAAAAAGTAAAGGGGAAAAAAAGAGGTGAGACAAGTATTCTTACCTTTACATGTAATTCCAAAGTTGCATCTTCATCACACACTATTAATCCTTTTGGATGCATTTGAATAGCAGATACAGTCCACATATGATTTACTCCTTCTTCTACACATTTCGCCAAAGCAATACTAAATAAAGGGTGGATAAATGTGAGTTGAGTTTCGCAAAAAAAAATTACGGGTTTTTTTTTCTTTTACCTTTTATGGGCTCCAGTAATAATAATGCAAACTTCACGGGCATCCATTACAGTACTATGATATATTAAAAAAAAACGTTAGAAAATAAGAGGGGGAGAAGACTATATATATATATATTACAAATATCATTAAGATAAAATCCTTACGCTACACCCACTGTCAAAGCTAATTTCGGTACTTTGGTTATATCACCGTCAAAAAATCGAGAGTTTGCAATAATTGTTTCATATGCCAATGTTTTGACGCGCGTTCTAGATGTAAGAGAACTTCCGGGTTCATTAAAAGCAATATGTCCATCAGGACCAATACCACCTAAAAACATTTCAATTCCACCATGAGCCAAAATAGTTGCTTCATATCGTCTACATTCTTCTTCTAAATCTTGTGCATTCCCATCCAACACGTGAATATTTTCAGGTAAAATATCAATGTGTTGAAACAAATGTGTATACATAAAAGTATAATATGATTCACGATGATTTCTATATTATTATCAATCACACATTTATATTTCATATTTAGTATCTATTATCAAAAAAATAAAAAATAAAGAAGAAATAATAGTTTTACCTTGGAATACCAACATATTCATCCATATTAAACGTTACAACGTGTTTAAAAGAGAGTTCTCCAGTTTTACAAAATTCACTTAAACGATGATATGTCCCAACAGGAGAAGATCCTGTTGGAAGACCAAGTACAAAAGGTCGTTCTTTACTCGGTTGAAATTGATTAATGCGTTCCTTAATGTAATGGGCTTTTATGGAAAAAAAAAACGCGCATGTGGTCAGAAGTTTTTAGAAAAAAAAAGTAAATCTTTTATAATATCATAATTTTTATTATACCTGTCCATGCAGACACTTCCTCGTAATCTTGTCGTACTACAAGTCTCATTATGTGTTTGGGTAGTGTGTGTGTGTGTATGTAAGAAAAAGGTTCAAGAAGGGGAAAAAAAAAAAAAAAGTTACGGTAAAGCAATTTTTTTGGCTTACCCTTTTCTTCACGTTCCGCGGATGCAATGTCTCGGTTCCGTCACGAAGATATCTGTGTTACCTTGACGACGACTTTACGGGTTCTTATTGGTTTGGAGATAACCTTTAATTCCCAATATTTAAGAAAAATGGTTTATAAGAAATCTTTTCTTTTTTACTTCTTTTTCCAGAAAAAAAACCATATTTTCCTTGAACTCATTCTTTTATTTTTGAATATAATCCCATCATATTACACAAAGGAAAACGTCTGTGTTTATTTTTCTTTATTAGTTGCTTTAATGCATATTCTATGATCATGTGAACAACTACTGGAGTTACAATATTTTTTCCTGCGTTGAGTTTTACTTATTTTCCAGCTCAAAGTGGTGCTGTACTTTTTTTTTTGTTCCCGCTCTATCGAATTTAATTCATACCATAGTATACACTCAACCCTTTTTTTTTTCTTTTAAAGAAATGAGTCATGTTAATGTGAAACTGTTAACTCCTCCAGAGCAATTTGGTATTGTGGAACCAGGCATTTATCGTTCTGATATGCTTCATCCACTTCATTTTCCATTCATAAAACACATTAATTTCAAAACCGTTGTTATGCTTAGTCCTGAAATCCCAAATAGAGTCACCTCCAATTTAATGGAAGAAGGTGGCATGAAAATGGTTCGTTGTTATTATTATCACTATTATTTTCTTTATTAGATCTTGTCAACCATGTGTACATATACACTTGTAACTTAACATCAATATATAGGTTCATTTAGGCATGGCAACATGGAAACCGACACAACCGTCGACATGGCGGCCTGTATCAGAAGAACTTATTAAAGAAGGGCTTGAATTAATTCTTAATAGTGATACCCACCCTGTTTTGATTATGTGCACGTATGTAATTATATAACTAGTTCTAAAAAAAACAGAGTTGATATATTAATAATGGGGTGTTTATAAATATATAGCTCTGGTATTCATGAAACCGGTACACTTGTTGGATGTTTACGAAAATTAGAAGGATGGAATTTCAGTTCAATTATTACTGAGGTAACTGGTTTTTTTTTAGCTGTGGCTCTTATTCGAGATAGTCTCTCATCATTAGACTAATTCTTATATTATTTAGTACCGAGCTTATGCAGGGACCAAAGCACGATATGTAAATGAACAATTTATTGAATTATTCGATTTGGATCTTGTCACCTTACCCGTGAGTCTCCCAAATTGGTTAATAGATCAACAAGATATGCTGGTAAAATATTTATGCACCTATTTTATGTTTTTTGTTTTTGAAGTACATGTTTCGAAACGTGCTGGTTTATTAATTGAATCGTTGAACTATACGTGATTATAATAGGCTGAAGAACAAGCAGAACAAGAAGCTAAATTGTTAACTCAAAATTAAAGCAACAAAACTTATCTTTGATCGCCCACCTCTTGTACATAAATACTCAAAAGCTCTTCTGTATTATACTTTTTTTTTCTTTTTCAACTACTATTTGCTACAAATCATCAGAAAAAAAATAGAGAAACATAATAAATCAACAAGGTGAATTATAAATGTGACACGCAACATACGATACATATTAAGAATTTTGTTGGACGGGGGGGGAGGGACCAAACGAAATATAGTATATTATTAAAAAGGTTTTACAAGTGTAGATGTCTACTAATCTAATTTAATATGTTATTCCCCTTCTTCTACATAATATGGGGTTTTTCTTTATTTGATCAAATACTTCTCGGCTACTTCACCGAATTCATCCAAGATATCACTGACCACGTTTCTAAATTCAGGAGTATCTGTCTCTGGATAAGAATTCCATGAAGACATACTGATGCGAATACGTTCCTTATCAACAGCATAAGCGATACCATATCCTTCAGGCACAACTGCACCAAAACCACCATAACTTAAATCACCAGGCGAAACATTGGAAGTAGATAAAATCCAATATTGAGAATTAGCATACGATGGATCTTGGAAAATGGCTGCAGCTTCAGAGTTGGCTTCTTCAGGTGTCATCATGCACCGTAAACCAAGCAAATGACGATCTACACCTTTACCATTGACAGCAGCTTTCATGTATTCCAAATGACTTCCAATGGCTGTTTCCATTAATGCCAATTTATCTTCCATCTATTAAACAAATAAATTAGTATTTTTTTTACTTTCATTTAGAACCTTTTCGATATACGCACGTTGGAAATATATATTGTTGATGCTTACTTTAACATTTTCATCTTCCCAAGCTTTGGTAAAAGCAACTGAATCAACTGACAATGTTCGAACGGTTTCTGTACGACCGGTAAGGAATTTACGTGTTGATGCAGCTTCATAAGTAGGTACCGACTTGCCATGTTGACGATAATAGGCCAATTGGAAAGCCATTTGCATCCAGCCGTCAGGACTGACCTTTGCCTTTTTCATAAATTGAGAACCATAACCATGGTAATGTAAAAGAACACTATCAATATCATTGATAAGCTTAGCAGCATTGGATTGAGCAGTCTTGAGTGAATCCTCGATAGCAGGAGTGATATCCCAACCTAACCAGGTGGGTGGTGCTGGGGCTGATAAATTAGGTTTGGCAATATCTTGAGCATTTTGTTCACTAATTTTTGAAGCTGGGTTAAAAACTTCAATTTTTATCTCACATTATGTAATTACACAAGTAAAACTAAATAATAATGATATTACACACCTCGTTATGATTTCACTAAACATAGTGAATGGGATAATAGCATCTGCTGGTGCATGCTAGTAACAAAACGATAAAATAGTTGATTAGTATACATTATTCATCAAAGAGAAACAGACATAAAGTTTAAACACAACATATTAATATACCTCTCCATTGACACCAGCACGTCCATTATTTTCTACAATAAACGATAATGCCTTATCAAACCAACGGTTACGTCCTTCCTTTCCATGGAATACATTTCGATGAGCTTGATCAATATCAGATGAGGCACTATAATCATCCAAACTGATAACAAATAATGAGGAATCGATATCGTTCAATGTGTTTTTATTGGTGGCATTGGATTCCAATTGTTCACGAACAGTAGCCCAAGTATCACGATGTTCCGAAGTCATAATACCGACAGGAGGTTGCAATAATTCAGGTTGAACCTTGTCAACTTGATCGACAACACGACGAAATTGTCTAAATAAATAAAAATGGAAATGATGACCATGTTAGTAATGCTTTGTATCTGGGTATACATGTGTACATATACATTCACACACACGCACGCACGCATATATATGGCAAGAATAACTATGGATATTTTTATATATACCTGGCCATTGCTTTGTTGGAAAGAATTTCACCTTCAGCATCAAATACAGGAACCGAGAAAATTTGATCCTTGTATATAACGGTAATATGTTTAGCAGTTGCTGGCCAATTAGTTATAATTTTATCGCGAGGATTGGCCGCAATACGACTAACACCGAACAATTTCTTGAGTTGATGCATGCAAAATGGACCTGAGCGTGAAACATCTGGTGGGACTTGCTCACTTTTAGTATACAAAATAAAAATAAAATAATGTTAATTATAATATCTTGGTTCCTTTTATTTTTATCTACTTTTCTTTTTTTTTTTTTGGTTACTTTCTGTTCTATCCAACCCCTCTTAATCCATACTTGTTAATTTTATTTGAATAGTTCACCAAGCCGACTGTAATATTTGCAGCACGTTGTAACTGAAATTCAGTTGCTTTTCCTGGTGCTACATCTGAAGCAAGTCCACCTTCAGGATCTTTAAACTGATTCCACCAATTTACATTAATCAATGTGGGAATACGATATTCAAGATATCCTTTATTAAGCCAAAGTTCATCCAACCATGACACTCCTTTCGGTGTTTCTTGCTTATCCAATGCCTTTAATCGTTCTTGTAATTTAGGGCCAAGACCTCCTTCGTTAATAAACTGATCAACCTTTTGACTCACTTTGGCATGTTCAGCAGAGCTTAACAAAGGTAGAAGACTTTTCTTGTAACGTTCTGCGGTTCCTTTTAATTCTGGAATAGGAAGGCGCGGGAGTTTGGACTGGTTCGAGAATGTTTTGGGTTGCTCAGTGGTGGATATAAGTCTTCTTGTATGATGCAGTAATGGGCTGATTGTATTTATTTTTTAGTTTGTTGTTAACGCGTTTTTTGAGTTTTTCCTTATAGAAATCATGGTTTTTGACAAAAAAAAAACAGGAACTAGCATATATAAAAGAAAAATAATATAAGTAACTTACCGATTGATGGTAACAACGCTGGGATAGCGAGTACTGAAAGCACAACTCGATGTACGAAAAAGAAGCGCCATATGTGTTAATAAATATAGCTTCTTTTTTTTTTTAGTATCGAAAAGAAGAAAGAAGAACGACGAGTTGCTGAGTGGGACCGAGGGAAAAAAATATAATCACTTTTTACCAAGCATGTGATTCACCAAGATTCCCCGCATTATTGGATAAATTTGAGTTCCTGCGAACAACTTGTAACACGAAATTCCCCTTACACACGCAAAACCTTATTCCGACATGCATAGTTGGTTTTTTTTTTCTTGCCCATTATTGTTTCAGGTACCAATAGAGAAACAGGTTCTCCATGTAATTGACAGATATGCATGGAACGAACCAATACATTCAAATTATTTACTACATTGATTTTAAGGTTTATATTTGTTATGCGAAAAATTAAATAAACTGTTTTGGGCAAACATATTATGAGTTGTCAAATGATATTAGAGAAATCACTTGTAGTGTCATAAAGGCTGTATACGATCATTTCACCTACATAAACGAAAAGTCATGTGTATATTTTAAGATGTACGTAAATTACAGGAAATCGTGCAATCACTATCCCAAAATACATAATTACATTATGGTAAAATTAGAACAATTGATGGCATCCGCCGTTATAGCTGAATGAACTATCTCTTTAGGAGTTTTTTTTTTCGAATGTGATTTATATCAAGCATCACTTTCTCCTCATAAATAACATTTTTTAACTATCGTTATGATTTATCTTGTTTAAAATGAATGCAAAAGTGTGTGAATCGATTTAGTTACTTTTATTATTATTGTAGTTGTTGTTATTGTTGTGTTGTTATCATTATATTTACAGTGAAGAAAAAAAAAGAGAGAGAGAGAGAAAAAAATGCATCGAAAATTTTGTTATCATTGTTGTTACAGCGCATCATCCAATTTCATACGAGGTGAAACGTTCATTGCCATCAGTTCTTGGAACAATAATTTACAAGCGTATGGAATTTGCATCGAGCGAACATGTTTGCTACTCTTACAGAATTGACACCATGCTGCATAACCAATAAGACCACATTGGTCACATACTTGAATTTCAAAAATATCAGAAGAAATCATCAAACGTTCTAGTAGAAGCATACTTGCACCATAACCGATTAGACAATCACGTTCCATTTCACCAAGACGTAAACCACCATCACGAGATCGACCTTCTGTTGGTTGACGAGTAAGAGTTGCACGAGGACCACTGAATAAATAGATAATTATGAGTATATAAAAGTCAGATAATTCATGAAGATGGTGTGGTGTACGTTATAGTTAGTTATACATACCGAGCACGAGCGTGCATTTTATCCATAACCATGTGCTTAAGTTTTTGATAGTAGATAGGACCGAAATAGATATATGCGGAAAGTGGTTCACCAGTAATACCTATAAAATCATTTTAATTATTAACATTGAACAATTTATTATTGCAAAATATTCGATTTGAACTGGATATGTATATGTTTTCTCCTTTGTTTACCTGATGTCAAATAATCCTTGCCAGAATAATTGAAACCATGGTCAATTAAAATTTTACTCATGTCTTCTACTTTACTGCCACCAAATGCAGTACCATATTGTAATTGACCGGCCATGACACCTGCTTTACCAGCCAAAAGTTCAATCATTTTACCGACTGTCATACGTGAAGGGAAACCGTGAGGATTCATAATAATATCAGGAGAAATACCCTGATCTGAGAATGGCATATCTTCTTGCTGAACGATAATACCACATACACCTTTTTGTCCGTGACGAGATGAAAATTTATCACCCAATTCGGGACGACGCGTTTGTCGAACATTCACCTTGATTAAAGTTTGATCACTTTCAGTAGTAGTAAAAAGAACCTTGTCGACATAACCCGTTTGAGCAGTCTTATAACGCATAGGAGCAGGTTTGAATGCCACTGCTTGAGCACTACCTGCAACACCTGGGTCAACACCAGCACTAGTAGGAACTTGCTTATTGATATAAATGGAACCATCATTAATTGGTTCACCCACGCCAGCAATACCATCGGCTTCGAGTGCTTCATAGGTTTCGTTCCAGAAATCTGAATCACGGGCAGGTGGATCGGCAAGACGGTCATGACTAAAAAAAGAAAACCCGTTAATATTTAAAACTTTTCGAAAACGAGATTCAATCAGGATCTCAAACTATCATAGTACAAAGTCAACTTACGTTCCGTTAGGGTATCGTTTCACCATGGTAGCATACTTTCTCATTGTTTGACAACGTCCAAAACCTCGATCAAGACCAGCCTATCAAACCCAATTCATGCATTTTTTTTAGTTATCCTTATTCTTCTGAAATTGAATAGTTCAAATAAATAGTTTCTTGTTGCCTACCTTATTAATGACCAGAGCATCTTCAATATCATAACCAGAGTAACTCATGACAGCAACGGTTGCATTTTGACCAGCGGGTAACTAATTATATAAATAAAGTATATATATTTGATAAGTCAATATACCAATTATAATGAACAGAACTGAAAAATGAATATAGTCTTTTTTTTTACCTTATCGTAACCAATGAGTTCAATAGTCTTACTCTTGACCATAGGTTGTTGTGGATATACCATGAGATAAATCAAAGTTTCAATACGATTCAATTGATTATAACCAATAGCACCAATAGCTTGTTTACCCATAGCACATTGATAACTATAAAAGAACAAAAAGAATAATAGATGTCAAGAAAATGTCCCATTCCCTCATTTTTAGATCAAAAGAAAAAAGAGAGAAAAAAAAAACTTACGTGTTACGAGGAGATTGGTTGTGATGAGGATAAGGAATAAGACCTGCTACAGCACCAAGGATAGTAAAAGGTTCAATTTCAAGATGGGTAGTAACTTGAGGAACAATGTCACGTTCATATGTAGCAATATTAGCATCACTTTCTTCGTTGACATCCAAATACTCAACGAGACCCTTTTTCAAAAAGTCATCAAAGGTGAGTTGCCCGGCAATCAAATTCTATTATGCATATTTTTTTTAATATATATATATACCATTAGTCAAGATATTATACTACAACATAGATATAAAAAAAGCCTTTTCTCTTTCCTCTCTTCTCATCTTAGATATAAAGCTTACATTAACATGATGTTGTTTTACTCTTGGTTGGCCCTTTTCTACAATAATAAGTGGACGACAAATTCGACCACCATCGGATGAAAGATTGACAGTACGTTGATGGGTATTCACGAACACAGTAACGAATTCAGATACACGACCTGCGCGGCGGAATCGACGGAAGTCAGAGACAAACTTTTGTGTACGACGAGTTACACCAAGAATAACACCATTTAACAAAACCAAATAAGTGTTAGGTTGATAAAGTTCAGCACCAGTTAACAAATTAATATCCTCTACACCAAGAACATAAGCAATCTTTCGAATCGGTTCTTCTTCATCATCCGTCGTAATATGGGTCATCAACGCCAAATTCTTCACAAGACCACATGCTTCACCTTCAGGTGTATCAGATGGACATAACATACCCCATTGAGATGGTTGAAGTGAACGAGGACCTGATACTTTACGTGTCTTTTCGAATTGGGACGAAATTCTCGTCATCATACCAAGAGCGGAAATATAAGAAAGACGTGAAAGAACTTGGGTAATACCAGCTCTGTCCATTTTGAAACGCTTTAATACCCAGTTACCAGTAGAGATGGCACGAACGAATCCACTGGTAATGTGGTCTCCGTGTAATACGAGTTGATTGAAAATATCAAATTCTTGGGTTCGGTTGGGCTTCTTGAGAACTTTATCAGCAGCCAATTTGAGATCAGAGTTGAATTTTTTGAATAAATCTTCAAAGAGTAAAGATAACAATTGACCAGCCCTAATAGGTGATAATAAATATAATTAGCGGGGGATCGATTCAAAATTAGTAAATCAAAAAGAAAACGTTTCATGTATGATGTGTATATTCTACTTACAATTCAAGACGTTTGTTACCAACGTAATCACGATCATCCACGGAAACGGCATCACCCATAGCAACGAGTACACGACGAACCATGACAGCAGCATACATACTCTTCTCTCGGAAATTAAGATTTTCTACAGGAACATGTGCTAAAATGACAGTGGCCAATACTTCAAGTGCTTCTTCGGCCTATATATTAGATATATTATTTTTGTTCATTAGCAAACTCAGACCACAATAAAGCTAACAAGTATTATATAATATTTACCATTGTCTTGCGAACTGTTGAAAGTTTTCGATTCACTTTAACCTTAGCACCAATAAATTCCAATGCTTGAAGTTGTGTAAATACACGCATCTTGGATGATTCTTCAATATTGATAGAAAAGGCATCATGCAGATCATGATCATTACCACATACCAACTGCGCAATTTCTCGATCCGATTGAACACCCATCGCCTATACAGCAATAACAAGATATATCATTCTATTAGCCATACTGCTCCCACACACACACAAAAATCATGATGAAAACAAATAACCAATTCCTTTTACCTTCATAAAGATGACAACTGGAATATCTTCAGCAATAGAGTTATGCTTTAAATAAATTTTTCCATTCTTTACAAAAATGGCAGTCTTGGATTTACGTTCGTGAGTGGAACTATATACGTTTTCTCTTTCTGTTAATATCATAATACCTAGCCAATATGACACAGTTAAAAAAATATGTATATTTCAAAATCATAATTACCTTTGTACGTTAGCAACCACTTCACCCTTCTTATCTACTTCGACAATAATACGATTTTTGGACAATTGTTCTTGAACCAAAATGACCTTTTCAGTACCCTTGACAACAAAATATCCACCTTAAAAAAAAGACGATTTCGATTAATAGCCAGATAAACACACACTCACATACTTGGATTGAATTATTCTTTTCACCACACAAGAAAAATGTATTAAAAATATTCAAATACCTGGATCCAATGGACATTCTCTCATTCTAGCTAATTCCGCTTCATTTTTGCCTCGTAAAACACAATGAGAAGAACGTAACATAATAGGAAGACGACCAATCATGACATTTTTACGCTTAACGATTTGTTTTCCACGAGTATATTCAACGTCGACAAAAATATTAGCTGCATAAGTAAGATCGCGCAATCGACATTCGTGAGGTGTATAACTACGATTTGCGACATCAGCATCCATACGTTCAGGTCTACCAACGCGAATACCCGTGTATCTAAAAAAATACATATATGAAGAGTGGAAGATCAATATACATTAACACACATACACATTCTCTTTCCAAATCCCCCTCCCCCTTTCAGAAAATGGATCGATCGATTCACGTACTTTAAGTAAAAGTTGGGATCAACGTCCGAAGTAACTTTTTCATTGGCCTTGATAATTTTACGTAGATCAACATTAATAAAATAGTTGTATGAATCAATATGTTGTTTGACGAGACCTTTGACTTTGAGAAATGCTGGTAATAATTTCCATTTATCCTAGTTACAGGAATACAATTATAATCGTCAATAAATAAACTTATTGTTAAATTTTCTTTCAGAAATATATATATATATAAATAATATACCTTGATCTCTTTGACAGGTTCTGATAAATGCTTTCCTTCATAATACTCTTCCGTTAATGGTTGAAAACCGTCTTTCCCTTCAGTGTTCGATTCATGATTGTGTTTTCCTGCTACAGGTTCTGAATCGATATCCATGTCTTTGGATTCTTCAACCTTTTTCTCTGCCTTTTTTGCTCGTGGAGGCATATTTTGAGTTTAGGATAGAGAAAGAAAAGAAATAAGATTTCAGCCACGGTTTTCGCTAATTCTAGATTACCTTTGCTGGAATTAAAAGTTTTTTTTTCCCTTATTACTAGTATTCAGCAAAGAAACTTCGATCCATCTTTGTTTCTATGTAAATGGAACAGTTGGTTTAGAGCCTGATAAGATATCATAATTGACAGAAAAGAAGAATCTTGGCTTAGTGAAATCCCTTCCCTCAATATATAAATATATATACGACCGATGTTGTCTAGATAGTATGAACTACTTGTGCAAAAAAGAGAGCAGTAAAGAGGGAAATTAACAAAGAAAAAAATCTGCTTTATATCTCTAGGAATGCTAAAGAAAGAGCTCATAGTTTATTTTTACTATTATCATGCTGGTTGTTGGCTGTCTACGAGTTGAAGAGCTAACAACATACTTGAAATGCTCTATAAAAATCTACGGTTTTTTAGAATAAAGAGACGAGGACTCAGAATGAAATTTTGCATCGATAAAGTAGACCTAATAAATAAACAAAAAATAATAAATTCAAATAGGAGAAAAGAAACTAGCAAGTAAAACAGTACACTGAACAAGAAAGGAATGGGAATGCATATTATCTACATAAAGGCATATTGTGTTTCGTAAACTGTATCATTCAAGTTAGTTTTTATTGATAAAAAAAGCTGTAAATAATGAACACGTAATACGTAGTAACTTCCAATTTTCATTATTAATTAATCAAAAAAAAAAATTACGTTTGAGACGCCCCTGCAGAAATACATATCACTTTACAATAACGTAAGTTATCAAAACAAAAGTTTAGCAGATATAATCTATCCATGGAAATGTTTCATGAAATTGAAATAAAGAAGTTGAAAGGTAAGTTAAAAAAGTGAATATGCGTGCGCGTGCAAATTACATTTACGAGTGTAAAGAATAGAGGAGGGGAAATGGATTTAGGTAGAGAAGGGCAATAAAAAAAAAGATTAAAACTTTGAAATCATACAAAAGAATGAAGAAACATAATAATAAAACTTAATAAGAGAGAATAATACATATTAACAAAAATAATAAATTACAGTAATTTACAAACGGGCAATACCATCCTTTCCAATCTTCCATTTACCCTGACCACCGTGAACAAACGGTTTAATATATTCTTCGTAACCATCAGCGACTTTCTTTTGATTTAATGGTTCCAATTCTGCTGCACGAGTGATACGAGTATATACATCACCATCTTGAGCACCTAAAGAAGATTGTAACAAATAATCAGGGAATCCAAAGGCATCTACCAAAGCAACAACATCGGGTCGGAGTTCTTTAAGCAATTGAATGGATCGTTCCTTGACCAGCAAAGATTGTTCAGGTGAAACATATCCAGAAGTTAGGAAATCGGCCATTTCTTGTTCTAAAGTGGATACAGCGAACAAGATGGCAACCTTTTGCAAGGCACGATTTTCATTTGAGGCGGGGGCATTTGAACCAAAGACAGCCTTGATAAAGTTGGATACAAGAACCAATTGACAATGGGCACGTGAGATACGGTAAATATCAACCAACATATCATTCCATGTCTTTTGCTCAACATCAATGTTATGAACGGCTTTGGAAATCAAGAAGGCGGCTCGATACTTGAAAGTAGCTAACAAAATTTCAGGGTTCGACAAGTCGGATGCTTGGGTAATGGGGCAACGAGCCTTGGGGTTAGAAAGATATTCCATCATGTAACTGGCAGAGAAATTGGCATTCTTTTCACTAACACGACCAGAAGCAACAGATCGGAAAGTTTTGAAGAGATAACGACTTGTTTGTTGGGTCAAGATATAGTTATCACCTTCCCACTAGAAATTTAATAATAATAATAAAAATGTCCATTAGTGAGAAACTTTTTTTCTTTCATTTTGTTTATAAACTATCACTGCTTTCTTTTTTCTTTTTTCATAATATATACATATACTTACTGTAACCTTAGGTAAAGTATCTTGATAAAATTGACCTAATCCAGAGAAGAGTGAATAACCGTGACCTCCACAAGCACGTCTACATTCTTCAATACCAGCAGAACCCAAAGTAGTTGTCAAACTTTTCAAACCAGAAGAAGAGGCATGAAGATCAGCAAGGTAAGAGAAATCACCTTGAGCCATCTTTTCTTGATTTTCATAATACATACGATGCATTTCAAGAGCGGTGAAATGGCAAGCATAAGCTTGAGCAATAACAGGGAACAAACGGTATTGTTGCATCACATAATCCAATACAGGTGTTTCGACAATCTTGGAAGAACCATCCGCATTTTGAATCTTTTTGGGACTGGCATCATCAACAAATTGAGAACGGATAGCAGAGTAACGAATAGCGACAGTGGCGGCACGAGCAAGAACATAACGAGATTCCAAAATAATATTGGCACGGACAAATACCATGGTACCATAAGCTAACTTACTGTTAGGAGGCTAATAAACATGATAACAATAAAGAATATAGTACCATTTTCTTTTGGTTAGATTACATTATCCTTTCTATCTTCTTTCTCATGATATATGTATATATATACCTTGATATAATCACCCGAAGCCTTATCAATTTTAGAGTAACGAGCCATCATAGCAATATGAGGAACACGAATATTATCAAACAAAATGAAACCGTTATCGACAGTGTTGAAACCAAACTTGGGACCTGGATCATTCATAAACAATTATAATATTAACTCCTCATTTCTTTTTTCTTCTTTCCAATTATATAAATATTAGCTTATATATACAAAGCTTTACTTACCAATATCACCAACAGTAACACCAGAAAGAGGTTCATGAGTCTTGAGGTCACGGATTTGGACAATAAAAGGATGTGGTCCATAATCCTTACCGTTGCTAATCAAACGAGCCATAACCATGGCATGATTTGCAGCAACACCTAATCCACCAATCCACCACTTGGAAGAGGTCAAAGTAGGAGAGTTGATAACAAATTCTTGAGTATTAACATCATAAGTGGCCGTTGTTTCTAAACCACGAACATTGGAGCCGTGACCAAGCTTATAAATTTATGATTATTAAGATTTGAGTATATACAAAATTCTTTTTTCCCAGCTTGCACCGTATGAGAATATCCTATTTTCCTTTTTACTTCACACATTAGTTTACCTCAGTTTGTGCATAACAACCAATAATTTCATAACGTTTTGCAGCTTCCAAATAAATATTTTGTTGTTCCTCAGTTGCTTGGTTTTCAAGTGTTGGCATAAACATACTACGATGTAAACGGAACTAGAATAATGATAAATAATTTTGGTTTCCCAATTCCACACTATTTTTCTATTTTAATAGAACCTTATTTTTTATAAAAACTTACAGGACCAGATTCATCGAATAAGAAATCAGCAATGCCAAATTCTTCCTTTGTCCAATTATGTTTCCTTTGAGTAAAATAAAGTAAATAAACAGAGAGCAAATAAGCAAATAAAAATATTTTTTGCAAAAAGGAATTGAGCAACTTACTTGAGCAATTCAATGAATCGTTTACCAGCAGCAAGTGACTTTTGGAAACGAACATCACGACCCGTATAATAACGATGATTCTTGTCACCTAAAACGGGATCATTCTCGAGAATGTTCAAGATTTCGTCTCTTTTCTTTAAATATTCCTCACCATACAAGGTAACCATCAATTTCTTAGAGTCAAAAGTAGCAGTTTGACGTTCTTGATCCAATAATTGGGTACCTTGAGGTTCAATAGGTTTAAGGTGACGAGGAAAGCGTACGGACATGATGGGAATATTTTCTATGTTTATTAAGAAAGATGTAAAGGTATGGATAAAAGAGAAGAAGAAAAATGTGAGGGAAAAAAAAAACAGAGTTTTATATATGAAGGATAATAATAACAGTAATAATAATATTCTTTATAATCGCTGAAATGTAAGCTGTCATTCGGCTTACGAGATATGAATTGTCGGAATCATTTTTACCCAGTAATTATATATAATCGTGTGAAATCCTATTCATTTTAGTTTATTGTCTTAGAAATACAGAAGATTTTTAAGGGGAAAAAAGAAGAACAAAAGTATAAGATTTTACATCATGTTAAAAAAAAATGGCATGTTGTTTTTTTTATTTATTAGAGTTGCCAATGAAATATACTATTAGGATTCTTCATTAGGTTCATAAGTAACGTTTAATATGTTAGGTTTCTCATAATTTTCATACATTTGTTGATTTTTGCCCTATTGATGGAAAAACATTTAGTATATAACCCCAAATACTTTAAATTAGATTTCTTTTTTCTTTTTTTTATACATACCACTGCACGTTTCTTGGATACCATCATACGACTTTTAATGATATTAAATTCTCCCTTAGTTGATTCTCCATCATCAATGAATCGTAATAACATATATTGTTGATCATTATCATGATTATATAAGTATTCACGTACAGATTCAAATGTGACAGGCTATATAAATTACATATGTATATGTATTATTGATCAGTTTTTCCTTTTGAATAACCTACTCGTCTCTACTATCATATTTATTTTTTATTTACCTCCTCTCCGATACTATTTTCTGCATTCTTGACTAATTCTTGAGCATTTGCTTTTTCTTGAACTAATCGAGTCACACCTTCCTTGTCAGGCAAGAACCAGATTAAGTAACTATCATTTGAATCATGCGGGTTTGTAATAGGTCTAAGAATACCACGATCTGTAGCATCTTTGGCAGAAGGTCGTAATCGTTTGATACTCTCTGGACGATATTCATCACCATCGACATCTTGTTTACGTTTTGCCAATCGTTTCTCATCTGCTGGATCTGCACCAAAATTGGCAATTGTATATATGGTATTACTGCAATTAAAGTTAGGAGTAACAGGTATGATACGTTTGGCTTTGCAATTTGTACGTGGATGGCGTAAGCTTTCAATATCGGGTGCACGGAAATCCATCAATAATTTGTTTTGACAATCATTCCAAGTATAATTAACTGTTTGTTTATTAGTTTGTTGTGGATCCTTTCTACGTCTTGGTTGAACTGGTTTAGCAGGAGTTAATAATCCAGGTGTTTCGACTGTTCGTAACCATGATACATTCGGTCGTCGCTCCATTCGAATTCGACTGGATTGCTGTTCATCTGTAGGTGGTGTTAATAAGATCTTGTCTTCTTCAGCGATCTCTTCACCAGCACGTGTAACTATGTAAATATTAAATATGGATATAATTCAATATTGAGCAAACCCATTTAAACAGTGTAAAAACGTGTTTTTTGTTTCTTTTGTTTCAAAGAGTTTGGGAGAGAAAATAATACTATTCTTACTTTCTTCTGGATTAGTCTCCATTGCATCCAAATATTCAATTAAAGATCGATCAAAGGGTATACTATACGATTGATCGACTTGTAATGGAAATGGTATCTTATCTTCAAGACTAAGTGATTGATATTCTGCATGTCGTTCTTGAAGTGATGGGATGGTCAATAATTTTGGTGCAAAAGGTAATGGTGGTAGCGTGTTTCTGTAACGAACTCGACATAGATAATCACTTCGATATTTTGAGCTAATTATTATATTTTAGTTTACAAAATAATGAGAATTAAAAAACAAAACAGCAGTAGAAAGATGAATTTATATTAATCAAATATATACGTGCTCTTCTTTTTTTTTCCATATTTACCCCATTTTTTATTTTTATTTTTAGTTGTAAAAAGAGTAAACACACTTTCAAAAGTCGTGTGCTGTTATAGCTCAATTGATTGCAACGAAAAAAAATAAAGAGACAGAGAGACACGGCGGGCATTTAATCATCGTCGAATGGTTAAAAAAAATCGATTTGTAGTAGCAAGGTACTAATCAAATAAAAAATAACTGCTGTATTAAAATAACAACATATGTATAGGATATAGTAATAAAAACGAAAACTCTGGTTAAAAAACCAGTATCGAATACAAAAGGAAAAAATAAAGATTTGCGGCAAATGTATATGGTAAAACGATCATATTCTAAAATATCCATTTAAATGAATATAAGGAAAGATTCAGATATGTAGACATATCATATATTAAAGTAGTAGACATAGTTATTATGCTGATACATTACTTTTTTTTTTACCTTTAAATGTACCTTTCTTTACACCCATTATAGAAATCAACATCAATTGGCAATCCACACTGTGTAATATGTTGCTGAAGTACAAAGACAAAATATGAATTGATTATAGCTATGTCTTCAATGAAAAAGAAATTACTAACGACGATCACTGCTCATAATAGTAGCAGGAGATTCAACCGTTTAAGCAGATAGCTGTACTGAAAACCTCTTTCTTGCTCTTGTCACCTTGATCAATATCAATCCTTAAGGTTGCAGTGATTACTTGTCTGAAACAAACATATCAGTTTTGCTATTTTAGTCCTCGTTTACCCTGAGCAGAGACCCACTCAAATCTTCCAGATGTCATCACTCACACAAACCATGACTCGGTAATTGTTGGCCCTGGATAGTTCAATTGAATAAAATTAATAGCACTATTCATATTAAAGCTGATTTGATAAAATCTCTCTCTTGTAAATTCATCAGTTTATAATCATACTGCTTACACGAGTAATAATGTATCCAGATATTCGGTTCTTGTTACCTTTTTGACTTATATATAGTCTACGTACTACATTCTATTTTGATTTTCATTCACACTCAACGAACCCAAATAATTTGATAACACTGATGCAAGATGCTGGTGTTTAAATATAAGCTTCAAAGTAGTACATTCATGTTCAACTCTTTTTAATAGTTTCATGCAAATAGTTTTGCCTAAGAGATTTATTCAGATACATACATGTTGCTATGTTATAAAAGTAATAGTGCTAATATGTATCGCTAAGCAAAAGTGGAATAGTTTAAATAAGAGTGGTAAGATTATATATGAGACCACAAGCCAAAGGTTATGGTTTCCTTCTAATAGATATTTCTCACAATAATCCATGCTGACTTTCAATAAGAGCAATTTGAGATGATGGAGAAGATAACTTTAATATTTGCTTTCCCGTACGAATCCAAGTTTTCCTTTTTTTTATTCCCCCCCCCTCTCCACACGTAAAATAAATGTCTTCATCCAAAACTGATCCTCGTCGCATCGACAAAATCGTTCCTTATCACATGCCACCCAAACAATCGGGCGATGTAGATTATGCAGGCAACATTGCCATGGCAATTTGTAATTATTGATTCTTCTTTTTTAACAAGAATAAAAAAAGCTGGGAGAAGTAAAAGAAAAAAAAATAAGAAACTAACAACACGAAAATAATCTATATTTTTCTAATAATCAGCTATGGGTGGTATTATGATGCGTGTAAGTAATTAATGATTTGAATGATTATATATTCATATGCGAAGGAGATAGATTATTTATGTAATTTATATATTAGAACACAATGAAAGCAATTCCATGGATTGGCGCGTATTTTGGTGTTGCATCATTATTGAACACACGAAAAAGTCGTAAGGAAGATACTGTTGGATGGAGTGGTGGATTGTAAGTTTTGTTTATGGTTAAAAAAAAAATCAAACTGTGGGAGAGAAAGTGGGGGTGGCACATCAAGAAAAAAAAAGCTAAAAAAAAAACGGCTTTGAATTCTAGACTGGCATTTGTTTCACTATTCACATATTATCTCAATATGTACATGGCATACAAGCGTTCGGAATGGTTTAATGCTAATGATACCAATGTTGAGCCTAGTTCAATCTAAATAAAAATCATGCGGAAAGATCCAGAACGGTTGATAGTTTATATTTAGTATCTTGTGATTCTATTTTAGATTAGAAGAGACTAGACCCTCTTACTTTATTTATCTCTCTCTCTGTTTTATTCACTTTATTACTATTGGCAATTATTCTCTCTCCTCAACCTCATCTACCCCCCCTAAAGAAACAAATAATAATAGTTCAGAACATAAATATAAACAAATTAAACAAAACAAGTTCGGAGAGGGATGATATATGATATCATCAGTAAAAAAAAAAGGAAAACGAAATATATGTACGTAGGTCACACAAAAATGATTTATAGGACATGACTTGACAAGATCCACACATGTATTTTCCAACATGGTAACATTAACCTTTTTGTAAAGAGCCAAAAAAAAATGTGTAGGGGATCGGTGCTAATTTAATAGGAATGGTGTGGGAGAAAAATATACAGTCGTTAAATGGGGGGGATGTAAGAGGTAAGATAATATATAGAAATGAGGTATAGTAAGAGTTTAAAATGGTAGGGAGAAGATTATTATTGTTATCGTTATTATTACTTTACAATCGAAGTAGAGAGAAGAATACAACAAAAAGACAAAATTATATAAAAAAAAACAGAAAAAGAAAAGAGTTTATCGAGTTTCTTGTTCATAAAAATTCTTAAGATATTCTTCTGCTTCTGAATATTCTGCTTTCACTAGTGGTAATATTTGTGTGATTTTTTTTATAGCTTCCGTTTCATCAAGACCTTTTAATCCAATTTCATCTTGACAATTACCAATATTTTGAATTTTTTCACAAGTTTCTTTAACCTTCTTTAATCCAATCGCTGCTGAACTACCTTTAAGAAAATGACCAAGGCGAGAAAGTTCTGGTAAGTCTTTTTTATCACTATAAATACAACATAAAGCATTATTATTTATTATCCATTTTATTATTATATATTTAATCCCCCTTTTTTTATGTAATTTATACATACAGTGCTGCATCCATATCTTTAAACGTTTCTTCAGCTTGATCAAAATAATCAACTACTAAACTATAAGAGAATTCATGATCCTCATCATCGTCCATATCTAAAAGTTGATCGAATGTATTGGTATCAATAAGCTCTTCTATATTCACTGACACTTTATCTTTGTCATTTTTATCAATTTGATCTGTTATATTTAAAGGCTTCTATACATATATTATGTATAAAAATGAATGAGTGAAGTGCATTTTTTTTATAAATATACGATTCTGACAACAAATAAACATGAAATGAATGAACAACGAAAAAAAAAGACTCACCTCGAACTTTTCATTAAGATCGGCTTCAATAAACTCTGGAGCGACTTGGCTGGTAGACATATCTATTATATATATATAAGGAAGAAAGGAAAGAGAAAGAAAGGAAAAGAAAGAGAGAGAAGAAGAAGTAGAAGAAAAACAAGAAAGAGAGATCTTTTTTAGAGTTTATAATTGTGCTATTGTTTTCATATATGTCTGTGTGATAATGATTACTTTCTGACACTAAAAAAACTGGGAAGCTAATAACTCCATAGTGAGTGATCCCGATATTGCATTAACCCTACCTTAAAAGATAACCACGTTAGTAATGATGGTTAAAGTATCCTCATATGTTTAGAATAGTGGTATTCATTATATTTGAACGATATAATAGTAATGAGAGCAATGATAATAATGGTATCAGTAGGAAGATGATGTCGTGGTTGACGTGATTGAACGTATAATTGGAAATATTATCTTTTTGACTTGTACCTTGTGAGAAGGTAAGTAGAATTAGCTGGGTGTGTGTGAGCTCTTTGCCCTTCTGCTGACTTGGATAATTTTTTTAACCCCTTTTTCCGCTTCCGTTCCGCAGTGCTACCGAATGACTTACCCTCACGATCCCGGTCTAGACATACAATCATCTTGGCTTTTTTTTAAGTTAATATGTTATTGTACACCATTCGTCTGTATATATATATAGCAGTTCATTCTATTTTAGGTCTTTATCTATTCTTTTGATGTATATTCACTAGTATAACTCAAACAAAGAAAGAAGGTTTATTGGTATACAATTATCCATTTGTTCTTTTTTTTTTCGCAACATGTTTATCCAAAATAGACAATGCTAATCTGTGTAACCTCGAGTTTTACAGTTTCAGGGTAGTGGGTGATGATATGAGGGAATGATGATGATGCCGATTTCGGCGCGAAAATCATCTGAGCATGTGGGATGCATGATGACACATCCACTCAAAAGAAACATTGCCTTTTATTTTCGTATCATTCTTCATCATGCGAATACTGTATGCTATATTATATTCTGTGCTACTTGTATTTTTTTTATCCCCATATCCCCATCGAAAATCGCCATATATGTTCTTAGTACGAATAAGCTTCATCAACACTTGTTGACTAAGAATAGAAAATCTTATTATCATAAAGGAGGAGATAGATTATATTATTTCTATTATTACATTAATCAGAATATATATAAAAAACCACTATTTTGTAACAAGGAGACCAGAAAAAAAAATAGAAAACGTCATTCAAGTAAGGATCAGGGACCTTTCTATTTACTTTATATCCACTATAAAATATAAGACGTATGACCTTTTTTTTATAAAACGCACCCAAGTCATCAACGGCGAAAAAGGCGGGACAATTTAATATTGTATAATGGTGATCATCAATTATGTAACTTGTTTTCTCTTTTGTTGTATTTATTTGTGTTTCTGTCTCCCAACACTCCTTATTTATTATTATCATTATTATTAAATTTTGAGATTAAGTATGGCTACGTAGATTTTTTTGAATCAACAAACTACACATATTTATGATATCAAGTATAGTTTTCATACCAAAATAATAATCGTCTAATACGTAATAATAAGCTCATGATAAAAACAACATAAAAATAGAAGATAAGACTCAAAGTATTATACAACTTGCTGCTTTTTTTTCTATTTCCATAGGTATTATTGTATAACTGTAGCAATAATGTAATAAGATCAAGCGGAAGAATCATATAATTCCTGTCATCACTCAACCTATTATTATCTGGCCCCAACCGATCACACTTCTACCACGTTTACTTGAATTAGCATCCGTTGTCAGCATGGGAAATCATAACATATCCCGGTAAATTTTATATCTTGCTATAATATTTATTTTAATTTGGTTGAAACTATACCCTTTCTTCTCCTTCTTTCTTGTCATTAACAGGTCATGTTGTTACCATTTGTTGTTGTTGTTACTGTTTCTGTTGTATGTATTACATTTCAAGCTATACATTATGTCTCTTTCTTTTTAAAATCTTATAACCAAGAATATGGTTTTCCCCCATCATCATTATTTGTACAAAAAAAGAAAAGTAAAAAAGGTGTAATGACTTTTTCTCCACCAGAAAGAATTAAAAACATCTAATGTGACATAGATTGATAAGATAGGCTAGTATTATGTAGTAATCATTTTTATCAGCGTGAGTATACAAGATGTTTACTATTGGTACGTACATCTAAGGTTTAATTAAAAAAAATATGTATACGTATTATAATATTATGGGTTATTTAATATTGCAGCTTTTATTTACACTTACGTATATCTGCCATCATTATATATATATATTACAAAAATATGACTAAATATGTAAATGTAAAATGCTCTACATTATATAATAAGTTTAATGTATTGTTGTCTATAACAGCGAGTGAAGAAATAGTTTACATATGTATAGTTTAATTATTTGAATTGATTACATATTCCAGTAAGTCAATGATGCTCACCTTTTTGATTGATAAATCTGTTTCTGTATGACAAAAGTATTTTCATTGAACCTGTTTGTCTTATTTATCAATGATTAGTTAAATACTAATCACCTAGCCCACAAATGTCATTGAAAATAGCTGTTTTTATAATTATTACAAGTATTTTCTTTTAATAAGTAATTTAAAATTATGTATCATAACAGCTAACACATAAAAATTACTTCTGTCCCGCTTATTCTTTTTTTCTTTAATACTAAATGTAAATACAGTACCGCAAAAAAGCTTTATAATAAAGAAAAGTGAAACCAACCTCTCATGTTTGTGTACGTATCTGGGTGAACACTCTTCCATGCTAATAGTAAAGCGACTTAGTACTACGTACAGTATTTTCGATACTTTGATTTCATTATCTTTTAAAAAAAGATATATAATCAAATATATGTTGAATACAGTAAGATGACAGTCTTTTCTTTATGTTGCCAAAACAGCTGCTCTGCTTTTCTCTTATGTGGTACAAAATCATGACAATAATCGCTAAATATAACAAGCCATATTTTTTTATATAACAGTTTTTCGAATGCATTGCCTATTTATGTAGGTTTCATATATAAACAGATTCGTCTACTAACTACTATTCCTTGATATATTTAGTAATCTTGGATCTTTGTTTCGAGCTTAATTTTTAAAATAATAATAATATTATTATAGTACCCTTAAATGTGGTGGACAATAGTAATAAGTAATAAGAATAATTTATTATCTGTGCATAAAGCAATTCATCCAATTGAATTCGTGCACATTGACGCGCTAAAAGATTTGTTATCCCGATACAATAATTCACTTCTCTTGGTCAAAAAAAGGCAAGGTACCATCCAATACACGCCTTTTCATTATTTAACTCTTGAACCTATTTCTTTTCATTTTTATTTTTGAATTTCAAATATTATTTCTCAATAACCGATCCGTTGTTTTAACTTGCATAATTTATTACAATGGTTTGGCTGGACGTCAGCAGCCAAAAAACTCTATTAAAAACGGCCATTCTCGGTCTCATTGCTGCCGCCGCTTTTTCATCACGTCTGTTTAGTATAGTCCGCTATGAATCCGTCATTCACGAGTTTGATCCATGGTAAACAATAATTTCAATCAATATCCATATTTTTTAAATTACCTTTATCACTAGTATTATTTTTTTTTGAAAAAAAAAGAGGAAGAAAAAAACACCAGTAGAATGACATCTAATTCTCATTACCTTGATAAATACGAAAAATTAGGTTCAACTACCGAGCTACGCGCATGCTTGTCAAGGATGGTTTCTATGACTTTTGGAACTGGTTTGATGATCGATCATGGTATCCATTAGGCCGTGTTGTAGGTGGTACTGTCTATCCTGGTATCATGGTGACATCAGCTATCATTCACAACGTCCTCCATTATCTCAATTTTCAAGTTGACATTCGTAATATCTGTGTTCTTTTGGCACCTATCTTTTCTGGTGCTACATCAGTTGCTACATACTTACTAACTAAAGAACTCAAGGATTCATCTGCTGGTCTTCTTGCTGCTGCATTTATCGGTATCGCACCAGGTTATATCTCACGTTCAGTAGCTGGTTCCTATGACAACGAGGGTATTGCCATCTTTTTATTAATGTTTACATTCTTTTTATGGATCAAAGCCTTGAAACTTGGCTCAGCACTGTATGGTGCATTGACTGCCTTTTTCTACTTTTACATGGTCGCTGCATGGGGTGGTTACGTGTTTATTATCAATTTGATTCCTTTACATGTCTTTGTTCTCATGTTAATGGGTCGTTTCTCAAGTCGTGTGTATGTTGCGTATTCCACGTTTTATGTCTTGGGTACTTTAATGTCTATGCAAATTCCTTTTGTTGGTTTCCAACCTACACGTACATCTGAACATATGGCTGCTCTAGGTTTGTATTTTTATTTATTTATTATCGACAAAGTATATATAAAAAAACGTACTGACGGGTTTCTTTTATGTGTAAAAAAAATAGGTATCTTTGGGTTATGTCAAATCATGGGATTTGTTGAACTGTTACGTAGCCATCTTCAAGCTAGACAATTCCAAACATTACTCCGGGCATTTGTTCTTGTTACTTTTGTTCTTGGATTTGCTGCTCTTGTTGGATTGACATTGACTGGATATATTGCACCATGGACTGGTCGTTTCTATTCATTATGGGATACTGGATATGCAAAGATTCATATTCCTATTATTGCATCTGTTTCAGAACATCAACCTACTGCATGGCCATCCTTCTTCTTTGACTTGGAAATGTTGATTTTCTTATTTCCAGCTGGTGTTTATTTGTGCTTCCAACAGTTACGTGACGAACATGTATTTGTTATTGTTTACAGTATCTTTGCTTCTTATTTCGCCGGTGTCATGGTGCGTCTCATGTTGACTTTGACTCCTGTCGTTTGTGTTTCTTCTGGTATTGCTGTTTCAACACTTCTTGATGTTTACCTCGATGTTAGTAACGAACCTTCTTCAGCTACACCATCCGTCGCTTCCAGCAGCAACAACAATGGTCCACTTGAAAAGAAAAAAGGAAAACAAGCCATTAAGGACAAAAACAACAATTCGTCTTCTTCAGAAACCAAAAAGTCCTCGGGATCATTCTTTGGTATCCACAGTCGTGATACACGCGTATTGGTCGTAACAAGTTTTGTTTTCTTTTTAATTGTATTTGTATGGCATTGTACTTGGGTCACTTCCAACGCCTATTCTAGTCCATCCATTGTTCTCGCATCACGTAATCCTGATGGCTCGCAACATATTATCGACGATTTCCGTGAAGCTTATTACTGGTTACGTCGTAACACTAAAGAAGATGCCAAGATTATGTCATGGTGGGATTATGGTTATCAAATTGCTGGTATGGCAGATCGCCCTACACTTGTTGATAACAATACTTGGAACAATACTCATATCGCTACTGTGGGTCGTGCTATGTCATCCAATGAAGAAGATGCTTATGAAATTATGCAGCAACATGATGTAGATTATGTTTTAGTGATCTTTGGTGGTTTACTTGGTTATTCTGGTGATGATATTAACAAATATTTGTGGATGATTCGTATTGCTGAAGGTAAAAAAAAAGAGTTAAATTGCATGACATAGATTTTTTATTAATATTTCTAATTTGATTAACTTCAACTAACTTTTTATAGGTGTTTGGCCTGATAAGATTAAAGAAAGTAATTATTTTACACCTAGTGGTGATTATCGAGTGGATGATCAAGCATCTCCTGCTATGCGTGATTCACTTATGTACAAGATGAGTTATTATCGCTTTAATGAATTATTCGGTGGTCAGCAACCCATGGACCGTGTACGACAACAACGACTTCCTGCCCAAGGCCCCGAATTATCAGTTTTGGATGAAGCTTACACGTCAGAAAATTGGATTGTACGTATATATAAGGTTAAGAAATCGGATAATCTAGGACGCTCTCACAAGGCCGCTCAAGCATTTGAAACTGGTAAAAAGAAGAGAAAGCCAGCAAGGAGTAAAAAGAGTAAAGAACGAAGACGACGTGCCTCTTTAGATGATTTGGATTAAAAAAAGCCAAAACAAAAAAAAAAAAAAAAATACAAATAAAATAAAATAAGATTGTTATTTTATGTATCCATTTAATTATTTATTTTATTATTGCTTTACAAAATAAAATAAAATGTATAAAACAAATTAGCCATGGATTTGTCGATGCTCTCTTTTTCTCTTTGAATATTGTGGTAAAACCATTGTAGTTACTATAGGTTATACAGGAAATCTCATTCTCTCCCCCTCCCAAAAAAAAACAGTATCATTGTTACGTATTTCATTGCAACAAATATTATAATAATTTAATCCGTTCTAATCCAGACGAACAACTATCATGAACAATTCTATATGAGGTCATATTTTTACTTTATATATATGAGTACAGGGATATGCTTCTTCTATTACATGTTTTGAGTACGTAGAAAGAGTGAGACAGTACGTAAGCTATAGTTTTCTCAGTGAAATGGCTAGGTATGTTTTATATGTTGAGGACTTCATTGGTTTGGCGAACTATATTTCCCTTTATCTTTAATTAATAAATACTAACAAATAATGAAGTGAAACGCGTCCGTTCTAAAATAAACGTAGCATCAGTACGCTCTTGAGAACTTGGATCACAAAAAAAAAGAGCCTTACTTATATATGAGCCAAGCAGCTCAAAAGAAGAGAAATCATCGAAGCACCTTTATGAGTCGTGATTCAAATCATATCAAAAATATAGTCATAACGGGTCGCTATGTCTGTATCTCTGTATGTGATTTAATGAGATTTCACTACTATTTTTGGGCTTTAAGGAAAGTAAAGGCTAATATTTACAACATAGCATTGAAAAATAATGATGAACTATCGAATAAAAATAGACATTAAGCCAACAATATATCAATAATGTCAGCAAGAATGAACTTGAAGTTGTCAATGGAATTAAAGGCTTGTTATACCAAAATTTGTACCCTAGGTTTAGAAAGATAACAATGGTGTTGGTAGGGCTTATAATCAAGTACTCAATTTGATACGTAAAAGATTTCAAAGTAAAGCGGGACCAATTACAACAGCAGTAGAGCCTAATTGGAACAAACTTTATCTAATTCTTTGTTGATAAGTAATTTATAAATATTTAGTACTACAGTATAACAAGGATTATCATTTTAACTGGACAAAAATATTATTAGCCAGATATACCTACATAGGGAGAAAGTTTTCAGAAGAAAACAATGTAAATATATTTTTTATGATGACTGTAGTTTTTAATTTGAATGAAGTGAGCTTGTTTATTTTGTGAACACACGTATTACGCAATGCACATTTTGATTAAGAAAGATTTTTGATAATAATCAACATCCCCAGCATGATTTGGTACAGAAAAGGAAAGCACGGTAGCAAAATAAAAAAAAAATGCGTAGCAAAAAATTTAGACTTCAGCCAGCATTGATTTCTTTTATAACCCTTTCCCCTTATTTTTTTTCTCACATATGGATAGAATTCAGTCATTCATCGAAACCAAAGACTATAAGTCGTTGGTTGGAGCATGCGAACGAATTGAATTACAGGTATAAATAAAAACAAAATGAAGTGATTGATTCAGTGTAAAAGTTGTACTTGCGCGTTTATTGAAATGTATGTTACAAATACCATAATACTAGTATGCAGTTGAAGCAACAAACCATTGGGACATTGTCGAGATCTATGCTTTGCTTCTTTTAGGTTATGTATTGGTTGACGATCTGTAAGTATTTATACAGTCTGAAATTGGCTTTAGGACTTTGTAATAAAAAGGAAAACTAAATGGAATCTTTGACAAGCAATTCAGCACGATATCTTCGTAAACGTATTTTAGCAGCCAACCAACGAACGGACCAAATTGATGCTGCTTGGCGTATCTGTACAGCGTTATTGGAACGTCAATTTTCAAAATTTTATCAAGCACTTGATGAATATCAATGGTCAAATTTGGCTATACCACTTGTTGTTGATATCAGAGGTAAAAAAAAATGATCGACAGCAAAGGACATGTATAATAAGTATTCATTTCTACTTGGATATATAATTATTAAGGCACAACCTTTCTCATCAAAATAATAATTCTCGTTTATATATATAGAAACAATTCAAAAGCGTTTACTTGCACTCATTCGAAGAACATATACCAGTATTCATAAAACGGATGCAGCACAATACTTTGGAATGTCAGAATCTGACGTTGTTCCAGGTTCGTTTGTTTACTAATTGTAAAGTTTATTAAGGATATAAAGAGAAACTAATATATTGAATGTATATATTACATTATATCTAGCATTAATGGGTGAAGGATGGGAATATAACGGAGAGACTGGTATCTTGGTTGCACCAAAATCAAGTAAGTTTATTTACTAATGCAAATCATTAAAAAGGACCACATCCTATGTGATTAGTTAACTTATATCCTGGTTCATATATTATGGAATATAATAATAGCACCTGCTCAACGTGAACGAGGAGATTTGAATCAATTCTCAAGACTTGCTGATGTATTATTGCAGCTGGAAAATTATTGAAAATTGAAGGAAAGGCAGAAAGGAAAGAGTGAAAGAAAGAAAAAAATTCAAATTGCACGAAAACAGTCAAATTACATAAATTCTTTTTAGATATGGTTTTTCAAAAGAAAAAAAAAGCCTCACTATAAATATATCACTATATTATAGCTGGTTTTGCGTCATGAACAAAAGTGATACACATTATTTTGATGTCATATTGGGGAAAATAGCCGATGAAGGGGAGGATAGAGTTCATGCTATCTATACGGGGCGTATTGTCATTTGCTGGGATTCTACAAATTCTCTTATCCTATCCCTGGATTTGGATGGTACCGAAAAGCTCGGAATACATAAAATATATAAACCTTCTTTCCCAATCCATCCTGAATTTATACTTTTTTCTTTTCTTTTCTTATACGGAAATTATATCGTATTCTTTCTTTCTTCTTCATATAACACCACACTGTATATATATATATATAAGGACGATGAGCGATCGGGGTACGATGGATGAGCATACCCGAATTTTACAAAGTAGCGAGAATGACGTAGAAGATAATGCCATAACAACAAACAAACAAGAAAGTTGGAGTGATTTAAAACCTTATATTCGTCCACTACTTGCATCCAATTTCATTTCAGTTGTATGCGGTATCAACGACGCTTCTATTGTAAGTAGTTGGTAAACGTATATAACTCTTCAAGTTTATGGTATGGACTCAATCAAATTCACTTTTTTTTAAATCTAAAAGGGTGCAATCATTCCACGATTGAAAGATTACTATGGCATTCCAAATGAAACTGTGTCGTTATTATTCTTGTGTAACTCTTTTGGTTACTTTTTAGCTGCTATGGTTAACGGATATCTTGTTCATAAGCTTGGTCAACAAGGAAGTATGTATTTTGGGGCCATAAATCTACTGATCGCATATGCATTAATTGCTAGCGGATTTCCCTTTGGTATTATGGCTGTTCTCATGGTTCTACAGGGATCGGGTGTTGGTAAGTTTATAGCACAACATTTAGTGTATTATTAATCTACCCTGAAAATACCCCCGTGTAACCTTTATTTTTTATAATCTAATTTAACTTTAAACAACTTAGCTCTGCTCGATGCAGGCATGAATGTTTATACATCAAGTGTTCCCAAGGCAACCCTCATGCTTAATATTCTTCATGGTAACTCACCTATATCTCTCTTATAATATACAAATAAAAAGCATTTGGTAACTTGATCTTTTTTTATTTAGCGATGTATGGTGTCGGGGCCATGATCAGTCCTTTAATGAATGCTACACTATCCAAGTTGGGATTTTCATGGCAAGGATTATATGTTTTTATGTCGCTTTTCTCACTCATAAACTTGGTTCTTATTACAGTTGGTTTTCGCAATATCAAGATGGATTATATCGATGATGAAGAAGATGAAGAAGAACGACATAATCCTGACAGACATAAGCAAATTATGCGTGCAGCAATGCGTCATCCAATGACAGTTCTTGGTGCCATGTATATTCTGGTCTATGTTGGCACAGAAGTAACTGTTGGTGGATGGGGTCTAACATTCTTACAACAAGGGCGTCATGGCGATTTCATTGCCATGAGCAACGTCATTGCTGGTTATTGGGCTGGTCTTGCTATTGGCCGAATTATTCTTGGATATTTATGTGACCGTTTTGGTGAAAAACGTATGATTTCTATCTTCACGTTCATGACTATCGCTGTATTGATAGTACTTTGGACCGTAGCTGATGTTGTCATTGATTCTATTGGTAAGCCATCGTTATTTAATAGCGATAGTTTTGTTTTTTTTTTTGTGAAAGAAATTAAACAAAACTTCATTGTACGAAAAATATTAATTAACTAATCTATATATAGCCATTATTTCGATTGGTTTCCTTTTGGGTCCCATGTTTCCAAGTACGGTTTCCTTGGCATCCAAAGTACTCCCACGAAATATGCATGCCACATCTATTGGATTTATTGCTGGGTAAGTTCAATGAGGTAGATCTGTGTTTTTTTTAAAAAAGGTATTCTATGAAAAAAAATACTAATGTAAAAATAAAACTAAATGATTGTACCTTATAGTACTGGAGCAGGAGGTGCTGCATTATTCCCTTTCATTACAGGTCAAGTTGCTGGTAAATTTGGTATTTTATCCATGCCAATTGTCTGTTTGGCAATGTCTGTTACAATGCAGATTTTATGGACTTTTGTGCCTTCTAAAAAAAGTGAAAAAGCACCTGCTTCTCTTGACAACCGATGTGGTTATCAAGCTCTTGAATCTAATTAAAGAAAATAATATTTATGGGATCTATTATTGATTTAAATATACAATATTTTATTACATTTAACAATATATATAGCATATTATTACATTCAATTGTATATAAATATATCCATCAAAAAGAAATTTATATTGTGAGGTTGAATACTTTAACATTATTATATTCTACATTAAATATCTATCATGTTACAAAACATAAGTGTTGTAAATGTATCGTCAGCAGTTTTGATTAATCCTTGCGGTCGTCGATTTCCAATAAATACATATACTTGCTCTTCTTCCCCAAGTAGACCACCAGGTACAACCTGTTTTACTTTAATTTCGCCTTCCTCTTTTTCGTCATTATCTACTTGTTCTTCTGGCTCAAGTTTACGTACAGGTTCATATTCAAAATAACGACCAAAATAATCCTGCCAAAACCCGGATTCCTTTTCCAGCGATCGACACTTGTATCCAATAACAATTTTAGTTTCTGGGGATGTGCAAATTTCCACCAATGTTGCCGTCAAAATATTAAAAAGTTCGGGAAAATAAACACAATCACTAATAACAATCAAATCAATAGGTCCATCGCGAAGAATGTTAGCAGTGTCCTTAGAGTTACCCCAATGTAACCGTTCGACCCGCACTGTTGCAGAATCATCTTCCACAACAGGTTCATAATGGGCGTTTACGTTATCTTGTATCAGTGGTAAAATTTGTTCGAGGTCTGTAATAATTACTTCACATGGTTTCCGAAGCATCTTGGCTAACCAAATACCAACGTAGCCTGTACCTGCACCGAGTTCAAGGATACGGTAAGGCTTTGTTGGTATAGAATAACTTGTACTGTTATTTCGAAAATACTCGGGTGGAATAGATGGTTTTGGCTCAGTTTGGGTATCAGAAGAGAAATAAGATTGGAGGATATACGCACTAAATAAAGAATTTTTATTTGAGCAATCTTTTTACTTATATGTTTATATATGGATATCATTGGAACAGATTTGATACGTACGCTTGCCATATTTTGCCTGCTAGTCCAAATTCTTTTACATTTTGCTTTAATGACAGATGAGACAACTGGTTTTTCCACGCACTCGGAGGTCCTTGCGTAGCTACCACATTGAGACCTTCGGGTCGATTACCAATGAGGAAATCGTGATCGTCTTTACTACAATCAGAAATGGCAGGGGCCATCTTGGGTAGATGCTATCTTTATGAATATACAATATCGAAAAAAGAGAATGATAAAACAAGCTTTATTATTGGAATTCAGCTATTTTTTAATATAAAGTTTATAGTGATGAACGATGGGTTAATAAACCAGGTCCTAGTACAAGAATACATGGACCACCAGCAATAATATCAAGTTCGGCATCACGAGCATAATCCAAAACAGCCTTATCTTCGGCCCCAGGTTGTAACCAAATTTTTTGAATACCCAGTTCTTTGGCCTTTTTGAGGACTTCCAAGGTTACTTTAGGTGGAGTGATGATAGAAATAGCAGTATTCGTTGGATCATCAAGTTGATCAATGCTTGCAATAGCAGGAATCGATTCCACTGTAGCTTCTTTCTATATAAGTATAATCATGATATTACATATATGTTTATGTTAGCATCTAGGCAGACTGTGGTGATATTTATGAATTACTAACATGATTTACGGGAACTACAGGCAAATTATTGGATTGATACCTGTTATTAATATTTTTTGTTTAATATTACTAATCGCAAACTGAACCAAGTTTTAGTGATTATTGCTATAATTAATTACCATCGCAGAACACGATTGCCATATTTTGAGCGATCAGTGCTTGCTCCAACAACTGCAAATTGGTTGCCAGTAATGAATCTGTAAGCTGTAACTGGGTTCATTGAGTGAAATAAAACAGTGAGGAGTCGTGGGGAAACTTATGTGTATAATTTTGCTTTGGACCAACGGAAAAAAAACTGCTTGTGTCACCCATGATTGGACTTTGCCTCCCAATCACCTATGAGTGGAAGTCCACCAAGTAAAATATTTGATCAGAACATATTATTCCGTGTACTATTAATAACGATAAAAGCTTGGCACATGATGTTAGTTTATTACCAAGTGAGCTTTGTAATTAACCCTGAGTTGATTATTCTGGTTGCTATGAAAGATACAGAGGGCCCCCGTTAATTTCATATCCGTTAATTTTCACACTCTATTAACTTCACCGAAAATCAAGGAATGGTAAAAATAACATAAAAAATTATCACATCCCTGTTTAGTTCATTTTCATAGCAGCTAATGGCATTGAATCCTTAACGAATATATTAAAAAAAGTTATTTGTGTGATAAATATAAGGATTGCAATTGAATTATTATACAGGATGGGGCGATATTCCGTCACACCTCTTCTGCATAATTTTTCATAGAAGTCTATACAATATTTATTTGCTTATTATTTTTTTCACTTCAAGTCTTCAAATATCGTACTAATGTTAGGTGTCTTAAACAAAATGAACTCATTTTTATTCCGTATTGCCAGTGATCAATTTGTTATGATTTATGGATTAAATTTTTTCTTCTTAGCCAGCGTACTATACTGCTCAGCTGTGAAGCTAATGTGTGATTTGGTAGGTGCCATTTTTATATGCGCATATAGAGCAAAATATTTAGCGGTTGGCGATAAAAAGAAAATAAATATGTTTGCAGCTCTTGGAACTATATATAGCAAAAAAAAATGTTAAGTCGTGCTTAAATAAAAAAATTAAGTGTTTCAAAAACGCATAGAGAACAAGCACACAGATACGTATAATCTATTAATTAATATCTATATATTTTGAAGATATAGTGAGTTGGAGTAATTCAATATATACACATTAATTTTTACACTCCTTTATTTTCACAGAAAAATTGTAAAATACCCCTACGAAATTAACGGGGACCCTCTGTATGCATATAATAATATTCACTGGTTGTATCTAGTAACTACTAATGTGTTAACATACAATAATTGACTTATGCACACTATATACATGTCAAATTCATTTTAGTACTTTTATTATATGCTAAGTATGTTATAATAAAACACGTTACAGTGAATAATGTCGAAAAATCTATTACAGCTATTGTTTGTGGAAAGGGAAACAACCAACGAACGTCCTTATACAGTAGTATACTTGGGAGTTTTTTTTTCATTCTGTGTTTCTAGCTATTTATAAGAGACATGTTCTTTCTTCTGTTATATGTTTCTGAACAAAAATTGAATACGTTATAACGTATATAACTTGTTTTAAGTACGTATGCTTGCAAAGTTAGTTGTGAACCTGGTATATTTTCTCGTTGATTTCCTTAATGTCGATTCTTGAAAGATAAAGGCAGATACTAGTATCATGATGAGAAATGTGTAGTAATTTAAACAAACACATTAGCAGCCTATACGTATATACTTTTTCACGAAACTAAAAAGTTTAATGTTATGCTGACAATATTAATTTTATATATAACAATAATGTTACTTTTCATTTTTGTTTTCTTGCATCTATTTTCTCGACATTACATACATACTATATATATATTATAACTTTAAGTATGTTTCATTTACTAAAGTAATATTTGCTATCCACTAAAAATAATGGTGTTGGCTCGATTGAGATCAAGGAAAGAGGCATATACTAGGAGAAGAAAAAGAAGCGAGATAAAATATTTCTACCCATAACTCTCGCTAATTTCACGGACGTTTGTTCACTATTATGTATTTGCTGAAATAAATACGTGTTAGTTTCACAGATGTTCACATGAATGGTAAACATTTATATATAGATATTGGGTGCCGCTTTCATAACGCTCGCGCTGCCGCCCGAAAAGTATATAGGATGTTCACCGACATCGCCTATTCACTACACTGTAACACAATAAAAGGTAACAATAATAAAAAAAACTCGCGAAATTTCAGGGCCGTTTTTAGGGTGTGTATGTACATGAATAATATTGTATGCATAAAATTAATCTTATTAAAATAAAAGTTTCAAAAAAAAGAAGCGATCATTTATAATAATAACATTTGTCAAGTAAACAATTACATCGGGAAAAAACAGAAGAATGGTGTAACGTTACATATGTTCAATGTAAGTATTATATTAAAATACAATAATAACTAAGATAAGTTTGATTTTATTAATACGTAACATCCTGGATTGATATATACATATTATCTTGATAATAACAAGTGTGATATGGCACCGAAGAGCAATAAGAGTGACAAAAAAGCAGCACATTTACCGAGCGATCCTGAGTTGGAATCATGTTTTTTCTTTGATATTAAATCCATCTATTTATTACTGTAGTAACGAAGTAACAGATAATCATAAAATATGTATCTATGATAACCAATTAACACCAAAAGCTAAAATATTTTTTCCTAGATTTTAGACTATGATATTTTGCATTTTAATTTGTAGTTGTATATTAAGGAATGATACCATAACAGCTTTTTGCTTGCGCAATTTGCGATTTATTTGAAATGTGCTTCTTTTACGTATTATATATATATATATATATATACATATAAATGACAAAAAAAAAAGAGTTTACGGTAACTTCCATATGTTGATATGGTAGAATAAATTGGCAGCTCTTGAAAAAAAAAAGTCAGCAACATCATGTAACGCAAAGACGTGATTTACAAGAATATTGCAATAGAAATAAGTCATGCATGGTCAGAGCAAATCTATGTTTATTAAAAAGAATTATTCAAGCCACCGGATGAGACCCAATCAAGATTTAAGTACAAAACACATATAGTGCACTTGAAGGCCAAAAGGACATTGTATGACCAAAGTGTAACTGATGTTCGTGCTTTATCAAAGGGGCTTTTTTGAGGACATCTTTCCCTTTCTTGAGATTCTTGAAAGAAGAATAACCAACAAGATACCCAGTATTTTTTGAAGTTTATTATATGTGAATGTAAAAAAAAACTTTCTTTCGTGTTATATATTGTAATGATGATAGTAAGATCAGCAGTGAAGAACCATCGATTTTTTCCAAGTATCATAAAAAAGCAGACGAAAAAAATGATTTCCTTCCAAAAAAAAAAAAAAGAAATGAATTATCAGAGATATTGCCACGTTGTACCAGTATTAAAATAACAAACAACTGTGCATATATTACCTAGAAAGGAATTTGGTATTACGTTCGAATTCTGGTAAATTTATATACAGTGCGCTTGCACCATTTTACATCTGTATTTCACCTACAGCTCATTTTCACTAATTTAATGATTATTTTTCCCACATCCAGCTATTTCTTAGATCAAATGATGGTGATATAGCATACTACTGCTAAAATACTTTATTGTTCGTATCTACTCTTCAATCAGAAAAAAGAATCACACGGGCAACCATGAAGACTGTTTACCTCACCACGTTGGAACTTTATATCATACCATTAATATAAATACCGGTTATTTGATTTATATTTTTTTTCTTTACTCTTAATGACGAAGTTTATATTTCAGTTTTCACGTAAGTACTTTTTTTTGCTACATTTCTATAATTATAATCAGTAGTCTGATGATATTTACTGTCTTGAACCATGTATCGCCATAAGAGTTCGGTGTAGTGTCACACCAACCAGCAGTCGATTTTGTCTGTACAACACATGGGATCTCAACGTCTGCAACGTTTATCAGCAACAGCATAGCGCGATTATAAGCAAAAATTACCCAACCTTTTTGTGGTACTTTTTTTTATTGAGCCAAGAGGTATTTACATATACAAATGACACCATTGTCGCGTAATCCAACCTCATCGATAAAATCAACTGAATTGAATTAGATATATCGCATATAAAAGGTCTGGATTTTATTTAATCCCACCAATAAATATACAATTGCTACTTGTAACTTTATAATATTCTCTAAATATAATTACCCTAATATTGTCGGCAGGTCCCGTCAACGCGTTTTTATATCACATATACGTATACCCTTTTTTAACCTATCCACCCCCCCCTCAAATACATTCTGCCAGTAAACGGTAGACTCGCTGCTTTATTTTTATTACACATATAAATATGTCTGATATCAAAAAGAAAGAAGACACTCTATTTAAAGAAGAGCTCTCATCCGATGAAGGGAGTAGCACGGATGGCGGAAATAACCATACTACTGTCCCTGGCAAGAAGAAAGATGCTTCTACCTTCTCTGTTATCTCTTCCACTTACGGTACAACAGAATTAAAAGATAATGAAAAATATAAAGATGTCCATGGATATGAACCGGATTTAGAATGGGAAGAGCATGAAGAAGCCAAGGTTCGCCGAAAAATTGATGTTTATCTGATGCCTTTCCTTCTGTTAATGGCATTTGTTCTAAATATGGATCGTACAAATCACTGTAAGCCGTTATTCTCTTTCTTTTTTGTTTTATTTATAAAACAGTGTCCACTCATACTTTTAACTTTTAATTAGCGAATGCTATTTCCGATCACTTGAATGTTGATCTAGGTTTTAGTTTGGATGGAGTCAACAATGCTATCCTGGCATACTCTATCTTGTTTACTATCTTTACACTTCCATCCAACTTTATTGCCAAAAAGATCGGTGCATATCGATGGATTCCTATCATGATGTCTCTTTGGGCTGTCATTACCTGGGCACATGTTCTTATTCATGTAAGTATAAGATGATACGTATATTGGTTAGAATGATAGAAAAAAAGTATGTCATGTTCTTCTGGATATATGCTAATCTTAATAAATTTTAGAATTATGCAGGTTACATGACTGTTCGTGTTCTCATTGCTATCACGGAAGCTGGATTCATTCCTGCTACCTTAAATTATATGACTACCTGGTACAAGACAAAGGAGCTAGCAACCCGTCTCGCCTTTTTCTGGGGTATTCAATCAGTTGCTTCCGCTGTGTCAGGTCTGATTTCCTTTGGTATTTTCCGATTAAGAGGGGTAGGCGGTCTATTTGGATGGCAGTGGCTTTTCCTTATTGATGGTATTTTCACTCATATTGTGGCAATTGTTGCATTGTAAGCTATTATATTAATTCATAGAGTGGGTGTTATTATCTTATACTACAGAAAATATTCTAATCAAATTCCTCATATCAATTAAAAAAAACACATATAGCCTTTATTTACCAAAAAATCCCGGAAGCACTAGTGGTTTAATCCGTGGTAAATCTGGCTGGTTTACTGAAAAAGAAGCCAAGATTGCCGTTACTCGTGTTATTCGTGATGATTTAACCAAAACCAATCAAGATGTTCCTATTACTTGGGAGGATGTAAAACTGGCTCTCAAGGATACTAAACTCTGGACACATTTGGTCACCACGTTTGTTGGTATGATGACACATACTCCAATTAGTACATATTTACCGTCGATTATTCGTGATGGTGGTTTTGCAGTAACCACAGCCAATCTTCTTACGATGCCTTCTTATCTCGGTGGTCTTGCATTTTCTATTATGATTGCTTATAGTTCTGATAGATATGGTGAAGTTGCTCTTCATGCGCTTATTGGTAATATCTGGCAAATGGTTGGATACATCGCTTTACGCGTAATCCCATTGAATGCTGGTCGCTGGCAATTGTTTGCGGCTGCTACAATAACAGCTTCATCACCAAGTTGGCACGGAATGCATATTGGTGAGGAGTAATATTTTCTATCTCTTCTTTGGTGAGAAATACTTTTTATTAATATATTTGTACATCATTTTTATAGCATACATGTCTTCAAATATGGCTCCTGCTGGTAAACGTGCTATTGCCCTTGGCGCTATTATTGGTAAAGATCTTTTCTTTTTCTTTTCATATTTGATATATTGGAACTAATAGTTAAAAATATTTATATTCTATACTGCAGGAGCTGCAAACCTCGACGGTGTTCCTGGTTCTCAAATTTATCGTAAGTAGTGATTCTTGTACTACAAAAAAGCTTAAAAGTTATATATAGCTTACTTATAAATACCGTGTTTTTTTATACGATAGGCGCAGACGATGCACCTCGTTATCCTACGGGTAACCTTATCTGTATTGTTCTCAACATTGTAGCGATATTTCTTTTTATTTCTCAACGAGTACGTTATACTCTTACCAACAAATATCGTGAAAAGGAATGGAACTCCATGTCTGACGCTGATAAAGAAATTTATAACAAGACCACCAAACATAAAGGAAATGACCGTTTGGATTATCGATTCAGAATTTAATTTTTTGTAACAGAGAAATTTAAGTATTATCATCAATAATTAAATATTCGTTCTATTAATTACCATTTCTTGTATTTGTTATTATGTAATTAATAAAAAAAGTATATATATGCTTATCACGTAGCACATTTGTCTAAGAAAATCTTCATCAAATGATAGCAAAGAGAAGCATAGATATATCATCGATTTTGGATAAATACTCTTGAACACAAATGAGGGTATCAAATAAGAGTTATGTACTAGAGGAATCTTGTCTGTGTATATTATCAAATACCACATTCTGTTGAATCGTATAAAAAACACACGTGCATTGTTTTTTGTAGGTATGTTATGCGAAAAATTTCTTGCCATCATTTTTTTCTATCGTTTCCCTATTACCTGATGCGTTCTTCCTTTGATTAAGATAATTACTTTTTCTTCTTTGCCTCCACTATTACATTTCGCTTTACGTATTTCTTTTTTGTTTCCGTCATTCAGCATACACAACCTATGACTCAATTTGTAACGTCGGAAGTAAGTAAAGGGGAGCCAAAAAAAAACAACTCATCCCACTCCCTGACTTTACAGAATATACTAGTTGAGTTTTCAGAATCCTTGGATCAAATCCTAGATTGCTTACTTTACAAGCTACGTTGTATATCTGGATTATATAAAATATTCACATTAGAAACATGACATCATATCTATTTATGTATTCTCATAAATTACTTTTTTTTCTTTGCATTAGGATATAAGTATGGTTGTAAAATCGCTTATTGGGACTAAACTGTTATCCTGTAGACAATAGTAATCGCTTTGTACTGCTTGGTTGCAGTTAGATGACATTCTAAAATACGTTTCTATATTAAAATAATTATGATAGGGGGGGTTTCTCCTAACGTATGCGTATCCGTCCTTCAAAATACACGTCCCCGTACTATCTAAAAGGCGGTGCAGTATCAATGAAAATTTTGATATGAACAGAAAAATAAAAGTACATAAACCTCTCATCGTAGCAAGTGTATGTGATAGCGAGTATTTTGAAAGAAATAATTCCACATAGCTTTACTTCATTAATCTTTTATAATGGGTAATGTTTCAAGGTCGACGAATCGATCACTTTACACACCATCCCTCTACCTGGTTATTATCTTTTTGGCTAGATGAATAAAGTACCATGTTCTTTTTGCAGGCAACCGCTCTTTCGACTGTGAAGCCTTTTCTTTATTATGTTGCTGTCTCATTATACGCCAGAAGTGTTGTATCCTTATCATGCTCCCATTTTCAAGGATTCATAAGTTAAAAATTCAAGACTACATTTATTTACGTATACAGCGAAAAAAAAAAGAGCTTATAAGTCATTTATGGGCTGATCCATCGATTCTGAGCAACAATCGAATGATTATGAGAAAGGTAGAAATTATTGGAAAATATCCATGCTATGTAGTTACGAGGCATCAAACGTTATTTTTAAAAGTCTTGGTGTGCATGGAAAATTGTATATTTGGATGCTTAAGATTACAAAATCTGCTTGGATATGCTTTTACTCTGTTAATATAAGATTGTAACATTTGTATACTCTAAAATATGTATAATATTTACTTTAATATAAAGCGTCATGACAATCCAGCTCAACTCCGGTCCAAGCAACAAAATAAAAATAAAAATAAAAATTATAATAATTCTTTTTTTTTTCAACTTACAACAAACAATGGACGATACATTAGCCCAAGTTCGAGAAAAATGTGCATTGCAACTTGAAATGTACCAGAAATGTGTAGAAAACTACCCTCATAATTGGGATAAAAGCTGCGTTCAGCAAAAGAACGCGTTGACAAAATGTTCAGAAGAAAAGTAAGAATTAAAAATGAAAAGTAAAGCTGGAGAATATTTTCCAAAACCAAAACGTTTCTCCCTTCTCTTTTATCTCTATGTTCCACTTTAAGCTAAATAATGGGAAAACAACTCCTTGTAGTGTTGGTATCCTGAAATATGTAAAAGAGCATTGTTCCAAGCAAGTCAAGGATTATGACAGTTGTTTATCAGCAAACCAAAGTGAACCAGAAAAATGTATCCAAGCTTTGAAAGAATTATACTTTTGCACGGAAACTACTTCAGCAGCCTATCGACAACAACATCAGCCTACTCAGGATGTTACAGCTGAAAAAAAATAATTAGAATTATTTACTTTGTGATAGAACTATATATTATGATGACATATCCTTGTAAATAATGATTTATATACACACAAAAAAATTATAGAGTTGGAAAAAGAAGAAACAATAATAAATATGAACTATAGATGAATATCTTGTATACTTGGTGAACTATAGGTTTCTAGTTGTCGCTTTCCTCTTCGAAGCATATATTCAATAGTCACAAAATCATTTTTACGTATGTTGTGTGCACGAAACTCGCGTCGAATATATGCATAAAAATGGGGTCGGTTATTCTAAAAAATAATAATAAAAATCGTCCTTAGTCAATTTTGTTGTCATTCTCATAATAATTAAGACCGAGATGCTTACGATGGGTTTTGTCCTTGCTGCTCGAAAACATTCTCGGTAAAAGTTAATGACTTGTTGTTGTAAACCCGATCGTCGACCACCTGCCATTGATCTGTTGTTAAATAGAGATGTAAAGGAATTGGAACCCTGTCTTTGAGCGGGGCTTTTTTTAAGTCACACGAAATGAATATATCTGTCTTTCCGTTGAGAAAGGGTCCGGTTAAAGTTAAATTTTTCTATATAGTATGCATTCAACCGGTTTACTGTTGCTCAAAAATTCAATGGACTTGTTGATATGACATTTTCACAAATATTTGGGATAGGGTCAAAGATGCTATAAAGAAAATAATTAATTTTACGTAAGAGTCAAATAATTATTATCATACGCGTTCTGCCATACAAACTTCTCAAGATATCTAAAGTAACATCCCCTCCAACCGGGATATGAATGTTGACAGCAGGAAGACATTCTTGAATCAGCTACAGCAATACTTATAAGCAGTTAATGATAATTACAACACCTGGGTTCAACAATGGTAGTAATAAAAATGAAAAAACGAACACTATGCTTCCAAGGTAAGAAAAGCGAATATAAAATTTATGGTATCACGGGAAAGAATCAAGGCCTTGTGGTTTTAAATGGTTCTAATACAGATATAATGAAAATTACTTGTTCTGTTTAACGTCTCCAGTGAACATGGCGTCAGGTCTGATATATTTGTTTGAGACAGATTACTAAAAAGCATAGCGAAGAGAAAAAACCCTGTTATTGACACAGGGAAAAGATCGAAGGCTAATACAGATACGGTATTTTGTTCGTTTGTTATAGATAACGGGTAATGAAGCCTTTGAGTATTTGTAATTTCATAATTAAGAATATGGAATTTTGCATGCATTTCCGGCCACAACCCTCTTTTTTTTTGTTTATGATAGTGGGGTTTTTCGTGACTGAAGTCGAAGCTTTCTTCGTATTTGCTACACCTGTTTTATGGGATTGGCCAAGTGCTCAAAGCGGACAAATTGAGAGCCCTATCCGGGACTGAATGTAGCATCCTGTAAGATGCTATTTGATAATGGTAAAAGATAAGCAAGGACGAGTAAGACACGTATTAGAATGATATGGGTATTTTCAGCAATATTTTTTTGTCAATAGCTGTTTCACTATAAAAATAGCAATTTCAGTTATTCCTTTTGTTTATTAGCTACTCTTCTCACCATATATAGCATAAAAAAGGCATAATCCAATGCTCGCAATTTACAGCACTGAAACGTAGTTACCTTTATTTTCAATATCTTGCTGTCTAGTATAATAAACGTTACTGAGTTTGTAACGTATTATTGTTATTTTAGGAATATACAATATGGTTCATACAAGCTTACTGATTTACTGATTTTTCGAAATTGATTATCTGGAGTTATTAAATATAGAGTCCTAGGAAATCATCAGTAGACCAGATGTTGTTACGATTAAAAATTATTTATATTTTATTGACTTTAATGAACGCTGTGCTCGGGTGAGCTTTGTTCGCTCCAGTCCGGTCTGAAAGGAATAAAGAAAAGTAAAAAATCCCATTATAGGTATAGGGAAAAAGGAAGAGGGGAGAGTTAAAGGTTGGATTATGGTAAATAGTAGGCAATGTGTGAGAGAATAAGAGAAAAACATATGGTGAATAATAATTGATAATTTGAAGAAAGAAGGAGAAAAAATAATAATAATAATAGGGACTAACTAAGAATATGTTGTGAATAAGTGGCAAAATAGAAAAGGAACAATAGAATACTTAGTCATGATCAGAAGAAGGAGGATCAATCCAGTTCAAGTAAGCTCTTCCAGGATCTGGGTTGTAATATTGTTGTTCATCAGAATCGGGATGTTGATGTACGTATAGTTCTGCTAATATTGTACAAATAATTGGCCAAACAGTTTTAAGGAAATTGATGCGGCGAGTTGATGTTGGTGCTGATTTCGGTAATTTGTTAAGTATAAATGATAGTGGATCAGATGATTGTTGTGTAGTTATATGTAGTCGGTAATGCATATTTAAGCAGGTAATAGCATGTTGTTTATAAAAATGACGGTAATGACTGGTTTTACAACTTTTAGAAGTCCCTCCAGGAAGCCAACATAGTCTCCAACAGATACATCGACTACAATCTTTCCTTGTCATAGGTAACCAAGAAATAGGGTCTTTTCCAATTCGAGGCCGACATGCTGCTAATGTTTTGGTACCTATTGGTGTAGCTAATAGTGTATCTAGTACATTTTGATGATATGATCGGATTGCTTGTTTTAAAAGTTTTACTGTTGTTTCTGGGCGTGGTTCTGGGAGCTGTTGCCATATAATGTTTTTTTGTAGTTTATACCATGCACTTTGGGGATTATTTTTAATTGTTGGTAATATTGTTGCAAGTAATGTATCCTCTGGAAGAAAGTGAGCGCGATATATAAACCAGATGTTGTTACAGTCAACCCCGGTTTTTGCACACCTGAGATTTCCTGATTTTTTGTTGAAGAACCGAAGACTTACAACAAGCGAAACTTGATATATTAAAATACAGCATCTCATCAATTATTCTTTGCTAGCATTTTGGGTATCTCCATATTTGGATGGAGATTCATACGAATTAGATACTCAATTATTAAATTACAGTATGATTTACTCCCGATTAGCGCAACTCGCCCAGAAACCTTGATGCAAGTTGCAAGTTGCGATTCTATTTAGTATTTTTAACATTTCCGAAAACAAACGGTGCAGAACCGGGAGATTTGCAAAAGCGGGAGGTGCAAAAGCGGGGGTTGGCTGTATTTTGGTCTCAAAGCAGGGGTATCACTGTTGCTCATCTGCAGTGTTACCCTATTAGCACCTTCTGTTTTTGGCCACTCTATCTTTTTTTATGGAACTGTTATGGAGATAATAAAGTGGTTCATATTAACACCTCAAATTCCATTCCAGTAAGTGCATTTAATGTAAGCAGAATAACGAACATTTATTTTTCAACACTTCTCGTCACCAATTACTGAGTGCATAATTATACGTATAAGTGGTTTGTTTTTTTTATTACTCTATTAATCTAACTATACATACAATATATAGCAACATACAACATACTATGATGTACATTGATCGTATGTATTGGAAATACAATATGGGGAAGTTCTTTTCTGAGCAAGATAACTGAAAATGGTTCTGTTGCGCTATACGTACATGTAAAAAACATTTATTATTGTTCCCTGACCAACTTTATTAAAATGGTAAACAAGTTTTTGTCTTACGAAAGCACAAATGGATTAGATTAAGAACGAAGAGCACTATAAGACTAATGTGCAGTTACAAATATTTGTATGCGGGAACTTTTTCCTGGTGCTCCGATTGTTTTCCACAGCTATTTTTGTTGTGTGACACAACAGAGCCATGTATTACAACAATTGTATTTATAGTAAACAATTTTTTTGACTTTATTAAGAATAATTGGATAATAGCAACATAAGACCAGAATTCGACATGAAAACAGCTTTTTTGATAGTGATTAAAAAAATTTACAAATAAGGTGGAACTTGTATTCTTACAAAAAAAAAGTTTTTCAGTTAATCTCTTGTCAAACGAGAAATACATATATAACTACCGCCATTATACTCTGACCAAAGGGAAAACGCATTAGCATTGTGAAAATTGTCCATTAATAATAAGATTATTGACGCTTGTGTATGATATTGTCATAAACCCGCCACGTTCTCTGATACATCTGGTAAAGTTATTAGTAGGAGGATTAGAATGAGCTACAGAATATATTTTTTGTGCATCTTTATAAGATGTTTCCAATAGTAAGTCCAGACTATTGGAATCCAGTTCTACTATACTATTCCTTTTAATTGGTTGTGGTTGTCTTTTTACGAGTTTTTTCTCTTCAGATTCACTATTACGTATAGACGGAACTCGCAACCATCGATCAATTTTTTTGCTCTTGCTATCATAACAACAATCACTATAAAGATTATCGTTCGCACCATCATTGTTTTTGTCAATCATCAAACCATAAACTTGAATCTGTCCCCAAATTGTTGTGTATGTCGAAGTAGCCCAAACAATATGTGAATCATCCACCTGGATCAAATGAAAATGATGGGAATTAAGATGTAGATGAATACCGATAACAGATTCTGCTGATACCTTACGCCAATAACATCGCTTAGTAATAAAACTCATCAACTTTCCACAGTATTTGATTATGCTATTGATAACATCAGACGTCAGTGTCACTTGGTCTAGCTCCAACCGTTCAATTGGTGTTTGTACAGGATCCCAGAGTAATTCATCAGATAGATGAATATGTGTCAAACGCAACCGCCTCAATGCCCGACAGGTTAGCAAAAGAGCGGGCAAGTCAATAGTCTCACACATAACATTACTATTACTGTTATTATTACTACTGCTACCCCAAAGCGATAAATCACATAAATTTTTGCAGATGCAAAAAACGGTCAAACGACGATGATATCCTTCTGGTATCGTAACGGAGAGTCGTGAAATGTTGGAATTTAGTTTCGAGACGAATGAATCAAACTGATCAAGTGCTTTAATGGTTCCAAACGAAGTGGATGACCAAATACAACTACCGTGAATAGAAAAATCGTATAATAAAGGTGCTTGATTTTGAATCTTGAAAATGATGTCGTAATTAATGTCCAGCCGTATCAGTTGTGCGCGTTGTAGATTGGAAAAATTTAAGTAATCTGGCGACCGTGTTATTGGTGAAATAATCCAGGACGATTTTTCAGATGTGTTTTCCAAATGTAAATTATTAAGATTCGGATAACAAAAGTCAATATAAGATAACCAAGCGCTTGCTGTATCGCTCCATCCACCATTATATACAAGTCGCAAAGATCGTAATTGAGAAATAATCGTGTTAGCACCATTTGTATTATCAGTATTATTGGTGCTGCTGTTATATTGAATACAGCTAGAACCTTCTAATTCAAGATCAATTAATTTGGGGCAGCATGAGTGAATAATAACAAGATGTCGAACGTCTAAGGTTGGTAACACATTATGCATCATAAGTTTTTTTAAGCTTGACATTGGTTCTAGACAACGACTCAACCAACCATCAAAATTACATCCATTGGCTGTGTCAAAGATATATGGCGGATCCCAGGATAAGCATGACAGCTTAAGGCAAGTCAAAAGACGATTCTGACCAAACGCAGTTAAGGCAGGCAGGGGCGATTCGAAAAGAATAGTGTTTATGTCCATAGCATTTTCTAACTCTAATAAATGATTACTAGGCGATGTCATAGATAATAACGCTGACAGGAGAGACGGCCGCCACCACCAAAAATGTAAAGTGTTAAAAAAAATACATTGTTTTCGTATCGTACGCATCTCTCGCATACTCAATAATCCATCCTCAAGGACCAGTTCATGTACACGATAAAAGAGCGATTCGTTGGCATGTTCAAGTAGAACATCATACGCGTTGGCATCGGTACTGATTTCGATCGTTTTGTAAAGACAGGGCAAAAATATAAAATACCATTCCCGGCACACCATCAGGCAATAGTAAATGTCGCGTCGTGGCAAATATGAAGCAGTGTGCTCCAAGATCTCGAGCGGTAGCATTGTTCAAAAGAATACGTACACCAGACAACAACAAAACTAATAAAATACGTTCAGTGGTATAGGTAGTTTTTTAATTCCGCATCTTTGTTTACTGCGTTACTGCAATTATTAAAAAAATTGCCCATATTTAATCACCCCCAACAAATTCATAGATTTTTTATTACTGAAACAAAAATTAAAGGTGAAGGGATAGTCTTATATGTAAAATGTACAATGGGAAAGATAGATAAAAAAAAGGGGGTAAATGATCGAGATATGTGTTATATAATTATAAAAAGATAACAAATATTTGTTGTTGTCTGAATTACATATGTAAGAGATATATAAATATAAAAAAGAAATATATAATATAATATTTTTAAGCAAAACGTAAATAGAAATTGACCACCAATGCACCCACCAATAACGTACAAAGTACAGCAGGGCCCCACAAATCATCATATCGTCCGTCGACACGACGATTAATCATCCATGCACGTTTTTCAAAACGATATAATGCATAAATAGCTACACCGGCAGCAAGACCAATAAAGATACCGCCAACAATACGTGCCCTATCATCACCAAAATTAAGTAAACTCAGTGCAACAGTAAGTAGTAAGGCACAGAATTGTAACCACGAAATAAATGTTCGCTCATTTGCAAAGAACACTTTGGGCTCGACACGGACCTTGACCTTCTGCCGTTTAGTGTTTCCACCTTCTTCTATCATGTTATTCCAATTTAAGAATCCCAAGGCTCCGTTTTTCTTTTTCTTTCCATTGTTATCATCACCATCAGATGGAGAGGATGGGGTTCCGATCATAATAGGTTGTCCAAGTTGTGTAGTCGAATTATTGTTATTTTTCATATCAACGGTTGTGTACCGCTGTTCTTGTTGCTGTTGATTACTGGTGTTTTGTACAGGTCTCCAAGCTGCAGGAGTCTCGATATCGTCATCGAGCAATCGACGCCGTTCAGGGGTATTTCTTGATTTCGTTAGTGTTTCGCTGGATGATAGTGCACCTGGCGAGTTCTCACGGCTACTACCATTATCTTCTAACGTTACACCTTGTTGGCCTCGCACCACGGCGTCTTGATTTGCTCTTTCCTTCTCTTCAATCATGGCACGTCTATAACGACCATCGATCAAAGGCTTAAAGCTTCTTGATCTTGATAGTCCAATATTCTCACTTCTGGGTTTGCGGATATCGACATTTAATTCAGAGAGCCACCTAAAAATAAATAATAATAATAATTAGATTATATCTGTGAATTTCACACCTATGGGAAAGAGGGAGACCCAATTTTTTTTTCACTTACCAAGGCAACAATGGAAGCCGTTCCTTTTTTTAATAATAAAAAACAAAGTTACATATTGAGTAAAAGCCCACGAAGATTGATGCATGTATGGAAATATATTAATCAACAAACAAAACAAAAAGGAAAGTGATAGCAAATAAATATATTTACCTTGTAAAAATGACAGGCACCATGTAAATATTTTGAAAATCTTGGTACTTCATGAACCAAATGACTTTCTATAAGTGAGGTTAACCAAGCAGGTGGTGCCTGACCTAAATGAGTTTGGAGCTTTGTTTCCAGCACGGCATATGGGAAACGTAATATTTCAGATTCGGATAAGTATTTGAATGGATAATCAATTGCAACGTCTGTACGACGCCAATTATCCTTAGTACGCCGTAAAGTTCCATCTAAATGGTCTTCACGAATGAAACTCAAGTTGGTGTCAAGCGAGATACGTAATTTTTGGTCGTCAGGTAACTGAAAGGCAGTGCGGTTATAAAACGCCCGCAAAGTGGGCCGAAGCTCTTTTTCACGGACCGATGTTTGAACGCCACTGGCGATAAAATGAACACTGTCAACAGTAGCTTGGTCGGCCTTATTTCGAATGTTATTGGCTATTTGATCTGCGGTGTAATCCCCGCGCAAGTAAGGATTCACCTGTGGCTCGTTCAATCGGAAACGATCCTTGACTGATGCACCTTGTAACCAAGCTGCATGATGTGTTTTACGTTCAACAAAAACGCTTTTTGTGTCGTATGGACCATACCTGATAGAAAAAGTGGTCAATTTTTTTTTAGTACGATTTTTTTTTCTTTTTATGAACTTTGTGTGTAGTATACACGTATATGATTTTTATAACAATTATAGTGAAAATATATATATTTATAGACACAAAAGAAATTGGTATTGTGAGTATTGTATCACAGTATTTTTAATTTACCATCTTAGGCGAATTGCCTCGGCGCCTTCATCACGCTGAAGCCGTCCTGTATACAAATCGAAATTATCATTATCCATATAAACACTTGAAATAGCAGAATCGGATACCTCCCATTTTTTATCTTTATCAAAGATAAGTACAGGAAGATGTAACATAATGATTGCCTTGACTTCAGTAATATTATCAGGATGAATCCAGTATTTAGCGGTGGCACGCTCAAAAGCATTCTGATCGCCATCGGCATTTACTGCAACCTTTTCACTATCACCAGACTGTTTGTTTCCACGGTTACGGCATAAGTCATGTAAAGCTGAAATATATACGATAGCCACATCAAAACGTTGATTATCCAATGGCTTATCACGTAACTTTTGTACAAATGCTTGTTTGAGATCCAGACCCGTCCATCGGTCGTGCTTTTTCAAAATCTTTTGGATGGCCACAAAGTTTACGCGCGTAAATTTGGATAAATCATTGACATCGAATAAGATTTCTGTAAGTGCTTCGTCCATAATTCCATAACTGATATCGGTTTGCATTGTAGGATTATTATGCAAAGTATGAATAGTACGTTCGCAATAAAGAATCCGGGCATCGATTTCAGATAACTTGGCATTGATAAAGTCATAAACTTTGGTCAGTTCATTATCAAGCAAGTGAACAAAATCAGCTTCGTCTTGTTGCGTCCATCCATGATCAAGCTGTCGACTCTTGAGCTCTTGTTTGAGAACATCATAAGCAACATAAGACAAACGCCATGGTGGAAAAATATTCTCTTGTAACTCGAGGCCGTATTTCATTCGATGATGACTTTATATACTAGCAGAACTAAAGTAATTTAATGAGGGAGTAATAGAGAGAAATAATAATACGGTAAAAAAGAAGAAGAGAAAGAGAAGAAAAAAACAAATACAAGATTATATGTTGTATAGCAAAAAAAAAGGGGGGGGAGGGAATTGAAGAATTGGGGGTAAAAAAAGAAAACATCATGGATGCTCCAATTTCCATTCTATGTTATACGACCTTGATCAAACTATGCAATATAGGCTTCCTGCATCTCACATGTAAATTTGTTCGCTCGTATGTACATAGAGCAGCTTTATTTAGTTCTGCCGTTACTATTATAAAAAAGTGCTACTTGACCGAACGAAGATCAAACTTCTAATGGCCCTATTTTGGCACATTGAATCTGCATACTTTATGCTTATTATTACTTGCTTATAGTGAGTTCAAAATTATAATATGTATCAAAATGAGAACAACAGTAAATCAAATTCAAATAGCTCATCATCATTCTACGTTATACGTAGTCAGTTTTGATTGTACAGTTTCTCTTCTAATAGGGCGTTTCAAAACGCAGGGGGGGGAGCGGATGTAAAGTTGGAGTAAAATTAGTTGTTGTTAAAACTACTGTTATTAGTATTATGTTGTAGAGAAACACGGACACAAGTGACCAGGAATGAGGACACATAGTACACACACCACCTCACGCGTTAGCCAATGAATTTAATTGCTAAGCCATCACGTTGGATTCCTTAATTAGGTGTCTGATGTGTTACTTTACAAATATATATTTATAGCTCAAATTGTACTGCATTTACCCAAATTGTGCGATTTTTTTCCTCTTTCATGTTTTTATTTATTTTACTTGCCTTTGTTATTGTGTTACATCAATTTTGCCCCCCTCCTCGCGGGCCTTTTTAGCCATTTTTATCAAATATATTTTTTTTCATCCGAAATGGCGTAAACCAACAATTGATGCATTTTTGTATGTGTTTGATTCTCACACAACTCACTCTTTCTGGTTGGTTTCTCTCTTGGACCTATTTGGTGGAATTCCACACCAAAAACAAAAAAATCCTTGTGTATTTATCATTATTACCTTCATCTAATAAAATGGGTACAAGAACTCTGTTTTGTTGAAGATTTTTTCTAAAAAGTTGACACGGAACCAAAGTGAGAAACAAAGAAATTTAGCGAGCTTGGTAGTACAGAGTCGAACCTTCTTTTTCTGTGATTATGCTATACGACAGACTGAGCGAGAATTTTCAGATTGTCGACACATGTTGTCCATCAAATTATATGCAACATCAACAAAAAATTGCTATCCTCGAATTCTATTGTTATTTAAGATGATTTTCTTGGTGATAATAATGAAAAATAATAATGAAATAGATAAGTACAAATAAAGAACTCTATTTTCAGGGACGTTGGCTGCGATGCAGACTCATGCGACCACTTTGTATATATTTCTTGTTTGCATGAGGCTGCGCATTTGTTTTTGTTCTTTAATAGAAGCTAAGATAATAGCATGACAGTCATTTTTTCCCAATGCATCAATATATTGTATGATTTTTTGAACCTCCTATTTTTTTTCCTCAACAATTGTACATAATAAAAAAACAGATGTGATGATAGATGACACATACATGGTATTCGATTTGGTAAATAATGAAAAATTGGGGGAAGGCATGGGGTGTTTATATAATGATTTAAGTGGTTTGCACAAGTCTATTCTGCTATTATTCTACTATTATTATTTTTTATGTCTGATATATATACTTTGGAAAAAATAGGAAAGAAATAAAACAATACTATATACCGTTCAAGGACTATTACTATTATTATCGACAGTGCTTGGCGAATGATACGGTGATAGAGCTCCAGTGGCAGGAGATTGATTAAACCTGAGACTAAAATTGACAATGATGGCTATGACAAGCAAGAGACATAAAATGGCAGGGCCATATAAATCGTCATATCTTGTATTGCTCCTGGTTCGAATTTGGAATGCACGATATTGATATCTCCAAAGTGCATAGACGGACAAAAGTGCAGCAATGATGAGAAAAATACCGCCACATAATTGAGAAACGTGATCACCAAAGTTTATGAGGCTGAGTGATATCGTAAGAATCAAAGCACAAAATTGGAGCCAAGAAATAAATGTGCGCTCATTGGCAAAGAATGTCTTGGGTTCCACCCGAACCTTGACACCTGGAAGTACTTTACTATTATTGTTGCCTTTTTTGTCGCTGTTACTGCACTTGTTTTTTCGACTGTTGCCAAGACGGCGGTAATAAAATCGTCGTTGAAACCACCTTTTTATAGATCGTGGCTTATTATTACTTTTACTACTGCTGCTGGATTTCTGTTTCATTCCTTCACTCGTATTATTTGAGTTTGCGTTAAGGTTTGCTGGTGGTGGTAATGGTTTAAAGAGTGATGGCGCCATGCCGGAGTCTCGCTTCACCATTTCTACGTCAGGAGGGATGCTTATGGCGACCAGTCCACCATCTACCAAGGGCCTATAACTATTTGTTCTTGATAGGCCAAATTGATCAACTCTCGGCTTCTTTATATTATTATCCAATTCAGATAACCACCATGGTAATGCTGGAAGCCGATCCTTTTTTTAAAATATATATAAAAACTGTCAATATCTGGTTTATGTCACTTAAATTATCACTATCATTCTTTTACCTTAAAAAAAAAACATGCTCCATGGAGATACTTTGAAAATCGCGGAACTGGATGAACTAGGTGACTATTAGTTAGACAAATAAGCCATTCAGGCATTTCTTGACCCAAGTGAGTTTGAATCTTGGTTTCTAATACTGCATACGGGAAACAATGTATATCATCTTGCTCTGGTAAATGGTTGAATGGATATACAATACCCACATCATTGCGTCGCCAACACCCACTGTTTTTATCTTCACGAATATAGGCTAAGTCCGTATCCAGGCTTACACGAACTCTTGGGTCGCCCGGTCTTTGAAATGCAAGGCGATTATAAAAGCATCGAAGGACCGGGTTTAACTTTCTTTGGTAAATTGAATTGTAAACACTGGCTGAAGTGGCCCTTGCTTTTTCCGCAACCGATTTTTTCTTTTTGAGGGACAAAAGATTTTCTGCTACCATTTGTGGAGTATATTGACCAGCCAAATACTTATCAACATGACTTTTATCAAGTCGAAATCTTTCCTTGATGGATTTTTGGCCATCAAGCCAGGGGGCATGATGCGTTTTTCTTTCCACGTAAATTTCTTGGCTTGTTTCAGCCCCGTACCTAATAAATTTAAAGGGATAAAGCGCAGCATTAATAAGTTACAAGTTTGTAAGTTGTATGATGCTATGTTTTGCATGAAGAAGTCGTATTTTTTAATCTATTAATAGTCCAAAACAAGAAACAGTACTATTACTATTGCTATTGTTATTGCTTACCATCGTAATCGAATTGCTTCTGCTCCTTCATCACGTTGCAACCTTTCAGTGTAAAGATCAAGTTCTTGATTATCCATATAAACGCTAGAAATAGCGGTTTCAGATTCTTCATATGGTCGATCAGAATTGTAGCGGAGTATAGGTAAATGAAATAATAATATTGCCTTGACTTCTGTGACATTTTCGGGATGCACCCAATATTTTTCCGTGGCTCTCTCAAAATCCCCTGCATCACTTGTGTTGTCATCTTCCACCATATTTTTCCGTCCTTCTTCTATTTCAGTGAGCATCATTGTATTACTATAAAGTCGACATAAATCTCGTAATTGGGATATTTTGACCAATAAATCATCAAACCCTTGATTATCTAACCCCCTTTGATGAAATACTGGGATCATTTGTGATCGTAAATGCAAATGAGTCCATTTATCATGCTTTTTTAGAATTTTTTGAAATCCAGTATAATTAAGGCGAATAAATTTGCTGAGATCATTTGTATCATACAAAATTTCAATCAATGCTTGTTGTAATGATGCTATACATTGCTCTTTATCGTGATTATCATTTATTGTTGCTGTAGTTCCTCCTTGCTGTGATGATGCTGATACCAAGGAATTACGTGCAATAGCTTGTAATGTTTGTTCACAGTAACTGATACGAGACTGAAGTTCATACCGTTTACGTGACAAAAACAAGTCTACTTTGGTAAGCTCAGAAACCACTGCTTGTGAGAACCAAGTTTCGTCTTGGCTGTTCCAAGTATGATCTAATTGACGCGCTTTGAGTTGCTGTTTAAGCATATCATATTGAATATACTCAGTTCTCCATGGTGGGAACACATTGGAGGCTAGATGACTGCCAAATTTCATCTTCGTTTATTAATAGAAGTGGATGTTCTAAAAGTAAAAGAGTAAGAAATAATAATAAAGAGTCAATGAAAAAGTATGTAAGAAGAAAAAGAAATGTACAATCTTAATTTTTCTTGGTCTATATTATTATTATTATTATTATTATCATTTTCATACATGACACCGATACCATCTATCATTATTTTTATTATCACCATCAGTAAAAGTAAGAAATATGATACTGCCGTTATAGAATGTAAGCATGTAATGTATGAATAATATAATATCATCCATGTAATGATATTAAAGGTATGATATACATATCTATAAGTTCTTTTATCAATAAGTTCTTTTTTCCGCCAATAACAGTTCGTTGTCATCCAATCTCCTGCATATTTTATATCTGAACAACCCCCCGTATTGCCATTCAAAGTCCAACCCTCGTTCACGCTACAATGTTTCTAATTATGATTGTTCATTTTCTTATAATCTACTACAGCATAATGTATTATAATAGGTATTAATAGTTTGATTTTTTCTTCATAAAGGAATAATGAAAAAAAAGCTTGTACAGGGAGTCCGTGGGTTTGCAGCATCTACTTTCTTCTCTTTTTGAACTTGAATCAAATGAAAAACGGAGCAACAAAAAGTAAGAAAAAAGGGGTTCAAGGTTTGCCATTGGTATGTTCCCTGATTTTCTCGCTAATTTATACTAGAATTTAATACCAGTAAGTTCTTGAGGGGCGAAAATGATCAAAGAATTGATTGGCATGTAAATTATCGGGAGAACGATTCACTCATACAAAAATCAAGTGCGAAGAGCGATTAAATGACATCTCGTAGTGTCATGGATCGCTGCATTAACAGATTTTTCTACAAAGTTTAATAACAACATCTTATCCGTATTGCAGCTTATTTATTTCTTTAATAACAAAGAATATTTGTCTTGGGTGGAGCGGAAGAAGAAGAGAAAGAAGAGATTGCTAAAATGTAAAATGTTGGTTCATATTATAAATGAAAAGAATACGTAGTAAGTATTATTATAAATGTGCAATGATAAAAAAAGAAGAACATAAGGAAAGCAAAGAACATTGTTAAAATAAGGAAGATGAAAGATAAGAAAAAAAAGAAAAGAAAAAGCGATGAAAAATCTATAAACTAATGTCTTCTTTTTAAGATGGTGGCTGACCAGTAATAAGTGGAAGTCGAAGGCAAAAATTGACAACCAATGCAGCTACTAAACATACACATAAGATCGTTGGACCATACAAATCATCGTATCGCGAAATATATCGTCCTGTACGTAATTGATATGCTCTGAGTTGATACCGACCGAGTGCATAACTATATATAATATAAATCAATATCTACGAAGGTAGAAAAAAACTAAATTCTATGTATCTTATAGTACTTACAAGCTTAAGATGGACGCCATAATGATAAAAACTGCACCAATGATACGTGAAATGCGGTCCCCATTATTCAACAAATTGAGAGCAACAGTCAATAACAAAGCACAAAATTGTAGCCATGAGATAAATGTACGTTCATTTGCAAAGAATGTTTTTGGTTCAGCTCGTTTCATCGTTCTTTGCGATATTGGACGTGGTAGTTGTGGCGTTGGTTGTTGTTGTGATGGTAAGGGGTTTAATTCCTTGTAGTTCATTATTTTTTTGCCGCTATCCATTAATTTCGGATAAAATCTTGACAATAAATCACCATTACTTCCATATTCCTTCTGCTTACTATTATTGTTATCTTCCTCGTCTATCATCTTGCTTCGACTCTTCTTTGTATTCTCTTTTTTATCCATAAGTGTAATGGAAACATGTTGTGGCATTGATATTGTAGAAGAAGTTGGCTGGAATAGTGAACGGCGATGATGACCATTGACCAAAGGTTGAAAGCTCATAGAGCGTGATAAGCCGACGCCTAACACAGGCGGTTTTCGAATATCCTTATCTAATTCCTCCATCCACCATGGTAGAACCGGAACCTGATTCTGGAACAATTGGGAAGCACCGTGTAAATATTTGGAAAAGCGCGGTACTTCATACACCAAATGTGAACTAAGCAACGACTGCAACCAAGCCGGTATTTTTTGTCCTAAATGAGTTTGAATCTTGGTCTCTAGAATCGCATAAGGGAAATGATGAATATCACTTGGGTTGACATGATGAAACGGATGATCAATCTTAACATCTGCACGGTGCCATGCATCTTTCGGCCGTCGTTGTTTACCATCCAAACGATCTTCACGAATAAATGTTAAATTACAATCAAGCGAGATCCGTAAACGTTGGTCGTTGGGACGCTGAAAAGCAGTCCGATTGTAAAAGACACGGCACATGGGCTCCAATTGACGTTGACGGAAGGATGTCTCAACACCTTGAGCCACAAAATGTTGCTGGCGCAATGTAGCTTCATCCACAGTATTAGACGCACGTAGATCAGCAGAAATCGCATCAGCCGTATAGTTCCCTTGTACAAATGCGTTGGCCTCTTTTTCCTTGAGTTTAAACCTATCTTTGACTGATTTGCCATCCAACCACTCCGCATGATGCGTCTTGCGTTCAATATACACATTGTCTGTTTCCTGACCATACCAACGGAATCGGATTGCCTCGGCACCTTTAGCACGCTCCAATCGTTCCGTGTAAAGATCAAAACTGGGGTTATCAAAATACACCGATGATATAGCCGCATCTTTCGCCTCGTACCGTTTTTCCTTGTTGTAAACATACACAGGTAAATGGAACAGGATGATAGACTTGACCTCAGTAACGTTATCGGGATGAACCCAATATTTAGTTGTTGCGCGTTCAAATGCTGTTTCGTCATTATATGTTGTCGAAGAAGGTTGAGGTGGTCTATTATGCTGCCCCAACTTGGCTTCACATTTTATATTCGCGTGTGAAATACGGACGACGATTTCGTCTAGTTTTTGTGCCATGGATTCTAATGGCCACTGCTTTTGCATACCATGTTTGTACTGGTGGGTCAAGCTGTTCAAATGGGTCCAACGATCATGTTTTTTCGCCATTTTCGCAAATCCTTGACAATTGAGCTGATGGAACCGAGCCAAGTCATTGACGTCAAATAAGATTTCGGCAAGTTGGTCAGCGAGACTATCAGCTGCATCTGTAGTAACCACTGCCAAGTCCTTTTCACAAACATCAACGCGCAATCTTATATCATCAAGCTTGGTATTGATAAACTTGTAAACTTTGGTAAGTTCTTGTTCGTAACGAGTTAGAAAGTCGAGTTCGTCACGTTCACCCCAACCATGATCAAGTTGGCGCTGCTTTAATTCATTTTTCAACTCGTTATAGTTAAAATAGGCGTGTCGCCATGGTGCATAAATTTTGCCATGTAATTCAGCGCCAAATTTCATGGTTTTTAATTAACTTCTGTAAAATATAAATCTCCTATTAATTTGGTCATCATGTATTAATATCATTAATTAATCTTAGCTGTTTGTCTATGCTGATAATGTCAGACTTGCCTCTCGTTCGATTATTAGTTGGGCTTTGTTTAGGATAAAATGAAAATGAATGAGAAGGAAAAAAAATAGTGTCAAAATGAAACAAAAAAAATAGTTAAAAAGAGACAAGAAAGATGAATCCTGGAGGTCTGCTCGATAAAGAGAATGTCAAGTCATCAAACCATAAAAAAGCATACACTTTGTTTTTTTGTTTTCTGTTTCTATAGATTTTCAATAGGACCAAGAGGAACAGAAAGGAAAAATCATAAACAATATAACTCATCATCTCAAATTATTGGCTCAATTTTTTTATTAATACAGTTTCATAGAAAAATAAAATAAAATACATCGATAACTCCTCTATTATTTCACCAGAAAACGTTTTGTAAACTAATTACTATACAATGACTCTAAACTTTCGTATACTATTATTGTTATTGTAAGTTCAGATCGATAAAATAAATGATATGTATTATGTAAATGGAAAAAACAAAAAAAAAAAAAAAAAAAAAAAAAAAAGATAGCAAACAAACAAACAAACATAGCTCATGATCAAATATACACTCTCATACTCTATGATAATATTATATATGTTGTTGTTGTCAGTGTAATTCCCGATTAGGTTGACATCAAACACTAAAATAATAATAACACGTAATAAAATAGTATTAGTAGTTTAAGCAAGTTATGAAAATAAGAATTAGATTAAAAATATCAATATACAATTTGTAAAGTGCGTAGATACTCTATGTGTATCATTTATATAATATTATGTTCTTTTTTAAAAATTGGAAGTTTGAAATGATCGCATCATTTCATCCAATTGCTCTTCTACAGAAGCCTGTTTCTTTCTTTTTGCATGTTGTTCCTCGTCTTGATTTGAGTCAGCAATCATTTGCAGTAAGCTTGGAAGAGTAGATTGTGGTGCAAAATAAACATCTGTTGTAGATGCATCTTTTCGAGAATGTATAGTTGAAATATGTTTGGCTCGACGATTATCAATTTGTTGTTGTTGTTGTTGCTGAATATGCTGTTCAGCACTATCAATTCTTCGTCGTGGTGACCGTCGTGGTACAGGCGGGGGACTTATAGAAGAAGCAGTAGTATTGGTCGTCAAGGTGGACGACATAGAGTACTTATTACTATTATTATTGCTGTTGGTATTTTCAACACTAAGCCCCATTAATGCTAATACTTGTTCTTCAATCTTTTCCTCGTTTTCGTCTTCATCTTCTTCCTCAATAACCCGCTTTTCATCGCGGACATAAAAGCTCTTGCGATTGCCTTGTTTCTTGACAATTCCCCATTCAACTGTACCATCGCTCATCTCACGTAATTCCAGTCCTTCCAACCGTGGAATAATTGATTCTCGGTTTTGGTAGTAATCATATAAACTTTCATCATCATAATAATTGAGTACGCTTCCAAAATCATCATCGATACCTTCATCTTTGGTGGTTGGAGTAGTTGCGGATAAATCATTATCATCATGTCTTATTTTACTACTACTAGTACCACCACTGTTGCTACTGCTCATAGTATTACGACTAGTTTGTTGACTGTTATCATCGTCTTCCGAATGACGAGGTGAAGATGCTGCTGCTACCGTTGCTGCTTTTGAACTCTTTTGTAATTGGCGCATTTTTTCTACCATGTCGGGCGATAAAGGTGGCGCCGGACCATTTTTGTTCCTCATCAGACCAGCTGAGGAGGTGGTATCATCACGTTGTTGAAGGGTTTTCATAAAATTAAGTGAATCTGGTGGTACGTAAATAATAGTACGTCGAACGATACGTGATTTGGTTTTTTCTCGCCGTTGATTACTGTTTGTATTGTTATTGAGTTTATTTAGATGATTATTGTCATGATTCATATTGACAGTTTTTGTTATAGGCGTCCGTTTGGCTTTGCTTGCTTTGGCTAATAGTTGTGTAAGCAAGTTACCACCGCTTGTTTCAGAAGGAGAATTATCTTCCTGAGTATTTGGTGATTCTGTAATAGTCGATGTTGGCAATGATGTCGTTACTTGTGGGTCAGATAAAGGAGTAGAAGTGGTAGTATCGTTATTGGAAGGAGAGAATGCATTCTTGGTATTCAATGTCGCAGTCGATCTGGTGGAATTGTCACGAAGCTTAGATTTATCATGTTCCATGACAGCCATAGCTGCACGTGACATACCTCCAGTTTCTACAGTGCCATTGGCAGAAGAATGTCGAGCACGATAATAATTTCCAGCGCTACTCAAGTTACGTACAAGCCCTCGGAAAGGCTGATGGGATCGACTTGCTTGTCGTAAACTGCCAAATAATCCAATAGACCTTTGAACTGTTGGTCTAGCACTTTGTGCTCGTGGTGCCTTTTCAGTGCTACCAGTAGTACCAATATTTTCGTTATTGTTATTGTTATCACTATGGCTCCGTACAGCAAATTTTCTAGTAGAATGGGATTTATGCAAAGACCATTTTGCTAGTGAAGGTGTTGAAGCAGATGGTTCAAAGGGACTCTTGTCCACTGGATCTTCTTGAATGGATGGAACAGTAGGCACTTCACTGACTTGTGTCTTTTCATTTTCCATAGCAGCCATTCGATGAATTTCATCCATACTCATTGATTTACGTACTCGTCGTTTTCTCTCCGTTAATTGCTCCTGTGAACGGGATGCTGATATGGAAGGAGTGGGCATAACTTCGTCTTCCACTAAAAGAGAGCGGAGCAATCCCAAAAAGAAATTTAATATTAGACAAAAGAAAACTCTGTTTTATTTTTGCTTCTCCCCCTAACTCCATTTCTTCAACCCTTCATAATTAATTCAACCATTATTGTTATTATTATTTACCTGCAGAGCGATTGCCCTTCTTAAGCTTTTGCAATAATAGCGATGGTTTCTTGGCCATAGGTCGTTCTGGCAAGGGTGGTCGCAATAAATCATTAGAAGGTGCGTTGTCATAAGATGATTCCTGCTGTTGCTGTTGGACACCAGTATTGGCGGGTGCCATACTTTTGCGTTTTTCAAGCAATTGGATCAATTCCTTTTCATCTTCTTCGGTAAGATGAATATTACTTTGTCGCAATTGCATAACAGAAAGACGATTTTCATGCAAATGATTGGCAAACGCAGATAAATCGAATCTACTCAAACTAGTTGATTTATCATCCAATACCTTTTTAATGACCTTTTTGCTTATACGTTTAGATTTGGGTCTATCTGCTGAAAAGTCTTGAAAAAATATATCCCCATCCGATTCATCATCGTCCGAGTCGAATATCGTTTTATTTTTTTCTTTATCAAGACCGATAGGTTGGACGATGGCTGCTGGTGGTGGAGTTCTACTACGAGGAATAATAGGTGGCCCTGATGCGATATCTTGAAAGTCGTTCTTTTTAATTATAAATTTTGACATATATGATTAAGTTAACATAAACAAAAGAAAAAATGAAGAAAAAGGAAAAAGAAAGATATTTAATTATTGAAAGAATAAACTTTACCCCTTTATTTGATTGGTTTCCTCCTCCGCCGACTAAAAGGGGTGGTCGCCAAGGTTCGTTACTACTACGCGTACTACTACTCTTTCGTACCAATGTTTCAGAAGTGGACGAGGGTGTCGGTGAAAGTGGTGGTGTCGTATTACTATTGGTAGTAAGTAATGTAGGTCGTGCTGAATCAGTTGTACCATCGGTCATCCAAGGCATAGAAGGGATGGGTAGGGTTGAAAGGGTTGAAAGTCGACCACCTCCGTCAGTAGTTGGTGAAGATAGATTTGTCGATTGATCATTATCGAATTGGGTTAAGATCATTGAAGTTCGAAAATCGCGTGGTAATTCAATCTCGTTTAGAGGCTTATAAGCGTTATTGTTTTCGGCTGTTGCTGCTACAGAACTTGTTTCACTTGTTGTACTTGATGTCGTTGTTGCTATGGCGACAGCTGTTGGGGAGGAAAAAATGATATCTTTGGGTGGTGGGATCGGAGGTATAGTATCGTCATTATCCTCTATCGCGACGATGGAATCCTCTCCTTGTTTCTTTTTTCTACCGTATTTAAACATTGTTGTAAAATCTATTGCTGTGTAAACATGCACATAAAAAAACAAAACGAGGAAGAAAAAAAAAAGTAATTGAAAGATGAAAAAAGAAAAAAGTTAAATACAAGATGGTTACACTAATCAATAAAGATGAAGGTCCAGGGCACTCTATTTTTTTTTTTCGATCTATTAGGTATTCTTTTTTTTTTTTTTGGTCTCATAAATGAAAAATAATATAACTAGGATTTATTTTTTGCCACTTTTCAATAAAACAAAACAGGATAAACAACCGTTAATAGCTTATTATAAATTACTTTGTATTTTTTTTTGAATAATGATTTTTATTAGCCTCAGTTTTTCTTCAACATCGAACCACCTTCAAAGAATTACTGGGTAATTCAACTCGTGAAATGTTGAATGTTCCGTGCCACGTGTCATTTAAACGGTTTCTGTGACACCGTTGAAGTGGAAGGTAAACAGAAGTTATTGACCATAATAGAAGATTATGTTCTCTTGTGCAAGAACTTATTGTTTCACAAGAAAATGCGATTAATATATAAACAAAATGCTTATCCCTTTCGTCCTATTATTTAACCGCACCTTTTATTTTTCTCTTAACAACAACTATATACGTAGCCTAGTCATTCTTTTATTTTCTACACTAAAAAACAATAAATAAAACTTGTTTGAAGATATAGAATGTAACTAAATTCTATTTTAACAACGAATTATACCATTGAAAACTCGATAATTATTATATCATAATAAACATGTTATAAGGTAATATAATAACTTCTTGACTAGTACTTTTTAGTTTTTAAGGTGATGCTCTACTGCCTTTCCAGCCAATATTCTGAGTTTTTTTTTTTTTTTTTTTTTTTTACTTCTACTGATATATTAATATGTATGCAGAAACTATTGCTTTATGCAATTGGCAACAAGAAATTATTCATAAAACGTTTAGTTCATATCCCTCCTTCTAAACATTGCTGTACTTTTTTTGACGGCTTTGAATCTTTCCATAATCTCGGACTTTTTTTCAAAACACGGAAAAGCTCCTTTTTAAATTAAAAAAGTCGAGCTTACTATTGTATATATCTCTAAATGTTGAACTGTAGTTACGGTAGCCCATAGAATGACAGATTTTTCTTGATCCTCTTCGTTATTTAAAGTTTTTCAAAAAGCTCTACATATATATTATACAACTGTTCAATACTGTGACATATATGTATATTATCGTTGGTATTTTACACGTGAGTGAGTTTATGTTACATATCACGCACTTCAGATGCGCGTCATTATTTGTTGTCGTTATATCTTTTGAAAATTAAACAATGTTAATAAAGATATTAGACTTTTATGAAAAATATGAGCAGTTACAGCGCTGTTCATGAATGTGCTTACATGTAACTCTTTTTCTGAACTTCCGGTAGCGATTCAATAAGTAGTATAATATTATAACATACAGCATATACTGCTATCATAACAGCAAAATCGCTGAAGTCAAAGGTACGGGAATGAAAACATGGTAGTAAAATTATTAGTCTCTTCTATGTAGGCAAAAATGATGACTCATAGGTATCAAAGTGAATGTATTAGTTCCAGGATACTGTAAACAGATATAGAGCTACAATAGTCACCATTTCATTAAAAACCTACTATCATCTGTTAAAATCTTATTTGTATAACATTTTATAAGCTCTTATTGTTTTGTGCGAGATTATATTGTGCTAAATATATTCACCACTGCATGCCACTTTCATATTTATTTCCTGTCATGTGTACGTACCTAGCATATGATAATGTACATTTAATATGAGACATAAAATGAAAGTGTGTACCACCACTTTTTGTGAAACTCAAGATAGAATACGTACTCTGGTTCTGATTTTGCACCTGTAAATGAAAATGAAGTATAAAATCAATAATAAAATAAGTATACTCGTGCTGATAAGACCCCCATAAGTTGAAAATCCGCGCAAGAAGCATAGTATCGATATGAAAAGAATAGAAATTAATTGATAGTATTAACGAGTGAGGTGTTATGTCCTCATCACACATGCACAGAGAATACTAAGTAACTATATATGCTAAAAAACATCTAAAACTACTAGTAAAAAAATTGTAAGAGGTGAAACTGTGCAATATTATTATGTATTCGAGAGAGTATAAAAAATAAGCTTTATCCACAGTGCTTAAAAGTGATGATGAATAAACTGAAAATAGAAAAGGAAGACCATTATTTATGTTTTTCAGTATTGATGAATTATATTTAGATGGAAGGATCAAGCATCGTGTTACTCATACAACAATGGATTTATATAGCAATGTTACCCATTGTAAAACCGAAGATACAGACACCAAGAAAACATCCATTGTTGTTGAGAAAAATTTGATGATTTAAGCTCCAATATTGGATGGTATTCTTTACCGAAATTTTTTTTACAAATACCGAGTTACCGAGCATTTTTTTTTCTATTTACTGTAATATGTTATATAAATCTTCTGGTAACTAGTCAGGAAGTTTGATTTGGTCGACGAAAACAACTGCTTTTATCATAATGTAAGTTGTGAACTGTTAATATTTTTATCCAGTAGAACTATGGGATAAAGTTTATATAGTATATTTTCAAACATGAAGCATTGATACAGTATCTAAAAGCTTTTTTATGTAGGCGAGCCCTTATTTATACAATTAATATGGTAACTGGTATCAATATTGTTCTAGTAGAAGGTTCGCACTAAAAGATATAGTTACAGTAATAATGCTAAAGTGATACACAATAAAATAAGTTTGCATAAGTAAATACTAGTACAAAATTAGTTTAAAACAAATTTTCGTGTTACCTGTCAAGAGCCTGGCCTTTTCCACTTTATTCTTGTTTACTAGTAATATCAGTACATTCTTTATTGGTCTGATATAAAGAATATAAAGAAAAATACAGTGTATGGTGAATTGAATATAAATTATACAAGGAATGACACATAGGCTAATTGCTTATAAAAACGTGTAAATTTGTTAATGATCTCCGTCCAAAGATGAAACACTTGAACTCTACTACAAATACAATATAATTAAGGGTGATTAAAATACCACCCTGATTTTTATACTATTCTACAAGGAAATATTGTAATAAAATAAAATGAAAATTAAATTAATGATCATATAATATATGAAATAGATTTATTATTATGCGATTGTCACTTTATCTTTCTTATTCCTTCCCCTCCTTAATATTTAATGTCACTTCGAACCGGAGGGAGAGATTCGCTAATGCATCATAAAAAATGCGTCGGTATAAAAAATGCATTACTAAATTTCAATAATGATACTTGATACTACCACTCATGTACTGTTATATTATGAGGGTATATAAAAACTTCGTTCCGCCAAACCTGAAAATAAAATTGGAAGAAGATCTTTTTCATAATGCATATCCCAAGATAATCATTTGGCATATCCATTTGATTAAAAGAGAGAGAGTATAACCTTTGAGAATGTATTATATAGAGATACAATATCTTTTTTTAAAATGTGTAAGAAGTATACACATACACAATTTTTTAATACAACCAAATGTTAGGAAATTATTAGAACAGTTAGTAAAACCAAAAAAGCTTTTGTTCCGTAAAATAGTAAACTGCTCGAAGAGAAAGTGACAACAAAAAAAACATATTATCGTAATCATTCAAAAAAGAATATCACTTTGCTACTAGGTTACAAACATGAACATTGTAATTGTAATTGTTTTTTTTTGGAGATGTTGAAGCTTTGGAAGCTTTTTTTGTAAACAGTAAAAATAGCAATTTAAAAAAGCGACATGCAATTATTTTTGGGAAGAGTCAACATTCGCCGAATTCGGTTTGTACTCCCCTTAATATAATAATAAGGCGAGGTTCCAGTCTAGAATTGGAATACTTGTCCATTTGCTCAATGTTTAAATAAATTGTGGACTGTGTAACTCCTCTTGAAAAAAAAAAAAACCGTTTTCTTGGTCAGCTCATGGTTTAGTTTTCTTTTTTGGTTTCTTTTGTTTTTTGTTTTGTTTTCTATCCATTTATATTTTTTAATATCTATTCCATTCCTTTTTTTTTTCGTTTCTCTTTTTCCTATTTCCCCTCCTTTCCTTTTTCGTTCCTTGTCTAAAATTTTTTAAAAAGACATGAAACTATCAAAGACGATAATATCAGCACTTTTCCTGGTAGCAATGGTTAATATGCCCTCGTTGGCTCAAGATGATGGTGATGGTAATTACTCCAAGAATTGGAAAGAAAAAAAGTAGGACATTGTATGTATATAGAAAACTGAAACGAACGATCACAATATGTATTATAGATTGGTCAGATCCAACTGATGGTTCAAGTGATCCAACCGATAATGGAGATGCATATCCAACTGACGATGGTAGTGGTGAAGCTACACCTACCGATGATTGGGGTGCCACAACAACAACGGATGAGTGGTCTGACCCAACAGATACTGCACAGTGGGATACAACAACAACGGATGAGTGGTCAGACCCAACTACAACAACAACCGAATGGTGGCAGACTGATACTTCATCTTGGTCTGATCCTGCAGTCACCCCATCAGAACAGCCAACAGATACTACGACCAACGAAAGCAACAGTGGTACGCTCCAACCAACCGAATCTTCGCAACCAACTGAACCTTCTCAACCTTCCAATGACGATAGTGGTGGTGGAACAAATAAGAATGCTATTATCGGGGGTGTCGTGGGTGGGGTAGGAGGTGCGCTTGTTCTTGGTGCTGTTGTGTTCTTTTTTATTCGACGTAAACGAACAGATCGAAGTGATGTAGAAGAATTTCAACCACAAAATGAATATGACGAACCACGAACATCATGGCGCTCGGATGGTACAACACCAAATACACCAGGTACCACTATGTCACAACCATTTATTCAACAACTTCAACTTGGTGGTTCACGAACTTCCATGTTACCAGCTCCACCACCACCACAACATGGAAATCCATAATAATAGTGCTATAATTTTTATACTTCTATTTTTATTTCTTATAACCTACTTTATACATTCAATTCGACACTTCCAGTTTAATTTCAAAATTCTTCCTCTTCTTACTATTCTTCGCTGTTTTCCTGTTATCATCAACCACTACTACCAATTTTACTGTAACTTTATATATCTCTTATCAAATAATCTCACTACAATGCGAAATTCGCACACGCTCACATTTATACACGCAACTTCAAAAGGCAAAACAAACTTTTATAATCCTTCTTTCGCCCAAAAATTTACTTTCGTATTCTTATAATTATATTTGTTTGTTCTCTTTTTTTTATTTTTATTTTTGCTAATATGTATACTTAGAAAATAACATCTTTATCATCATCACCCAATATATTACTGTTATCTAACTGTCCTGTTTCATTTGCTCCTTGGAAAACAGGTTGACCATCATCATAATGTTCTAATTCGGCTTCAGCTGCCGCAGCCTTGTCTTTCTTTTTGCCTTGAACTTTTTTCAAACGAAAAAATTCTTCACGATCTTGTTCATCCAATTCAGAAATAATATACTTGATCGTGTTTTCATATTTAGGAATAATGACATGTTCGATAGCATTGACACGACGATTTGTAGCCTTGATCACTTCATCAAGAATGACGAAAGCAGTTTGCAAACTGGCTAATTCAACAAGTGTTTCTACTGCTTTTTGATATACCTCTTTGGCTTTTTGCACGTGCTGTCCTCCGCGCCCCAAACCCGTAAATTCAAATGCTATATATTAATAGAAATATTAGTTTTCTTTTATTATCATATTCTTATTATTCTCCCCCTCCTCCTATCATCAATTAAAAATTCAATAATAGAAATAGGGGGTATCGTACTTTACCATTTCCTCCTTCAACATACATTTCAAACGTAGGAAGCATGACACCTTTTAAAATAAGCTCAGTAATTAATTAATTTCATATTGCAAATGGAAAAAACAATAGCCGCTGATAGAAAAAATGTTATACTTACCAGATACATTTTCTTGTTTACAACGAACACGCAACTGTGCTTTGGTGGATGCTTCACGAATTTGATAACTTACATCACCAGCAATATATTGGACTTCTGCAAGAGAGAATGACGCTGTTTGCATTACTATACCCATTTTACGTTTGAGCTAAATTGTGTTTTGTAACAATGAAATCAATGGTTAGTGTGTATTCCTTGTTTGGGTAATACAGCTAATTTTTTTTACCTCATCAATCTGGCGTGTAATATTTCTGAAACGTTTGGTCAGGGCTTCAGCTTTACGTTTCAGTAAAGAATGACCTGTTTGTGCACCTTTTAACTTAGTTTTCATGGTGGTAAGCGCCCTATTGTGTTACTTTTATTATTATTATTGTTATACTCCTTGTTAACTTTTTTTAAATAAGATGAAAATATTATAATGCGATATTATTTACATGCGCGTTGGGAAAATACTGATTCTCTGGTTTGAACCGGACATGTTTTCTTTTTAAAAGGTCAAACTAGAAAGTTTGCAAAAAAAAAAAAAAAAGAAGAAAGAAACGGAAGGGGGGGAGAGAAGGATCAGAAAAAAAAAGATTTATTTTATAATGTTTCATCCATGCATCATCAGTTGTATAAACACGCAAGTCATCGGATGCATTTGTTTTGCCACCAATTTTATGAACCAGACCAAATAAAGAGATTCGTTAGTATACATAACTTTGATAAATGGTGTCACGGACACCATCCGATTATTTAATCATACAATAATCCTAACTAGCTACAATGGCTATTTCGACTTATTTAATAGTAAAAATATGACAACGTACGTAGAGCTGATTTACAAACGCTTTTGTTGCTTGGACACACATTTATAAAAAAAAACCTGATAGCCGCATCAATTTTCTTTCGATATCATTGTAGTGTTCAACATGATACATACTTTTTAATGACCTATTCATGTCAATCATCAATAATTTTTTTTATATCCAATGTTTCAAGGTTCAGCATACATCTTAAGCTGTACTGATTAAAAGGAGGAGTATACAAACCTTTTCAGTTTTGTATAAGATATCTATTTATTTTATTTATTATGTTTTTTAATTAAAACCTGCTTCCATCTGGCCGAAAGTGTTTTTTTTTTGAGTTAAGTAATTTTAAGACATGAGCTACACTATAAAGATCAGGTAATGACTATTTCTTTTGGTCTTTTTTTTTTTGTTTGGTACGTACGTACGTAAGGTGTTTTATAAAATAAATCGATGCTGAATCTTTAAAATACCTTTGTCTTTCTTACTTCTGTAGTCACTTTGTTTGCACGCCATTTCTTTTTTTTAGCACAAATATAGAAAACGAACATCATAGATTGATTTAATAGATCCTTTATAGTGACAGGAACGACACGCTATTATTGCCTAACGATTTCGAGAAATCGTAATTGCGATCTATCAGCAACTTGAAAAAATTGATTATAAGGTCCCGCAAAGGGTGGTATATTATTCAAGTAGTACGATATATTAAAAGCTGTCGTTAATAATTATTTGAAACACGTTGTGTTTGAGTGCCTTCTCTTGAAGTCTGTAATATGGCGCAAGTGTCTCTACTTGGATTGTTGTTATTCCGTATTGGATTTGGTCGGTGGATGGTGAGAACTATATGATAGTAATTGCATGAATGTAGACTTGTAGTCTTACATACTGATAACCAAAAGTTTATATCGCTATTACTTATTCATTACTATATAGCTTTAATTGTTGTTATTTTGCTTCTCGTCACAGTAATACGTTAGACAACGGTTTCTACTGCGCTAGTCCATTTGACTATGGAAACGCAAGCGCAACCTCTTTTTTTATCTCTCACTATATTAATATTGATTGTATCTCATTTAACATAGAATGAGGATATGTGAATTACGGTGAACCAAATTCTATGTCATACTTGATCCTTTCAATTACTGTGCTTACGTATTATCTTCATTTTTTTTTATTTCTTTAATTTCTGTAGAGAAATCAAAATAATAACCTTACAGATTCCTCTACTCGCGGGTGTTTGATGATGCTACAGTTTTATTTTGGGCCAGCATAATTGAGTAGAACTTCGAGGTGACTTCGTTACTGACATGAATGCCTACCAGCTGTATGCGTCTTCTTCATTCTATTACGCTGGCTAAAAAGTTTCTTCTTTTTTTCCATAATATAATGTCAATATTCTTTATACCACCAAAAACAACAATAACATTGACTACGTACGTACAAGAAAAAGGAATTCTATAGGATTGGATTATGATAAAAGAAAGTATGTAATCAAGTATCGTCACCCTCCCTCCAGATCAACACACACTTGGGTATTTATCCCTTACATCGTTCTATTTTCAAGATGAACAAGTCATTATTAGCTATGTATTTAACGATCAAGACTGTATTTTTACACCGATTAGAATGACATGATTACGGATACTAGATTGGAATACGTAATATAGCAGCCAGATACGTCCGCTCATTAACACCCATGTTACCTTTTAGCTATGCAACGTCGACACCCTTGTAAGCTACAATAATATTGAGTATAGTCTTGCTCATATGATCATACAAATCATCCCATAAGCCAGTTCTCTGGAGTTTGAGGTTGGAGTGTTTAATCTGCTGATTAAGGCTTTAACATCTCACTACTGGGATGTTTTTGATTTCCCAGAAATTCTTGTCATGTTGAGTCTCAGAGATAGAATGGCAGTAAAGCTTCTGAAATGATTCAATCGATTAGACCTTATAAAAGTTAACCATAAAGATGAAGGAGATCCAGTCATGCTCTCGACATGTTTTCAAGCCTACATTAATCAGGATCATGGAGATACGTATTCACTTGGATTTTTAGGTAATTCATGCGATAAAAGAAACGGACAACAAGATAATCGTTGATCCTATCCGTCAACTACAAATACAATTAGAATGGCTGGAAATCTTAGGTCTACTTGATGTATCATATGCTGCGTTTAACATTTTTGAAAATATACTCATCTCAAGATGCTTAAGTTGAGGGTTAGATTGTTAAGTGTAAGTACGTACTCTATACGTAGATACGACAACTAATTAACAATGATGTAACAATATAATAGAGTTCTTTTAACAAGGGTAAGAGAATAGTCTGGGTGATGAAGGGGAATAATTATTGCATCAATTTCAATGTTCTTATCCCAATACGCATCCAATGTATAGTTTAACCACTCGGAATACCTTTATTTGTACATGCTACCAACAGAGAGTATTAACACTACTTGACTGGATTAAAATCGATTTGATCAAGAAGAAACCACCCGATTTAATATACTATCCAGATTGTGCTGTAACTTAAAAAAAAGTTGCCATTAATGTACTCAATTAGCGATAGATATGATTGAACTCATTCATGCTTTTTTGTGCTTTTAAGCATAGTTACCGCTACAAGGCAATGTAGACTTTGATATGAAAAAAAAAACTTGCATTTAAGAATACCATTATTGCAAAGGGAGGTTGTTCATTAGATCAATTGTTTGTCTGTGTTTTATGAGCAGTCAAGAATATCTGGCTTGCGAATTATAGATACCAAGAGCCCGGTAAAAAAAACATGGTGCGTAATTAACATTTCTTCACGGACTCGATGAACTATAAATCCTGATGGGTAAATATCGTCAGCGTACGAGTTTGTTTTAATAATTTGTTTAATATATACCGGGAAGTATGGATAGTGCCTTGTTATTATTTTGATATTATTATTAGAAACAACAAGGGCTATCATTAGGAGAGGGAGGCTCCAATTGATTCAAAAAAAGTTCTAATAAGTCAACTCAGTTTAGAGTATCCTTCACAAAGCTTAAGTATTATTTCAAGTCAAAAAGTCAAGCACAGACCGAATGGAACAGGTGACAAACGATCCGTACAGCCACCAACGTCTTTGAGAAGGAAATATAGGTACAAACCATATGGTCGGATGATTACGTTATCAAGGTATATGACCCTTTATTTTGCAAGTATTGAAAACTACAATCGATCCAACATGTTATTCGGTAATCTATTCCGTTCTAGTTAATTTTTCTTTACCATAAAAGACAATATCTTTTGGAGTCCCTGTCGATCTCTTTTCATCCCCACGTTTTTTTAGTTTACCCATAGCCTCATTTTCCAGCAATATGATTGGTCTTAAACAAGTGTGCAGCGGGATATGGAATCGATAACGGCCCTCGCGCGCCGTACCTTTTTTTTTCGAGTTGGATTGCACAAAAAAATCTCTTTTTTTTATTACTTTACGCTTACTTTTTCTTATATTTACATTTACTCTCAATCAGAGTAATATTTATATTTAATTTAATATTCTTATTATTATTTTTGAACAATAAATCTCGATGACTGAAGACGAACACGGTTGGAAATGCGTTCAATGTTTTGGTGATAAAGGGGATGCCGATGACATCACAGACGGTAAGATTCTTTTTTACTTTCCTACTATTACTTTTTTCTTTTCGACATTGCATGAAACATTTCTCGAGGAATGGAAAAGAACGAGCTGTGTTTCTTGCTATGTATTATTATTTTCGTTTTGGATATATGGATTTGAAGTTATATTCGGGCATATCGGGAAAAAAAGGAGGGAAGTACCCATAGCAACCTTTTTTGGGAGGGGGTATTGGAAGTTGGGCACAAAGCACAGGTATTCCAGAATTGTTAAGAAAAAAAAAGTTGAGATACTGATATATTCTTTCTTCAAAAATAGCGGATCTTATTACCGCTGTCGAGTTTGATCCCACAGGTGATTACCTTGCTACAGGTGATCGAGGAGGCCGAGTCGTTTTATTCGAACGCAACGATGATGTATGTTTTTTTTAACGGAGGGTCTTACAATGAATTGAATATAAATAGTAATGGTGCTGATGAGGATGATGTATTCTAACAGAAAAGGATCACATGTTTTTTTTAATAGAAACAAGGTTGTGAATATAAATTTCATACAGAGTTTCAATCGCATGAAGCAGAATTTGATTATCTAAAAAGTTTGGAGATCGAAGAGAAGATTAATAAAATCAAGTGGTGCAAACGACAAAATTCGGCTCATTTCTTGTTATCTACAAACGGTATGACTGTCCCCTATATATTTATTGAAACAACAATAGACAGTGCACAGACACATAAAACCATTGTAATTTCTAACACATATGGATTATTATCATTTAGATAAAACAATCAAGCTTTGGAAAGTTTTTGAAAAATCGCTTAAAGTAGTAGCAGAAAACAATATCCCATCAACTTCATCTGTACCATTACCACAGAATGGTCCAGCGCTTCGTATACCAAAGCTAATGCATCATGACACAATCATTGCTGCTGTTCCCCGGAGAGTTTATGCAAATGGTAAATCTTCAATTATGGAGAAGACACGTGGTTTTCTCGAAATGGAGGAAGTGTATATGAGTTGTATTTCATGATTTATGCTGTCAAACTAATCTCTATCTATTTTTGTTTTGTTTTGTTTGTTATATTAGCTCATACTTACCACATCAATTCGATATCTATAAACTCGGATAGCGAAACATATTTGTCGGGAGATGATTTACGGATCAATTTGTGGAACCTTGACATTTCGGATCAGAGCTTCAGTATAGTCACGTTCCTAAACAGTCCCGCCTTCATCCGCAATGAATTTTACTAATGTAACTGATATGTTTTTGTTCATCTTTAGATATTGTGGATATTAAACCAGCAAATATGGAAGAATTGACTGAAGTCATTACTGCTGCAGAATTTCACCCTGTCCATTGTAATATGTTTATCTATAGCTCAAGTAAAGGTGCTATTAAACTCAGTGATATGCGTGCATCCGCGTTATGTGATCAACAAGCTAAAGGTTAATATACATATATCTTTTATATTTAACAAGCGCTTTCATTGGATTACGTATCTAATAAAAAAGAGCAATGCTTTCTTTTTTGCTTATAGTTTATCAAGAACCAGAAGACCCAGCAAGCCGATCATTCTTTTCCGAAATTATCTCATCCGTGTCAGATGTTAAGTTCAGTCAAGATGGTCGATATATTTTATCAAGAGATTATTTGACACTGAAAATTTGGGATATCAACATGGACAATAAACCTGTAGAAACTATATATATACATGACCAGTTACGCAGCAGGTTATGTGATCTATATGAAAATGATTGCATTTTTGACAAGTTTGAATGTACATTTAGTGGTGACGGAAAGTAAGTATATGTTTTTACCTTGTTCTGTTGCACAAAATTCTAATATGTCTCTTGTTTTTCTTGAACACGTGAAATCGAATATATGTTTATCATTAAAACTGCTTTCTTCACTTTTGCTAGATCTGTTTTGACGGGTTCGTATAGCAACACATTCCATATTTACGATAGTGAAGGAAAGACAGATGTACCACTACAAGCAGATAAAGGGGCTTTCAAAACAGGTAGACGACCTGGAGGGAAACAAAAATTGGCTGCTGTATCTCGTGATAAGGATAATAGTGGAGAAAATGGTGCATTTTCATTTGGTCTTGATGAATTGAACTTTAGCAAAAAAATATTACATGCTTCATGGCATCCACAAGAAAATACTGTTGCTGTTGCTGCAGCAAACAACTTATTTGTATTCAAGTGAGTTTCGTTTTTCCTTCATTTTTCCTTAAGCCATAATTTTATTTATTTATTTTTCAATACTAATCTTTTACCATTTTTTATACTGTTAGTGAATAATTTAATTAATAATACTAATAATAAAAATAACCATACTAATAAAAAAAGGAGAGTTAAAAATTATAGCTTGAATGGTTTTATTTTGTTTTTGTTGGCTCAGAGGAAATTCAGTATAAGAAAAGCATCAAACGTTGGGTGAGCTTCTTGGTTGATGGATAGGATCTTAAGTGGAAGATGATAATAAAAATATTCCGTGGAAATGAAATGGAACTATCATTAACTTTTTCAATAATGAGTCAGGTCGATGTACGTTTGCCAATACTTATTCCCTTTTAAAAGAAATCACATTTGAGATGTTTTCTATGTTCATCTATATATCTTGCAAGTACATAATAGTTTGATTTTTTTTTATCAATTAGTTTAAGCAAAGCTATACGTTTCATTTATTTTAGAAAACGTACATTTATTACTATAATCATTTTCTCTACTATCAATTTATTGGTTGTGTTCATACCAATATATTAACGAACACATGGGCTTTTTAGAAATTCATAAATATGAATATCAGCAATATGACTAATCCTTCACAGTCAGTAAAGCGTAAAATGTAGATGTACAGATAAGTACAACTACACTGCTTCTGGGTAGTATAAATGGTAGTAATAGTTTATGCAAACTCAAAATGAGACTGAGATGGTTGAGTTTTAGTACTGCATGACGTACAAGAAAGAAGCTTATTAAAATTTCTGCTTTTGCGAAGGAGTATGAACTTTCTTTGTTTATTACCCATCACGTTAGTAAATCCTAGTATGTGATATAATAGTAATATTATCAGTTTTTCTACCTCTGAGAAAAAAAGAGGAGCATAATAAGAGCTAAACGTTGTCTCAAATATGTAGGAACAGCCTGAGCAAAAATAAAAAGTAAGAAGAATATAAACCTTTTCAAAAATAGATTGAGGGAGATAAGTGATCAAATAACGATCTATATTAGAATTACATATCAAAAAAAAAGGTTTGACCGATTATGTTGACAAAAAGAGCTTACCGTTATTGATAATATGCAAAGTGCTGCTGTTGGCGGAGATATTTCCACAGAAAATGTTGCCTAAGACGTGAAATTTTTCACTATGCATGATAAGTTCGGGACCCACTTACTAGACAACATATTCTTTTTGAAAGGAAATAATGTACAAACTATTATATGCATTAAGTTGAAAAAAAGCTATAGTTTGATTAAATTTACTTAATTGCAATTTACTACTTTTTTACTGATAGTCACCAAAAAAGTCTTAAACCACTTCTATATTTACATCAAGCAACAAGGTGTAATTATACATGTGTTGTAGATAGATGTTTATTTTTATTTGTACAGGGAAGGTGATTAACTTTCGTGAAATGGCTCCTGGGATAAAAAAAATCGAATTACGTTATTGACAGTTGTAAATGACGGATGGAAATGTATAATTGGCATAAAAGATGCTGAAGAGAATCTATATACGACAACTCCATCAATATTGTTGTTGACTAACAAATGTCCGTAATATGAATCAGCCATGTCTTTATGAAGCCGTTACGAGTAATAATACGTGGTTGAATACATGTTACTGATATACAAATATAGAATGTACTCCACCACTTTGAAAATGATATATTATTCCGCAGACATTTCATCAGGGAGGTCGTAGTAAAAAAAGGCAAAACTATTTTATTATTTACGACGTCAAGACAAAAAACGAACATTATATCCCGACTAGGAATATGATAACAAGATGTCTTTTATTATCTCCTTACTTTATAAGTTTAGTTGTTGGACGTCTGAAAAGGAGTACTCTATGTCGTGTTATGAACTATACTAGTTGTACGTAGCAGTTGTGGATCGGCTTATCATTATTAATATTAAACAATAATAGTTATGGCACCTTGGATAATTAAATTAGGGAATTGCTACGGACACCCCATATTTTGGCCTTACGGACACCCCACCATAAGAAGTTGTCAAACAACTTCTTAGACCATGTAACTATAGTAGTAGCGTTATTAGCACCAATATTACCACTCCTTAATTGACCACTCATACGTATATCATCAAAAGTACACATTATTCGTTGTTGTTTGTCTCACTTGTGTACATAACGATACAGTAAGAGAAGATTAGATATATTCGAACGATACGTATTTATAAAAAGTTGAACTGCTAATATAAGTTTCATAAACATTTTTAAGTTATATAAAGATAATAACTGTGTATATAGTGTATAAATGGCTGGATACGACGTAATTATATCAGATTGTTATATATCTTTGAAAAAATATAAAAGTGTGGTGTCCGTAAGGATTGAAATTACCTAATATAGTATTTTTGGGGTGTCCGTAGCAAATTCCTTAAATTGATATTTCTTCTTGGCTCAGTAGAAGATACTAATATCAAGATCCAGTTCCATCTAAATACCTCTAAAAATACGAAGATGTAACGCTTATTATTAGTGTGGATAAAATGTTAAACAAAAGCACATCCCTCCTTTGAACATTCACAAGTAATTCTATGGGAGCTTTAGTACCTGACGACAAAGTTATCACGGTAACACAGCTTGTTGAATTTTTGACATTATTTTAAGCTTTTAAAAATCACGACAAACAGTAATGTCTGATGTATATATATATAATACTGTGGTAAAGAATTTTAGATAATCTGTAGTAGAGATGCATAGTATGAAACACGAAACGCGTCTATGAGTCAACTTTTTGCCAAAAAAAATACCCCACCTGCTCCTATCTTTTAATATGTCCCCCCCCAATAAGTACAAAAAAAAGCGACAAAAACGGGGGATAGAAAGAAGTTAATTTCATTGGCTAGGTTGCTAAGCGTAATATATAATAACTTTTTTTTGCGTTTGGGGGTGATTTTCTGATAATAACTCTCTTCTTCTTTTCCCTTTGCCTTCACAAGGCAGCTTTCTACAAAAAAGCTTTCTTTGTTTTGTTTTTGTACTTTGGACAACTGAAAAAGAAAGAGAAAAAAGAAAAACAATTATTTTTTAAACAATAAGCGTTTTTTCTTCTTTCTTCTTTCTTATATAGCAATTCCAACAAAACACTCTTGCTTTTTATAAAGAAGAAACCGAAAAAAAAAAGATAAAAAAAGATAAACTTAACACCCCATTCCCCTCCTTTACAATTCGTATATGATAATATTATAATGAGTCTTTCAACTGCAATTACTTTGGCTCTTTTGCTTAAAAAGGTAAATTGAATGTTATTTAATAAATGTTTAATATAATAATAATAAATAATAATAAAATAAGCTCATTTAAAACTATTTTTTTTTATTAAAAACCATCTCGAACAAAAATTCATATCAATGACTTTATTAAAGCTCACCCGCAAAGGAACGATCGCAAAGAAATCATTTCGAACAAAGAAAAATACTAATAACGACGAAGGAACTGTCGATGACGAGACGAGCTCATTCTCATCCGAAGAAAAAGTGTGCTATGATAAATCATCGACCATGTCAGAGAAACTTCAAGATGTAACCAGTATTGAGAAAAGTAACAACAAACCTGCTGTGCGGGTTTCGACAATAACGGTATCAACAAGAACTGCCTCCGTAAGTGAAGAAAAATAATATCACCTTGGCAAAAAAAAAAAAAAGAAAAAAAAAAACCAATAATTATGGTTACCTTGGCGACTCTATTTTATTTTTGTTACTCAGCAAAGCTTTTATTTGCTTTTAAATTAGATTAAAACTAACAATAGTGCAATTGTACATCAACAACTCCCTGAGGAACAAGAACAAGAAATTAATGATATTAAAAATGATAATGATGACAAAAACCATATTAAACAAAGCGATAATGATGTTGATAATAATGATGAGAAAATTATTGTTACGGTTCGTGATTTTGCATACTCAGAATCGTCACCACTACATCATGGTGAACCTCTTGAAGAACTAAGGTTATCACAAATTTCTCTGTCATCTTCAGAATTCACAGGTCGTCAGGCACGCGCGCTATATGATTTCACACCCGAGACTGAGTATGAAATTGGCATGAAAGCGGGCGACGCTGTCTGGGTGCAATATAGGCAATGTCCAGTAAGTAATATTACATGAGATATGATAAATGGTTGGGAGGGATTAATTATGTTCAAATAATTGTTTAGAGATAAAGAGAAAAAAGATATTAAATACATATATATAATCAAATAGGGCTGGTTAATTGCTGATGTAATGGATGAAACTGGTCTTGTACCGGAGTCATATGTCGAGTTTATCTGATATATATCTATATATATATCTCATATACGTTATTATTATCTTTATATTCTATTCTATTCTATTCTATCCCCAAAAACGTATTTCATTTTCTTCTTTTTTTTATCAAGCCGGCTTACCATCTACTAGTTTATCTTATATTTTATATGCAAATTGTTTTTTATCTTCTTTCGTCTTATTAACTATTATCACATTGTCCCCCACCCACACTCGCACATTTATCAATATCATTCAATCTCTCCTACTTTTTATTCATATTCAAACAAATTAACAAACGTTGTAAAATCCACCTTTTTTTTTACTACTACCCGAAGTTTTTTTTATTTTATTTTATTTTTCTTTTGTGATCGTCGATGGTGTCAATATATGAAATTAGCATCGTGTGACAACTAAAATCAAATAAGGTCAAGAGGGGGTGTAAACGTTTTCTTATTGCGTGTGATATACCAGTTATATATTAGTTTCTGTAGAAAATAAATTATCTGAGCGCAATTTTAGTTATTCTTTGCGCTCGAATTATTTTGGAAGGTGGGGTGATGTCTATATCAGCCGTAAAATACCTTTTTGTTAATTGACTGACTAACTAGTTTATTTTTTACTCCTTGAAAATCTTTTACATTCACATACAAGAACTGAACAAAAAAAAAGCAAATTAAAAAAAAAATGTTGCTACGTATCCAGTTTTTTTTTACTTATTTTTACTTACTATAAACAAAACATACAGTGATTTCCTTTTTTGGAGAGACATTGCTTTTTGGAAATCCTGTATTCTTATTAAGCAGTTACCTTTCTCGTACGACTTATCTTTTTTTTTTTCACTCTATCCTTTCATTCAATTCACTTACTGATCAACTAGTAATCAAAATATAGGATTTATTTTTCTATAAACTGGTTCCAAAGCATCAGTAATCTTCATTTCAACTCCTCTTAGATATATAACAATAAGCAAAAGCTTAAACTTTTTATAAAATACGATTATTCTTTTTATTTAAATCATGAATTCATACTTATAATGACGGATCAAATAAATCCAATGGATCTGTAGATCCTGATCCTACTAACATTCCGAATTATATAACAGCGATCCGATCCGTACGAAAACGGATCGGTGTAGAAATCCGGATTGAATCAAGATCCCCCACCTGGCACAGACCTGTTTAGCAAGACCTTACTGAAGGACCAACGTGTCGTAAGCCTTATGGCGAGAAGTTAACGGATGCACACGATTACACCTACATCGTTGGAAAATCTGGCTTTATGGACAATACCACGTGCGATTTTCTGTATATACGTACCACGTTCCGTAGGATCAACTTGACCGCCTGTTGTATGTGAAATCCAGAGGCATATAAGTGACGAATTTATGCTGTGTTCCATCCATTACTCGATAAGTGTCGCTCAAGTGCAACACCAATCCCCAGTCATTGTCATCCGCTGTGTCGAAGACTTAGTCAACACAATCCTGATTCAATATACCTTGCGAATTTCCGTTCGAGAAGGAGGCCCGACTGCGATTTCTGGGCACGACGTTGTATCCTGATTTCTGCTGCAACTCTGCAAGGGCATCTGTTCGAACGAATCCACCCATTATCTGTCCTTGGTTTTTTCCTCTCGCCCAAAGCGACACCAACGCTTACGATATACTACAGCTCGACGGATAGCACAATTACACTTCTTTACACCGTAGCCAAAGAACACATGAGAATTGTTTGTGGTCAACAAAGCGAAATACGTCAAAGAGTGCAGCAAAGTTTGCAACAGGCTACACTAAAGGGGGTCACTACTGGTATAAAAACAGTGCGGTAGACCGAAGATGGTTCAGAGCACCTTCGGGAACAAACACGGGTATCATGTGTATGGCTGACCAAAAGAAAAAAAGATTTATTGTGCTGCGAAATAGCGAAATTTTGCCCTTAACATTTGGCAAACTGAAAATATAATAATTTTTATTAATAGCAAACTAAAAGGCGGTACCTTTTGAGTATTTGGTCATATTTTCTTCATTTTTCTGATCCTGCTTCTTGGCATGTAGTTGTTAGCTTGATTCCAAATTTCTTGATTTCCACCTCTTCCACCAGGGCAGCTTTTGGAATTACTGTATATCTTAGTTGTGCTACTATAATTAATATCATATAACTGTAACCCGATTTTTTATATTTTCTTACTCCTATATTTTGATATCCACTAAACCAAATATAACCCAGGATTTTCTAATAATAACCCTGCTTTTTCTTTATATATTTATTACAGGATATCTGTATATCATACATGATTTATTGTAAGAAAAGAACTTTCTGTTGCAAAACTTAATAACTATTATTTAATCCGATTGTTGCAAAATGAACCACAGTATTATTTTTATTAAAACACTTATACTTTAGGCAGAGCTACTATATATGGAGTTTATGTATAACATCGGCTTTATAAATCAGTAAACCTTCATGTAAAAAATGACAATCCATTATTGCTATTATTCTTTTATGTTGTACAAAATGATCGGGTTATCTTTTTTTGGGGGCGTTATCTACTAATTGATATTAGTAATCACATGTTGGGATATTATTATTAATTATAGTAATAATAGTGACCGAATTTATTACTAAATATTCTATCCTTTTACATACTACGTAATATGTGGTGCAAATTAATTTTATTATTATTGATAGTTATGAATGAAGAGTACTAAAGTAAAAAAAACCTGTTTCTTAATATGCATTTTTTTGTTGTTTTACAACGCCCTTTTGTTAATACCTGTGTTTGAATAACCGTTGCTAAACAGTAATGACCAAATCAAATGAATTAAGCAATGTATGAGTACTTCATTTTACAATAAATGCCGATTATTTCTCGATACGCAATTTATCCTTTTGATTAAAGCAGCACTGGTCAACAATTGGATAATCTTCTTTCTAATTTAATTTCTTCAGTAAAGTGATTTCTTGCTGGTGATATACACAGGACGACTGTGGTAACTTTAACAAAAGAATCAGTTGCTCAATATTACACAAAGCTTTTCATCCAGCATATCACCATGTACATTATTGTAGTTAATGATTGGTACGCACGATAAAAAACAATTTTTTATATTTCAGCATTAGCAACATTATAAAAAGTTAGATACACAGTGACGTTTCGTTAAACTGGTACCCGTTAAGCCTGCATTTCTTTCAACCGGGAGCATCTCTTAACTATTATACCATACGCACAACAAACCAGTATGCATCCGGTGAAATTCTTCGAATTTTTACATAAGATATACGAGCTTGCCTAAACGTACGCCGTATCGACTCTTTTCTTTGTTTCCAATTGGTTAATTCTTTTGTGTGGCAAATAAAAAGTATCCGGATAATTTTTGTCGTCAAGAGAAAGATTGTCAATAAATTATTGGTAATATTGTCTCGTTCCGCTAATTTCATATACGCTCCTCCTTCTTCGACCCTTCATGTACTACATCTTGTTCTTCATTATAAATATGTCAGTGTGTTATTAATACACTTTGTCTCTATACATTTATACAACTACTCATTTTATTTTATGCATTTGAATACATTCTTTGTTGTTGAATGATTAACTGAAAAAAATGTTGGTTCATTGTCAATATATTAAAAATGTTACGTACGTATTTATTTTTATTATCAGAAGTAAGGAGCAGTATAAAGACTATTTTATATAGCTTAATCTATTAATATGTAAATATTACAATATATATGTTCTGTATCGGCTAGCTTAGCCTCAAAGTTTTAACCTAAGAAGTAATTATAACTATATATTTGGACATCTTCCGACTTTTCTTTAAAGGTATTTTATTAGCCAAAGTTACCTTTTTATGCAATAAAGCTTTTTTGATGGAAAATATGCCATTTGTGATGAATCTTTGGATGTGCCAATGTTCAACAGGTCCAAGTACTAACCATATTCTACATATAAGTCGTCATATAATTCGGTTAACTGCTGTAAAAACGTTCATAATTATATATATGTATATACAGATGTCATAAGCTCTTTTTGTACGAAAGCTTATCCTAATTATTAATGCAATAATTGTTATAATATGGCTTCAAATATATACTTTATTTAATAGTTTTATACATAATACAGTCGAACGGGCTACTACCAAAGTGCAAGTATGTAGCAAAAAATGAGGAGAAGTTAACGAGAGACCTCAAGGGATATAAGGTTATGCTTTTTTAAAACAAATTAAGAACGTTTCTTCATAAAAAAGGGTTTTACTACCCTCATGATTATATAACTGCTAGTATCTGTTCAAGAGTCGGAACATACGAAGTTTAACATTATCACAATAACCTTTTTTTTTAGAAAAAAAAACTATAGTAAACCCATTTGAGGTCGTTGTTAAATGGAGATGGTATTAAAAAAAACCACTTAACGTAAAGAGGAAAAAAAAAAGTGGAGATGATGTATTAGGGGGCGGGAGGAATAATAGCTAATAGGGAAGCGATTATATTTTTTTATAAAATATATTACGTATGTATTTGAAAGGGGCCTTGTATACATGTGCTTTTTTACAAGATGAAGAAAAGGTCATTTTGTAAAATATGCTGATATGTACGTAGAAAGAGATAGTAAGATACGTATAAAATTTTATTTTCTGCTATTTGCATATTTTAATATAAAGAAGAACATAAATATGAATATATTATGCAAATGCATAGTCGCACGGATAATTTAAAAGTATATCTTTCATGTCACCTTCTTTTATGTTCCCGTAAATTGGTCCGAATCGATTGACCTACTTTGTAGATCGTTTATTACTATCTTAATACTTTAATCTGGTCCTTTTTTTTAAAAAAAAAGTGTTTGAAGTAAAAGGATACACATTCAGATCTCCTTATAAGATTACATCATGATGCAGACCAGTATAAAGAAGAAGGAGAACCATGAATAAGTGCCTTTTATTTTTACAAACCTGACAGCTGCAGTAACAGTATAGTAAAATTATAGTAGTGGTACGTAATATATTAAAAGGAGATTGAGAATTACGAAAGATGATATCAGGATATAAAGAAATATTGTCAATGATGAAATAATACATTATGTAACATAAAAAAAATTTTGTTGTCGCGCGATATAAGTATCACTTTGTTTTGCAAGAAAACATAGCAAAAATCATAACATATATTTACATTTGCAGATTCCTATATCTATCAACTTCCCCTTTACTTATTTAATTTATTATATTCTACCATCAAAATCATTATTATGTATGACTTTTTGGCTTTTATACATTCGGTGAAAAGGATGAGCATACAATTTATGCAAATGACAACAATCAATCTAAAAAAGTTTATAGGGGGTGAAAAGGCCTAGACCATCATTAATTATTTAGGTTAAAAGCTTCTTTTTTGTTCCAATTTATTCTCTATGTATTAGAACCATACATATTATTAATAAGCTCATTAACTTTATACAAGCATTTTAAAATAAATAAACATACAATGTCAACAGTTTTTTTCAGTGTGCTAATTGCATGAGCAAATAATACGTATTTTATGTTATTATTGAGATCCAGAAAAAAAAACAGTAGAAAAAATTAAACCAACACATATAGAGTCGTATAGTATACAATAGTTAGGATAAAAAAAAGATAAAAAAAAACCATAAAAATGAATTCATACATGTTGCAATGACGAAAAAATAAAGGTGTAGAAAACAAAGGTATATAATACGGGCTTAAAGTTAAAAAAAAAGATACGTAGTTCAGCACAAATGTAAAAAGAAGAAGTGGAAAACAATTATTCAGAGGGAATAGAGACATACGGAATGAAGGGGATGGATAGTTATATACGTAATAATAGTATATGGATAAGATGATGTAAGGGTATCAGAATTAAAATAGAGAAACAAAAAAATGAAGAGATAAAATCAATCTCGATAAATAATCGAATCAGTGGAAGTTGGGGTTGGTAAATTACTTACTGTGGATGATGGAGATGTGACAGAAGAGGCTATACAACATTCTGATGTTGAAGAGGGTAAACGAAGAGGAGCCAGAGCGATCGGTTTCATGATCAAAGAAGGTGATAGCAATGATGAAATTGTTGATGACGACATGATAGCTGTTTTATTATCTGTGACATTAACCATGGAGTTATTGCAATATGAAGGTTGTTGTTGTTGTTGAGACGTGGTTGGTAGTGACATTTGATCTAGTCGCTTCTGTCGCTTCTGTTGCTGCTTTTGGGGTTGATGATGTAAAGAAGTACTCATTGACTGATTACAAGATGATGTTGATAATGGTGACAGTAAAGAGAAAGGTGGGGTAGTGTATATGCTATTATTATTATTACTATTAATTTTTTTTCGTTGATGGTGACGAGAAACATGTTGCTCACGCCCATTACGCATCGATTGACGTTTATTTTGAAACCAAATTTGAACGGTACGCGGACTCATACCCAATTGTTTACCCAATTCGATGCGAAGTTCGGTGGGTGGAAAATATGTTTGACTAAATACGCGATTTAAAACAGTTAATTGATTTGGTGTTGCTCTTTTACGTTTGATCTTGGGTGATGCATCACTAGCATATTTGGATGTGGTATCACTTATGATAGTGGTAGAGTTTTCTTCTGCAGAGCATAGTAAATTATTTACGTCCAAAACAGACGGTCTTGGTGGACGAAGTATGTCATGAAGCGAAGGTAATGTGTTGTTACAGCTGGAAGTAGCGTTGGCAATGATAGATTTGGGTTTCATGTTGTTATAAAAATAATAAGAAAAAATGGGAGTTTGAAATGTACTTTTGTTTTTAATTTGAGTAGTGTATAGATTAAAGAGATAGTAAACAGAACGAGATGATGCAAAAGAAAAAAAAAAGATACGGGAAGACAAAAGTTGACGCGCTTTTATATCTTGGAAGCGAGAGTTCTTTCAAACACCTTAATTCCATTTTTTTTTTGTAAAGTTACAGCATGTTATAGAAGATAATAATAATAGCATTAATTATATAAGTCAAGGATAACACAATGCCTGATAATAATAAGATCTACCTCCCCCTAAATTAAGTAAAGTTGCTACGCATAGTAACTATTTCGTTGTTGTCTTAATTTTTGTAAGTACTACAAATGTTCCCTGCAAGTTATCTAGAAGTATACTAATTATAATAAGATATTTACAAAGTTATATAAATCTAAGCCCGTTTTTTCTTTTTCCTATAATGCTCGAGCATGATTCCACTTTTAAAAGGAATGGGATAATTTTTTACGTCTTCTCCTTTGTGTTTTGTTCGAATGTAAGATTTAGGAAACGTATATGTAAATTTTGTATATAACGTCTAGTCAGGGAAATCTCAAAAAAAAAAAACAGCTCAGCAAAAAAAAAAAAGAATTGAATAGAGTTCCTGTCAATCGAAGGGATGCTATGATGACATACTTGGTTTTACTCTTTTAAAAAGATGCTTGTAGATAGAGGAGAGGAAGTAGGGGGATAGTAATAAAAAAAGAAGGTGTAATTCATTTTATCATAGGTAAACCACGGATGTTTCGATGAAGCCAAAAGAAAACTGTTTTTTCATATATACGTACTCTTTTAATCATAGAAAGTATGTGCTAAAATTTAACTCTTTGTTTAACAATTATAATCGCTAAGTAAATCGCATGTGACAAAGAATAAAAGTACAGTATATCATGAATAAGTTCTCCAATAAATAGAGTTTGAAGACGCCAATGATATCATAAAGCATTGAAGTCGTTAAAGTTGTAAAAAAAACAAGGTACACATGTTGATAAACAGAAAATGGTTATATAACTTCCTTTTCATAATTTTTCTTTTTTTAATAAGCTTTTCTCCCATAAAATATTTATCCCTTTCGCTCCTCCTTTATTTCTACTCTCCCACATACCCTCTTCTTTAATAAAACATATTTTTATTTTATAGCAACCTAATTACTTATTAAGACTTTTGATGTTGACATTTAAATTTTGCTATTGCTAAGTACTATTATGCATACAATTTTATTCTTTTACTTCCCCGTTTATAATAAACTTTAATGGCTCCTTTTATTATCATGCCACTATCAGTTTAACACCACTTGACGACCAGAAAGTCAGGCTTGTCTTTATTAATGTATTTATTACCCCTTCTCTGTCATATTGCTTCTTTTTTTAATGAGTACATAACATATAACTATTGTCTCTTCTCCCTTTTTCACATTATCCAGTAAAAAGAAAAAGAGTACTTTGGGGCATTATTTTTTTTTCGTTCAGTAAAATAAAAAACAATAAAAAGCCCGGCTACATTCTTTGAAATATATTTCTTCGTCCCTATTTTTTTTTTTATTTTTTTGCTACACTGGATTTCTCCTTCAATCAATGACGATATAATCAAGAATTTTCAATTTTGCGTGATCCTCCTTATCAAAATCATTATGACGAAAGTGGCTACAAAAATGTTATTTTTTCTTTCATTCATTAAACATATGCTAGTGATTGTATTTTATCTTTAGGTTACCTTAATAATTTAGAAGAAAAGTAACAAAAAGGGCAACGAAAATGAAAGGAAATGGGGAAGTAAAATAATAGTAGTAGCAATAAAAACTTATGGTTCTACTAATACACAAATCATGTGTTGAGAATTGTCGCTTTTCTTCTTTCTTATTTTTATCTTTTGTCTTTATTTGTTATTATTATATTTTTTTTTCATCATTTCAAGAGTTTTTCCTTTCCTCCTCCAACTCAATTCGTTTCTCCCATACACCAATGATAGGTTTAAACCCGAACGTTCGTTTACGAATAATTGCTGGTTTTGTTGTTCTTTCATGGTACGATGATTTTTTATTCATTTTCTCATCCGTTGTACCAATACTGTATCGGCGATGATGTTTGTTACGAGGTCGATCAAACTGTTTAACCATCTCTTCAACACGAGAAGAACGTCGAAGTCGAAGACGTAAAAGATCACAATCCATCTGAGTCACTGAACTGGTCGTTGAACTGGTTGTAGATAAGGATGGTGAAAGAATGGGTGGAGGAGTACTTGGCATCCATTCGTCTATTGTGTGACGACGTGATGGTGTTGAAAATGATAATGTCGGATGTGGTGAAAAGTTGATGCTAGATAAAGATGTTTGTGGTAAAGGGGGTAATACATCTGGTTCATCCGTATAATCTTGTTCTTGTTCTTGCTGAACAATAGCCATTTCACTATCATTATTATATTTTTGTTGTAGACGTCGTTGTAATAATGACATACCCCGAGGTTGGCACAGTGGTGACACACCAAGTTCTTGTTCATGTCCTTGGTCGTTATCAGGTAGTATGGTTGTCATGGTATTAGTTACGGAATCAAATAATGAACTGTCATCGTCGTTATGCTGATGACTAACTTTCACGCTGTCATTATTGTCAACACAGAAGTTGTCAGTTACATTCTCCGGCTCGTCGTCATTGTTGTCATAATTAACGTGGGAGTCATTCAGAATCGTTTTTGTTATATTAGTTGTGGTTGTTGTGGGAATAATATTTTCTCGTTGTTGTTGGGCAGCTGAATCGTGTTCAGAAGAAGAATTGGGGGATGGTGGGACAATAGTTTCTTTTTTGTCATCAGATAAACGTGAAAACGTAGAAAAGAAAGATTGACGTACAGCTTCGATGAGACGATCAGCAGAAGCTACAATAATGAATGCAATGACAAGCGAGTCCAGCAAGCGAGTGAAAGTATCAATGCCTAAGAATTTTTTAATGCAGATATATATGTTTCAGTTTTATTAGTACCATACGAAAGGTTTCAAAAAAAAAAAATAGCTGGATAAATAAAGTCGTACCATTCAAAAAGCTAAGGTTGTATACAATAGTGGCAATAATGACAGGAATAAATGATTTTACTAATGTCATTTTTTATGAGATAATAGACCTTATCATGAATGTTTATAAAAAGATAGAGTTGGTTTTTTTGATAATAGCAAGGTATGAAATAATAAAAGGAAAGGAAGGGAATGGGTATGTTGTCGTATTGTGCGTGCTAATGAATTAATGAAGTAAAAGAAAGATAAAAATAAATTTGACGGTTTTGATGCTTTTAATGAAATTAATTTTTTTTTAGGAAAGTCTAATTTAAGCACAGCAATCATTAGGATGGCATGCATCAAGAAAATCCTCCTCCTCCTCTTTCTCCTCCTACCAAGATTTTCTTCAGTGTACATGATCAATTTTTCCATGTATATAAGAGATATGAAAGAGCCAAAAATAAAAGCACAGAATTCACTTAATGACAGTTAAACTTTTGAGCATGATCAAATAACTACACACACAAATACACAAACACATTATTTATAAATCACACGCCTACAACATACTTTAATCCAAAGTAAACGAGTTCTAAGTAACAATAAAATAAAAATAAGTAGATATAACATATGTGAGTTCAGTTCAATTATTAGGACATCGAAAACCGTATGGTAAGAAATCACCCAAAAAGACTGTTGGTTTCCATACAATCCCTGGTATTTCAAATGTTGCCTACGTAAGAAAAATAAAGATTATTAATGCTGATTACTATTGTTGTTTTTCAATGGTTTTCTAAATAATATCAGTATATTTTTACCTGAAGTGTAATATTAAGCGCAGGTGGAGCCATTGCGCTAATTTTTTGTGGTCCACAAGCATTATACAAATGTTCAAAAGTAGGATCCTTTATGGAAGGGGTTTCATATTCGACATCAAAAAGTAGATTAAACAACGTTTCTGTTCTTGGTGACAAGATAAGATCATGTAAAGTAGATCGTGCGAAAGGTTGATTAGTTACTTGGTCAGCCATGACCAATTCAAGCGTGTTCACGCGCGTTGGTATAAAGTTTTCATGATTATCCAGTGTAACGTTTACAATCCAAGCTGTTTTCAACCAAGGATGTTGTTGATCTGGTCCCCAATCAGTTTGATCTTCGGGTCGTCGGATGCGACCTGCAGCTGCTTGTGGTGCAAGCCGAATTTTGGGTATACGTGGCCAACAAAAGAAAAATGCAAAACCGATCATTAAGAAAATTACAAATAAAACAATGAATAAAGGTCTCAATAATCCTTTTCGTTTTTGTTGTCGTTCTTTATTGAATCGACGAAGATCTGTTAATGATCCTGCAAGATGTTTGTTATCGATCGCGTCGCTATTATTACTATTATTATAATGATTGTTGCTGTTTGTTATATTATTATGATAGTTATTATTTATCATGCTTTCTTCATTTAATACATTGGGTTCAGTGATAAAACTACCGAGGTGTTGACTTGATGCACTACAGGGTGGAATCATACGAGCTGTTGTGGTGGTCATTAGACTGTTTGCGGGCCGATCATCGTCTTCGGCATAAAAATGATACCGTGCTTTGGTAATATCAGGTGGATGGTTGGTATAAGGTAGATAGGAGTGTGTCCGGCCAGCCGGCTCTTCAAGTGCCAAGGTTACCGCATCTGATATTTCTGAGGAGTGCTCTACGATAATGAAAGTATCTTGTTGTTTTTTGATATTACTACCTTCTTATTCACAAAAAATAAATAAAAAAAAGAGGAAGAAAAAAAAAATAGGTTGGTGATTAATTTAGAATAATTGTAAAAAGAAAAAACTTGACGCACATGCGCACCTGCTTATATGAATTGTTGTTATTCCGAACCTTGACGAGTATGAGACGTTTTACGACAACGATATGGATCGTTATTAAACGATATAGAAGGATCAGATAATGGTGGCTGTAATGAGGTACGCATAAAAAAAGTATTTATTGACCTTCATTCAAGTTTGAAAGAAAGAGAAGAAGAAAGGAAAAATAGAAAAAAGGAAGAATTGAATATTAATGTACGATAATGGAAGTGTGTATCCAAAGTAAATATGCCTCCTACCTCCTAGTTACCCTCGCTTTCTTTCTTTCTTTCTTTCTTCTCTCTTTCTCGGTTCTTCTTTTTCATTATTATATTTTCTTTAATTCACTCTTCTTTTATACTTTGATAACCATGATTAATTGTTTGTAAGTGGTATAAGTAATTTATATCAGCATAATTATTATTTTTCTAACTCTTTCTAAGTCTCTCTCTTTCTCTCTCTCTACTCATAAATTTTTTATGGTATATTAATCTCTTACCCCCTTCCTTCACTAACCCCTCTTTCTGTGATACTATTTTGTCACTCTACCACTTTTTCTCCCTTTACCTCCGGTTGGTAAAAAACCCCGCAAGAAAAAAAAAAGATACAAATCAGACGTGTTTTGATTTCAACTCCTCGCACATTACATCCCAATATACACACAAATTATTATTATAAAAAAATAAAAGAATCTCATTATACAATTTTAATATATATATATATATATATCCATGTTTTTTTAACGTCGTGCTTTTGGTTTAACATCCTCATCTCTTGTAGCATGAAGAAAAACTCTTTGTGCTTGATTAGGTGTTGCAAATTTATATCCCTATTTTTTTTTTATTTTGCATAAATAGTCCTATTAGTATTATTATGTGATCATATCCCTTCCTTAGTAATAATAATTGTATAATAAATATACCTTTGTCCAATCATAGCTTACTGCATAAGCAAAAATAGTTCCATTTCCATTAAATGCAGTTGTTGAAATAGGACCACCTTTATTTGCAAACGATTTAAGTCTTTGTTTGGAATCCTAATAATAGTTGTAGTTTGATGATAGTTAATGATAAGCTAACGATATTTTTATAATTTGTTGATTTATTAATGTAGCTACTTACCTTATCCCAAGTACTCCATGTTCCATCACTACCTGCTGTTGTAAAAGTACCATAAGTTGGATGGAATGATATGTTATTTACTGCATGTATATTTTTTTGTTCATCACGATGACATTTGAATGAAAAACTCTTTCTATTGTAATTATTATTAATATCATCGTAGTTTTGCTTGCACTATCCATTATTAATATATCATCAACTATTATTAGTATGATTATTTTACTTACGCTTCATCTGCTGGATCAATATATTGAATACCGACACGACCTTCAATTGAACCAATCGCGTACCCTTTGCTATCGATAAAACATGATACAACGCGTGTCTGCCATTTGAGGGGTGATATTACTTGCTATATAATAAAATTAAGTACAATCTTCTGATAAATAATAATGATAATAATAGTAATTTATTTACCTTAAAGATAACTGTAGGGTTTTGTAAATTAACTAATGCAATATTTCGATCTGCTGTAGCTGCTACAAGTAAATCACCCACTGCATCCATTGAATAAACACGTTCAGGTAATTGTAATGTACCCACTGAGCGAGATTGTCGTAAGTCCCAATATCTATAATAAACATTCAAAAGAAAGTGTTGTAAAAATCTCTTTCCCTTCCTGTCTCCTTTTTTTTACCATATCCTCCTTATTTTTGTTCTTACTTGATAGTTTTATCCCAACTTCCTGTTGCAAGTATATCTTGACCTTGATCAAGAAATTTTACAGTTTTAACTGGTTCATCATGTGCTGCAACTTGTGTTGATTGTCCTGTATTCATATCCATCATACGTACTGCTTTATCACCACCTCCAGATACTATTTTTGTTCCATCCTTTAATTTATCCAATTTGTTACTAATATTATCATTTTCTTTTCTTCCTTTAATATATATATATTTCTAAAAGAAACATTACCTTATTCCACGTAACACATAGAGCAGGTCCTTCATGAGAATAGGCAGCTTTCGGAACTGTATTTCCACTGGGTTGTACTTCATAGATTCGAATCTAAGTTAATAACGTCCAACAATATACAACAAAATTAATATATTGATCGATTGTACAAAGCCATTGAAACCTTACTTGTTGATCCCACGACGAAACTGCGAGAAAATCACCTCCACCTGTACTGGGATTAAACGCAAGCCCACTAATTCCGTCTGTTGGTGGTGATGTTAACTAAAAAAAAAAAAATGAAATTTTGCAAAAGATCGATCGATCAGGCATAAACGTAAAAAAAAAGAAAAAAAAGACAAAGACGTTAAACGCGCTCTTCTTTATAGATCATTTGTAAATTTATGTGCAAAAAAAAGAGAGAGAGAATTTTTTTTAACACCTTCGATAAATGACATATATTACCTCGAAATCTTTTGGTTCCATTTCGAAGCGATCTGTGTATATGATAAAGGGAAAATAAAATAAAATAAATCCACTTATCAAAAAAGAAACTGCGTTTTAGGCTGAATTTTTTTTTTCATGCTGCAACAAATCAAATAGCTTGATGAAACAAATGTGCTAGGAACAGTTGTACCTTTTACGTATACTTACGAGCAGAAAATCTCTCAGTCTTTCATTTTTCATATGGAAAGTTACTTTCTCATAGAATTTAATAACATATGGATGTTTCTATGAGGGCTGAAGAATAATAGGTTCATAATTCATACTTCTTTAACAATGGTAACCATCGAAATACAATGTGATGTGGTAACGTTAAAGTACCCGTACTAGTTAAACTATAAAAATGTATAATGACACAGTTACCATTTTCTTCTTTGTATCAAACTATACAGAAGATATTTTTCCTCATTACAAAAATCAGTTAAATACATTATAAAAAAAGCTTTCTTGATAAAGTGGGTATTATCTTGTTCAAAGCATAAACAATTACTTTTCTGGAAACTTTCCCATTACAGTATATATTTTTTCGTTAGGATATTCATTAGCTAATATTATAGTATATATCCGTTTATGAAACTTTGATCAACAAGAATAAGTTTTTTACACATAGCACATACGTAAAATAATAAATTCGCGAGATTTCTTTGATATTTGTTCCAACTTTAACTCATACCTTCGTCATACCTTCGTCATACCTTCGTCATACCAAACACTTACGTAGTTTTCTTGAAGTCTTTAATTCTCAAAACAATGAATATTGGTCAAAGACTAAATTGAACTCCTTATTTTAAGTCTCGTCCATAGTATTATTTTTTTTCTTTTTTATACTACGTTTCATACAAACACTGGTTATATCAACAAACCAAACATATAATTCCAGCCGGATACTGATTACTATTGGAGTGCTTGCAACTTAACTTTATTATATTACGTACGTATATTTTGGTACGTAGATTTTATTATTTTGCGTTATTTTTAACAATATCGTTGCAGCTATACCTGTTAATTACTATTTTAATCTTACTATTATATAATATTTGGTTTTGACATTGGAAGGGAAAGAAGTGAGAAAGTCATATTTATTCAGCAATGAGTGGGTGTCAACACTCGTGTTGGTTTCTTTTCAAGATGAATATCAGCAACATTTGACCTCATTATAAATTACGTAAATTATATCAAGTCGCTAAACTTATGGTTTGTTGCCTTGGTATCTTTTATCTATTCTCAACTGGTTCGGTTTTGTGGGTTGAGCTACTATTATTTGATGTCGTTCTCGCTGCTCGGTCGATTCCGAAGTGCAGCCACAAATACACATTCCATTGTGGCAGGCTGCGTGGGTGTTGTGGTGATACGTAATGTATATGATTTCTGTTTTCAGCTACTTTATACGTATACATCGTTTCTTTGAACGTTGGACTTGGTTGCCGTTATGGACTGTTCTTATTCTTTATTATTCTTCGAATATAAAGCGTATCACATATTTACATTTCGGCAACAAGCGCTTTCACAAGTGATGAAGTTGGTGTCGTTTCTCTCTTTACTGATACACTACTTTTGTAGTATGAATCCATTTGCTCAGAATTCGGAACGAATCAGATTAGTTTTTTGAATAAAAACACTATCATACATACTCATAGGATATAACAAATAATTAATATAGTTAAATTTGTTTTTGTATAGCCCTCAACAACAAACAATGATAGATGATTCTGGACAGATCGTTGAAGCCATAATTTCTACTATACTTTTCAACACTTAATCCTTCACTAGTGACAGCAATCGTGGACCCGGATTAAAACCCATCTCGGGGAGATAGATATGGATATTGCAGAGTTGGGGGTTGTAAATGCTTTTATTATTAAATCGTTACATGGATTCGACCGTTTTTTCCTGTTTGAGTTATTATTAGGTGTACTCGCTAATATACTACCGGATGAATACGGAGATACACTGGTCACGCAAGCTATTTACACCTGAACTTTACAAAATCCCACTATGGGTACCTGCAATTACCATGGAGTATCATCATTGCTGTCATAGCAATTGAAGGTGGTCAACGTGTACTGTCCTTATTGCAAGTTTTGTTGAGATTTAACATATATTCTGTCGCTCCTTATATATCCAGTTGTTATTTCAATCGAGCATTTAGTTTTTTCGTCGTGACCACAATCCGATCGAGCTACTTACAGTATTTTTCTCTCTTTTTTTTAAAAGAGAATTGGACAAACTCCTTTTACACAGAAAAAATTAAAGTGTTGCACTTTTTTAAAAAACAGTGTCGCACAATTCAGGAAAATAGTGTCGCGTCTAAAAAAATAGTGTCGTGCTTTTCAAAAAAAAGTATGTCGCATATATAATTGTTTTATTAAATAGGACGGCCTGTAAGGCAGTCATCAAAACGTTTAACAGAATAGCGTGCAAACCCTTTAAAGATGACTTGGCAAAAAAAAAATCTGGTGCGTTTGAATCCGGAAATAGAACAAACAACCATTGTTTCTTTTTCAACTTTCTGGGGTGTTTCTTGCTACAAGCTCCAATTAAACCCTTTTAATGGTGAAAATCCATAAGTCAGCCATATAACAGTAGAGCGTTCTTTTTGAAATTCTCAATTCCTTAGGGCTACTAGTCATCTGATCCATCAACTGATATATGGTGGCAGTGAGATACTCGTAATAGAAGTCAGGTACTAAGCTTTTGGTTGCCTCTGCTAGTTCTCCTTCAGGTTCAATAATTTTTGGGCGGCTATCGTCTTGTATTTTTTCTAGACCAACTAAGTTTATTTTCGGACGAGCATATTTGTTTCTAGACGAACCGATGTGCCTAATTGAGACGAGTATGATTTCTTTCTAGACATATTTCATTATCTTTAAGACAGTTGAGATTTTAGATGAGATGTACTACTATGACTATCGTTCGATTTTTTTTCCATTGGTTCACCCGGACCAGTTCCAGAAAAAGAGTAAAATTCTAAAAGAAAATCCCTTATAGACAAAGTTCTTGTTGAGATCTAAAACGCACTTAAAGACCTTATTTCATTGATGCGCAAATACTCTTTCGCTTACTCTGGCAGTAGAAAGTTTTTTTTTATCTGTAGGAATGCTCAAATTACTGAATTGCTTACAGGAGTTCATTTTAATATCCTCGAGAACAGCGGTAAGATGTGCTTGTATGAAGCTTATAAGGTGCTTCGTGTGGTTTTTGCCTGGTGCAACTAATTTTGTTGACCGGCTCTAAAGTTATGACACTCAGGCCAAAGTAAAACTTGGTTGGGTCACCATTCTGAAAGAAAGTGAGTTTTGTAAGATCAGAGTGGATCGTAAGCGTTTCTCGGACGTGTCGTTTGCATAAGTTCCTTTTGGGGGCTTTGAAAATGGAAAGTGATCAACATTGATCTTTTTTTTTGTTTTTTTTTATGTGTCGCTCCCACGACCATTCTTGAAAAGCGTATGAAATTGGGAATGGAGAAATACACCTGACGATACTGAGACTAACACCCCTTTATGTTGGAACTTTTACTATTGCTAGAGTACATTTAACAGACCAAACCCTATTTCTGATTTGATAAAGAGCTGAATCCTGCCTCGCCGATAAACACACAACTTTTCTGAAAACCCTTACCGACAACCGTCCTTTTAGTTTCGAAGCGAGGTTTAATAATTCGTGCAACATCTAACTGCATAGTGTTAATGTGTAGACTTTTCAACGACAGCCTAACTTTTTCTTTCATATATTTCCTCAGTTTACTTTCAAATATGCCAACGCCTTGAAGCAGTTTGCAAAGCTCTTCTCTTCCTATGCTAACTGTGACACATGGATTTTTTTTAACGAAATCTACGAGCGAGTCAGTATGTTCTTGTGTTATTTTACAGTTGTCTGTTTTTACGGATCCGTTGAACTTGAAAGGCTCCTTTATGCAATCGATGGGAATGGCAGTTCCATCGCTTTCAGTCCACTGTTTGAGTATTTCATAAGTAGCATAACGTAGAATAAACAGGTTTTTGCATTATTTGCAACAACACCACCCTCTTTTTGCGTAAGTTGATAAATAACTTTTGATATTTTCAGGCCCATATTTCCGTAATAAGCCAACTGCTGGTTATTAGCATCATTTTCAGCAACAAATGAACCTTTCTCAGTTTTATTTTCTACTTTAGCTTCACTTTGGGGCTCAGAGACAACGCTATCTTTTGTTTCTTGAGGTACGGTCCTGTCATCTGTGCCAATAATCCTAATTAGTCGTATACAAATACAGGATCTTACGTAACCGAAGGATACATAAAAAATGTATAAAAAAACCAATAAATTGAACAAGACTTTGAAGAAGGGTTACTCTATTAAACAAACGTATAAAAGATCTTAAATATAGACAATTGGTAATAAAGCTTACATGTTCATAATTGTTCCTTTTTCTCGAGCTTAGTTACAGAGATAACTATTCAATTATAACCTTAAGTGCAACATTGGCTATTATCATAGCTGAATCAGGACTTTGAATTCATATATATGTGCAAAGATGTAAAATATAGTTATGGAAAAAAGGCAAAAGGAATGCGTTTTATTTGTCTGGAATCGTTTGGCTTATGCTTTTGCAGCTAATTATAGTGGATTTTTTTTTGTATAAGAAAAGAACAGCTAATTATAGGGCATACAGTAATATTTTCATAATTTTATTCGGCATATAACGTAAGAAAGGCATCAACATTCATATGCATCTTGTAACAACTTTAATTTTCTTTTTTTTCTTTCCAATCTTTCTTCATCTTCTTTTATCTCGTCTTTTAACTCCTGGATCAATCTTTTCAAAGACGTGTTGTGTTTCTCGGTACAGTTGAACCCCGTTTTTTGCACAGGTGGGATTTGGCTTGAAAGCAGCGCAAAAACCGGGGGTGTGCAAAAAGTGGGGTCGAAAACATAGTAAAATTATAGTGGGATTTAGGCTGAGAGGCGTGCAAAAAGTGGGGGTGTGCAAAAACCGGGAGTGCAAAAAACGGGGTTCGACTGTAGTATTGACATTTGGGGAAGCAACAGGGATATTTTCCGTGCTGATATCATTGTTGTCGTTGCTTTCGGTAGCATTGAGAGTTGAGGGAGTAGAAGGGATAATTTGGTTGCTGGTATCATTGTTGGCATTGTTATCGGTACTAATGACAGTTGAGGACGAGGAAGGAATCAAACAAGTACACCATCCAAAATTATCTTGATCTAATCTACGTTGACATAAGGAAATATCCTGCGTTTCTGAACTGTATTAGTATTTTTTTTAGTTAACAATGTTAAAAGCACTTGTTACTTACATAACTGACGTCTACCCCATTTATGCGACTAGGTTTAATAAAGATATCCTTGAATTTCCTGCATAAAATATGACTGTTGTTGCGATAAAGATAATAGAAAGACGAAGCCGCATTAGCTTCATTTTCGAAATGGGTATGACTATATCTGCGAGAAGAGTATATTACTGTGTTAGAAACTACTTTAACTTATCCTAAATGTTCACATAGTGTAACGTATAAAAATTAAAAAAGACATTTTTATATCAACATAATTACCGTCATCATTATTATATTTATTCTTTACCACTATTATCATTATCATTATCATTATTACTATTATTATTATTATATTACCGATAAAGTATCACAAAGTACCAACTTACGTGATATTATTGGAGCGTGCTGCGACGCATTTATGTCGGAGCAATGACACTTTTATGTCGAAGCAATGACACTTCTATGTCGAAGCTACGACACTTTTACGTCGAAGCTATGAGACTTTTACGTCGAAGCAATTAGTATAAATACCCCTAAATTATTTCAAATAAAATTGAGTTCTTGAGTTCTTATCTTTACCTTTCAAATATTTTAGTCTTTTAACAATTAAATAATTGACCTGACAATAGTTTTTTTTGAGCATAAAGCCTCTTAAACTCATTATAAGATTTCTCTTTTGCGGATTCAGACGTAATATTCCTGAATATAAGAACTCTCACAACCCATATTTCTATTCTTTATTATATAATTTATTACTCAAATGCAATAACATAGTGTATTATTTCTTCTTTATTTTATATCTTTATACGAAGTACTTCAATCACACATTGAACGCTTCAATAGTACTTACGTTTGATCTTTGCTAAATTTTAAAACATGAATTGGCTTTTGAATTGAACATTTATTTAAAAGAGCCATCAAGTCTTTGTCTGTCATTCCGTTTAATAGAGTAGATTGAAGGAAAATATGGTGTTTAGGTATTTTGCAAGATCGACACATGTTTCAGTGTTTATTTAGTTTAAAACTAGAGAGAATATAACAAACTGATTGAAGCAATCAAAATACTGCTTTTTTTTTTTTTATGGGAGCAAGCTCAAAACTAGAAAGTCAGTAGCGGATTCTGAAAGTAGTCAATCAGAGAAGAAATCGCTTGGAAGAGCTTTGAGACCCTCTCGTTGTAAGATGAGATTTCGTTAAAAAAAATGATAGTAAAAAAATGTACTTTAAAATAAAAAAAATCATCTAATGTATTTTTTTATATATAAATTCATGAATAGCTATATAAACTCATAACAATATACTTTTACACATAGAATACCTTTATACTTAAAAACAAAAAAAAATATACGAATATTTGTGAAATTCATGCACAGATTTTTGAAAAGTACGAATATTCGTACATCGACCAATCAAAATCGCTCCTCACAAATAAGGGTGTCACTAAACAGAAAAAAAGTACACTTTTTTATTTCTTTCCTATAACACTCGAACCTCAAACTATCTCTTATTATCTATAAGATTACAGAAATTCTATAACAGATCCTTATCAGTGTCAGAAAGTGGTAGTGTAGCTACTGAGTTCGACAACGAAAAGAAAAAATAATATTCAATCCATTTAAAACACAACTACGGAACAACTTGTTATCATAATAAAGTTAGATGGAATTTTTTTTTTGGCTTCGCTGTCAATTATAAAACTACCTGAAGATATCTTCACAGAAACATCTTACTCTAGAAGATATTTTATTTTACTTTTGAGGCAGTTGGTATATACAAGTGTCATAGAAGTTTATAGATAGGAATGTAACATAATAAACAGCATCAAATGTTATAAAACAAAAAGATAAAAGCTGAATGACCTATATGTCAAAATTCTGAATCAAAGATTTATAGCCAAGGCTCTGTAATAATCAATGTAACTATAAAATAAATAAAAAATATCACCATAAAAATCAGCAATATTTTAACCATAATATTTTATTAAATATAAAAACTACGTACTAGGATAAAAAGTATAATGTATGAATTTATGTTTGGTATGAAGATAACTACGTAATTTGGTTACTGTTTTTGTTATATTACAAAAACTACATAACGCTATTTTTCATTATATGAAAGATAAATACGTAATATTTCTTTCGAATAACTCTTATGAAATTATTATTATTTGATTCAGTAAATTTTTGGTTTTGAAAAAAATACTTTGAGGTATTGCGTGGAAAGATGCATCAGGTCTACGATGAAGCCATAGAACCCAATTGTACACCTTTTTTATGACTGGAATTGAGGAATTTCAAAAAGTACACCTTTTTGATTGCACGTTTCCCCACAAATACTGGATGTTTGAGACACCCTAATGTGACATGATAACTAAATATGTGATTTTTTATACAAAAGCATATAGTGAAAAAAATGACGAAGTGGTTTTTTATGCAAAAGATGCAAAAAAAAAAAATCACATAAAAAAACATGTATAAAAAACCGACTGTTTTCCCTTATGCTGACTGTTTATTCTTCTCAATTTCAACTGAAAAAGTTGCACCCATAAAATCCACATAGTAATAATTTCTTACATGTATATATTAGTTCGCAAGACAACTCACAACAGGCGGAATAGCTCTTTTTCATTCTCACATTTTTTTCTGATTAGCCTTTAACAACACTTCTTTTGAAATAAACGGATAATCTTACTTTTTCATTTAAAATCAGTTACAAACCTACATATACTTAATTAAGCTTACACGTGACAGTAATTTTAATAACTGGTTTAATGAAGAAGCTTCTTGCCATGCAACTTGGAACAAGAAAAAAAGCACAACGTCAACTGCAGCTCCTTCAACTTCATTTACAAAAGACAATCCTGGTCTCAGAAAAAAAAATTGATTGATCTCTTTTGTACGTTTGTGATCATAGTCGTAAATTGTCTTTCATTTCATTCCTCCAGCAACCAAAAATGTCGAACAAATTTATCGAAACACACTGGTTGTACTGCAAATAAAAGCTACTAAATGTGCTGTTAATGGTATTATTGAAGTAATGTATCATTGGACCCATGATGGTCATAATCCTTTCAGTGACCAGGATATTAAAAAATCAAGACTTCCACTTGATGTTAAGAATTGGATTGAGAAACATGTTGAAGAAAAGAAAGATTGGAGAGAAATGAGAGACTTATTACAGTTGTCGAACGAAGAAATGAATGAGTTATGTATAACTGGCGTGCTTAAATGTGTAGTCATCTGTGATGCAATATCTAACTTGTTGTTTAGTTAGTTTGAAAATGAAATAAATGTGGATCCAAATGTTTTGAATATACGTACCAGCAGCTCTCCGTGTACATCGCCACGATATTGTAAATCAAATCTAACAAGGAACGTTCAAATAATATTTCAAGAAAATATCTACTTGACAAACAAAGCACCCAAGCATGGATTGATATCTTCAAAGAAAAAGGTTATGATACCCTATTTGAAATTATTAATTCATCTGCAGCTGACGAAAAGGCTGATGATCCAAGAAAGAATTATCAATGGTTGCGTGGTCGCTCTGTGGCAGAAAAAGGTATGAATTTGTATATTGTTTTTGATTTATATTAGTTTTGATTTATGCTCTTTTACTAATGTTCTTTTACACAGATATTATTAAAACAAGAAGATATTAACCTCGATTCAACACATAAAACATGTGTATCCATTTTGTCTGACCGTGGTGATTGTTATTTGCTCTCGCTTGTTACTAGGAGTGATGTAACGAACAAAGGTTGTCCTGTTGCTTCTTTATTATGAATTCAGAATCTTCATTTACTATTAGTCGTTGGCTCTCGTGGCTTAAGTTTGGATGTGGTTTTTATCCTCAACGTATCATGATCAATTGTAGTGTAACTGAAATGTATGCTATTTTGTCTACGTTTGGTACAGAAGTCCAAGTACTAGTTTGTCATTGGCATATTAGACGAGCATGAAAAAAAAATTAAACAAGTACGTTACCAACTTAAATAGTTTTTGCTTGTATACATATACATTTTATCTGACAGACCATTGATAGATCAAAAGCTCGATTAGTACCGCAGATTCTAAAGCTTTGCTTAAAAGAGCTCGTGTTCATTTAAGTTCATTGATGTACGCAAAGGATCCAGAAGAATTTGATGTAAAGTGGAACGAATTCAGATTGTGATATTTGGTTATTTTAATAAAAGTAGGAAATAAAAACAGACAAGGTATAAATCCTTTGAGACTTTATTATATATCTTTAATAATAATTTAGAAACTAGAATAAAGTTATTTTCTTTAAAATAATATTTACAACCCGTATTTATATGATCTCTATTCTATGAGTTATGGGGCTTAGTTAATGGAATGATGTAGGTGATTGATAGTAAGTCGGGTACTTGATATTAGTCATTAATATTAAGAAGGTTACTATAGCTACTGTTCTGAAGTATATTGGGCTTAGCCATGATACTCTCTTTTATTCTTTAATTTAAGTTGACGAGGCGCAGGAGATCGTTAAATATTTTAAATATTATGATTTCTTATTTCATCTGGGATAAAGAGATAATGTTCTTATAATACAACATAGATAGTGTTACCTTGTTGAAGATATAACGTTTGATACATACATGTTTGATTATTATTATCCTAAAAGAGAAAAGTGGAGTAAGGCGTGGCGAGAAATATGTAATATTATTAAAGCAAACTATAATAAGTTTTTTTATCTAATCTTTCAATCATAATAGGGTATTCATTTTCACAAAAATAATCTTATTGAATCTTGGCATAACCAGTTAAAAACTCATATTTTAAAAAAAACGACATAAGACAGCTTACGAACGAACTTAATGATGTTGCAGTTGACTACATTTCATCTATTGATATGCAAAACGTAAGTAACGATGCGGTATACTGATTGTGTCATATTCTTATGATTATTGAATAATATATTCTATATATAGATTCGTGTAAAGTAGTTCAAAAAGAAAATATTTATTATGAAATTGTTGTTCGAGAAGGCGTTTTACATTCGTGTACCTGTCCTGACTTTTATTATAATCGTATATTACATGAACATATTTTTCTTTGTAATCGAGTTCATGATATTCCTCTTCATCGTATTGGTATCTCTTGTTCAAGACAGCCTGTTAGATCTGTTAATGAAGATGATAATGAAAAAATACAAGAAATTCGTTTACAAGAACTTAAAAAAAATATTATATCGAAAATAACGTCCTCAGTAGACATGTTGAACCGTACTTTATTGAATATGACGCCCGATCAATTGGAAGAATGTAACCAAGCAACACAAATTTAAATAATATTTTACAGAATGTGATAGATCCAAGAAATGCAGTTAGAAAACAAAAATGAATAATAATATATAATTAAAGACAAATTAATTACTCCACTTTTAATATATGATACAATAAAAATAAAGAACCACTTATTCTTTTCTAAATGATATACATTAAACCACTTTAATAATTTTTTTTGTGATAATTCGGGCAAATGAAATTCGTTTTGTTCTCCGCCCAGTGTTCGCGGAGACCAGTTCCGATTTGGTGTGTATTGAGATTCCGATTTCCAGTAAAAGGTACAAATGGTTCACTTTTTTTTATCTTTTATACCTCTCTTTTGAGAGGGTTCTATACCTTTCTTTTGAGAGGGTTCTATACCTTTCTTTTGAAAGGGTTCTATACTATACCTCTTTTTTAAGAGGGCTTTTTTAAATAAGAAAATGAAAAAAAAATAATTTTAATATAAAGAGTCCAGTTTGATTTTGTTTTTCAACTGATGAAATTTTTTTTTAAAAGTGATGAAGCATTTTTTTAACGGTTCAGTGAAAGGGTTATTAAAAGAAGTTTAAAAGTGACCCCGTAACTCGTATAATAAGTTCACACTCTTTTTCGGTAACCTTTGCGAGGATAGATTAACCGTAGAAATTCCGCCTTAGTGAGCTTCCATCATGCGCATCCAGAGTATCCATCACACCACCAACTCTCGCATTCACTTCTACAAGGTCGTTGACCTCACCATTATCTCTCTTTCTCTTCTTCATGGATGCCATCTTCTTCTGAACAGAGTTTGACTTACGTAGGGTCAAACTAATTATTCCTTTTTCACAGATCGTTCGAACAATTGTAATAGTCATGGATTTTCACCATTAAAAAGGTTCAATTGGAGCTTGTAGAAAGAAACATCCTAGAAAGTCGAAAAAGAAACAATGGTTGTTTGTTCTATTTCCGGATCCAAACGCACCAGTTTTTTTTTTGCCAAGTCATCTTTGAAGGGTTTACACGCTATTCCGTTAACCGTTTTGATGACTCCCTTACAGGCCGTCCTATTTAATAAAACAATTATACATACGACACTGTTTTTTAAAAAAGTGCGACACTTTACTTTTTTTCGTGTAGTAAAAAAAGAGAATTACTACATGGGCTACAAAACTTCAAAGTCAGACCACATGGGCTACAGGTATTTTAGTAACTTTTGTAGCCCATCTCGTTGTCTAATTTTTTGTAGCCCACCTCATCTAATTTTTTTTATCATCTATTACTCGACCCTCTCATTTTTTCTGTAATAATATAAATATATCGAGAAAGGTTATAATTTCAATATAAACTGTATGATACTTGATAACAATGATAACAATAATAATAATAATAAAATATGTACGTCAAATATAAATATTAATGATACTATTGAAGTGTTTGTGGTTATGACAAAGAGATTCATAATATAAAATGATATGAATTATGTGAATAAAATAATATAAAGGTTATAATAGACTAAATAATTATAGATAATGGTATATGGCAGTTCTTATATTCAGGAATTTTACGTCTGAATCCATGAAAAGGAGGAAGTCTTAATAAAATTATAAAAGGGAAATCAACTAAAGATTTATTTATGAAAGATAATTTATTTAATCAAAGACAACAGATAAAATTAAGTAAAAGTAGAACTGAAAAAATGGGGAGAATTTATATTGATTACCAATGGTAAAAACATTCAATAGCTTTTGTGGAAAAGTGCAAAAGCGAAGTACAATGATTCTCTAATATTAATTATAATATAATGTACCTTTTGGCTCTAGCTTAATAGCATCGGCTGCTGCAAGTAATTCATTTAATTCTTGTAAATTATCTTTTTTCATTTGTGATTTCCCACCATCACCTTTTACTGTAATCGGAATTTTTCCAGTTTCATGGGAAGTGTTTTGAACTATAGGATACTTTTTCTATGGATATAGCTCCATGTATTCTTGTAACGTTTCGGATCCCTACCGCGAGATTCCCAGATAGTCAATAATTTGGGCGAAACAGGAGGCCAAGTCATCCTTGGAAATCTTTTTGTTCTAATGGTTTGAAAGTGGTTTCCATGAACGAGATATATTATTTCGGGTAGTGGCTGTTGAGCAGGTATGTCATATGGTAGGTATAATTCTGATTCATAGATTGAATCAGAATAACTAGTTAGAGGTAAACTGAAAGTATTCGCTGCAACTTGTATATCAAAAGCTAGATCAAACCAATATTCCTTGCAGCAAGCAGAACGGGTTCGTAATTGTGGTGCAACGCCATATGCCATTCTTTGAAGTAGTGCGTCATATAAAACACGATGTTCACTACAAATATACTCAATGCAGATATCTCGACTATCTTTGACATTTTCTCTTTAACATCTAAGTACTTTTTAATCTTTATATACAATATACGCCAAAGCCCTAAAGCCATACCAACCATCATCCACAATTTTGATTTCTTCTACTGTGTTCTTTGCTGGGATGTCTGGATGTATAATTCTATACAAATTTGAAATATAGTTATACCATGTATATTATCAGTTCATTGTCAATAGGTATATATATCTTGAATAGTTATTTATGTACTTTTGTTCCTTGTTTCCTTTAGATGGATCGTCATCCGCATTTTTTTCATTGTTTTTGACTCATTTGTTACAGTAGGGAACCAAAGGCTCGTTTGAGGGGGATAATTGATTTTTATTTTCTTTCGATTGATTCGCTTCTTTTTTGTCTTTCACTTTCTGCTTTTCTTTTGCTTCATTTTCTAATTTTTCCCAACATGATGGAATTCTCAAGCCAATCGCTTCTTTTTGGTGGACGTCCTTTGGTTTTTACTGACTTGGGTAAAGTAAGATTCTCAATAGAAACAGACAAACATTTCTTCAAGGCAGAATTAATGGCTCCAATTAAGTCTTGACATTGTTGATTATTTTGACATGCGATGTACGCTGAAGTGATTTTTTCTTTCATTTCTTGATACATCCCTTGTAAAGAGTCTGCAAGTCATCATCGGTTTCAATTTCGCCCTTATCTTCGGTAGCGGTTTTACTATGCGACTCCTTTGAAGTGCTGTCTAATTATAATATATTAATAAAATCATACATAATATCAAATTACATTGTTTATCTATCTTTTATTTTTACAGCCATACATAAATATCAAATATTTGTAATAAATATAATATTCTTTACCTGTTGGCGGAACTAACCACTATCTCTTATTGTACAACTTTCGATACAAGGGCGTAACAGCATATCAATAATGATGCTAATATTACTGCGGGATCTAGCAATAATTGTAATTGTAATTGTAATTATAATTATAGTTGTAATGCATATGATTTATGTTGTTAATATTGTTGTGCACCTTGACAATATTGATTATTATATGTTATAATATATAACAAGCAGAAATCAATGCGTATTACAAGAAGCATGAAAAATAAAGTATGAACGTTTCTTTTTAAAATTTAAAAATTTGTCAAAGAGAAAAAGGTGCACCAAGTAATTTTACTATACATTTACGTACGGAAGAAATTATACAATAATAAAAATATAGTTATAATGTAAAAAGATAGTAACAATAAAATTAATCATCTTAGAAATTTTATCATGGAAATAACAACTATGTGATATTAAAAAAATTACAAAAAATTGGACGAGATGGGCTACAAAAAATTGGACGAGATCAAAAATTGGACGAGATGGGCTACAAAAAATTAGACGAGGTGGGCTACAAAAGTTACTAAAATACCTGTAGCCCATGTGGTCTGACTTTGAAGTTTTGTAGCCCATGTAGTAATTCTCTAAAAAAATGGGTGGTGAATCTTGGTGTATTGCAGGTAGATCCCGTTCAGTGGATCAACGGTGGATATGGACCATTTACCTGCACGGTACGACACGGGGACTTACGCAGATCTACTGAGAAGTACATGAGAGTACGGAAGAAAACCACGAGCCACCAAAGTTAAAATAACAATAATAATCATTATAGAGCTTCCTATTTGCTTTCGACTACTTTTTTCAAAGTTCAAAATGATTAAATATTATATAAACGATATCTAGACAAATAATGACATACTGTACTTTATTTACATATAGAGTAATAGTCATCAGTGGTAAAGCCTTTCTTGGGAATGTACAATGCTATAAATTTCATTCGAGTATATATTTTTGGCAACAATGGTACTTCTTACTGGCCAAGTGCATACGAAGTTACAATATATTTACGTGTATATTTCTGGATTACAAATATAATAAATAATATAACCTTGTTGACTCTTTTCTTCAGTCCTGATCGCATTACTTTCTGTCCTCGGAAGTCTGCTAGGGGATAAATTGCTACTACTCGTTTTTTCGATTAATCCGGCTCGCTTCTATATAGCCTGTCACAAGATTATCTGTTTTAACAGTGAATTTAAAAGTCGAATACCAACTTGACTATAGCTGGTGTGTTATTGCCACTGCATTATTATACCTATGGTCCCCGCATTATAAATTTTCGTTTCTAATCAAAAACCTTCTCAGCTTTCTAAAGTGATTGCAAAATTCAATTCTGAGATTCAGTATACTGAAAATTGCCAAGACAAGAAGGTTATATTCAATTTATCGTCTTAGCTACAATAAGTTATTTTCCTTTACATTTCTTTTTCTCCTTCATTTCCATCTATTTGTAACTTGGTCTATTATTCTAGGAGTTTTTCTAGATCAGTAGGTTATATTGTCAGAATAAAGGCTTACTGCCGAAGGAGAAATGGCTCATTAACAACAGTTCACCCTATTAGCAAGTTAAGTTAATTGAAAATATCAACATTCTGCTCGCTGGCCACTATATTGCTTAACTATAATGTAGTATAATCTGCTTCTTGTGTCTATATTATACGTCAGAGATTTTTTTTTTAAAAATAATAGCGAAGCGATATATTGGAACACATACTATTTAAAATTACACAATCTAGAGTCACTAATTTAAATACTACTTCAAAAATAATAATATTATTTCAGAGGTATCAGTTTTGTTCCCGGAAGATTTACAAAATTAAGATGCGAATGGTTACATGTGGGGGAAGATATTACATTACATCCCCAAAAAGTAGAAACTCCCGAGAATATGATAAAAATATTGTCTTTAATGCATGCTTGACCAGAACAAGGTATCACTGTGTAGTTCCCTTTATAGTGTTTTATTAACAGGAGTCACGATTTACGAAAGTTTATACCGGATTTTCACTAATGGTTGGCGCACCTCACTTTTCAACTTGGCGGAACGCCGATTTCCATTTGGCGTTGGAACATTTTTTAACTTGGCACATGATGAAAATTAGATTGGCATTTGATTTTTTTTACATTTTAGCACAGCTGTATGCGCTTTTCTATATGTTGGTATTCAAGGAATTTTTAACTTGGCGGTCAATGTTTATTATTTGGCAGATTATTCGTTTGTTCTTCCAGGATGCAGCTTCAAAGAACATATCACGTGCTTTATCCATCCTTAGCAATCACTGGCAGTAACATGTTAGGTAGAACCAGTGATGCGTGGTGTCAAAGAGTCTTTCTCTGTTAGTAACGTGCACTTGACATCAGCTTTTAATTTTGACCAGAGTCCTTTGATAGGATCCACGGTTAGTGCATATAAAGACACGTAAAGTACCTTGTATTCTCAACTCCCCACAGCATCTATGGTATATCTTGGCATTATCCACTATTGTATTCTAACATAACACTTCATAAATTTATATTACACGATATGGAAGTGTATGAATCTCAACTCTAAAAAAAAAACTAGTATCATCGAGTAACGACATACTACGCGCCATTTAAGCTAAAATAAGGAATAAAAAAGTGTATCGATGCCAAGCCCAAGGTAACCCCGATCAATAATGATTATAATACTTTCAAAGAACAATAGTCTGATCAAAAGGAACCGGCTAAACCATTCATTAATGTAAAGCTACCAACTAAGTCCACATCTTAGAATAGAAAAAGCATAAATAAGCTGTTGTAAATGTAATTGTAAAAAACTTTATTCGATCTTTTCATTGAACATGTATCGAGTCTCGGGTGAATTCCTATTGTCCCTTTTGTCTATTTTATACCATATATCTCCCAAATCAGCCAAAACCCACACACACCACTACCAGCCTTCCGTGCACATCATTTTGTTGAGAACATCTATCACAACTGATTCCAAAACTGAATAAATAAAGTGCTAATACTTGGCCTATTACCTTGAAGATAATAGTTGCCCAGATGTGACCACAAGGAGGTGATTAGCAATCCACACCCAAAAAATGCCTACCACGAAAGCAGACCTAATGCCACCCACGAAAGATGACCAAAAGAAAGAAAAAAATGCCTACCACGAAAGCAGGTTTTCAAGTGTGACATCCACCGCGGATTTTGAATAGTTCGCAATCTCCATTGGCTGCTCATTCATTCTTATAAAAAAAAAAAAACTACATATTACATAAACTGGTTCACCTTTTCCTTAAAAGTAATTCAGTTCGCTGTGTGCTTTAATGTGCTTGACATGCGGCGATAGATTGTGTCACGTTCAGATCGCGGGGGATGTGCTGAAAGGTATAAATCGCGAGGATATAAAACAATATCTAAGAGAATGCGCATATTATCACCCCCAACATGTCATAAAGCCTGCGATTGATTGGTAAGACATGAAAATATAACTTAATGCCTACTTAATTTGCTACTGATTGGGGATGCTCTTCAGCACGTTTGCTCTTCTTCATTTTCAGAACCGAACAAAAGCAGCAACTTTTTACTACATCTACACTAAACAAAAAAATAGTTATGCAAAAGACTTCCCAATGTTGTTGTTAATCCCAGCCTACGTAACAACATTCCTATTCGCTATGTACAGGATCTTGCGTTAATTTCCACCGAAGGGAGGAATAGTTTTTCATAGTAAGGGAATAAATTTTTCGTAGTCAAGGCCAGCCTTTTTTCATAGGCGGGATTATATTTATCGTAAGCGGGAGTATTTGAGGGAATTGATTTTTCATTTTGGGGAGGAGAATTTTTCAGAATTGAGCATATCAATTTTCGTTGCTGGGTAACTAGTTCTTCGTATATGGAAACAATGTTTTTCGCTTTTGAGACTATAGATTTTCGCAACCGAGCAAATGTAATTTTCGTACACGAATATTTAATAATTCGTAATGGGGAATTATAGTTTTTCGAATGCGCCACAAAGATTTTCGTTTGTGGGTCGATCAATGATCGCCATTGAGTACATTGCTCCATGTTTTTTTTTCTCAGTGAGCACCAAGGTATCGAGATAATGTGTAAGCCTTTTAAGCTTCAAAACTAAGATGTCAAAGTCATATGTATCAGGAACCCATTTTTGTTGAGTTTGCTTGACTCCATCAGTTAGTGACTCTAGCCCATTCAAACACTCTTGTAATTCCTTTTTCGAAGGTTCTGGAACTGTCCTCGATTTGCTCCTTCTTGCTGGAGCTGATTGTTTTGATTGATTAGAACTGACTCTTCCCATATAAATAAAACGTAAAAAAAAGGGATATCCTCCCCTGAAGTTGATACCAAAATAAAAAGAGAATAATAATGTAACACAGAATTCTTTGCACAGAGCTGTGTCCCGCACAGAAAAAAAAGGAAAAAAAAAACATGAAGAGCAATGTACTCAATGGCGATCATTGATCGACCCACAAACGAAAATCTTTGTGGCGCATTCGAAAAACTATAATTCCCCATTACGAATTATTAAATATTCGTGTACGAAAATTACATTTGCTCGGTTGCGAAAATCTATAGTCTCAAAAGCGAAAAACATTGTTTCCATATACGAAGAACTAGTTACCCAGCAACGAAAATTGATATGCTCAATTCTGAAAAATTCTCCTCCCCAAAATGAAAAATCAATTCCCTCAAATACTCCCGCTTACGATAAATATAATCCCGCCTATGAAAAAAGGCTGGCCTTGACTACGAAAAATTTATTCCCTTACTATGAAAAACTATTCCTCCCTTCGGTGGAAATTAACGCAAGATCCTGTACATAGCGAATAGGAATGTTGTTACGTAGGCTGGGATTAACAACAACATTGGGAAGTCTTTTGCATAACTATTTTTTTGTTTAGTGTAGATGTAGTAAAAAGTTGCTGCTTTTGTTCGGTTCTGAAAATGAAGAAGAGCAAACGTGCTGAAGAGCATCCCCAATCAGTAGCAAATTAAGTAGGCATTAAGTTATATTTTCATGTCTTACCAATCAATCGCAGGCTTTATGACATGTTGGGGGTGATAATATGCGCATTCTCTTAGATATTGTTTTATATCCTCGCGATTTATACCTTTCAGCACATCCCCCGCGATCTGAACGTGACACAATCTATCGCCGCATGTCAAGCACATTAAAGCACACAGCGAACTGAATTACTTTTAAGGAAAAGGTGAACCAGTTTATGTAATATGTAGTTTTTTTTTTTTTTATAAGAATGAATGAGCAGCCAATGGAGATTGCGAACTATTCAAAATCCGCGGTGGATGTCACACTTGAAAACCTGCTTTCGTGGTAGGCATTTTTTTCTTTCTTTTGGTCATCTTTCGTGGGTGGCATTAGGTCTGCTTTCGTGGTAGGCATTTTTTGGGTGTGGATTGCTAATCACCTCCTTGTGGTCACATCTGGGCAACTATTATCTTCAAGGTAATAGGCCAAGTATTAGCACTTTATTTATTCAGTTTTGGAATCAGTTGTGATAGATGTTCTCAACAAAATGATGTGCACGGAAGGCTGGTAGTGGTGTGTGTGGGTTTTGGCTGATTTGGGAGATATATGGTATAAAATAGACAAAAGGGACAATAGGAATTCACCCGAGACTCGATACATGTTCAATGAAAAGATCGAATAAAGTTTTTTACAATTACATTTACAACAGCTTATTTATGCTTTTTCTATTCTAAGATGTGGACTTAGTTGGTAGCTTTACATTAATGAATGGTTTAGCCGGTTCCTTTTGATCAGACTATTGTTCTTTGAAAGTATTATAATCATTATTGATCGGGGTTACCTTGGGCTTGGCATCGATACACTTTTTTATTCCTTATTTTAGCTTAAATGGCGCGTAGTATGTCGTTACTCGATGATACTAGTTTTTTTTTTAGAGTTGAGATTCATACACTTCCATATCGTGTAATATAAATTTATGAAGTGTTATGTTAGAATACAATAGTGGATAATGCCAAGATATACCATAGATGCTGTGGGGAGTTGAGAATACAAGGTACTTTACGTGTCTTTATATGCACTAACCGTGGATCCTATCAAAGGACTCTGGTCAAAATTAAAAGCTGATGTCAAGTGCACGTTACTAACAGAGAAAGACTCTTTGACACCACGCATCACTGGTTCTACCTAACATGTTACTGCCAGTGATTGCTAAGGATGGATAAAGCACGTGATATGTTCTTTGAAGCTGCATCCTGGAAGAACAAACGAATAATCTGCCAAATAATAAACATTGACCGCCAAGTTAAAAATTCCTTGAATACCAACATATAGAAAAGCGCATACAGCTGTGCTAAAATGTAAAAAAAATCAAATGCCAATCTAATTTTCATCATGTGCCAAGTTAAAAAATGTTCCAACGCCAAATGGAAATCGGCGTTCCGCCAAGTTGAAAAGTGAGGTGCGCCAACCATTAGTGAAAATCCTGTATGTAAAGTAAGCAATCTTGGATGATTTTCCCACATCCCACTCATCGTGAGAACGAAGCATGTCTCTATTGTATCTCCGCCTTATCAATGGAAATGCAATATCGTACAGTTGTATCACTATCACAAACTACTCGTCTACAGTTGTGATATTTTTAAACCTTAAAAACAGTGACAAAAAAAGTCAGTGGCTTCATTAATAATTGGTTGTTTAATGTTCACGAACTTTTTGATGATTATAACAGTTGTATACTCTTCATTGAGTTACCAATTTTGCATTAATCTTCTCGGTTGATGTTCTGGAAAATATTTAGTTTCCTATTGTTGGAAAATTCGTTGTATGCGAAGTTTGGCAGTTAAACAAGTTCAAGTAGACTCGTTTAGAACTACACTTCTAATCGAGACTCCTTTGTTTTTCTTATTATTTTTGTGATTTTTAATATTATTCAGTATATTATGGATAGGAGAATAATGTAAAGGAACGGTAATATTGCCGTTAACACTTTACAGTGTTTTTTTACTTCTTCAATTTTTTGTAATTAATGTTGTAGTATTTTTCTATTACCATATAGTCTTACAATCTACTCATCAGTTGCTCTAATAGTCAGTATTGATATCATTGGTTAATATTGCTTCTTATGAAAGCAGCAGTAGGTAAATGTAAAGTATAGACATTTGAAACAAAACAAGCTTACATATTTGAGTGTGCATATCAATGTTTTCTTGGATCAAATTTGTAGCCACACTGTTTATCCAGATGACAACAGGTTAACTCTCGTTGATTTGAAAACATATTCTATTAGGAAATTATAAAATTCCCAATTCTATTCTAACGTTGTAATGAGACTGACTTCTGTATCATACAAAATGTTAGCTTTCTGTCATTAGTTAGATTAATGTGTACAAGTTAAATAGATTTTGGACGTTGGAATTATATTATTCCTGCCAAGCTATAGTATAGTCTAAAGTCTGTGAGAATGATGAGCCACTTGTTTTATGTTTGTAAAACTGGACTTTGATTAATTCATTTTTCTGTTCTTCCTACATTCTTATTCGTGGATGAGCACCTGAACTTTGTTTGTAAGTATAGATTTTCATAATCAAAAGTTCAGCAGATTTCTTTTTTTTTATTATAACACTCAGTTGAATATAACTCAAAATGCTTTATTAGCCTTATTTTACTAATTCGTACTACTATTTTTTTATTTATAAATCTTGTATGTATATGGAAAAAAAAAGTTCTGAAAATCAATAATGCTAATTATCTATGCGACTAAAGAAATGAGATTTCTTTTACCATACATATTACGTTTTGATCTTTGAATTAATATAATTGAAATATATATAATAAAGCTATTATCACTGATGTCACACCCAACGTCCATTATAAATGTCTTCATTCTGTTGAGTATCATATATAAATAAAATACGTACATCAGCATGAAATTCATGCTTGATGATGGCTAATTATATCTAGCGAGTTGTAATTTGAAAGCGAGCTCCTCTTTTCTTCTACAATTAATGATAATTTACCTAACCACACATAAACTTTATTATTAAAAGACTGGTGGAAAAATCCAGTAATCACAAATTAGTGAAAGAAAACCATCATGGAGTTTCATTTTCCTGAAAAATAATTTCTCTTGGCCCGATTCATGATGGTGATGATAATACGTAAGATAATATTTGATGTAGGTATATTAGTAAACGACAACGAGAAAATATATAAATAGAAGTATTTCTCACGACGAAATTGTAAATTCTGTATAGTTCCCTTTATATCCTTTATCATCATACATTATTTGTTACTGAGCACATGTCAACAAAACAAATGTAGCTTCGTTTGTTAATATTCGCAAAGTAGGACAATGTTATTGTGATCAAACCAATGTTGTCGTCGTCAGCGATGAGTTATATATATAATAGTCGGGCTGTAGCGATGAGAAATTCTGTTAAATGAAGCTATTTTACCAAAGTAGACAACAATGTACAACCATCATGAGATGAAGTTTTTTTTTTCTACATTGAAAGAGTTTTTCTGGATATTCCATTGTTCAAATAATTCTAAATCTCCGTTGAAACCTGGGCCTTAGGATGAAACCGTAACCTTCTTTACTCTCATAAATAATGATATATTTTAGCGTTTAACTTTAAAATAAAAAAAAATGGTATTACAATATGTTATGTAAAGCTTCTGTATTATGTGCTTCTGTGTGCTACAAAAATATTTCTACTTATTGTTTTATTAACGGATCCAAGTCCGATCAGTGTATGCTATTGGAAACTTTTACCACCGTATTCCTCCCTGTAATTCTATGCGCTGTTGCTAACACAATGTAAATGTATACAATAATTCTGTATCAAACCTCACAAGGAAACTCGGATTTGGTCCCTGGTCTTGATTTTGCTTTCAATTAGTTTTAATTCTCATTTTCCTGTTTTTGCTTTCCATTAATACTTGCCACCCATTTTAATAAAATCATCAATGTATTCGATGTTAAATTTACTTTCACATGGTTCTTTCAGCACAACACCGTATTAACAACACAGAAAAAAACAAAGTAAGAATTTTTGATTTTTTTTTTTGGCACTACCCTCTAAAAAGAAATAAAATCTACACCGTGTAAAAAGGTGTAACACCTATTTTTTTCAATTCCAGTTTTTTTTTCTCTTTTGTATAATAAAGGTCTGTCTAAATAAAGTCCTTTTTCATGCCATTATCGGAGCTTACCCTTTTATGTAATCAACATTTTTGACTTGAACGCTTATTTTGTGACACCATATCCAAAGATAGTGATAATAACCCATTTTGTGGACATAAACTGTAGAAAAATGTATATATGTAGTAAAAATATTAAATTTGGTAGTTGGTAATTATCGAATATATATAAGTTAAAAAGAAAATCGAGTAATTAGTATTAGAGTAAAAAAAAAAAAAAGGTACATAGTTGTTACTAATTCAAAGATCAAACAAAGTTTATAAACTATTACTTTATATCATCCCTTTCGTCATCTACACCCCCCAAACAAAGACGATAATCCACACTAAGTCTTTAAAAAACTCTCCGCTTTATTCTTTATTTCTTTTATTATATTTTAACATCCTCATATTCAGCCCCACCCCGAAAATCTTTTTTATCGAAATTCCTCCTAACCACCTACTATATATAATTTACCATTGTAAATGATAAACTAACACCAAGACCCCCGCACAATAGACGCCTTTTTGATAACCCCGCGCAAAGCTTAGCCAACTCGCTATAGCGGATGAATACAAGGTTAATCATGGGTACCCCACTTAAGCTCAAAAAATCGAACATAGAAAAAAAAATTTTAACAACACGTGTGTGGCGCCCAGATAGTAAGAACTAGCTACATTCATTATATTTTCTGTAAAAATTCGCCCCCTATCCCCGCGTCGCGTATAATGGTATACAGTTCCGAGTGAAGGGGGGACGTGATGGTATTTTTAGTTACGAAAATCATTATAGTATGTATATATTGTTTTAATTTTTTTATTATTAGAGAAATTACGAAGAAACTGATATGATTTCAAAAGGCACAGCCCAAAGAAAGAAATAAAAAATAAGGATGAATTAAAAAGGATAAAGAAAAAAGAGTAAAGAAAATGTGAACTACTAGGGGATATAGTGTAAATAAAAATTGAAAAAGGGAGTAGGTTTTTTCTTTTCTTTTGTTTTCAATAAGTGTGTAAGAAGCGAATATGGAGAGAGATGAATATGTATAAGTTGTTGAGTATAAATATGTATAAGGGGGAGAGGGGACTAGGATAAAGGGTAGAATATAATAGAATATAAAATTAAAATATTATAGAAATTAAAGTAAACATATTGATTAAGTTTACTTGTAGTTAGGACCATCAGCCTTTTCATCATACTCATTCTTGATTTGAGCGGCAGCGGAATCAGTGTTGGGGGCTTCCTTGACGACAGAAGCAGGTCGACTGGCAATGCTTGGAACACGAGAACCGCGTTCAACATCACGCTTTTCTTCTAAAGCAGAAGAGTTACCAATAGAGGGTGCAATGGAGCGAGCATCGGCCTTGAAATCATCGTTGGCGAACAAGACTTCAATTTCTTCCAAAGACTTGCCATTGGTTTCAGGGTACCACAAGTAAATAGGGACCAAGAAAATAATGTTAAGGAAACCGAACATCAAGAAAGTCCAGTACTTGGCGTATTGGAAGAGAACAGGGGCAATCATAGCAACAATGAAGTTACCAAGCCAGTTGGCACCAGTGGACATTGAGTTACCCTTGGCACGCAAGGCAGTAGGGAAAATTTCAGAAGGATACAACCAAGCAAGACCAAGCCATGCGGCACCAAAGATAGCGTTATAGAGAATGACAAATACAATAACAGCAGGAGAAGCTTGTGTCATACCAGCTTCAACACAATATTGGGCAGCACCGACGATAATCAAAGTAACGGCTTGACCAATCAAACCAGCATACATGAGGAAACGACGACCGTATCGATCGATAGTATAGATAGGGGTCAAGGCACCAAGGAAATAAAAGATAGAATCAACACCAGCCATCAACATAGCAATAGCGTGAGTCATACCAGCTTGTAAGAAAATATCGGTAAGATAATACGAGATAACTATATTTATAAATGTATAATGATTAATAATCCGATGCTTAGCTTTTATACTTTCAGGCCTTGCATGTGCATTGCATACATAATGTAATCCCTTTTCATATATATATATTTTTTTTTACAATATATGCAACTTACCATTAATACCACCGAATTGTTGCATGATTTGACCACCCATACCGAGAAGTACACGATAACGGTTGTTCATTCTACCCTTGCTGAAAAGTTCCTTGTAAGATCGAATACCTTCACGACGTTCAAGTTCAATACCATCGCGAATTTCTTCCCATTCAGCGATACAGCGGGGGTGAGTGGTATCTTCATCAGTCCAGAGACGTGCCAAAACCATCTTACACTCTTCTTCCTTATCCTTGCTTTGCAACCAACGAGGAGATTCGGGCAAGAAGTAAGTACCAGCGAGAAGAATAAGGCCAAAGAACATTTGGAAGGCCAAGGGGAAACGCCATGGGAATTCACCATCAACAAAGTAAAGACCGAATTCAAGCCAGTAGGCGATACCGACACCGAGAGCAAGTAAAGCAGCTTCGAAAGAGACGTGAGCACCACGGTTCTTTGGAGGAGAAAGTTCAGCTTGGTAGACAGGAATAGTAGCAGTGTTCAAACCGTTACCGATACCAGTAAAGATACGAGCGAAAATCATCATGCCAACATTAATAGATGCAGTTTGGATAACGGCACCAATGCAAAGAATCAAACAACCGAGACGAATAGTTTTACGACGACCGAGCCAATCACCCACCTTACCTGCAAGTAAATAAATGAAAAATTTTAATGTGAGTAAATACCATAATTAAGAAAATGCATACTTTTTCTTTTTCTTTCCGTTTATTGAAGTTGTTGAAAAAAAAAAGATTCTTACCAGTCGACAAAGCACCAGCCATACAACCAATTTCATAAAGAGCGACGATAGCACCAATCAAGGCAGAGTTATATGATTCTTCAGTACCCATACCCATATATTCTTTGAAACTTTGGTTGGCTACGACACCAGACATGACACCTTGATCATAGCTATTTGAAGAAGATAAGAATAATATTTAGATAAAGTTCATTTATTTTTTTTTACTTAATAAAAAAAGTAAATTAGAGAAGAATGGATAGAATTACGTACCCAAAGAGCAAAAAGCCTACACCAGCCATAGCTGTGGAAGCATTAAATAATGCTTTGCCTTTAAGTCTAAATAAATTAACCATGATTTGTGGAAAGATCAAAAAGTACCCCACAATCAGTCTCCACGAAATTAGGTGCTTTTATACTGTTTTTCAACAAAAGCGAAAAAAAAAAAAAAAATCGATCTAAACGTTTTACCGACAATAGCGGAGAACAGGTTTTTTCTACCTTTTTTTCCTTTACACTTTTTTTTTCCATTAACAATATTTTGGTGAAACAAACGCTGATGTCAATCCACTTTTATGGAATAGAGCGGAATTCACTGGTAACATCTGGTACGATTGGCTGAATTTTGGTCGGATATGGTTCTTTTGTGGAAATAAACCCTTTTTATTTTTATTTATCTGTTTCCAAACGGATCGGCAAAGTTTTTTTTTTCTTTTTTTGCTAGTTCCACTTTTTAATGACCAGTCAAAAAAGTAACAATAAAAAAAAGTTTTAGACAGGACAACTCAAAAATAAAAAAAAAGTGTTTTCAATTGTTTTTGTCCAAAAAAAAATTTAAACAAAAATATTTGTTCTAGAGTATTTTTCTCTGGGGTCCCATATAGTTTTGAGCTAAGGTTCCGGTGGTTAGTATCCCAAGATCAGCAGTTGTTAGTATATACTATATTATACTGCTTCTCAAATGTAAAGTGCACAGTACACCCGTACTATACTGGGATTTTATTTTTATATTTTGGATCCTATTAATCCCGGCATTGGTCCCCCCACACATACACGCACATACACACACACACATATACCCGCCATCCTTAGAGAAAAAAAAAAGGCATATTAGTTTTAGGTCCCCTGATTTTTAGTTCGCCACAGATTTTTTTTTTTTTGGGAATTTGCCTTCTGGTCTTACCTTTTAACGTTTGTTAGGTTTCACTTTTCAAATTGTTTCTTACTAATAATTCGTTTGTTCATCTCACTCTATATATTAGGGGAAAATAAGGAAAAAAGTACAAGAAGCATGATGACGATATCGTGAATATAGAGTTTTTTCTTATCAGTGTTTTTTGTTTAAGCTTTTTGATCCGTTTTTATATCCACGTAATCTGGATGGTAGTTTTCCAGATCATGTCATACATGTTGGACTTAGTATAATACACATAAAAAAACTTTTTGAAAAAAAAATATTATTTCCGTAATATTCCATTCTACTACTTGACGAACTTTTTTTTTTCTTTTCTTCTACTTACTGATAGTGATTATTCGATTCTACATAAATGGATTGAGTTTTTTTCTCTCTTCTAGATCTATTAGTGTCATTGCATGTAAAGCTTGGAAGAAATAAAAAGCCTAATCATGATAAAAACCAGCCATGAATTTAAAAGCTATTGTTTTACATCTATTCTATTTGTTTATTCACTTTTACCCAGCAATTACATGTGATACAATAGCTAGCTAACAGTTGCTATTCAAATACAAGTTTTCTTTCTAACTGATAAATCAAAGATATCTTTATTCACTTCAAAATTATTGGAGAAATGAGTATGTTTATGCTAGCATTGTTTGTTGCTATACCATATGATATCTTACACGTTAGCAGTAAATAGGCTACAACAGTTTCGGTTTTTTCCCTTAAAGGATTGAAAAACCTTAGATTCAATCGTCGTGTTTAACTTTCAAACGTCATTGTAATGCTACTGAAACTTTACAATGACCCAAAAAAAGGCATACAGTGATACAACATATGTATTATCAAAGAAGAGAAAAAGAAGCACTTTTTTCATACCATTATCATAAGACTATTAGTAGGATTGAGTATATTGTGTGGTATGTTATCTTTTGTGAAACCATGAAAGGCGGAATTTGCTGATTTTGGACAAAATACAAGGGAAGGAGACTGTGTTTGTCTCACTTTTTATGGAAATTTCATATAATAGAAAGGATGATCATGAGCGAAACAAAAAAAATATTAATTCATTTGCGAAAGACTTTAATGATCTTATTATTTGTTTTTTTGCTATTCTAATGTTTACAGACTTATGTAATCAACAATTAGAAAATAAAAATGCACACATTTTTATTTCGGCTTGGTTAAAAGTATTTTTCTCTCTCTCTTTATATTCTTACACAGATCACCTCTCAAACCAAAAGTGACATCGCACTAAAACAAAACAAGTAATAGCATTATTCTTGTTTTATTTGGCGTCGATCCAAAATTGCTATATTGGGTATACCGTACGTAAAAATTCAGTTTTTCATCCGACTCAGCTGGGAAACACAGACAAAAAGTTTTCTTTTTTTAAATAGAAAATAGCTCAGAACATAATAGAAAAAAAAACCAAGCGAGTGCTTTTCCTATGTTAGAATTTTTCACTGACTTTTTTCTTTCGCGGACGGACCTGTGTACTGAGTTTTACTTGTCGAATTATTTTTTAATTTACGTACGCTGCAATTCTCCAATTTTGCCGCTGTTTATAGTACTAAAATATAAGGATTTCCGCAAAGTCGAAAATAATAATAATTCGGTCGCGGATCTTTGGAAAAAAAAAACCAATATATATCGAAAATAAAGAAATGAATCCGATTAGGACTAGTTGATATCATAAATAAAGACCTTCTTTTGTTCCCGATAATAAGAAGAATAAAATTATTGACATTGACTTCCGGTTGTTGATTGCTGCGAAACTCAAAACAGCTAATCCTTTTATTTTATTTTGGGGGACCGCGAGGAGAAAGAAAAAAAAAAGGAACAGACAGCGAAGAGGGGGGGGGAATAGTGTTGTTCACTGGTAAAAATGAACTGAGTTGGTGTATCATGGTAACCGACAACTATTTTTTTGAAAGTATGTAACCAAACTACTTTAATTCCAATATCTTATTGTCATACGTTTTTGCCATGTTCTTTTTCCATCTTTGTTGGATCATAGCTCTTTTTAACTTTGGGGGGTGGAGAGAGAAAAAAAGTGGAACCAATAAATTGTTACTATTTAAACATGTTGATATACAATGGACATTCTTATAAATAAAATAGGGTGGGTCAAGCTATGTTTTTTCATATATATATATTATTTTTTTGGCATGAGTTTTTTTTTTTTCCAAATAATTTATGATGTAGGTTGCACAAAGTAACTTCAAAAGACGGAAATGCATTGCCGACCGATATTAGAACAGCGTGATAGATAATCAAAATTAATAATTATAATAAAAAAGTGTGCTGAGCCAATTCTTCCATAATCATCTTTTTGGTTTGACATCTGATTTTTTTTTTTTTGACAATGAGATACAATTAATATATTTACAGATTGGGTCCCTTTCCACTTTTTTACTATATGAAGATCGGTTTTTATCTCCGATTACATAAAGTAGATAAGTTTTTTCTTTTAAAAATGTATGCATGTTTGTTGTAAAAACTAAAAAAAGAAATAAAAAGTAACAGTAAACAGGGGAAGCAAACAAATAACACACACACATGAAATATATAATAAAAGGTGAAAACCATGGATAACAAAAAAAAAATAAGGCAATATAATAACAACTTTAATAATTAATAATAATAATAAAATCTATGACGCCACTTTTTCTATGTGTACGTTCATTCATGAAATTCATGTATAAATAGTTGAAAGAGAAAAGGGGGAACAAAAGAGAGAGAAAAAAGAAAAAAAAATGCAAGGATTTATTACAGACGTGACTTTACAAATCTGAAAACGAAAAAAAAAGTGTGTTAAAAAAAAATTAGAATGGGCCAAGCGTATTCATGCATCACTTGTTTTCCTTCGTTGTCGTCAAAAGACCCTAGTCAAAGTCAAATACCTGATCTTGAGATGAATGACTCTGGATCTCCTACATTCTTACCATTATCACCTTGTGCAACTCCTACAACAACAACTACAACTACCTCTACTCCAAACTCGGTCACTCGTATACCAGCTAACCTTTTGAACCATACACTTGACCAGCCTACACAATGGCTACAGCTTTCTCCAGAAATTAGTTATAACCATAACTATTCTCCTCTTGAAATGGCTCTTTCTCGGCAACATCGTGGTTCTGGTTTTGACGTCCCCGGGGCAGTACATAGTGTCACTACACCACGTAAGTTTTTTTCTTCTTTTTCTTCACTTTATTATAAAGAAAGTGTTTTTTTTTTATTTTTCTTTAGGAAAAATAACTTTCTTATAATGTAATATTAATATATCTACCTGTATAACCTTGTATATAAGCTAATATTAATCTCCTTTTCCTCACTCCATGGTTCTTTACACATAAATAAATATATGTAGGGTTAGATAAAGAAATGCAAGGAGACGCAAAATTAGTAATAATCATGGGTAAGTAATAAACTCCTTCGGACAACATAGTTAAAAAAAGACTAAACATGCTTTTATGCATATATTTTTTTTTAGTTGGATTACCTGCGAGAGGAAAAAGTTACATAGTAAAAAAATTACGGCGATATCTTAACTGGCTTCAATATGAGACCAAGGTAAATGAATATATCACCTCTCATCTTCCTTGTAAATCACATTTACAGATATACATATTAACCTTCCTTTCCTCCAAAAAAAAAAAAAAAAAAGGTCTTTAACGTTGGTAATTTGCGTCGTGAATGTGAGACCGAACATGAGCAATCTGCCAAATTTTTCGACCCCGATAATGCTGAATTGAAAAAAATTCGTGACAAATTAGCATTGGATGTATTAGAAAACTTAATCCGATGGTTAAAAGAAGGCGGAAGGGTGGCTATCCACGATGCAACTAATTCAACTATTGAACGAAGAGCTTTATTACTGAAACGGTTACGACAAGAACCACAATTTCGTGTATTACTTTTGGAATCTTTATGTACAGATGACCGTATCCTTGAACGCAACTTTCGACTCAAATTACTCGGTCCCGATTATAGAAATAGACCAGCTGCTGATGCTTTAGCAGATTTCAAGTCTCGTGTGACAAATTATGAAAGAGCATATCAACCCATTGGTGATTGGGAAGAAGAACGTGATATTCAATATTGTAAATTGATTAATGTTGGTAAAAAGGTTATTGCTTGCAATATATCAGGATATCTTACGGGCCAATGTGTTTTTTATCTTATGAATTTTAACTTGGCAGGTTTGTTGTTATTTCATATTCTATGACTTTGAACTCACTTAATTTAATGACTAGTAAGACTTAGTTTATTCATTATATATGTTTGCGTTGATATTTATTAATAGATCGCCAGATTTTCTTAACTCGACATGGTCAAAGTACAGACAATGTAACAGGACGTATTGGCGGTGATGCGGATGTAAGTTGTATATATTTGAATATGCGTTTATGTATTTAAAAACTCTTATGAAACAAAATGTTTTAAATTAATAACCAAATAATATGACTATCTATGCAGCTTTCTCCATCGGGTAGAAAATATGCAGAAGCATTATCTAAATTCATCAAAGAACAACGTGTTCAATTTGCATTAGATCTTGTTCACGAACAACATGAACGGGAAGAAATTTGGAAATCTAAAGGGCTGGAACCATTGGAAAAGACAGACGGATCGCGTACTCCTGAAGAACTCATGAAAGCAAAAGCAGAATCAATATGTAATTCTCAATTCATAATATGGACAAGTATGTTAAAACGAGCCATGTCAACAGCAGCCTATTTTGATCCAGATGAATATGACATTAAGGTAAACTAAGAATAACAGTAATCATTAAAATGAAAAAAAAAGGATAAAGAAAAACATTCAGAATAATGCTTTACACACAATCATCATCTTTAAAATTATTAACAAATGATATTACTATTATTATATATAGCATATTCGTTTCTTAAATGAAATCAATGCATCTGTAAGTTTTTGACAAATATTCAAACGGTGTTATAAAAAAAAAGGGTAATGGCATGTTCTTTTTTCTCTAACTTAGTGTATGTTTTTTTTCTATCCACATTTAGATATGCGAAGGAATGACATACGAGGAGATTTCTAATGTTTATCCTGATGAATATAACTTGAGAAAGCAAAACAAGCTTTTCTATCGTTATCCTGGTATTGGTGGTGAATCATATATGGGTATATACTATTTAATTTATTAAATATATTTTTTTCCCTTTGTTATATTCATTAGTATTTAACTCAAAATTATATTTGTACTTATAGATGTAATTCATCGAACTCAATCTATGATTATTGAACTCGAGCGAATGAGCCAATCTTGTCTTATTATTACCCATCGAGTTGTGATGCGAATTCTTTTGGGATATCTTACTGATATGTCTCAAAAGGAAATGCCACACATGGATGTTCCAATGCACACGTAAGTAATATAATCATAGTGTAACACAAATAAAAACAGGTTATTAATGGCTTCTTTTTGCTTCTTATGTGATTATTACATAATAGTGTCTTTGAAATCAGACCAAAACCATATGGAAATGAAATCTTAAAATGGCGATATGTCGAGCATTTAGATAAATTTGTACAGGACACCTAGATTCACATATTACTTTAATTCACCACACACAAACACACATTGACATTTAATAATAAAAATACCAGCAACAAGAAATCATTTAATTCGCAAGCAAACAACACCTCTTCCCCCGTCATTAAATCACTCATTCACTAATGTATTACAACAAACAATGACAGCAGCAACAACACGAACATATTTCTTTTTCTTTTTTTTGTTGTATATATATATATATATATTTCTTTTTTTTTTTTGCATTTATAATAAACCAATTGTTAGATTATTACACAATGATAAAAATGGTAATTTTACTGTACAGCCACTCGTGTATGGGAAGAAGAATCTGAAATAACACTATTGAGCTCAGCACAATCTGTAAGAATTGAACTTGATGATAAACGTCTATTATGTTGATGTTGATGATAATTATGCTGTTGTTGATGAGGAATGGATGATGAGGGAACAGAAAGAAATCCATTATTAGAGGAAGGTGATGAGTATTGATGAGTATTATAATGATTTCCAGGCCAACCATCACATAATGTTCTTCCGTCTAATGAATAATTGTCGTCTTCGTCAGGTGTAAGTGATAATGATGGTGACGGGGAATGGATATCAATAGATACAGGACTTGATGGACTTGGGTCTGGAGATTCAATGTTAGGAATAAAAGATGGTAATAATGTAGTATTCGATCCATTATTAAGGTAAGAAGGTAATGGTAATTGTAAATGTGGCGGAACACGATATGTTACCGGCACTGTTGCGATGGTAATGGGCACACTGATGTTCACGTTACTATTAAATGATGACGAAGAAGGAAATTTCCAACTTGAGGTGCCCCAAGGTAATGTGATCATTATCTGATAATAAATACCTAACGAGGGTGTACAGTGAGACGGTATCTGAAAATGACATACAGAAGTATTGATTCCATACTTTGCTACGGGACTATAAATGGTTTCAGAATGTACGGTGTGTGATTTTTCACCCGTTATTGTTGTCATCGCAACTAATGCAACTTGATATGAAGATATTTTGTACTCCGATCGATTTTTCATATTTAACCTAATTGTACATCTATCACCTGTTTTTTAATTGTGTGTGTGTGTGTTGATGTGTAAGTATGTAAATGAAGGATGGGTAAACGGATTTGCACAACAACGACAAAATATGCCGAATTGGGTAAATATTCCCTATTTATATAAAAAATTTTCACACATTTTGACTTTTTTTTTTTTTACTCACCTGGACAATAAGCTGTTTTGGTAGTTTGTAATGTCAGTTGTAGTGTATTATGATTCCCTCGTTTGAATGATTGAGTTCTTTTTGGAGCTGCATCATTGGTCACGCATGATATGAATGGAAGATACATAATGCGTACGGGAGTCGTCTCCATAACTCGTTGATCGTGCAGACTAAGAAATCCTTGTAAGGTATAATCCACGCGATAACCTAGATCATTATCATGGATAGATGGTGGATAATTCACATTGGGTAACTTGATGGCAAATAAGTACATGTGACATCCTTCTTTAAGTCCACTTGTTGTCGATTCTAATAATAATAATAATAATGATTATTATTATTACAATCGGAAATATTTATTATAGATCAGGAAGCATGACTTTTTTTCTTTCGCATCCTAAATCCTTGTCCTTTTTGTTGAAGTCAACCAGTCGCTGCTGCTTGCTTCCAATGATATTTATATATACCTGATCGAGGTTTTCCCCATATAATACTTTCAACATTAAATATAGTATTAGTAGATCGATTCGATTTTTGTTCACAACGGAATATGACTTTTATGTTATATGCTTGTAAAGGTTTTTCAAGTGTAAGAAATACAGAACCTGCAGCCACATATAAAAAAAAGAAAGCTTTGTTATGAGATTCAAAACTAAAAACTAAAGTAATGTCTCTCTTTTTCATATTTTTGTTTCGGAATGGAGATCTAATTTTTTTTTTACTATTTCCTTCTTACCACTGACAACAGCTCCAGGACCAAACGCAACTACCCTTTCAGTTCCACCTGGACTAACAGATAACCGAAATGACTTTACAGTACGATGTGAAAATATCATTCCAAAAAAAAAAAAAGAAAAAAAGAGTAAAGGAAGGAGTAAAGAGAAAATAAAAGGGCTAAATTTCTTTTTCTTAAAAAAAAAAAGTGAGTTGGGATAAATTACTAGCACAATCAAAAAAAAAAAAAGAAAGAAACAAAAGGCGGGATGAAATATTTTGCATTTTTTTGTACGCATGATCTTTTCCTTTTTTAGCTTTTTTTTTTTTTTCTTCATTTTTCTTTATTTGTTTCTTTCTTTCTATTTTTCTCAAGACCCGTAAAAACTATAACAAATGATAACATAATGAAACATCCTAATTCGATGACAACAAAGGACTACGAATACAAAGTTTATGACCGTATTGAAGGCCAGACTTCAATAGTGTCACAAAGTCATTTCCCCATTATTGTCGTCATGGCTCGTCATGAAGGATTTCAATGGAACGATGACCTTTTCGTTAGTCCGTTTAGGCGTGAAGCGGGTTGTACTAGTCAAAAAAGTGAAGATAGGCTCGAGCGTGAGAGTCGAATTCATGATAATACAACAACCACCGCTTGTCAAAGAAACAGTAATGATGAAGAACCTGCTGTTCAAATTCAATTATCAGCAGCAGATCGAGACATTTGGCCATAATTATAATATTTATCCTCAAAGGCCACAATTTACCTTCTTCAGCACTCTAACTTTCTTTTTTGTAACAGTTATATTATAAATTTTTGTATCATAATTAAAATACAGAAAATTATTCATTATCTACTCTCCGTTGAATCTCGTCTTCTTCATACATGGGTATTATCGCGATTTTCATTAAAAAAAAAGATAACACTTTTACCCCTATAAAAAGATCTATGCGTCAAACGCCAAGAGAAAACTTGCCCCGGGTGGCAAAAAAAAAATCTATATGCGTTATCAAATCTTTTAAGGTTACTACATTACTTTTTATAAGCTGTCATAATCAATCTCCCCCCCCCTCTTTTTATTTATAATGATAATTCTATTAGTAAATTCAAAAACAGCGATAATGAATAGTAGCTGTGAGCTGTCTGAAAATGAGTTAAAATACTTACTGCATGTAATATGCATTGGATATTTGCGGAATAGATAATAGAAGTTTCAAAAAGAAGGAAGAAAGAGGAGGGTGGGGGGTAATAGTAGAAATCCTTGCAGAATCGAAGAGAAAATGGAAAATATTACTACTACTACTACTACAACTAAAATCGCATTATAACGAGAAACATACGTTATTGACTAATGACGATAATAAAAAACAATTCATCATTACCACATTAATAACAGTTCAAATAGTTGACTTTTACTTATTATAGATATCATGATGTCGTTTCTTGTGGCAAAACAAAACAGAAGCTTGTACTCGCTGTGGTTATAAACGTATTTCCATTTTTCTTTTACTTACCGATAGCTGTGTATGGATCTATTTGCGTACCGCCAGCTCCTCATAAAAAGATGCTTACCCTTCTCCAATCTTTTAATACAATCGCTCAATGTTATGTAAGAGGAAAACTAAATAGTTGAAGTAAATAACAGCTACACAAATAAATAAATAAAACTTCTAATTTCTGTGTCTCAAAAGAAAAGGGATCATAGATACTTATTATCGAGATACCGCACTAGGGAAAGCACATAAGTAGTCATATGTTTGAAAAATAAAATATCAAATAGATATGAAAGCAGTTACTATTCTAGTATGAATGTAACTTATAATATACATTAACAACCACGTGGTATTACTAAGAGAGATCATACCTGTATGATATATGTAAGTACATTAATTATAGTAAATTTGATTATGTTTGCTCAATATTTAACGCAGGTACGAGTTTGCCATAACAACACCTTCCGTTCAGGCATGGGACGATCGATATCAGTGCCACTTTTAAATAGCTAATGAACAAGCTTCCCAGTGATAAATTTTTATTCTTAATGCTTATTATATTCCAGTGTGGAGCATTAATCTTAACTACTGCTTATTACCGCCAGTAATAGGATACATAAAAAATTGTACATATCTCTCCTTGTCTGATCAACAAGAATAATAATTGGATACGATATTTTTTCTTTTTATGAATTAAATGAAAAATGGCTCGATAGAGAGGTCATTGGTCGCTCGTCCGTTCTTCGCAATCTAATTGATTTAGTTTTTTCATGTATATTAATAGACAATAGTAGGCATATTAACTACAAGTCTTAAATTGTTATTATTACTGTATAAAGAAAATGGGCTTTCTGAGGATAAAAATGATGATGATATTATATGGCTTTTTACTAGCATACTGACCTCTTTTTAATATTCTCATGAACTTTGAATGATATATGGTAATTTATAAACATTTTATATTATTTTCTTTTTGTTTCTTTTTACTTCTTTAATTAATGCTTATGTTATTATTGTTTGCTCTATCATCTCCGATCGGGGGATGTGCAAATATGTAGATACGTATCAAAATGATGGAATACGTGTTGTAATATATCTCATTCAATCAAAGTCCATTCAAATACAAAGATTTTTCTTTGCTGTTAGTTACACTTGTAGGATGAAACATGATATTTCATTCATCTACTAGGTTGACTGGGATTGTTATATATATATACATGTGTGTGTGTGTGTGTGTTATATTCTTACATTTGCTATCAGCCAATGCTAGAAATTTTTGGGACTATATATTTTTTGGCTGGATTTCAAGCATTATTGCAACAACTTGACTTCAGCTTTTTTTTCTTTGTTCCAGGGACAATGTCGCCTCGTCCTCTTGAAGCCGTTCTTAGATTCGCATACGTTAATGGCTATACATGCAATGAAGTATGTTTTTCCTTACTTTCATCAATAACTACTTAAGATCTAATATTTACATGATTTGGAATAGTGGGCCGAACCAACGCGACAATGCCTTGGAGAAAAAGATGATCGCAAAATGACCAACGAATTGTGTGGTAAATAATATATTTACATGCCAAAGAAAATACTCTTTATCTTTTTTTTTTTGGAGTTTTAATGGATTGAATTATATAGAATTATTGTTGAGTCGTTTTTTTGCACAAACACGCGTTAGTGAACCACTTTTGGAACGATATATTGCATATGCAATCACTGGCAATGAAGATCATGCGCAATTTGACGCCGATGACTGCCTGATTCCTCCTACTACCTTCCTTACTTGTATTGTAAAATATATTGAAACGACAGCGATACAAAATCCACGACAATGGTCACACATTCTTAAATGTTTACCTATTGTATTATCCGTTGTCGATGCCGATCAGATCGTTTCAGACTTATTAAACGAAAAACAAAACGAATGGCCACGGATATTATGTGATATCTTTACTATGCTTTCACGACTTGTTGCCGTTGGATTATTTCGTGATCATTATGCCAAAGATAATGGAAAAGATGCATCGTCTACCATGATGACTATTGATAATGACTTTGCAACACAATCACAAACATTAAATAATACACAACCAGGTGAATCTTCATTACCGTTCAACTTTACAATGTCACAACCATCAGCTTTTGATCCAGACGCTACAATTGATTTGGCTGGATTTGCCGAAGAACCTATCAGTACGGAAGCTATTGGTAGTATGGATGGCCATAGTGCTCATGATTCGACACAATCAACAACGATAGATCGCGAACGAATCGAATCCTTCAATGCAGTGAAAGCAGCTCAGATTATCGTGGATTTGATTGAAAATAAGAGTGCTAAACGGATATTTGAAATGATGAATAATCAACGACAACAACAATGTCAAGACGGAACTGAAAAACATGAAGCACGTCATTCTGGTAAGTGTATACACACATTTATACATAAACATTACATAAAGGGAAATATACTCAAAAAAATTCATTGGAATTACATTATCAGAAGAACCATGGGCAACATGTCAAGCAATTCTTGCTGTGCCATCATCTCAAGCCTCTAGCGCAGATATGTCGCAAAATACCCACATTCAAAAGCTTTTGCTTATGATTAATCGATTGACAGACCGTGATCTGGATCGTCAAATGGCCGTCCATATTAAATATCAAGAGTTGGAAGATGAAGGAACAGCTAGAGCTTTACCTAGTGCAGGATTAATGGGATATTTATATCATATGGTAAGAAATATAAAAGGGAAAGATGGAGCAACGAAAAATAATTTAGTAAACAAGGATCGAACTTACCCCAGATCAGCTAACCGTAAGAAAAAAAATATTAGGTACAAATTCGTCCTGGCCTTAGTGATGAATGTATTATTGATTGTTTATCGAAATTACAAACTATAAAGGTAAAATTTTGTGATGTAGTTCGAAGAAAATGTTTTGTTAACGTAATACCAAAAAAAAAAAGAGAGGTTATTGATATATTGACACATATCATTTGTACCTAGGGTGCATTTGATGAAGCATTCTATTTGGAAATATGGTTTGCTGCACTGACAGGTCTCCGTGAAGCATCTACAGGATTATACAAGGCCAAAGGTTTGGCAGAAAAGGATGGTCAGCAGCAACAAGATGAAACTGATTTTTCAAAATTAGATATGATTACAGCCACCAATTTTCTACTTTGGAGAACTATTGTTTTTGTCAAGGTAATAAATCGTTTCCCCTTAAAAAAAGAAAAGCAAGTGGGAAAAAGAGGTTACTTCAAAAAAAAGACTTATCCTATTTGTTTGTTAGATTCCATATATCATCAAAAAATTACAAGAACATAAAGGAGGGGATGATACAAAAACTTATATGAAACGGCAAGATAGCTTGGTTGAAGGGTTAGAGGTAATTCATTTCACTAGTGTCAATCATCTTCACCTGTAGTTAATTAAGAATATGTATAATCGGTATAGCTCAATCCACTCGAGTCGTCATTGGCTGAACTATATTCATTTGCTGGTCTATTGAATGGGTGCAGCTCTCCTATGGCTAGTTTTGAATTCTTTACTACAAATACACCCACAAAATTGATGGATAAAATCAATTTTAGCGGTACGAATACTGCTGAAGACGACGAAGACGACTTTATGAAATTAATCAATGATATGGGTAGCTCGCTTGATTTGAATACAGTAGCAGTAGCAAAAGCTATAAAGGGTGTGGGTAATGAAGAAGTATTTGCAACAATTGTTCGCGTATGTCATGATTATGGATTTGTTCGGGATCACGTTGCAGATGCACTTTTGAAAAACATAACTTCTATAAAGCAAGAAGATAACGATCAAGGGTTTGATATTGATATGGTTGATTTAGATGGGAGTGATACAAAACAACATCATAAAAGTGGGGATGTTGAAGTGTTAACAAAGGTAAAATTACATATGTTGACTTATTGAGAATCAGTTATATTATTTTTATATATATATAAGATTGGTATAAATAACATGAATTATGACTACTGTTCTTTTCTTCTATTTTAGAATGTGGAGGATAGAATGATTGCAATCAAAGAAAATATCTCAAGAACTGCAATTTCAGAGTTACTGCACATTGGTCTTGTATCCATGATTCATACACGTAGGATTATTGATTTTATTATTGAGGTAAGATAATAATAAGAGAGAACTACAAACAAGTATAACACATAGTATTTAACACCACTGATCATCAATTTTTTTTTTTTTTTTTTGCTCACATGAAAAATAAAATAAACCCTCATAGTTTCTGGTGGAAAAAGCAGAAGTACGAGATATCTTTTCACTTGCCCGAATCTGTGACGCCCTGAACAAATCTTCTTCTATAATTGATGTTATTGGCCAACTTTATCATCCTGTTGTTATTTTGGGCCCTCTTGAAGATTTATGTAATAATTGGAAACCAGCAGATAGTGAAATGGAACTTGACGGGCGGTCTGGTTTTGATAGTCCAAGCGATGAAGATACGGATGGCGTGCAAGTCCTTTATGGAAAATATGGGAAAATATGGACACTTGTCATTCTTGTTTTGAACAAATTCAATGTATGTTTATTTCAGTTATAGAAAAGCTTGATTATAGGTACTGTTGTTATTTTGTGCTGTTTACTAAAACAGTTATATATTTTAGCTGTATACCAATGTTGGGAGTGTTTTCAAAGAAACCAATGGATTCTGTTATCAATTCTTTACTGAAGGTCCAATCATCTATGGATTTGATGTGATGGATCAATCTATGGAAGAATTTATTCGACAATGGCAAACAGCATTACTTGGCAACGATGGAGTATCCGATGATTTGTTAAGGTATTTTTTTTTACTGTTGTAGTTTTGTTATATTTACTTTCAACTTCAACTTAAAATTATTTGAGTTATTTCTAGATATTCAACGCCTCAACAATTACTCCAAGCTGCCCCAACACTGTTGCATAGAACGGTGCTCGTCTATGAAAATGGACAACTAGAAGCTAGTGCATTGTTAGGTATTATATCCTATTTTCAAGAAAAATTTCTAAGCTTTACGCTTTTCCCTGGTATCATTTCCATTTTATGCGGCGATGTTTTAGCACGCAACCCTTCCATTGCCATCATGTGTCTTCATCAACTATTGATGAGTGGAAACCCACCAGATATGCTTTTACAAATTTGTGGTACCTCTATATTGGGTGCGTTGATTAGTCTATCTGAACAACGGACACAAGAACGTATGGTTGCTGGTATCCCACCAAATGATATGAACAAAAACGAGATGGAAGGGCAGCTCAATGTTTTACAACAATATATTAAGACTAATTTAGGTATTGAAGAAAAGAATGAGCAACGACAGCATCATACCGAAACCATTTCTACTGGTGTGACATGTGATAATTTGTCTCAAAAAGCTCAGGATATGTTCCGGTATATTGTCAAAAGTGGTCGATCAATGTTTATGCGAGATGTGGATGCTGATATTGTCGCCTTGTGGGATGCAAGTAAAGCACCGAAACAAGTCATCACACACTATTTGGATATGGTCATGTTTCAAACTGCATTGGAAATGGGTGGGCCTCATTGGTTTGTGGATATGATTGTCAATGAAGTTTTGGAAGCCGGTAAAAGTGGAGGAGCTGTACGAGCAGGTTTGTATATTTATATTTTATATGTAAACACAACTGGTGACATTTATGAACTATATCGAATGAATTTTTAGAGTAACAAAAACGAACGTATAATGTTTATTTTATAGCTGAACTAGGTTCTTGTTTGATTACTACACCACTGATTCGATCACCTGATGCTGATGGTACTTGTACAGATCTTTTACGATGTCTGTTACAAGATGTTGTTCCATCGTCACTAAGAAAGCATGCGGCTACCAATGCATCCTTTTTTCAAGGTCAAACACTAGGCGTATTTACAGGGAATTGTTTGGTATTTATGTATGATCGAGGAGACCCGGCTGAACGCGAATTCGTCCAAGAATTTGGTCGACAGTTTTTTGAAACGCTGGTCGTTGACAGTGAAAGTGCGCCTCAGATTATTCATGTAAAACATGGTACAGAAGTAGATAATCATGGTACTATTGGTGTACTTGCTTCCTGGCCTGATATGGTGATTGAAAGCCCTATTTGGCGAGGTTTTCTTAAAGGATTAATGAGTAACCCATTAATTAATGAATCATGGCCAAATACTTTTATATAAAGAAAAAAAAACACCCTTAAAAAAGAAAAAAGAAAATGTACATAAATTACACACAACACCAATTGAAACAATTTATTTTTAGAAATCATTGACTATTTTAATCAGATATTATTAAAGCAAAAAACAAGTGATTCATATTTCCGCTGTCTGTAATACATTTATTACAGAATATTTACTGGGCACTAAATAGAACATTTAAGAGATTTTTTGACTTGTAAAAATTGGAAATAAAATACCCACACAGTAAATTTAAGGATAAAAACATTAATGTTATATCAACTTACAATATGTTATAAAAACATACTAATCACTGCAACATTGACAGCAGAAACGCCAAGAAAAAACACAATGTTACTGTATACGTAGATATAAAAGACAAAAGATAGTTTTCAAAGCGAGTTTGATTATAGTATAGTAAATCTTTTTCATAAATAAGCTAAAACACTGATCTTTACATATTACAAATAAGTGAGTATTAGTACGTGAAGAGGATATGTACATGTGCTGAGATCAACAATAATTAGTAAGCGTGATCATCTTCATAGTATTTTTGAATATCATTAAATTATCACCCAAAGTCTGCCTGTTATATGTGCCAAATTAACTATATTAAAAAAGCTTCTATTCCTAACTGCGTGGGAACAAAAAGCCACATTAGTTCTATAGCTGATATAAGATGGACAATGTTTTGTTGTCATAATCCATGCTTTATCTAATATTGTTGTTATTGCTATTGGTTAAAGTATTAAACAACATTTTTGTTCATATTTATGCTTTAGTTTCAGAATAAACTTACAGATACATTAGACATATTTGCAAAGCGTCCAAGTTGACAAACTTGTAGTTTACTCGGGAATTAAAAAGTATAAATGCTATAAACACAGCATTTTATCATTCTCTTTTTGTTTTGTGCTTTTATCGGTATACGTCAACCCGAAGAAACTTCCGAAGAAACGAACGAACGACTGATGAAGAAGTTTCGATCCAAAAGAACATTACAACTACTTGCATTATTAGGAATACTCGCAGTTCCCGGTTATGCACTAGATGAAACAGATATACCATTAACAGCTGATGAAATTGAACTCAGAGCACAAGGTGCTATGCGTGTTGGTATTGACAATGCGATTGTTCCGGATGCATCAGCAGAACATCCACTAGTTATTTCTCGGCCAGAAGATCAACCTTTATGTAAACCTACTTTGCCACTTTTACCATCGAACGAAATTGATGTCATGAATGGCTATGAAGGAATGGTATTAGCCAATTTACAAGGCCCTCGTAAAATGATTGTGGATCCAGCAAATCATATCATTGTCACTGGAGCAGAGGGTGTTTCTTCCATTCGACTTGATGAATGTGGTAATACAGACATCACACTATTGTTGGATAGATGTGAAGACGGTCAAGTTGGATATGGTTTAGCGCTTTATGATGGTCAACTTTATGTTGCTAGTTCACAGTCCATCTGGCGATTTCCTTATGTTGATGGTCAGCATACACCGTTGGGCAAAGGAGAAAAGGTCCTTGTTAATATCAATCCCGAGAGCGATTTCGATGTGTCTATCGATCCATTTGGTCGAGTATATATCCCTAGATCTGCAAATGAAAATGATGTATTGGCAGAAAGACATGCTATTATCAAACGCTTTAATGTCCAAACTGTGCCTCAAGATGCTTATGATTATGAAACAGATGGAGAGGTATATAAATACATGTTTTATTGAAATCTAGTTGTCTTTTTAAAATGCTGAATAGATCATGTACTAAATAACTTTCCATTTATATAATTTAGATTTTCGCATATGGTACCAATGTTCATGGTGGTATGGGATTCGATGCTCAAGGACGACTCTGGGGTATTGATGCTCCTTACCAATCTTTCCAGCGAAACGATTTAGGTGGAGGTAAGACATTAATTACTATTAGTTAGTTTACATATTTCCGTGAGGGAAAAATAACGTCAACTGATCCGTGTTTACAATTTTTTTTTATCTTTAAGACATTTCGCCCGCTGGACTAGCTGAAGAAATTAACGTTTACGAATTTCCATACATGAATTATGGATTCCCCTACTGTTTTACCGAATACGATCTAAATCCATATACGGAACAAGCCAAAGGAAGAGGAGGCCAATGGGGACATCCCAGCTTTATGAATGCAACAGTCAATCTCGATCAATTCTGCGATCAAAATGATAATAATCGTAAACCTGCAATTCCTGTTGCTCCTATGAACAAGGCCTCTGCTGTTCATTTCTATATGGGGCAGTTTTGTTCGGTTGGTAACGAGAATACAATGGGTACGTCTGTTGGCATGCCTTGTAATTGGACTGATACACCTTTTGTTGCTTATCGCGGTAACCCTGGTCAGCCTGATGGACACCGTGTTGTTCGCTTGCCATTCGATGATCTTGGACATAAACCTCGTTTGGACAAGAGTGAAGATGTCATATTTCAATCCAAACAGTCTTGCCAAGGTGAAGGTTGTATTGATCCTGTGGGGCTTGCAATCGATGACTATGGTCGCCTTCTTGTCTCAAGCCAAAATACAAATGAAATTTTTATGGTCCAGCGTGTTTATAATGCAAATGCAGCCAGACTCATGACAGATGCAGCTCTTGCAGCAGAGGAGGCAGCAGAGAAGGCAGAAGAGAAGGCAGAACAATTAGATAAAAAAGGGAGCGAAAAGGTATACAAAAATAACTCAGGTGGTGATGATGATGAGGAGGAGCTGGAGGAGGAGGACGAAGAACAAGAAGATGATGATACGGAGTATGTTATTTCATGATTTAGAACTAGTATTTAGACACGTTATTTTATATCCTCTTAATGGAATTTTATTGTTCTGCCACAAAAATAAATTTGTTATTTCTAATATTAAAAAGATGGAGAGAGCTTATCAAACGAAGTATTAGTACCTGCCATTTGAGGTTTTAACAGTTAAATTATTACTATTGAGAGCCATTTATGGTGGCTTAGCAATTCTGGATTGGGTAGCTGAGTGAAAAATGGCATTGGGGCCTGTAACGTATCTTTGAAATTAACATTTTATTATCCACAAAGAAAAATCCACTTACCATGCTCACACAAAGCATTTGTCGACTTCCACGATTAAGCGTAACAACTGTCGCCTTCTCCGCAGTAAAGCGGTCCATGACCACTGCCGCTGCTACTAATAATACTTCTAGATCGGCTGGTGAAGAAGAAAGTATGTTCATGACAGTATATATACATAACGTCGCAGAATTATAAACAGAAGTTATTCAATTTAAAGTACCATACACTTGACAGCAAACTCATTTTTATTATTATATAAATAGTTCAAACTGCTACATTACGATTATTGGAGGAACACATGTCAAGTATGTATAAAATGGAGTACTTTATGGAAGAAGTATTCTAATTTGGCGTATAAACACATCTATGCAAAAGAATGTGTATATATGTATATATACTAACTGTATGCAAATGCTTATTGTATTTTACATAGAGGATAAAGCAAAACAGACTTCAGAAGCAGCACGTTCTTATCAAAAAATTCACAAAATTGGTGACTTATACCATCCTGAAGACTTGAACGACGCACGCTTTCAGGAACGTATGCGTCAACGACGTGGTCGACCCAATACACCATCCGCAGATCCATTTGAAGTATTGGATTTGGATCCTTTGAACGAATATAAGAATGTCAGATTGTTGTCCTATTTCGTATCAGATATGGGCAAGATTTTGCCACGAGAACAAACAGGTAATAAACTAAACATATGCATTTTTTGGCACATTTATGGATATGAGATTAATAATAATATTATTACTAGGTGTAAGTGCTAAAAACCAACGAAAACTTGCTAAAGCTATTAAGAGAGCTAGAGCCATGGGTAAGTCTATCAGAAACCGGGATATTTTTTCGTATTTAAGAATAATAAGTCGATATATTAAATATGAATTCTATTTATTAGGTCTTATGTCATGTACATCCAAAGCACGCTTTTATTAATTAAAAAACAACAACAAATCATCCAATACATCTTCACCATCCCACCTACTCGACATCATAGAACTATAAATAATTTACATAAAAAAAGTTGTTGAAAATCCAATTGTAATTTCTATCATGTCTCATATTTTTTTTTTGTAATTTTTATATATAAATCCCCTTTCAATCATTATACAAAAAAAAGAGGTTTTTAAAACTTACATTTTGGGTTCGTCGTTGAGAGGCTTCGGAAGCCCGCATTCTTGCTACACGTCGTTCAGCCAAACCGTCTTCAACTAAAACATTAGCAGTTACAAGCTGTGAACAACCAGAATTTGGACATTGTACTCGACCTCGGCTTTTTCTGATCAGTTCCATAATAGCATATTTTGAATATGTATGCTTGCATGTTTGACTATAAAAAAGGACAACAGAACAAAAATGAATTGAGTATAGAGTGTCTTCTTTCTCATCAACCTTATATCTGTACTACGGATATTATTAACCTTGTCACTGGATTTTCCAGGAACGATTGTGTAATAGGACATGTTGTTGATAAAGTAACATGTCCAACCACAACATCGTCATCGTCATCATCATCGTCATCGTCACTTTCTGGCATAGGCTCATTTTCTTCATGGTTCACTTGCCATACTTCATGCTTGAAACCAGTATAATAGGAGTGTTTCTTGTATTTTTTTTTGTCTGAAAGTAATTGGCGTTTGGCGTTTTCTCGGGTCCATTCCCTTTTATAAGCTTCAACAATATCATTCTATATCATAACGAAGATAATTGTTTTTGAATATTAAACTTCAATAAAATTAAAGTATATTTAATTGTTGTTACCATAGGTTCTCTTCGAATACGATTTTGAATATCCTCCAAGATTTTCTTTTGTGTCTTAAGTTGATGTTCAAGTTCAATAACATTTGGAATCTTGTCTTGAAGTGATTTTACCTAATAAATAAAGAAATCAAACACATAAGTAAAACAACAACAGAATTTCTGTTCTACCCCTCCTTCAAATAACTCGTACTTGTTCATGTTTATTTAATCGTTCCAACTCGACAGCAGCGTCAAGCGAATATGAAAAGCATCTCTCTAAAGGATTTAATGCTTGAGTGAGATCAGTAATGAAACTAGGAATTGACTCGACATTAAAAGACTGTAATTTAAAATTCTTGAGTTCGTCTTCTAAAGTTATAATTGTTGTATTCTCTTCAGCAAGTTCGTCGGGCACAGCATGTGAAGAGGATGCAGTCATTTTGGTTGTGTTTGGTGAAGTAATAAAACGCGATTTGCTACGCGGTTTCCGAACCTCAAAATTTACGCGAAAACACGGGAGAGTTATTATTGCGAGATATTGATTGGATAGCTATTATGCAACCTTGAGTTTTGTTATATTACCCCATCATGCAATTTATATAATAATCTGGTATTTTGATGTTTATTTAGAACTATTATCTTTTTTTTATGTGACTATACTATTTATATCATTGAGATTATTCAAGTGATTTTTGCCTTTCGTGCCTTTTTAAACAGCATCAGTGTAAAGGTACTCATGACTGGCTAGACCCAAGTAGTACTTTAATTTCGTCAATGAGGAACAATATCAATTTTTAGGCTACGTATAAATCGAAATGATCCTTATCTAACTCGAGATCCAATCAAAATACTATATAATAAATATACAAAATAATAGCAAACTAATAAATAGAATACTACGTATCACCGCATTCTCATAAAAACACTTATATTATACTACTACTACCACTGTTACTAGTCCCAAATAACATTATCCAAATGCATATCAACTTTATACCATAAGCAAACGGAAAGAAATTCAACAGATACATATTTGACATGTAAAAAAAAATTACTGTAACATTGAAAAGAAACACTGTTATTTTATATATTGATATAAATAAGGTAGCAAATGAATAAGACAAGTCTCTTCTAGGAACACGAACAAGTAGAACTACATATTCTTTTATATACGTCCTTACAAATGATCTCTACACATATAATGATGTTCTTGTACAGCTCTTTTTTTTTTACTCTTACGTACAACAGATTGAGCAAAACGTTACTACACCACAAGGTTTGAGTAAGTATTCATAATGAAACTGTCTGGAGAGGGTTGTAATTAAAATAACTCTAATATTATGGCGCCAGCCGTCTTGAAAACCATAACTTTAAGGTAGAATATTTACATTTCATGGCGAGTGTGGACACTAAAAAACTACTTACACATGTGTTTTTGCTTGTGTGAGTGAGTAGTCAATGGTTGAGCAATTGTATTTGCTGGCTCTGTGAAGAGACGAGATGGTTGTTGAGACCATTTTTTATCTAAAATACATACCTTGTCTTCATATATTTTGTTGATTCAACTCTAATTTTTTCTCTATTATTATGGCGACATGCTCATACCTTGATATACTACTTAATCGGTATAGACAGTTTGACAACCTGCTCTCTATCCCTCTATTATTATAATCATGAATCAAATAGTTTCAGATTTTATAATACAAATTAAGATAAAGTATATGTAATATTACTTGAATAATTCTGTGGGTCACTAAAATAGTTTTAGCTGTCATGTAATATCAAGTGGTACTAAAATAGCTATCTTTAGCTCTAGATAACCTCAAGCAATAATGATTTGTAGTACAGTATACGTATAACCCTGGCGCATTTTTTTATTATGTAATATGGTATTTTTGGACTTGAGTCATAGCTTTATACAACTTATACTTGATAATAATATAATGGATTGAACAAGGTTGAAAAGGCTAATAAATAATAAATTATCATAATATAGTGTTTTGTATGAAGTGCATACATGTAAAAATATGGTGTAATAACGTCAAAATTTTGCTTGTAAAGAAAAAGTAATACTCGAAGTCAAGTGGCACATAAACTATCAATGATTGTTTATAAAACGTCACAGAAGTACTTTGTTCCGTATCCTCTTCAATGAAGCAAATATACAATACGTAGCTTATTCACATCACGACCAAAGGAACTAGTATCGAGGGATCCGACAGCCCCTTCGTTTATATAACATTTTGCAGCTGATCCTTTCTCTACAATAATTTCTAATACGCTTTGGAAATCGAGGCACAGTAGTAATATTGGAAAATGGTGATGATTCATAAAAAAAACAGCTATATGAAAAAATAATATGACCGGCTCATTGGCAATTTGCCTTCCTCCAAATAATCTTTGACCTGATAATGTATTCGCTAAGGCAATCTTTACACTTACAGAAATTTCACGCAGAACACACGCTCAAAGTATCGTCACCACATTAGTAGTTTAATCACCCTCTTTATCCTTTCGCATAAATCTTTTTTTCCCCTCGTTAAGTCTCTATTTTTCTTGTTTAATCATAAGTAACCGAACAGTTGTGGGTAAATAAATATACTTCAGCAAAATAAGAAAAAATAGAAGTTTCTACTTTATCAAGTGCTCGCTGGTATCATCAACGTTTATCCTTAAAACTTTTTTTAATTTTTTTTTTTTTACAAATACCCTGTTTATATTTTAATACATCCGAAGCGATAATTTCACTCGATGATATTTCTATAAAAGATTATTCAGAAGGGCAGTTCATTTATAGTCTTCTACGTCAAGAAACATAGATTTTAACCTATATCTTGCTGAAAAATAGAAAGAAGAAAAAAATACTATATTTATATATTGATATCTTCTTTTAGAATAAAATATCTTAAAAAGATGCTGGATCAAATAAAATACATGTTGTTAAATCATAATAAATAACAGGCATTATCTGTGATAGCAAATCAAAATTTTTATCTTTACGTATTCTTAAAGGTCACTTTTGGCTTGACGCCAAGCTGAGGGCATAGTATATATACTAAAGTAAAGAAACAGAAGAAAGCTATCCGTATAGTTCTTCTTTATAGATAATACGGAACTTACAGAATAAGATTCGAATTGCAAATACTATAAGTATTGACAAAAGTGTCAGTTGCAAGCCGAAATCAATTGAAGATATCATCTTAATATTGTATGAGTAAGTCCTCAATACTATTCAATCTAAGTTACAAAAAGATATATAATTATCATCAAATAATTTAATAGAAGTCCCGTTGTTACGAAGGGCGTTATACTGTAACGATATTAAGCTATCTTGGTATGCTCTCCAAGTAATTATACAAAAAAAAATCTTCAAGTAACAGCTTTTACTTTTCTTTATATATTATTGGATCAAAATATTTTAAGCGTTGGTTCAAATATAGCGGATATGAAAAACCTTTTATATCTAAGCCAGCTAAAAAAAAATGAACTTCTTGAGACTTTATAAACTCAGCTTTAATATAAATAGGCTCACTGAACTCATATAGAACACCCTCCTCTTTTTTGTCATCTATTAACAATGGTAAGTAATTATGATATTTTAAAATGTTATTGCGTCTTAAGTCATAGCATTTATTGATGGATGGATGATTAGACGGATGGATGGATGGATACATTAAATGGATGGATTAAATTATCAATGGATAATTAACGGTATAATATTTTTCTTTTGCACATGTAGGCTCGTGGTCCCAAGAAACACATGAAGCGTTTGGCAGCTCCTAAGCACTGGATGTTGGACAAGCTTTTGGGTAGGTATTCAATAATACTTTACAAAAAAACATGTTTATGATGATTTACCAAAAATTATGTCAAGCTCAACAGTCGTAATAACTCATGACGATTTTGGATTCTCTGAATACATGTTAAATCAAAAAATATTTTTTTTGAACATTTTAATTAATCATTTCGATCTCAATTGATAATTATAGGTGGTTATGCCCCTAAGCCCAGCGCCGGTCCCCACAAGACCCGTGAGTGCTTGCCTCTCATCATTTTCTTGCGTAACCGTCTTAAGTACGCTTTGAACGGTCGTGAAGTCCAAGCTATTCTTATGCAACGTTTGGTCAAGGTTGACCACAAGGTCCGTACCGACTCTACCTTCCCCGCTGGTTTCATGGGTAAGTGCAATATTTTCATTTTTAAATAAATAAAACGTTATATATATTATGAACATGGTGATTGATGGCGAAAGCTTTGACGAATCACGGATGATTTTTTTTCTTTTCCATGATTTTTTTTTGGTTTTGATATTTTTCAGATGTCATCTCCATTGAAAAGACTGGTGAGAACTTCCGTCTCGTCTATGACATTAAGGGTCGCTTCGCCATCCACCGCATTACCGATGAAGAAGCCAAGTACAAGTTGTGCCGTGTCAAGAAGGTTATGGTTGGCAAGGGTGGTGTCCCTTATGTTGTTACCCACGATGGTCGCACTCTCCGTTACCCCGATCCCTTGATCAAGGCTAACGATACTATCCGTTACGATTTGGAAAACGGTAAGATCACTGACTTTGTTAAGTTCGATACCGGTAATGTCTGTATGGTCACTGGTGGTCGTAATATTGGTCGTGTTGGTATGCTTGTTCACCGTGAACGTCACATTGGTGGTTTCGAAATTGTCCACATTAAGGATTCTTTGGACCGTGTCTTCGCTACCCGTATCTCTAACGTCTTCGTTATTGGTGAAGGTAATTTATTTTTTTAATTTGTTTATTTAAATATTTAATTTATAGTACATTTGTATGGGTATTAATTTAATGTTTTTTTTAAATAGGTAACAAGCCCTGGATCTCTCTTCCCAAGGGTAAGGGTGTTAAGCTTACCATTGCTGAAGAACGTGACCGCAGACGTGCTGCTGCCGCTCAATAAGCTTAATTTTTATTTTGCGCATTGTTTCAATAAAAAAATATTTGGTTCCGAGCCATTATATGATGTCTTTTTTTTGTGAATGTATGGATGTGGTATTAAATTAATAGTAGTTGTGAAAGTTGTTTATCTTAAAAGTTGGGCTTGCTGTGTACTTTTATAAATATGTGGGTAATTAATTTTGTTCGCCATATTTTTTTTATTAAAATGTCATGTAACATTTAAAAATTTGAGCTTTTTATTGTTTTGTTGATACGTAGTGAGCATGTCTCAACCTGACGTTGCCAATTCATGCGTAAAAGGAAAATTGTTTGTATCGAAGAAATAGAGAGTAGTCCTGCACATAATGCAATCCAAAGTCCTGTTAATTCAAGATGTGGTGAACCGAATGAGAGAAATGCACCAAGTGGTAAGGCAAATATATAATACCCTATCAAATTAATTGTAGCAGACCAATGTTGACAACCTGATCCTCTTAAAGCACCCCCTGAAGCGCCAGCGACACCATCCACCATTTGAAATATGGCCAGAAACGGCAAGACCTTGCTAACCAATGCTACAACAGCCATATCTTCCGAAAATAAAAACCCAAAAATATTTTTGGTGGCTAATAAGACAATAGTAGATATAACCCCAATCAAAAAGGCGAGAATAGTACTGACGATTGAAGCCATTTTAGCGTGATTATGTAAGCCACGGCCCAGCCAGTAGCCTACTCTCGTTGTGGTTGCAACAGAAATACCGAGGGGGACTGTACACAAAAGATCGTCAGCAATAACAATAATACTTTGTGCTGCCATGGTAGTCGACGAATCAAGTAAGCCGACAAGAACCGTTACAACCTCGAAAGCTGCATATTCGCTTCCAAGAGAAATTATACCAGGGATAGCAAAACCGAGGAACTCTTTCCATTGTTTGAAAGCTTCTTGATGGATTGGCAATAGTCCCCATTCTGCTTCCTTGTTATTACTATCGCCAAAAATACACATAAAGCCAATCAGAACAAACAGCATGATCCAGTGGGTTAGAGAGGATGCTATTGGAGCACCAATAAAACCAAAATCTAAGGTATGTACAAATAGGTATGTCATAAGTACATTCAATGGCGAGCACATCATAAGTGTGATAGTGCTTGCATGGGGCAATATCTCTTGTGTTTGAAGATATTTTTTAATAGCTTCAAATCCGATATACGCTGGTGTTCCTGTTATTATAGATTATATAAAATTTTATTATAATAATTAGAACATAGCGTAGTTATTAACAATTACCATTGATTATTATTCATGTTTGTATTCAAATACCAGGTATTGCATAACGTAGAAATTCTTGCACCATTTGACATAATAAAGCATCCTGTCCTAGCAACAACAATACAGGTTCAACAAAATACCAAAGAACGGCTACTGGGATAAAGCATACATTCAGTAAAATACAAGTCCGCTGAAGTAGTATATTCATTTCTCGTCGTTTTTGAATGTATGATTTATCATTTGATGCACCCCATAACTGTGAACCCAGTGTATCTACGTATAATAAATGTCAATAAAATTACCTTAAGTTTTGCTTTTATAAATGGACTAGTTTTAGAGAATTAGCATATGAATAAAAAAGAGCATGTATTATATACCCAATGCAGTAGATCCTCCTAAACCTAATAACCAGCCTGTGATCGTAGCAAACATAAATGCAAATACTGATGCAGCTAGTTCTTGAGGTCCTAATCGACCAACCACCAGAACAGATCCTGTTTGGAGCGAGTATTGAAGCATATAAGTCAAAACAGCAGGATTTGAAACTTGTATAAGAGCCTTAAACTCTTGAATTACTGCTTTTGCAGAAAGTGAATGAATAGAATCATCTTCTTTTTTTTGTACCTCCACATCCACTTGATGATTATCAAGAACCAGTTAATCTATCGTTGCCGCAGTGGAATAATAATCTCGCTTTTTTTTATTGAATGGATTATTATTATGATCGTGTAATAATAGCGAAGTGTAAGTATCATCAGTATTGTTGGTGCGATTTAATTCGCTATCTGATGTGAAGTTCGTTGAAGATAGCAACTGTGAATGATTTAACATATTAATAATGGAGATAAAATATCAATTGTACTGTACAATGCAGATTTTTTTTTAGATAAATGTTAAATTTTATATTAAAACGCGACCGATATTTGTAAGTAGAAAAATGAATATTGAAAGGTATCGTTGTAATAAAAAGGGAAGAGAGACAAAGGACAAAAATAAGTAAAAGTAAAAGAGACAGTCGTCATCATCATCATCATTATTATTATTATTACGTAGTGACTCCCACTAATTGTTTCAGATTCATCGTAATGTGTTGTAACTTGGTAGAGTAAATATTTATTGTTATCCAGAATTATTAGACCCGAATGTGAGAAAAGCAATCAAAATAGGCAATTTACTCTTATATTGGTTATGTATGGCTATTTAGTTTTACAATTACTTTTTGGTGGATTTTTTTTTTATTTATGCAACAAGTGTTGTCGAAATCTATATCAGCACGCGCAAAGGAAGGTTTCTTTGATAATAATACATGTACACGTGACTTGAAAATCAAGATTTTACGTATATAGCACTCATAATTGGTCACGACGTACAAAATGCAAGCTTCTTAAAAAACAAATTGTCTTTGGTGTATATATTCATATATGGGTGTTAATAGATGGATAAAATGTGCTGATATAGTACTGGAGCAACACGTGTCCCAGTCAATAGCAGGATAGACTGTCTATTTATTTTTGTAAATATTATTACAATATCATATTGATAACCAAGAATATCTGTAATCGTTTTTGTTGTCGCTGCAATAACTTACCCCACAACCTATACGCGGATAACCAAATCCATCCAAATTCTCCGCAAGTTTTGTAATATGATACAGTGACGCAATGCTCACAGGGCGTTTTACTTTCTGTGCTCGACAACAATTCAATAAACGAATTACTGTTTCTTGTTGTTTTACACAACAATAATGTATAGAGCTACAGGACGAACAATTAATCAATCTATTATCCGGCTGTCACAAAATCGACGTGTTATCAATCCAAGTGCTTTTTCACGACGATTAACTACTATAGAACGAAGAGCAACTCAGTTAAACAAGAAAGCAACAACTCCAAAGTTCCGGATTCAAGAACGCGTAGCTACACGTTCTGCATTACCCACTTTTCGAACCATGACAACTGCTACTAACGAGATCACAGCATATAAACAATCGCCTTTTGTTCAATGGAAACTCTTTCCCAATTTCGAGAAACTTTTGGGAGAATGCAAACCAGAACAAGCTATCCCTGTGTTTCAGCAATTGATCAATGAAGCACGAGACAAGTTTTTGGCATTAGAAAAAGAATTCCAACCTACTTTTGATGGCACAATCGGACAATGTAAAGTATAATAACCATGTTAATAAATTTAAATCGTAAAAGCTTACTTAAAAAGAATGAAGGAATGCTGGGTGTAGAATTAATTAAGTGCGCTCGGTAACAATTATTTTTTTCTTTATCTATAGTATCCGAGTTGGAAGATGAAATCTCACGAGCATATGGTCTTTTGTCGCACTTAAATGGTGTCAAAAACTCTCCTGAATTGCGTGAAACATTAGAAAAAATCCAGGTACAGTTAAAAAAGAAAAATGTTGTCAAAGAATTGAGAGGAAATGAATTTTGACATATCACCTGAGAGATTAAAATGACCTTTACTGACTTGTCATTCTATAAAAAGCCGGAATTTATCAAATTAAGCTTGCTTATGAATCAATCAATTCCCAAGTATAATGCCTTGGAAACATTGAAGAACTCGGACGAATGGAACAAATTGAACAGTGTACAACAACGTATCATAGATAAATCGTTACGTAGTATGAAAAATGCTGGTATCGGATTTCCTGAAAATTCTCCTGAAAAGAAACGATTTAACGAAATTTCGGAACGACTTTCTCAATTATCCCTTTCGTTCAACAACAATGTATTGGATGCGACAAAGGCTTATAAGCGCGTTGTAAAAGATAGCACTGAGTTGGAAGGATGTTCAGAAACACTCTTAGAAACGCTTAAAAAGAATGGAGAACAGCTTGGTGAAACGGAAGGATACTGTATTACTCTCGATTTCCCTATTTATGGACCATTCATGATGAATTGTAGTAACCGTGCTTTACGTGAAGAGGTAATATTTATATATAATGAAATACATGGCAAGAAAAGTGGCTGTGTAAATGCAGCAAAACACTTCATTAACAAAAAGTCACATGTTTTAAAATAGATATATAGAGCTAACATTACCAAGGCTTCGGAAGGTGTAATGAACAACGAACCAGTCATTAACGAGATCTTATGCTTGCGGCGCGAAAAGGCCAATTTACTGGGTTACAAGTCGCACGCGGATTTGTCCCTTTCCGTCAAAATGGCCCAGGACATCGAATCGGCCCAGAACCTACTTGACAGATTATTTGATGCATCTATCGGAAGTGCACAAAAAGAGGTTGAAAAATTAACGCAGTTTGCAGCCACCGAATTGGGTATGTCAGCCCCGTTGTCACCTTGGGATACATCTTATGCATCTGAACAATATCGCAAAAAATTATTTAAGTTTGATGAAGAAACTATTTCTCAATATTTTGCTTTCCCCAAAGTGCTCCAAGGATTGTTTGATGTAGCAAACGAAATCTTGGGCGTTCAAGTACGAGAATTAAGTCCGGCTGAATTGGAAACAAACAAAATTACAACGTGGCACGACGATGTTAAAGTTTTTGAAGTGTCTGAAAAAGGTGAAGTCAAGGCGTATTTTTATGGCGATTTCTATTCCAGACCTTCAGAAAAGAGGAGCGGTGCATGGATGGACACTGTAACCACAAGAACCAAGCACTTAGATGGTCGTGTAACCCTGCCTGTTGGTAAGTTCTTTGCTATTGTTGTTATTGCTACCGTTATTGTTATTGTTATTGTTATTATTGCTTTTTATTTTTTCTTTGATATATGACGAGTTTTAACCCCTTGATTCTTCCTTTTTTTTAAAAAAAATCTGTACTCGTTGTATTAGCATACCTTATATGTAATCAACCACCACCACAGTCGCAAGATGAACCTTCCTTGATGAAATTCAGAGATGTCGAGACATTGTTTCACGAATTCGGACACTGCTTGCAACATGTGAGTTCCAGACCAAATATCTTAAAAATGTCAATACTAATAATATTGAAAATCTGTCGGCTGACTATTTGATTAGATGATGACCCGTGTAGAGTACCCTGATGCTTCTGGTATTAACGGTATCGAATGGGACTTTGTTGAGGTAAGAAAAAAGTGTAAACATTTTTTCATATTATCGTCTGGCTCTTGCACCATATCCTTTTTCTACTTTTTATTGAACTACATTTGTTGTATATTACCCAGGTTGCATCGCAATTCATGGAGAACTTTTGCAGCGAACCAGAATGGCTTAACCGTTTATCTGGACATTACAAGACAGGAGAAAATATGCCTCAGGAAATGATTGATGCACTTGTTAAGGGTCGCGAGTTTCTGAGTGGTATGGCCATGTTAAGACAGGTACAGTAATATTTAATCATTTTTTTATTCTATCATAAATACTGAAACTAAATCTGGACGACAACAATAACAAAAAAAAAACAGCTTCATTTTTCCAAGGTTGACCTGGCTTTGCATTCCACGTTCACACCACCAAAGTCATCTTCGGATAAGTCCGTTTTTGATCTCGATGCAGAGATCGCCAAGGGTACAACACTCATTCCAAGATTACCAGAGGATCGATTCCTTTGTAGTTTTCTTCATATCTTTGGTGGTGGATATAGTGCAGGTTATTATAGGTACGCTGAGGAGGGGCTTAGAAAAAAGCAAATCTATTATTTTTTTTCTTTCAATCTTTCAACTAGTGGTGTTAACGCATACATGGGTACTATACTATAGTTACAAATGGTCAGAAACTTACTCAGCAGATGCCTATGCTGCATTTGAAGAAGCAGCGCAACAAGGAGGTAAACCGGCCATATCACAAATTGGAACATTGTACCGTGATACTATTCTGGCCCTCGGTGGTGGAACTCCACCAAGTGAAGTTTGGAAAATGTTTCGAGGCAGGGGTAATGTTGATGTTAGCGCATTATTACGGCATTCTGGGTTATTGGCCCACAAATAGAACTTATGTTGGCCTAATAAACTTATTGTAATGATTTATATAAGCATTTATTAGCACTATTGTTATTTTTTTTCCTGCAATTTTTTCTTGTTATAGTAATTACATATTAGTACACAAAAAAATAACTTCTCCACCCCCTGGCTTATGAGTAGTGGCATCATCAATATCTCATAGAAATAGAATGTGCTATGACGCCTTTTAACACTTTCTCATTTCACCAAAAACTAAATAGTAAATAGAGAAAGAAACCCAGGTTCAAAATCGATCATCGTGGTGAAACTTGCGTGGTTGGTTCTGGTTATATTTAATGGGACGATTGTTGACGATTTTTCTGTACTCAAAGGACCTTATTTTTCTTCGGAAGAAGGAATGCTTCCGAGTGTGTTCTCTTGTTTTTCAATAAACGAAGGCTAGTCCAAAAAGAGAATAGAACGAGATTGCAAGAATGAAATAGTTTGTTTAACGGGTCACGTGTATTAATAAAAATAAAGCACAGGAAGTACACATTATTTTATCCCATCTTTCTTTTATATGGAAGTTACCGTTTTTGACAACAAAAACTGTTGAGACTTTTATCAGTCGCACTCTTTCTACAAGTATTGGTATTAAATTTTATATAAAAACGGGTATTCAGCATTCTTTTGCATTTATTAACCTGCTTCTTTTTTTTCCTGTTTGCCTGTCCTTAAACAAAACAAAACAAAAAAGTTTTGAAAAACAATTTACCTTTGTTTTGCTTTTCTTTTTTTCATATTATTTGCAATTATGGTTCCTGCCTTCTCTTCACCACATCCACTTCCTCTTCATCATCATTACCAAGACCAATATCAGTTGCTTCACCTTCAACGACCTTTTGTCTATGAAAATTGCGAGTTAACGCCGAATCAATATCGACAGGAGTGTCGTGAACAAGAACCCAAACTCCAAGAATATGATTCTGCATCCTCCCCGTGGGCTCCACAAGAATCTTCTTGGCTTTCACCATCGTCATGGCAAGAAGAATCTCCTCCACCCTTGATATATCCGGAAAATGGTGTCGACTTGAAGTGTATGCCATTGAGAAGCTGCTGTTCATATATTAATACATCGTTGACGACTCGATCCGAAAAGCAATACCCAATGGCTGACTACTTTACTTGCAGACGTGACAGCAGTAGCAGTAACAGTAGCAGCAGTAGTAGCAGCAGCAGTAGCAGCAGTAGCGCTAGTAGTACAAGCAGTAGCTCTAATAGCTCTTGCAGCGTTCTAAGTAATAGCTGCTATGAAGAGATGACAACAAAACACGCTAGTCCTGTCGAACGGTGTTCTACTACGAGTATTAGTACATCACACCGTGCGTATTCACGCCGACATTCGACAACAAGCAATGGTCGACCATATCAATGCGGTGTTTGTTCCAGAAACTTTGCGAGGCGTCACGACCTTGAACGACATACCCGAGTTCACACAGGAGTTAAACCATATGTATGTCCTTGTTGTTTGAAAGCTTTTCCGCGATCAGATGCACGCGGACGACATTTCAGAAACGAACCCAAATGCCGTACAGGTCCGGAAGTACTGGCATTTATAAAAAAACGTATCCGGGATACGATTTAGTCCTAGCATTGCACATTGGTCTCATTCGTTTATATTTCGCTTGTTTTTCCCTCCCTAATTTTTTGTTGTTTCTTTTTTTTTTTTTACACTCGTTCTTATTTTTTTTATCGTCTTCTGTGTACCACGGAGGAATGAAGAAAAAGGAAAAAACTCTCTTTATATTTTTTTTAATTGCACTACTACTACCATTATACGCCCTTTTTCTCTCTTTTTTATTATCTTTCTTTTTACCAAACATGCAAATTTCTTTTTCTTTAGTAACACCGATTTTTCCTTTCCACTTTCCATACATATACATATTCCCTATATTCTCAATAACACTATGTAAATTTTTAACCTATGGCAGCTGTATATGATCCCATTTTAATATATAAGTCCATTAATTTTATTATATAAATACATGAATAACTACTACAGTATTATATGAGCATTACCTATAATAGTAACTTGTTGGTAAATTCAAATATATTATTACAAGTCCCAGTTTATCGGGCATGTTATGTCGATCGATACCATCGAACCTGCATGCATGTACGCACGTTCTGATAAGAGAACCGGTTCTCCCTCTCCCTCTCATAGAATATGACAGTATCGTTGTTTTAGAAAGATCATGACGATTAACTGTGTTTGTCTTACCACTTATAAATTACTAATGGGCTAGATTATCAACGAACGGTAATATGATGAGGTATGACAAGACTTTATCTTTTTGTTTAATTGTTATTATTGGTGCACACACACACACACACATGTGTGTGTGTGTGTGTACTTTGTTTTTTTGGCATGTTATTTTTGAATAAAGTTGGTAGCTTTGTTAGAAAAAGTAAAAAGTGCATTGTATGAGTTTTCTTCACGTTGCTCAAAGATCTGTCAGCACCATACAGTATGTTACACGATTAATTTACCTTGTTCATTTCCCTCTGGTTCTTACCATATCCTTGTTTCCCCTATCTAAATTTAGTAGATACATACGATAAAGAATAATAAAAGACTGTAACATACATGCGTCTGCAACATACTTCATAGGAATGTGTTTCGTATGATTGAAAAAAAGTAGGCCGAATAGTCGGGCCCATAAATCGTGTTTGGACATGAAAATACGCCACATCAAAATAGCATCTCATCTGCAAAAGTTTGCCTTGTTTAGACGCGATTTCACTTTTCAATTGATAACATTACGAATTGTAATAAAAAGAGATGAGAGAAGACTAGATATCAGTATTGGGCAAAAGTTTATTTCCTTGTAGGACAAAGAAAAAAATTGTTGGTGATGTTAATGACGATGAAACACTTTTTTATATCTTATTGGTAGTACGTACCATAACATTTTTTATGTCATTCATTATAATTTTGATATTTTTTTTCAAAAAGTTTCATGATGACAATAACATCGTACGTAATTCTATCAGAAAGTTTTGCTGAACTTGTCTATTTACTAAAAAAAAATTCTATATTGTTCTCTTCAGACAAAAAGGCAGGTACTTTACCAATATTTTCTTTTTATAAAAAAAAAGTATAAGTATCGTCGTTATAGCCTAGTTGATAGGATAATTGAATTACTCCATTCTTTATCTCTTCACATTACACTCTCGTTATTTTTCAACTACCAGCTGCTTTTTTTCTTTTGACGTGCATTGATGCTTTGAAAACAGATGCGATCACGAGCGAGAGAAGATCGTTGCCTTCTTTAGATTATATTATATTTTTTTTATACGGTCAAAATGCTTCTGGCTTTACATCATTTTGAAACACTTGATCGGGACATTCCGTTTAGAGCCGAATGATACTAGCTCGGACAAACATTTAATTTTTTTTAACTTCTTGCTTTTTTCCTTCAGGAGAAACCATATATGATGTACAAATCAATCTTATTGTTGTTATTTTATTACCAATTATATGATATTTTAGTTTTACTGGGCATTACTCTTGTTATTTTGTTGTATTATCTCTTTTTGTACCACTATTGCTTGAAAAAAAAGAAGGGACTTCTGACATTTCCATTTATGGATGCGCTAGTTGATGTAATCATACATAAACGAATCAAAAGAAGAGAAAATTGCTTAACTTTTCAGAATTACTTCCTGAGGATTGTTGTTTCTTATGAAACGCATATTGTTGATTTTTCCAAGATATTGGTACTAGTTCTATTCCTTTCACCAGTAACATTTGACAATAAAATAGATAAATGCTTTTTTCTAGGAGAAATTTTTTTTAAAGATCCAAGAAATGCATTTATTGGCGGACACCGAAATTATGAGACAACAGTGGTTGGATAGACAGAAAGTGCTGTTTATCTCAACAAAACACGCTGAGTCCCGCCAACTATGGAGTTCGCATTACTACGGTAACACAACAAGGAGGCCCGTGCACCCGAGATATCGATATTGTTGTGGATGGTTATTTATAAATTGTAAAAAAAAACAGATGGTTAGAAAGTTTCATTATTCTTTTAGGCATAATATTTCAAAAATTCCAACATTATGTACGTAGAAGCATAAAAACAAAAAAAGAGTAGTAGTGCTCGATTGAAACATAGATATGTATTTAGGCAGGTGCTGTATAAGAATAAACACCGTTACAATAATTATCATCTTTCACTAGACAGGTCCATGTGTATAATTCCCATTTCTTTTTTTGGTGGTCTGAAAGCATTCTAATCATGTTAAACAACATATTATCTGTTAGTAGCATCTGAAGTCATTTAATGTACAGTACTTTGAAGATTATTATTATCAAGTACAATATAGTATCTTTACCCCTTTTCATTTTTCTTTGGGGTTACTGTACTTTTTTTTTTAAAAAAAAAAAAACGGGCTCTGTCATACGTAGCATAACAAAACTCCCCATTTTTTTTATTTGTGCGAAGATTACCCAGGAAAGTACCCCCACGAACTACAATTTTCTAGTTTTCTCTAATAATACATTGTCTGATACGTAGAAAATTTTGAATTGTATATAAGTCTATATGTATTAATACTTTATTAAATGATATCACTATTTATAATTACTACGTAATAGCTGATGAAAATGAAATTAATAGTAATTTTTTTATGAAAGGGGGGAGAAGCCATTTCTTTTAACTTGTACGGCGGATTGCATAAAGTTGCATAGCAATGGTACCACCAATCACCTGAACACACCAATGAAAAAGACATGTCCATGCCATTTGATATAGATATTTCGGTGAAAATACTGTCCAAATAAACAAATGTTCACGAAGGATTGTGACCGCTACAGAGAGAACCAAGAGAAAAGTACCAAACATTGCAGATTGTGTAGTAACATATTCCCACCATGATGATACATGACCACAGTCAGCTAACAAGATCCATCCAGCAATACACCACCAAATACTGGTCGCCCAATTGGAACAGAATGTCAACGCACCAATTAGTATTGTATCATAGCCAGTTACACCTATATAAGCATTACTTAAATCAATTGCAGCAATTGAATTTGAATGTCCCGTCATGAAAAATGCTGCATGAATCATACAAAGCATTATAAATGCTACTAAACGTGTATTAAAATGTGAAAATTCTGAAGAGCCCAACGATAATGGTAGTGCACCGTACCAACTACGCAGGAAACAAAGTTGCACGATATAAAGAATAAATAAAGGTGCATAGTAGGAGCGTGTGAATAACACCAGTATTGGTGTGGCCATGCATAAAAGGACGTCCAAATAATGCTGGTTCTTTGTTTGTTGTTCGTGACCTATTTGGTCAACGTGTCAATATTCCAGTTTAACTTTTTGTTGGTCCACAACCTTTACACCAAGGAAACTTACCTTGAATATCCAGTATACTTGCTCGTTTGATTAGGTATACTAACACTGTCAAGAGAAATAAACCAGACCCACAATAGTTATATATCAATCTACCAAGTGCTACTTGATCCAATTGATTTGCGAATTCAAGGTATATTGTGATGAAATTTTGATAGACTTCTGGGATATCGTTCTCTTGTTGACTTTCAGATTGTGTTTTATATAAGAATATCAATGAACATGTTAGTGTCATAATCAAAACCATCATAATTTTGCAGATTGCAATAATATAACCAGCACCAGACGCTGACGTTGTGTGGACAGGTTTGTATTTGCTCCACGACAAAATGTATATATTCCAAAGTATGGATGTAAAGAGAGTCAATGCAAGCATATGCCATTTTAACTCGCCAATTATCAATGGTTTAATATTGCTGTCCCATGCAATTGTAACACGGAATAAAACTAGCTGTAGGATGCATTGGATGAACAGCCACATTTGTTGCACGATGCTCTTGTTTGGAATTTTGAAACTAGTAAATCATAAGAGACAAGGAAAAAACGTCTCAAACGATTTAAAATTGTGTCTTTTGGATAAAAAAAAATACATGTATGGACATAAAAAATAAATTTGAAGCAAGCTTACCATTGTATAGCCAAGAGTAGAAATAGAGTTGATGTGAAATAGTACCAAATAGAATGCTCTTCTTCAATAAAACTGCTGGCAAACAAGCTCACTCCATACGCAGCCAACATTCCAAATACAGCCAAATTGGTAGACCACCATAACGATGAAGATCTTTCTGAGAAAAAGATAGATTGGTAAATAAATATTACTGCGCTCATTAACATTAAAAATGTTCCCACTGTCATGTCAACAATTTTATAGTCACTTGCTGTACGTGCTAATTGTGATTGTGCTTCATGGATAAACTGACGAAAATAAAATGATAGATTTATAAATAGAAGAAGAGAAATGTCACTGCAACGTTATTTTAAACAATAAAAAAAGCTGATAAAAGCTCTTAATCATATCATTTACCTTGAGATAGTTTTTCGCAGCATTTTCTGAAATAGCCACATCTTCCAAAGATGATGATAAGAACTTGTTATGTTCAATAACAGCACGGCTATATAATTCCCCAATATGGCCCCTGGTATCAGATAAAGAAGGCTGGGTAATAGGATTTTCCAAATATTGTGGCAAATCTGGTACCATGCGACAAAGTAACTGACCTAGTTGATAAGCATTTAGTTGCAATGCTCGTAACAATTCCACGGGTGAGTTCCCACTATTCTTTCTTTGGAGCAATTCCGGGATCAACTTTCCAAGGCTATTTTTCGGAATAGGAAAAGAAAACAAACTTGCAAGTGTGGGGACAATATCAATTTGATCAATCACAGGGAAACCAAAAATCCGAGTGGTAATATCTTCATTAATAATTTGAAAGCCCTGAGCATGATGACGGATAGTTGGTCGTGATTCAAAGCGAGGGCTTAAAAAAACTAGAGCCTAAACAGACAAATTAAATTTTTTGTTTATACTTGAAGAAAATAAACAAAAGCAAATGAAATAAATAGAAATTTACCGCAGACGTCTCACCAATAGATGATCCGCCATGGTTTCCTGCCTTATAAATTAAAATAATAGCTCATATTAGATAACAGCATTATAAATGCGCACATATGCATGAAGAACAAAATAGATCGCTCACTTCATTCATTCCATGATCACCACATAAAACAATTAATGTTCCTTTTGCATTCACATCTTGTTTAATTCGTTCAGCATCTTGTTGCGCTACAATTTCGTATATTTTTTCAACGGCTTGATCCATTTCTCGTTGTTTAGGTTTCATTAAAGGACTACGAGGACCACCAAGATGACCCACATGATCTAATCCAAGATAATGAAGAATAATGGCATCCCAGTCTTGTGTTGAAAATACAGGCTGAATATGTCGTGTTACGTTAAGGTCTACTTGGACAGTATCAGATACATAAAAAGATGTGGTACCGTCATGTTTAGTAAAGGTATTGGGGAATAAACGAATCCATGTGTCATCACCAAAAAAGTGAATTGTCCGATTTCCTGTTTGTCGAAATTGTTGGACCCAGTTATCGTGATGTTGTAAAGACGAACTAGTATCGGATTCAGCAATATTTAATATTGCATCGAGAAAACTGGGCACCGTTCCTAATTAATATATAAAAGTAGTGCAAGCTAATTATTAAACAAATGAAAATCATAATTACTGTACTAGCATCAAGAACATAAATATTACCTGTTGTTAGTGCCTTGATTCGCGGCATAGTTACTGTAGGTGCTGTTGCTCGGGCTGTATATGGAAGGGCTTGTCCCAATTCAATTTGACTAAAAAGTTGTTTTAAGCTATATATTTGTCTTTTAAATTGAACTTTATTATTTACTATTTACCTCTTAACAAAGTCAAATCCAGAATCGGGTCCAAGCACAAAATCACTAATAGTATAGTTTTTATTATCGAGTAAATATCGCTATTCCAAAAGTTAAACTTATTGAACAAACATACTTTCGAAGTGCATCAACAACAATGAAAACAAGTCTATCAAATTCTGGTTCTATTAATGTTGGACGCGTTTGACTTGCATCTGGCCAAGGAGGTGCTGTTGTGACATTTGCAAATCCAGACAAATAAACTTTATACGGAAAGAATCCACGAGCAAAAAGTGCTAGTCCAAGAATTTGTATAATTGCCAATAGACAAATGAGAATCTGTGGCTGTTGCACTTGGCACAGCATTTGAAGAAGTTGTCGGATTGTTCTTTGATAGATGATCGTAAGAAAGGAAAAGCTAACATAAAAAATTACCTTTTATAGAATTTGAATCAGTGTCTGACCTCTTATTTTTATTTTATTTATTCGGAACGTTGTTCCTGCAAAAAAAAAAAAAAAGAACGCGAATAGTAGTAACTTCTTTTTTTTTTTTACTATTCTTATATCTATCTTTCACTGTTACTTTTGCAATGAACAATTCTTCTAATAAGGAATCAAAACAGACTGAATCAAATAATTTTATTTTTCAGCATCCTGATCAACAATGGAAGCCAAATTTCGATATTCAGCCTGTCAATAACATAAACACGACAAGCACCGATCAATCAAATACTAATGCGAACGAACAAAATAAGACAACACCTTTGTATAAAGGCAAGGTCAATGTGGATTGGGATGATCTTTCATCACGATTTGAACAAAATGTCACCATGTCCTCCGCAGCTCTTCGACAAAGTCAGAGACAAGAGTCGTTTTTATCTTTTAAGGCACCGCTTGCACATGCACGAGGTACACAAGAGGAGAGACGTAGACAAGCATTAGAAAGGCAAAAATCGGTACGTATGTTATATTTTCTTGTATTTTTTTTTGGTAGTGTAATTAATTCACAGGACGAAAAAAAAAACGAGAAGCTGAACATTTTTATATAAGAGCCGTCAAACTACCATGAATACCAGAAGACGAGAATATACAAAAACAGAGCAATATGATAGCGATAATGAAGATGAAGATTATAGTAGTAGTGATGAAGAAGAATCTAATAGTGATGTCTTATCAGTGGATAAAGATGAAGAAGAACAGCAACAACAAAGTATGAAACGTGGTCGTGATACGGACGATGAAGGTGAAGATTGGATGGACGATGATACAAAAATTCAAAGAGTGGAGACTACTCGACCGAAAAAGAATACCAAGGGCAAAAAGAAAAAGAATAAAAGAAAATTCAAGAAGCAAGAAGGGTTCGTGTTACTTTGATCTTCCAATCAACTATAATTTATTTATACTTATTTATATATAGAAATGGAGTAATGTATGGAGAATCTCTTGATGAAGTACCACATGATTTTTATGAAAACTGGGTCATAATGCCTTATCCAACTGGCAAACGATGCATTCTTACCACAGGAAAAGGTATAGTGTATACATGTATACAATTTTGCTTTTGTTTACATTTTCTCTAATTATTGCTTAACAATATTCCATAACAGGAGAAACAATTGCTCGAAGAAAAAATGGTAAACTTATAAATTAATATTAATGGATGATTTCACGCATGTAAAATATAATGGGCGGGAAAAGCTCACACAATCAATTAACACGCTACCGATTACGCTAGGCTCAATATGGAAACGATTTCAATCAATGTTACCTAATGGGTCAAAAGGGAAACACGATTGGAAGAACTCCAATCAATGTATCCTTGATTGTATATATGACCCTATTCACTGGACGTTTTATATACTTGATGTAATGTGTTGGAAAGGATATTCGATATATGATTGTGATACTGATTTCAGGTACATTTAGTCTTTTTTTTTTATTTGGCTTGTTTGCTATATGCAATTCTAAATTCATCCAAAATAGGCATTTTTGGCTACAAACAAAAGTGGAGAGTGAAATGGATACCCGGACCACCGAGAACATGTTTTATAAGTTTAAAGCCTTACGTCCGATACCGATGACAGAATTCACAAGTGTTAGCCAAAATCCTCAAAAGTATATGAATGAGCAAGGGTATGATTTTAAATTGGATGGAATTTTATTTTATCATCGTGAAACTCGTTATATAGAAGGAAGCACACCATTGGTTATTTGGGTACCAGGAGAAAATAATTTCAATCAGTTGGTTAAATTTGAATAAATAAAATCAAAACTTTGACCGAGTTCCGCGTTCATGTAATCTAGACGTCTTTCTTTTCTTTATTTTTCTTTTTTTCTTGCTTTTTTTTTATATTTCATTCATTTCTTGCATTTTACTTTTCTTTTTAAATTCATATACACATTTATATCATACAAAATATACATATAATCTACAGTATGCAAACACAGTCAACTTGGAGAAGAGATCATTATTTATTTGATGTACATAGTTCGGCGTGGGATGCCCAGCAAGGAATGAATATTATATTACCGAAGAATGATAAAGATTCAAGTAATTTTAATACTTCCGCGACGACTGTTTTTGATCACGGACTAATATACCATCGCCATGCCAACGACGAAAAGACAAATCATGCAGAAGAATTACTTCACCATGCCAACACACCTAAACTGAAATACCATTGTAGTTTTGATTGTGATGCAGTTGGAAGTTCAATTATTTTTTGTCAGCCTCAAATAAATACAACTTTTATCGAAGACCCATTTCGTTTGGCTGCAGCACAACGGGAAGCTAACAAGAGAGCATGTTCTACATCTTCATCCAATTCTTCTTATCTAATGGAAAGCGACCCATCGAAGCGTAGAAAGACAACAGCTGGTGCATCATGATCAAAAAAAATATCCAATCTACTGTACCACACAAAATGAGAAAAAAGAATGAGGATCTTCACCATTAATAAGAGTAGTTGTTCTTCTTTACTCTATTAACAAATTTACTTTTCCCCCTATTCTCACTATTTAGCATTATCGTTAGAGTGACCTTGTTTCCTTTTTCTTAATTTTTTTTATAAAGTAACGTCGTCCATGTTGTATATATTCATTTAAATTGTTTACTTTTTACTAAACTTTTTTTTACTGCTGAACATGTGGCTCTTGCATATTCGCAACTTGAATGATGCAGATGAAACCAATCAATCCATCTGCTTTACTTTTATTAAGTCAACATTTTGTGTTCTATGCAACTAAAAAAAAAAAAACTAAAGAGATTATAATTAATTCACTTGATATGACACTAATCGGTTTATGTATTGTTGACAACAACGTTGATGTTTTTGTATTCAATATGCGTAAACAACAGATTAATTACAAATACAAATTATCTGAATATTTATTATCTGTAACAAAGGACTCATTTTCTCTTCTTCACTTTAAAAATTATGTTTGTGGTGGTCATAGTCTTTGGCAAATAAAATAAATCCTAAAAAAGCTAAATGTTTCAAAGCAAAGATAACTATTTCAAGTAATTTTATAATAATATGTATACTTTAGTTTTCAGATATTTATTATTAGCATATGAAAAAATAATCGACAAAGAAGTTTATGTCTCCTTTTTGATGATCGGACCTTGAGTCATATTTTATTTTCAATAACATGTCACCAATGAAAATGTTCAAAAGTTCCCGTCATTTCCCAGCGTGCATAATCCAAACCACCTTCATCATCACTTGATAGTATCGGCTTCAGCCGGTTTTCTCGGATTGTAAAAGGTACGCCCCTTAAATTAGGAGCTAAGGTCGTTCAAATGAATTACCTATCCGATCTATTAAAATAGCACACTGGGTTATCTGTTGAAAATATATAGTACGTATTTCCTATTAAATCGATAAAAGGGTCATCATTTTGATTGAGAATAGTAATGATCCAACTGAACAGTTTTGTGCTGTGAATGAGTAGTTGGGTTATATGATGCGTACATTATTTAATTTACTATTGGAATACATTTCAATATGAATTTGGAGGAAGAGGATCGGATATGACAACTATATTACAGAATTATTATGTTTATGTACTATACATCTATCTACCAAAGGTTCGTTTCTCCAGGTACCGTATTGGTGGATAAAAGATCACTGAAACCACTAAAGTGATCCATATCCCAACTTCACCCCCATGTTCACCGATATATTTAGCAGCTGGACCTTTAAACCAACTCTGATTTGCTCCAAGAAATCCCAACCCATAAGCACCAAGTGTCGTAATAGTAGCAGCTATACCAATTGGTAGCTGTGTTCTCGAATTCCAAATTTCTATCGGGTAATAGCCACGACGAATCACAAAATGTTCAATCAAAAGTATTACTACATATGGAGTAATATAATAAATCTGTAATGGTAATACTGCTTGTAATATAGATGCCAAATGCTCTGCACCAGAAACAGAGGCAATAGTAATGACACCAGTGGCCACCAAAATAAATACCCAGATAGGAAGCTTGTGAAAACCTGGTACGAGTGCTTGTAGTTGAATTGCACAGCCATAGTTATTCGGTGCAACGTGTACAATCATACCAAATGCTAGTAATATAAGACAGAATTTACCAAATCCAGATAATGGATCGAGAATCGCTGCAGCAAGTCCACCTACCCCATGAGAATCATACCCAGCTCTCCAAGACATATTTTGATTTCTTGTTCCGGAAATAGCTGTACCAAGAGCAAGACCAAAGATCTCGAGTAGAATGTTAGGAATAATTGCTCCGAAATAGTTCAACGTAGCTGTCAAAAATCGATTGGTGCTCGTCGGCTATAATGTGTAATAATAAATAATTAAAAAGCTAGGGCATAAAAACAAGAAGAAAAGAAACATATATAACCAGTATATATCTCGCTTTAAATCAACCTACCTGTTTTACTGTAAAATCTGCAGCGCATTGTACCCATATAGGAAACGCCGATGCCATTGTGGAAAAAAAAGAAAGCACATCCCCTATATCACCACTATTGGTATCATTATTACTTGTTGTTGACAGATCAAGATGAGGTACACTCAGGCCAAATATAATAAAAAAAATAATCCATAAAGGAAGCCATGTCCATCGTTCAAAGAAATGAAGCGTTGAATAGCCGAAAATGGTTATTAGTAATGTAGCTGCACTAATAACAAGGACAGCTGCCCACAATGGAAAGTTGTTTGTCATGACATCGGCATGTTGTATTAGGACCGAAGCAAGTAATTGCGCACCGAGGATGATATCAATTATTCCCCACCCAATAAATGCAAAGACATTGAAAGCAGATAAAATATAGCAAGGCAAAAGACCATAACTGTATCGTGCTACCACAATTTGTCGTAGTCCATATCGTAAACCGAATGTTGTAAATATTGCTCCTTTATACAATTTTGAGAATATTATTATCATTAGTTCAAAACCTCTGTTTTCTTATTTTTCTTTATTCTATTTTTTTTTTTGCAACTTTATATGTATACTGCATATTCCCCTTCATTCTTCTTCTTGATAAATATACCTGGGATAGTGACAATAATATTTGCGATTAAAATACATGTAACACCTTGCCAAAATTGAATATGATAGATTTCTGTCGCCAACATTCCGAGAGAGAGAGGAATCCAGTTTGTGTTGATACTGAACCATAATGTAAAATTATCACTTATTCTTTTATGAGGTCGTTCGTCTTCAGGTATAGGATTAATCCCTTGCTGCTCAACTTTTGTTAAAAAAGACCATTCTTTTTTTCTTTTTGCCTCTTGTGAAACTGACTCTTCTGAAATAACCTCAGTAATATTAGCATTATCCGCGTACTTGGTATTATTTTCTTTTAAATCTTGCTGCGTCAGTTCAACTAAGTTCATATTTTGTTTTTTCGATAAACAACAAGATGATCGAACATCAAGGTTGCGATACAAGAAAGAAAAAATATGACGAGAAAAATAAAGTGAATGAAGAATAGTACACAAACTATATCAATATATACTGGTGAGAAAAAGAAATATAGACATGCAGGTTGCATGTGTGATCCTGCAGGCGGTAAGTCACCCATGAAAGGGAGTCCTATTGAAAATCAAAACAGCGCACTTGCATATTGATCGATTATTTAAACAGCTATATTCTACAGGTATAATATTGGGAACCTATAGTCATCATACAATAAATACTCTATACGTAAGAGTTGTGTAAGACAGCCAGTGAATATCATCTATACAGTCATAGGCATGAAACTATATTTCATATTTATCCCATTGAAATATAATAATTATCCAGATAAACTGATATCTTAAAAAAAATGCACAACCTACGTAGCAGAGTATAATACGTATTGCTCTCATTATAAATTGTTCAGTTATAAACCCTGAAATCTTCAATATATAAGAGTCATGTGCATAAAAACTCCTTTTTTGAATATATTTATATATGCATATATATATGTATAAACAGCCAATAAGATCCCTTCTCTTTTACCAGTGATGAAAATACCATTTTTCAAGATATGTATAGTGTCAGTAGGTACATGCATGTTGGAAATATAAAAGTAACCTTCAATGCAACTTCATCCGTGATCACTAATTAGTTGAGTCAAAGGTTTTTGGAATCAACTTTGACTTGCACCAAGTAAAGCAAATCCATATGCGCATACTGGAAGGCGATAAAGTAATCTAATACTTGGTTTTCGGACCTTTTCAGACTTTTTTTTTAGAGAATTACTACATGGGCTACAAAACTTCAAAGTCAGACCACATGGGCTACAGGTATTTTAGTAACTTTTGTAGCCCACCTCGTCTAATTTTTTGTAGCCCATCTCGTCCAATTTTTGATCTCGTCCAATTTTTTGTAGCCCATCTCGTCCAATTTTTTGTAATTTTTTTAATATCACATAGTTGTTATTTCCATGATAAAATTTCTAAGATGATTAATTTTATTGTTACTATCTTTTTACATTATAACTATATTTTTATTATTGTATAATTTCTTCCGTACGTAAATGTATAGTAAAATTACTTGGTGCACCTTTTTCTTTTTGACAAATTTTTAAATTTTAAAAAGAAACGTTCATACTTTATTTTTCATGCTTCTTGTAATACGCATTGATTTCTGCTTGTTATATATTATAACATATAATAATCAATATTGTCAAGGTGCACAACAATATTAACAACATAAATCATATGCATTACAACTATAATTATAATTACAATTACAATTACAATTATTGCTAGATCCCGCAGTAATATTAGCATCATTATTGATATGCTGTTACGCCCTTGTATCGAAAGTTGTACAATAAGAGATAGTGGTTAGTTCCGCCAACAGGTAAAGAATATTATATTTATTACAAATATTTGATATTTATGTATGGCTGTAAAAATAAAAGATAGATAAACAATGTAATTTGATATTATGTATGATTTTATTAATATATTATAATTAGACAGCACTTCAAAGGAGTCGCATAGTAAAACCGCTACCGAAGATAAGGGCGAAATTGAAACCGATGATGACTTGCAGACTCTTTACAAGGGATGTATCAAGAAATGAAAGAAAAAATCACTTCAGCGTACATCGCATGTCAAAATAATCAACAATGTCAAGACTTAATTGGAGCCATTAATTCTGCCTTGAAGAAATGTTTGTCTGTTTCTATTGAGAATCTTACTTTACCCAAGTCAGTAAAAACCAAAGGACGTCCACCAAAAAGAAGCGATTGGCTCGAGAATTCCATCATGTTGGGAAAAATTAGAAAATGAAGCAAAAGAAAAGCAGAAAGTGAAAGACAAAAAAGAAGCGAATCAATCGAAAGAAAATAAAAATCAATTATCCCCCTCAAACGAGCCTTTGGTTCCCTACTGTAACAAATGAGTCAAAAACAATGAAAAAAATGCGGATGACGATCCATCTAAAGGAAACAAGGAACAAAAGTACATAAATAACTATTCAAGATATATATACCTATTGACAATGAACTGATAATATACATGGTATAACTATATTTCAAATTTGTATAGAATTATACATCCAGACATCCCAGCAAAGAACACAGTAGAAGAAATCAAAATTGTGGATGATGGTTGGTATGGCTTTAGGGCTTTGGCGTATATTGTATATAAAGATTAAAAAGTACTTAGATGTTAAAGAGAAAATGTCAAAGATAGTCGAGATATCTGCATTGAGTATATTTGTAGTGAACATCGTGTTTTATATGACGCACTACTTCAAAGAATGGCATATGGCGTTGCACCACAATTACGAACCCGTTCTGCTTGCTGCAAGGAATATTGGTTTGATCTAGCTTTTGATATACAAGTTGCAGCGAATACTTTCAGTTTACCTCTAACTAGTTATTCTGATTCAATCTATGAATCAGAATTATACCTACCATATGACATACCTGCTCAACAGCCACTACCCGAAATAATATATCTCGTTCATGGAAACCACTTTCAAACCATTAGAACAAAAAGATTTCCAAGGATGACTTGGCCTCCTGTTTCGCCCAAATTATTGACTATCTGGGAATCTCGCGGTAGGGATCCGAAACGTTACAAGAATACATGGAGCTATATCCATAGAAAAAGTATCCTATAGTTCAAAACACTTCCCATGAAACTGGAAAAATTCCGATTACAGTAAAAGGTGATGGTGGGAAATCACAAATGAAAAAAGATAATTTACAAGAATTAAATGAATTACTTGCAGCAGCCGATGCTATTAAGCTAGAGCCAAAAGGTACATTATATTATAATTAATATTAGAGAATCATTGTACTTCGCTTTTGCACTTTTCCACAAAAGCTATTGAATGTTTTTACCATTGGTAATCAATATAAATTCTCCCCATTTTTTCAGTTCTACTTTTACTTAATTTTATCTGTTGTCTTTGATTAAATAAATTATCTTTCATAAATAAATCTTTAGTTGATTTCCCTTTTATAATTTTATTAAGACTTCCTCCTTTTCATGGATTCAGACGTAAAATTCCTGAATATAAGAACTGCCATATACCATTATCTATAATTATTTAGTCTATTATAACCTTTATATTATTTTATTCACATAATTCATATCATTTTATATTATGAATCTCTTTGTCATAACCACAAACACTTCAATAGTATCATTAATATTTATATTTGACGTACATATTTTATTATTATTATTATTGTTATCATTGTTATCAAGTATCATACAGTTTATATTGAAATTATAACCTTTCTCGATATATTTATATTATTACAGAAAAAATGAGAGGGTCGAGTAATAGATGATAAAAAAAATTAGATGAGGTGGGCTACAAAAAATTAGACAACGAGATGGGCTACAAAAGTTACTAAAATACCTGTAGCCCATGTGGTCTGACTTTGAAGTTTTGTAGCCCATGTAGTAATTCTCTTTTTTTATGTGTTATATAGAAACTTGTTAAGCTATTAGAGAGAAGAGTGTGATTATATAGTCTTTTATCTAACATTCGCAACGCTGATGATTTACACTATTGCTGGTTCTCATGGAATAATAAAGCTGGTAACAATATCAAAAACGCAAAATGCTAAATGCTAAACATAAAATTGTTGCCGGTGACCTGTCAATGAATAAGAAAGAATATTTTCTCTCTTATAAACGTTCAGTAACAAATCGCTCCTTGTATCAGTGACTTCAAATGCTTCATAAGTTAAAAAAACTAAAATTACGTATCACTTGTTTACACAACAATTAAATCGAAACGTTACCAAAAAAGTACATTAACGTGACTCTTACTATATAAAGTATAAACAGATATCATACTTTATAGAAAAGCGCCGATTATCTTATATCGCGTTGATAAGATCACGTTCTAGAAAAGGCTACAGAAGTTTGCAGCATAATCAATTTGTATTACACTTAATTAATAAATGTCAAAAGGTTAAGGTACACTAAAAACTTTTACTGTGTTCAACTTCATTATCGCAAGAAGATACATGTGTGCTGCTTACTCATTTACATAGTACTTATGACAACGTACTTATAATAGACTTGCTAACAATTTACCAACGGATCTTTATTCTAATTGATATAGTTATCACATATAAAAACTTCATTCAATAGTATGTATCTGCTATTAAACTAATCAGTACTTGACATTTTATATGACAATATATTAGATTTTGCTCTTATAGTACTACAAAAAAAGTGGATACGTAACAATAAAATCTTAATAATTTGATATTAATATTTTTATCCCAGATATCACAAGGTTATCAACAGAATTTCAGCGAATCGTTAACATTTTATATGCTATAACGCTATCAACAGAGCTTTAATAGTTTGACCTCAGAGTATACAATGATATTGTAAAGCAAGTTGCAAAGAATACACGCTTTATCTTGATAAAATAATTCTTGGTTTTTTACGTAGATGGCAAATCGAGTTTCTTTCTACAAACCAAGATAAAACAAAGGTACTTTTTTACGCAACAGATTACTATTCAGTTATAATTTTATAAAAATTAAATGTATAAAATGATTATTTTTTATTCTGTTTCTTAAGATCAAACCAGCGTTTCGTTCTCTTTTTCTCTTTTATAGTTTTACTCGTATACTTTTTTTTATGTTATCTGACATTCGTTATTATACTTAATCATTCTCAGGTAAGCAACTATAATTTTATGAGTCTATTGGTTGTATAAAAAACTTTCTCATTAGCTGGGTATAATAGCATCTCTAGAATTTAACCGTTAGCTAGGGTCGGGCGTGACTGATTATATCACTAGTAAATGCTTTCTTGGATCTGTGTGACATAAGAATGTGTTTACCTATGAGCCCTTTTGAAAATATGCTAGTACTCTCAGTATTTTTCCCAAACCCTGTGGGACTTTCCACTCTTCTACTCTCACGTTGCTTTTCAATGAATATATTCACTGGGTATATAAGTTATATATATATTTCGGCTTTATTCTATAGTACATATAATACAAAACCTCTGTTTACCCGCTTTTTGATAATCGATCATGATTAGTAAGTATTTTCTATATCGTTTTCTTTTCTTAGAGCTATTGAGCAATTGCTTACATTTTTATTACTTATTGTTTTTTTTTTCATGTTGTGTATATCCGTTGCTAGTGTAATTGATTAGTAGTATGCATCCACTGAGAGTTATCTTATAGCGAGTAGTAAGAATATGACAGCGAAAAGTGCCTACTATTATGTTCAATTGTACATGTGAATAGAAACATAGTTAGTAACATAGTTTTCAAGTACTATATACGTACAAAATATAGTACGTACATTGTTAAAAAGAAAAAATTATTTTTCAATAATATGTAATCTTTGTGGTGTGTTTCCTCTTTATAAAAGCAAAATATAAAAAAGAATAAGCAAGCCTATTGGAAAATAATATTTGATACGTATCCTATTGAACGGTGGAAAAGTTATAAAATTGACATCCTGTTGACTACCAGAAATCAAAACGATGATATTTTACTGATATGCAAACAAAAAAGTTGATACCTAAAATATAACCATATTGATATAAAAGAAATAAACGATTGACATATAAAATACCAACATGTTAATATATAAAAAAAATAAACAGTTGATGACAACCATTGAAACCTGTAATATATTGGTTGCTAGACAGAAATAAACAGTTGGCATTTGTAATACAAGGTTTTTGAAGGACAGTAAATATTAATTATTGAGAGCTTGACAGACTAAGATATCAATAGCTGATCCCTAATAGTACACAGAAAATCAATATACAATACCCCCTTTTTTTAAAGTAAAGTGTATGCAAGTTTTGCAGACAGCCAGGTTTAGAACTAATTTGTGTCTGTAGAAATTCTTTGTTAATATACAAACTAATAGTACCGATGTTTTATTATCAATCAACATACAAAGTAAAATAGAGTATGAAGTAACTCTTGGATCAATTTGGGTTGTTTAAAGCGAAACGGGGCATTCGGCAGCATAAATACCTATCAATATTATCCAACCATGTTGCTCCAAAGAGCAATAAGGTTCAATCTCAGATATGATTCGTGCATCGACCTATTCCACTTGCTTACGCAACGAGAACTTTACATCCAAACGAATATAACCAATAATGGCCGATAACGAAGAGAAGAAGACTGTCCAAAAGGAAGAACAGGTACAGTAATCGGTGGATGAGTTAATGGATGGATAATATCAATAATGGATGATAAAAAAGGACTTGGATTTTTTTTTGTTGGAGATGAGGGACAGCGGGAAGGAAAAGGAATGCCTCATTTAGAAGAGAATTCCAAGATGAGCGAAGAACTAATACAATTTTCTCAAATATATAATTAGCAAGAAGAAGTTGAAGCTTCTCCCGATGTTCACTTTGAACCTGTTGTTAAACTTGAAGCTGTTGAAGTAAAGACCTTTGAAGAAGATGAAAATGTCTTGTTCAAGATGTAAGTTGACAATACTAGATGAACTTTCTTTTGTGGGAGACAGAATATATATGCGAGGTCTATGTGTGAGGGATATGTGTATATAACGTTTTACCATCTTTTTTCGAGAAAGCGAAACGAATGCTATTTTTAAATGGGAATAAAATAAAAAACTCATAATTATGCAAACATCAATAATATATTAGGCGTGCCAAGCTTTTCCGTTATGATAAGCAATTGAAAGAATGGAAGGAACGTGGTACTGGTGATGTGAAGTTCTTGGAACATAAAGAAAACAAGAAGGTTCGTTTGTTGATGCGTCGTGATAAGACACATAAGGTCTGTGCCAACCATTTCGTCACTAGTGAAATGTCTCTTTCTCCTAACGTTGGTTCTGACCGTTCGTGGGTTTGGAACGTACTTGCTGATGTTTCGGATGGTGAAGCTAAGGCAGAAACTTTGGCTATTCGTTTTGCCAACTCTGATAACGCTAACCAATTCAAGGAAAAGTTCGAAGAAGTTCAAAAGATCAATATTGAACTTGGCAAGAAGGAAAAGGATGAAAAGAAGGAAGAAGAAAAGAAGGAATAAATTTGATAATAGTAATACGATCTGATATATTTGTTTCCCTTTTCTTTTTGTTTACCTAGTAATAAACCCTTCACGTTTCTCCCTTTTCTTATAAAACACCCGTTTATACATATATATATATATATATTAACTTTTATCAAATGCACTCACCCCAAATGCACACACATACTTTTACAAAGACATATAGCATTTTATACATATACAGCTCTCATGCTTTGTCTTACAAATGATCCCTAAATGCACACAACACATACACCGATTTTTTTCTTTCTTCCCCTTTGCCCTCTCCCTTCACACAATTTTCCCCATGAGTAAAACGAGAATTAAATATCCTTCTGACTCAACAGTTTTTTCATACACATTATTTCTTGAAATTTTTTAATAATATTGATTGCTATGGTAATAAGGTGTAGATTATGTACAAAGTGTATATTTTGGTATAGTAATTGTGGTCATCCAATAGGACGTGTGTTTATTACCATGACAACAGCAATGTCACACAAGAAAAGTGTATAATAATTCAGGTAATTTCGATCATCATTCAATGTATTGTACAATCGATAGGATATTAAATAATATTATTTCAAAGCATGGGTCCCAGGCAATTCCAGCCATTAATTGTTCTAAATTTCATTAGATTAAAATAATAGCAAGCTTTTGAATGTGTGGTTCTTTGGAGGAAGGATCATTTAATTTAGACACTAATTTAGGTATGAAAGTATTTTTTGACCAAAATGCATAAAAAAAAGTAATATAAAGTTTACTATTTTTTGCCACGCTATTATGTAAAGTGTGCCAAAAAAAATTTTTTAGCCCAGCTTTTACATTCGAGAAAATTATCCAGTCGTAGTATATGAACATGTTAATAATTCTTATTTTTTTTTAAAAAAAAAAAAATCCCCAAGTTTGGTTTCTATATAACTTGTTGGCAGAATAATAATAAACATATATCCGAAGTTTTAATTTTTTGTACTCACTCGAGCAATTGATCTACCAACCAACGAGTTATCGATCCTTTTCAAGAAAGCTAGAAGAAAGAAAGTAACACCCCGAGCAAAATAATGAAATGACTATATATCTCCAGTCAACGATGATCAATGATATTTATGGCATAACGATAATAATAGAAATGCAATATAATTTTTTTATTGTCTATTGAAATAAGCAATAAAAACCTTCTCGTTCTATCTGGAATTCAAGCCTAAATGGAGATATCAAATAACAGACAATTGATTGACTTTTGATGGAAGCATCGAAGATTGGACACAAAAGAGTTAATATAAGAAAAGTCTGTGCTCCAAAACTATTTAATAATACGTGCTTGTTCTATTATTATCTTTCTTTTTTTTTCCGCAACTCCTTTTTTATTTGATGTTACCTGAAATTATATGAGGAAAAGTTAACCTGCTGGGTATAATGATGACGAAAAGAAGGGCAGCAATAGAGCGATATAAGATAATAACTTTTGAGAAGTAAACAAAACGCATTCTATTGCTTTGCCTTTGATTTCTTTTGATCCAGGCACAAATTATTAGTTTATGTAACCTGATCAATTATTTATGCTCTTTGTATTTTTAACAAAAAATGAAGTAAAACGGAGAGTAAACTAAACCAAATATAGTAACCACTCTGGAGATACGAAAGAGTGTAGTAGTGGTTTATGGTGTAAACTTAACACGAGTTTACCTGCTTGGAAGTTATTTTTTCCTCTTGCGGGGACTCGAGAGAAACAAAAAAAAAAAAGAAACAAGCCCTTTCGTTCTACTTTCTTCCTTTTCAAAAGCCTTTCACTTTTTTTTCCTCACCGCCCAACCCTCTCCTACTTTTTTATTACCTATACATTGCCCTTTAAAGCAATCTAAATGGCTCAACCAAGAGTAATTGGTGAATTGGCAGTTGTAGCCCTTGAAGCGGTAAATAATCCTTCTCTTTTTAGACATTCGAAAATTTGAGGAATCATGTATTAATGATAAAAATGAATAATAATAATATCAGGAAAACTTGCCCAAGGTATACACAGGATCAGTTTTGACTAATATTAGAAGTATAATAACAAAAGCGACGTTATTTTTCTCGAAAAAAAATTGGATACTCTCTTTATTAACTTGAGCTCATTTTTATGTATTTAAGGTTGCTGGCAACCTCAACTCCTTTTGTGTGTTTAAAGTAGCCAATGTTGCAAAACGAACCAGGACAGATACTCAGGGTAATCGCAATCCAACATGGGATGATCAGGTATGTATTTTATACAAAGAAATTCGAGGAGGATGGAGTTAGCATAAAAGTAATACATTTATCTATTCTAATATAATGTTAGGTCAATATGCCTATTCCTCATGGATATAATGTTATGGCGGTTCAAGTATTAAGTGAAAATCCACAAAATGGTGATCAAATTATCTGTGAAGGATCAATTGATTTAACTAATGTGCTTAAAACAGGAGAATCAGATGGTAAATAGTAATAGCAATTATAGTTAGGGGGCTCTTTAGGAAGGAGAAGGAAAGACGTAAACAATGAATGAATATGAGAGAGGGGTCACCAGATGTTTGACAAGAATAATAATAATCATAAAATGGTGCGAAAATAGATTGGGTTCCATTAAAGACACGAAGTGGCCAAGAAGCTGGTGATGTATATTTGGAATTAACGTTTTACTCAGCTGTAAATATAATCATCATCTTTTTACAACGTTACAGAAGGAATTAGAATTTATATTTACAGTTTCAACTTGATATATAATTATTATTAGAATCCTCCGCCAAGACGACAGCCCACACGATTTGGCCATCCACGTCCTCCTCACATGGCAGGTGGTGTATCATTTGCACGTCCTCCCATGCCAAGTCAATTTCCAGCTCGACCTCGTCCTCCCATGCATTCAGCCTCAGCACCACATATGCCTGTAAATGCATCGCCACGCCCACCACCTCTTGGGGCTGGTCCACCCTTCACTCAACCTCCTCCACATCACGCCCAACCTGGTGGATTCGCTGCGCCACGACCATTACCACCTCAGCAACTACAACAGCATCAACCATTGGGTATCCCTCCACCACTTACCCCACAACAACATTCTATGGGAACGCCTCATCATCCAGTAGCAGCAGCACAAGCTATTCCTGCCCCTTCAACACCTTCTTCTACTAATTCATCTGTTGCTGTGTCGGGTGGATGGCGTACTTCAACTGGAAAACCACCACCTACTTCATTTAGTAATAGTCCACAACCTCGACCTTTACCACCACAAGGTTCACCTAATCAATCTATGGGTGCTCCGCTCTTGTCAGCACCTTATCGCCCTGGTGGTGGACCACCTCCACCTCAATCTCGACCTCCTCCGTCGTACAATAACGGTAAATAATGGAAATCATTTATAGTATAGAATTAATTAAAAATGGTTTGTTTATGTTATTAACAATATTAATGATGTGATGATTTCTTTATTAGGTTATCCTCCGACAAGTTATCCACCCAAACCATTACCAAATTATCCTCCTGAACATTTTCAACAAGGACCACCATCATCATTTCCAACACCACAACCACAAAATCATTATCCCTCTGGGCCACCTCCACCTGGACCACCTGGTGGACATTATCCACCACAACCCCTTTATAATCATCATCAAGGTCCTCCTCAACCTCGTCCCGGTCAAGGTTATCCTCCACAACCTGGCTACCCTCCCTATTAGGAGTAAAAAAAAAGAGAAACAGAGGGTGGTAATTTGCATAACTTATATATTATAAAAAAAAGCCATGGCTCTAAATTTGCTTGTACAATCAGTTCCATAATATTCCATTTCATAATTATTATATTCTATCTTCTATCTTATTCTTCTTTTATTATTAGAGTTTTTTTCCTTTAGTTTTTGTCATGTTTTTTTTTTTTTTTTTAGTTGATATATGAAATTTCCCTGTTGTCTTTGGCTTTTTAATAATAACTATAATAATAACATTAATAAATATTTCTACCAAATATTGTATCATCATTTAATATCATAGTAAACTATCATAAGTAAAGTCTAATATTCTTTCAAATGTAATCATATTAAATTTTTGAGATAGATTTTCGGTGCAGTTAATCACGTCGGTGAGTGTGTGGCTTATTAAGAGGAAAAAGAAAAGGTGTGCAGGTCGATTTTTTTTGTTGGCTAGTTTCACTCCGCGTTCACTCTACTCATATATCGAACCATGTATAACGACGCATTCGAAGAAGACGATTTGGTCGCAGAGGTCGAGCTCGTTGCTCAAGCACGTTATTCACGTAATGCTGATCTTGAAGATGGTTTCAATGACGAAGGTAATAAAATAATTCAACCTAGATGATTTGTCATAAAATGAGGTATATATCTTATAACTAAAATAATATTTGATACATACATATTAGTCGTCGTAAATCAACAACCTGCAGCTGTTCAGATCCCAGACGGTGTTCGCAATTTTATTTCATTCTTTTATCGTAATGTTCTCGAGAACAACGTTTACGAATTGCATAATGTTTATGATACTTCATTTAACAAGTTAACTGACAAATATTATACAAAGCAACCCTGGCCTGAAGCCGAACTCATTGCACCACTCGTTAACAATGGTATATAAAAAAAACACAAAATGATTGTTTTACAAAACTTAACATTTGAAAACGAGAAAAGAACAAACAAACTAATTGACATTTATATAAAATGAATGAATTATAGACGAAGTGTTTTTGACATTGTATCGTGAACTTTATTATCGTCATATTTATGGTCGTTTAACACCCACTCTTGAACACCGATTCCGATCCTATGAGAATTACTGCGATTTGTTCAACTACATCTTGAGTATGTTTTTTTGCTGCTATTTAAAAAAAAACAAACAAAAGATACACATGTTTCGTTAGAAAGAAAAAGAAATTGGAATTATGCGATCTGATATGTTCTTATTTATTGTATTAGACTCGGAAGGCCCTGTTAATCTTGAATTGCCTAATCAATGGTTGTGGGATATCATTGACGAATTCATCTATCAATTCCAATCCTTCAGTAACTACCGTGATCGTCTCAAGAATAAGTCTGAAGAAGAAATCGCTTTACTTCGTGATAACCCTCAAATCTGGAGTACTTATAGTGTTCTTAACGTTTTGTATTCATTCATTCAAAAGTCACGTATCAATGAACAACTTCTTGTTAGCAAAAAGGGTGGCGATATGATGTAAGAAAATTGTGAAATTTAATTATGTATATTATATGTAAATATGTGTTGCCAATGAATAATTAATTTGTTGTCGTGTCGATAAATAGGGAAGCTGCTGGTGAATATGGTGCCCGACCTTTGTACAAGAATCTTGGTTACTTTTCCATTATTGGCTTGCTTCGTGTTAACTGTTTAATGGGTGATTTCGTTCTTGCTTTAAAGATGATGGATAATGTTGTTTTGAACAAAAAGGTAAATTAGAACAGAGGAAATGATGGATAATTGAAGTTATTTATGTATACATATTAAACTTTATTGGTTATTATATTTAGGCATTGTTTGCCCGCGTAACAGCATGCCATGTCACCGCTTATTATTATGTTGGTTTCGCATACATGATGATGCGTCGCTATGCTGACGCCATCAAGGCATTCTCCAACGTCCTCTCCTTCCTTCAACGTACTAAGCCCTATCACAGCAGATCATATCAATCCGAACAACTTGCACGAAAGAGTGATCAAATGTATGCCTTGTTGGCCATGTGTATTGCTCTTTGCCCTACTCGCCTCGATGAAAACATTCATTCTCAATTACGGGAAAAATACGGTGAACATATTTCAAAGATGCAAAAAGGGTAAGCTTTAGATAAAATAAAATGTATATAATTATTATGAGTATATGTATGTGTATTTGTATGCGCATGTATGGGTTTTTTGCTGATAAGTATCTATATTTTTTAATCAGTGATGAAGGTATTCCCATTTTCGAAGAATTGTTCCAACATGCTTGCCCCAAGTTCATTTCTGCTTCAGGACGTCTTGACGGTACACCACGTGCTGTAAGTTTTTATATTTCTCGTATTATATTCATTGTTCTTTCTATACATATGCATTCCACTAAACAAATATCGTTCATGATAATATATATATATAGGATCCCTACCAAACCTATATGAAGATCTTTGTAACGGATATTAAAAACCAAATTAAGCTTCCTACTCTTCGATCATTTATGAAACTTTATACAACCATGGGTGTCGATAAGTTGGCCAAGTTTTTAGAAATGGACCCTGAAGAATTAAAGATGCAATTGTTGGTATTCAAGCAAAAGTCTCGTCAAATCAAATGGGTCAGTGGTGACTTGTTGGATGGTGAATATTTGCCTACTTCTGATTTGGATTTCTGTCTGAAACAAGATGTCGTACATATTGCTGAAAGCAAGGTTGGTCGTCGTTATGCAGATTGGTTCTTGCGCAATATTAACCGTTGCGAAGATATCGTTGCCAGCTTAGAACAGCGGGCATAAATAAAAAGTTTTTTTTTTGTCTCTTCCCGTTTTTTTACATCTTTCCATCCCCCCTCACGTTTTTTCTTATGCCATTCAATAAAACTGTAAGAGAAAAAACAACAACACATTTCTCTCTTCTTTATTCATTTATTGTTCATGTTCCTCTTCCAATCGAGATATATATAAATGATAATGTATGATAATGGTTTTATTATTGTAATAGATCAGCAAAATAATCTTCAAATTCTTCTTCTTTGGTTTTTTCTTTCTTGGTTTCCATTGGTTTACTCCATATGGATGATGCTCCTTTTTCTTCTTTTCTTTGTTCATCTTGTTCTTCCGAGTCATCGCTATTTTCCTGATCCGATGTACTGTGCTTATCATTAGAATCCTCATTGTCATGGTGATGCTTCCTTCGTCGTCGTCGACTTTGTCGTTCAACATCATCATCATCATCATCAGTAGTTGCTCGTCGTCGTCGCTTTTGTTCTGTTTCCTTATTTTTGGCTTGTCGCTTTTGTGTCTTGTAATTTAACCGATATGAACAATCAGGACATAATCGTACTTTAACTAATTCATTTTTTTTCTCTCCATTTTCTATATATCCAAAGTTGACCTCCCAGCTTTTTAAATCATCGGTGTTATCACATCGTGTGGATGCACATACAAATTGTCCTGCATGAAAATATAAACAATGTCATTTCTGTGAGCATATTATTTCCTTGCTCTCTGTTGAATTATATTAGGCTTTACCTTTTCCATGAACAACTTCGCGTTGTGTACGCCATCGTAAGGCAATTTTACCTTCTTTATAATACTTAAGTTCACATAATGCATATTCTTTAAATAACGTGTCATAGTACTTTTTTGCTACACGTTGTTCCCAACTTCCTTGTTGATCGTCTTCATCGTCCGATCGTATGAATCTATATTTTTGAGATGACATGAGTGTTATTTAGTTTTGCTATTATTCAATCACTATAGCTTTAAATGTTTTTACTTGTGATGATCTCGAATAATATCATATTCAGTTCGACCAGAACGATTGGGTAGTTCAGGTTTCTTGCCATAATGCAAAACATAGTTTTGGATTAATCGTTTATGTCGAGTATACTAAATGGATCCCGTGAGTTGGTTTATATATGTATACATGTGCGTATTTAATATCTATAAGACAAAAATAGAATTTGTTTTAATAAACATACTGCATCGACACCATGAAGATCGTTACGAAACATGGGCTTGATTGAAGACGAGCTCATGTTTTCTTATTATTTATTTTTATGCATGAAAATGAAAAAAGAGTACCTCAATTTTCAACAGCAAACATTCAAACAAAAAAAAAAAGCAACTCAGCAAGCACATTAAGGATTTTTTCCTTTTACAATATACACAGACATATAATACGCACAATGTCTCTTTCTTTACGCGATCAAGTTGGCAATTTACTTACAGAGTATTCTGATTTAACACGTCAATTCTTTCAATCACTCACAACTATTGCTGAAAATACGACTACGAGTAACCCAGATCAACTAGTAAAACGCATCGTGGACGTTGACAATCGATTACAATCAGCCCTTGAACAAAGTAAAATGGCATGCTTTTCTTTTTTTTATATAAAAAAAATCGATAAGGCGGTCTCGAGGTATATATGTATTGACATATTATATTTTATATAATTTGTTTTTAGTTGAAAAGCATCAGACACGACAACGAAGCATTACAAAAGTACAAGATGACATTCAACGACATCAGCAAGCACTTTTAGATCTTGTCAAACAACTAAATACGGCACGTGAAGGGTTGGAAGAAGATTTGACTGGAGCTTCTAAAGAACTAAAAGCTATCCATTATGCTGAACAATGTAAATATACTCTAATCCATATATATTATTGGAGAAAGAAGTGTGTTTTTTAATTTTACATACCACTTACATTTCCCCCTTCTAAATTATCGATTTATTGTAGCCAATGTGGATTTCAAAGATATCCTTTCCTATTCATCTAAACTCGCTAAATATACATCAGCCCCACCTGGTTTCGATTTAGCCAGTGCAGATGCTAAAGTGTTTGAAAAACCATACCCTGATGAAGAACAAATGCGACGAGGTCTTATTTATCGACAACGTGGTGGTGTACAACATACTGGTCAAGAAGACCAATGTAAGTTGTCATTCTTTTTCATGATGTTATAAAAAATGTGAATGTGATTACGACCATTTTTTTCCTTTTATTAACGCTGTACTTTTGTTTCTTGCAAATATAGTTGAAAGCTCAGATAGTGAAATGTCCGCAGAAGAAGATAAGGCAGGAGCAAGACCTGGTGCAGCTCCTGTTACAGAAGAAACACAAGGTGATCCATTTTGGATTCTTGATCTTAATCCAGATTTGGCATCATAAGAAGAGAATACTATGTATATTTTCGAGAGAGAAGCACAATTACAAGTGAAAACATATAATGTGTGCCACCACCATCATCATTTTTATGTAAATATATTATCAGAATTTGATCCGAGATTGGCTTAAAGAAATAAGAGGTCTCCGATCCCATTACTCTCAATCCAGTCCCCCCCCCCAAAAAAAAAACAAACAAAAGAACGCAATGGTACATGTTGAACAAATCGAGAATTAGTTATGCTTCTTTGTGCGGTTTATAGTTGTAATTAACATTATTACATTTTATTGCCAAGTAATATATATTATTATTACTACTGTTCTGTGTCTTTTTTCGACATGTTTGTTATACATGTGTACATGTTTATATGTGTGTGGATCGGTTATGTTGATAATAAAATAAATGATAATGGTATTTTAAGACTTGAGAAAAAGAAAAGTTGCCGAAAAAATCTAGAGTAGAAGAGTGCCCGTAGCAGCAATAATGGATAACCCTGCTAAAGATAAAGCCATTCTGTTATATATAGTTGATGCTTCCGAACCATCAGTTTCAGCTGCTGATTCGGGACCCGTAGCGTTAGCAGAAGCAGCTGCTGCTGCACTACTGGCACTTGCGATGGTTTCTGGGTCAGCCGCCATGATAGTGAAATAATCGGAATAAGTTTCACCTTTGTTACTCTTGAACACCAATACATCTAATATATATATATATATATATATATATATATACGGTGATTAATTATTATTATTGTCAGCGTATTGTTATTGTTATAATATATCCCAATTTCATATTTTTCTATATTATTATTTACGACAAAACATGATCATCACTATAATCTCAGTCAAAATCATCAAACTGTTTTTCTTTATACATGAACTCCTCCCTCTCTTTAATCCATAATGATCCATAATACATACAACTAGCATCAGTCTTTGTATCCACTGGTATGTTCCATTGCCATTGACCCGTAGCATCGGATACGGGAAGATTTGATCCAACAACGCCGACAATTTGAAGGTTAGCAGAACCACCCTGGCGTAGTTCAACAGTCTGTATTTCGCTGACGGTATTATCGTGTACAGTCCTATATATATAATAACTTGTTATATTAGTATTTTTTGTTTGCTCTTTACATTTTTTCTTTAGGGATTATGGGAAAAATTTTCTTCACTAATTGGTTTCCATATTCCTGCTTGATATAATGATATAATGATATAATAATATAATGATATAATAATATATGTTTATAGTAATACATAGAAAGGAGCGACGCTTTACCAGGCAACTTGTTCAGTTTTACCAGCATTCCATACAGTCTATGTATAATGGCAAACATGTAACCGAATAACAATCAAGTAATAAATTGATTTTAGTTTAGTAACAAATGCAATACTATTATGTTTTTTTGAGTAGAACAAAAAATAAAAAGTATCTTACACCGCGGGCAGGAGCGTTGATGGCTATACCTGCATCCCCTTGTGTTTGACTAGACACGAACCCCACAAACATACACAAAAAGACTTGAATAAAAAGAAGTTTCATTATTTCAATATATAAAAATAATAGACGATAGATTATCGATGGGGGCTAATAAAAGAGGAAAAAAAAAGAAGTGTAAAAAAAAAGAGAAAAGGGAACGTTACCAGGATCACTAGCAATGAAAAAAAAATCAGTTTTTAAATAGTTTACGGGTTTCTCGGGACACTTGCATAATAGTTAACGACATCGCCAGCAACAACAAAAGCACTAAATTAATACTCCTTTTCTGATCACACCCTCATTTTACAAACAATAAAATATACTCAGGCTCTTTTAAACACAACACACACACACATAAAAATGTATACATACACTTATTTGTAGAAAAAGAGCCATTTTAAGGTTAAATCTCAAACATACAAGGGAATCATTAGTTATTTATTCTTTTCCCCCTATGTCTTTTGATCGTCTAACTTTCTTGATAACTATATATATGTGTGTGTGTCTACTGTTACAAAAGAAAATGAGATGAGGGGCTATTTTTGTCGAACATTACCTCAAAAAGGATATAACTATAGATTACACGAAAACAGGTGTAACCTTTCATGAGGGTTTGTTTGCATGTGGGGGGGATTCCCATGTGTCAATACTGTGTTATGTCACTTTTTATAAAAAAAATAGACACAAGCAACTTGAACATATAGTATAAATAGAATCTAAGTTTATCATAAAGAGAGCAGTGAGATAGTTTAAAAGGAAGTGAAAAAAAATAGAATCGAAAAAATAACATATTATATTGATAAACAGTGAGTTGTTTTGTACTTTTTATATCCTTTTGCTAGTTGCTATTGCTTGAAAAAGGAACTTTGTGGTTTTTATTATCCGTTCTCTCTGGTGCAACAAGCAATAATATATAATAAGAACAGTTGATATATAAGGCTTTCTTTCCGGTACGTACATTTTTTTGCATCTGTTTGTGTTCGTGCAAATGTGATTAGGTACATGTTATTTATCCGTCAGTCTGGTTTTTCTTATTGATGTATATTCCATTAATTCTTTATGCTTTTAACGACTGTTCGTAGTTTTGCTGATATTTTTCACTACTTTATCATAATTAACCCATCTCTTAAAATTATTAGAAAACAAGTACGTACATAATCAAAAGGTTTTTTTTTTCGGATGATACGATAACAATAGCCGTGTTGTGTACATTAATGGGCAGTATACAAAATACATAAACATTTTAGTAAATAAAAAGTTTTAACTAAACTATATTAAAGAGAACTCAAAGTAGATATTGTATCAGTATACTGCGTAGTAACAACATATGAAGTCTATCATAGTAACATAAAAAAAAGGCTCAACAATCAACTGGGTTGCTATGTACCGATCCTTCATCATTCATTCTCCCTGCAAAAAAATAGACTACGCTTAATTTTATTAATGTTTGTTGTAGCAGGTCCCTTGACCTGGACACTTTTAAACGGTCTGTCTTTCTGTCATGTAGAAACTGTATAAAAATATCTTGACATGAAATTCTTTTTTACTAAATTTGGCAATTCTTCCGTCCTGTTCCGGAATTTATGACGCAAAAAAAACCAGAAATGAGAAAAAAGAGTCTGAGCAGAAAAAGCCCTTATTGATATATCCCCTTCTTATTAAGCTTTCATGTCACTGGATGTATAAGAAAAGAAAACGACTAAATCCATATAATGAGAACGCGATGAACAGTTCTACATACCAACAACAAAAACAAAAACAATGTGATTCAACATTATCGAATAATGATTCAAGACAACATGGTGACAATAATAAAAAGAGAAGTTGTAATACTTGTCGTAATAGAAAAGTTAGTTGCGACTCCTATTTACAATATCCATGTACAAGGTGCTGTAAAGCTGGTATTGAGTGCTTAATATCAGAATCAAAGAAAAGTGGACCACCTTCTCGAGCACATATTGCCTCACTTGAAAAGCGGATAGAGCACCTCGAGTCTCTTTTAGCGAAACAAAATATTGCTATAGATTATGACGACGACGAGATATCAACAGCAATGAAAAGTGACCAATCCTCTATAATAGCTGTCGATGATGGACGAAAAAATCGTCAAAATACAATGTCATTATCAGCATCCAGTGAACCGAAACATGTAATCAATTGTTCTTCTACTGTTGGTAATGATGCACAACAACAAGAACAAAAACCCAGCAAATTTGTATTTTCACCTTGGATGAACGTCATGGGAAAATTCAACGAAAATGAGCAGCAACATCATGTTTCCACTAGTATTGATAATAAATCATTAGCATTATCATTACCACAGCAAGTTCTGCCACAAGCAACTATGGACATGATAAAAGAAATACCATCCTTCACAATAGATTTAGCAGAACGCATGATTAAAACGTAAGCGGGATTTTTAGTGGTTGAAAATCACTTTATATATATTCATGGATTGTTCATTTTATATTGTTATAGCTATTTCCACTATACTCATACACGTATACCTATAATCGACAAACGTCTGTTTTTAATACAATACTATTATCAATATCCTCAACCACTCAAACGTCATCTGTTTTTTGCTGTTTGCGCAGTGGGCTGTCAATTTTTACCTCGAGCGAATTTGTCAACAGATAAATATTCTATAGAACGACAAGTAGGAAAACATTTGCGATCTAAAGCTATGGATATCATGCAATTTGCTTACAAGGAATCGACTATAAGTACTCTACAGACATTGTTATATGTGTCACTACTTACTTCAAGTTCCAATAATGGTGAAGGTGTCTCGACAAACTGGTAAAACACTGTAAAAAATTTCAACTGGTTGAAGTGTGAATAACTTGTCCACTAATAAAATAGTATAACCATCCATCCAACTTTTTTTTATTAGGCTTATTCTTGGTGCAGTAAGTTACATTATAGAATTAGCAGAAAAAATAGAGATTGTGTGGAAACTAAATGTTTATCCATTTTTTTCATACATATATATATATATGATTTACGACTTCCATATAAACTAAAGGCGATTCGTATGGTAAATAAAGAATTTCCACATACTATGTACATGACATTCACAAACAATATACAGACCGCTTTCTATTAGAAACATGTAGTTTAACATATTATGCTGTTTATTTGTTTAGTCACAAGATTTAGAACTCCATCGTGAAGATCGCTATCAACATTTACCAAAGGGTGAAATCGAATTACGTCGACGACTTGCTCACAGTATTTACATATGGGATAAATTTTCTGCTGCAGCTACTGGGAAGCCCTTTACAATCAGAAACGAAGATTTTGACGTGCTGATACCATCCATCTATGAGGAAGAACCAGATGATAAAAGTATAAGTATCAATGAGCTTTCAAGTAATAAAGAATTTGATATTCCAACGCTATTAAAACAAACAGAAAAAGATATTCTTGAAAAACGGCCCATCTATACTCCACATGTTCAAATGATCCCAATGGCACAATGGATTTGTCGTATTCTTCTATCATTATATATACCTCAAGACAACGGATACAATGATAATACAGATGATATTTCAAATATGATTACGAATTTAGATGTTGGACTTGTCACATGGAAGGAAACTGCATTGACATATTTTTCAAAAGAATATGTTTATCAAAAAGATAGAATATATTTTGATTTATATAAAGGTAGGTGGATTAGAACGGACAAAGTGGGAGAATGTGAATTGAATTATTTATTGTTATGTTTTGACCATAGTAATTTTGTTATGTTACATACAGAGACTTCCAATCTCCTTTATAATACTGGAACATTACTTCTCTATCGACCCCTGCTTTTTAGCCACGGCACAGGAATAACACGGATGGGCATTGCCAGTAATCATTTACTACGTGTTTGTACAAATTTGGCGGAAAATATAATCGACTTTTTTGAAAGGGCACCTGTTTGGGGAGTACCTTTTATGAAAGATTTGTAAGCACCATTACTATTACATAGAATATACGTACTATAATGATAAAAAAAATTATATAAATTTTATATAATGTGGACGTTTATTTTATTATAATTATTTCTAGTATCATTTCCATGTGCGCCACCTTTTTTCTACAAGATTGTAATAATGAAGATATGACGATTGCATTCCATGCACGTAGAAATTTACGGCGATGTGCAAATATATATAAGAATGATGATCTTGTATGTCAGTGTCAGAATGCTGTTGTGCTGTACGAACTTTCAAAGCAATTACCGGATGAGGAAGAGAGTCAGCGTCTTCAGTCATCACTACAACCAATTAACAATGAAGGATGTATATCGCTATCCGCATCGCTTTTAGACTATGATACTAACAACAGTAACTACGACGACAAACTGATGGATACAATAATGACAACAGCATTACCGGAAAGCAGTTTAAATGATGCTTCTTATATGGAAATAATATTATCATGGCAAGAATTACAACAAAAACAGTGCGAATCTGCACGAAAGGATCTTGAATCAGCGTTAGATTCAGATTTGGATCAATTGACGTTTGAATAATCTTATTTTATGTCAGCAGCAATTATCATTCTGATATCTATAGCTTATCATACATAAAGCAAACAAAACCAGATTTTAGTTTACACTAATTTTTCTATAATAGTAGATAATCTAATATATAATCTCTAATATATACATTCATCCAATGGAACCCCCTCCCATAAGAATGTACTACAGTCAACCCCCGTTTTTGCACCTCCCGCTTGTGCAATTCTCCCAGTTTTGCACCATTGGTTTTTGAAAATGTTAAAAATACTTAATAGAATCGCAACTTACAACTTGCATCAATGTTTTTGGGCAAATTGCGCTTATCGGGAGGAAACTATAATTTAATAATTGTGTATATTATTCTTATGAATATTTATCCAAATATGGAAATAACCAAAATGCTAGCAAAGAATAATTGATGAGATGCTGTATTTTAATATATATCAAGTTTCGTTTGTTGCAAGTCTTCGGTTCTGCAACAAAAAAATTAGGAAATCTCAGGTGTGCAAAAACCGGGAGTTGACTGTATAACTTTCGTTCAATCTATTGTCATTTTGTAACAAATGTAAATATAAATAAAAAATTCGCCTGGCGAGTGGGAAACGCGTTCTTATACTCTATAATTCAAGGTCACAACTTTAGAATTTCAGCAATTTTTAGAAAGGGGATATTTATATTTATCAAGCGATCAATAAAATAGTTAGTAAAACAAATTATATTTTCATGAGCTTTTACTATTAATTTTTATATATTCTCCTAAATCATTGCATAGTCATGGTTGTTTTTATTTCACATTGACATGGTCCTTTATTATTAAATATTATTAATTATTTTAGGTGTCCTTATAAGAGTACTCGCAGCGGTCCTTGTAAAAAAAAGCTTGTAAATTGAGACTTGTAAAATATTTGTAACACTACAAGGCAAATACTCACAATGGTCCTTGTAAAATTAGCTTGTAAACTTGGACGTGTAACGTGAAAGTCATACCTCAGCGAAAGAAAGTGAAAAAAAAAAGCACAGGGTTGAGTATTATTTTAGGTTGAGTTTTTTCTTTTTAAACTCTCTTCAATCAATTTTAAATAGATCCCACTACCATAAACGCCTTTGATCAAATCGTTCAACAAGTTGTATTACTTGATAACGAAATTCAAAGAGATCGCGATGAAGAAGAAAGATCTGGCCGTTCTTTTTTACATATATCAAAGCAAATCAGAGCTCGAGAAGCTTACAAAGCCGGTAAGCGTAATGGCAGTGGTGGATCTGTACCTGGACGAAAATATACAGATCGTAAACGAGAAATCTTTGCAAAGCATCTGGAGGATGACTACTTTGATGACGAAAATAGTACTTTTGATGATAAGGCTTTTTGACGTCGCTTTCGTATGGAAAAAAAGTTCTTTTTAATGATCCCAAATAAGCTAAAGGAAAATTATCGCTGGCTTCAACAAAAGCATGATGCTGCTCACAAACTCGGATTCACTACTTTGCAAAAAGTATGCGCAGCAATTTCCCTTTTATCGGTGATGGTAATAGGGGTAGTTGGTTCATTAATAGAAGCCAAAGTAGAAGTAGTATTAGCAGTAATGCTGTTATTGTTCATTTTTATTAAAAGTGGAAAGCAATAATTTTTTTTTACAAGCACTCAAATGCTCCTTGTAATTTTACAAGCTTTCTTAAAAATTTTACAAGCTTTGCATTTTGCAAGCTTTTTTACAAGGACCGCTGCAAGCATAAATTTGTAAAAAAGCTGGTAAATGGAGTTACAAGCTTTTTTTACAAGCACCGTTGTGAATGCTCTAAATATGATAATAACAGGCAAGAAATTGTATGAGAGAGATGTAAATTGAGACTCCGCTAAAGCATGACAGACCGACACACCGACAGACAAACCAATTTCAAAGGGCTTTTCATACTCCGTATAGAACGCCTAAAAAGGAAGTTATGTAGTATATAGGAATTGATGTATCATACATACTATATGTACCATTATTTTTTTTTCTTATTAGTGGGAATTTAGTGGTTCAGTAGAGGATTAGAAAAATAAATTAAGGAGGTAGATTTAACAAAAAGAACAAATATGAAGAAATTGATTTATTTGCAAATGGACCAAGAAAATATTATATATGCACATAGAATATAAGATTACCATACCCATACCTATTCTAATTTTTTTTTTACAAAATTTACAAATATAGATAAACTTGACATTATCAAAGATTAGCATAGTTTTATTATCATATTCGATGGTTATTAAATCCTTCTCCTTCTCCATCCTCCCTCGATTTCTTTCTTTTTATTTATCAAGGACTATTTTAGAAATGAAATGAAATGACACAAATCTAAAATGGGAAATAATCAATAGAAAGCATTAGCTTATTATAATTATTTCCATACACATATAAAAAAGTTTTTTTGGGGTGGGGGTTTAAGTTGAGGATAAACATTATGAATATAAGAAAAGGTCATTGTAAGTGATTTATTTCTCATATTCCTTATAGGCCTTTCTCCCTAGTATTAGTTTTCCTCATCCCATTGATTTAGTCACCTCTCATATTTTTCGTATATCTGTTTTACCTAAATTTCTTAACAATCCTAACTATAATTTTGTAGAGCCTCTAGGAACACAGCAATGGCGTCGGTTTTGGTCTATTCCTCTTAATCCTATTGTACAGAACTTTTGGTTCCACATTTTACATCAAACTGTCCCTAATGCCACCACCTTACATAACACTGCTGCAAATATTCCCCCCTCTACTTCCTGTCTATTTTGTAACTCTCCGGATTCTTTATGCCATTTTCTATACTCTTGTCCTGTTAAATGGGCTGTATGGCACACTATCTGGTTTGATCTTTTACTATACACTCTAACTATCAATAACGTTCATCATGCTATCTTTTCATTACGTTTTCCTTATAATCCTTCTTCCCTTGATACTCATACCATTGTTGCTTGCATAATGCATGGTATTTGGTCTGCACATCTTAATTTTTATTACCACCAAGTTATATTTAATCATTATTCAGTATGATTAAACATTCATTATTTAATATATTGTATATATCTAAACAAACCGTACGAAACACCCTGATTTTACATCATTAACTCACTTTCCCCTTCTATCTCCAACATGACAAAAAAAATCTTGTATAGTCCCCTCCTCTTTCATTTCGTATATCTCAACTGGAATCGACCGACTCACTACACTTAAGCTAAGTTCTCCAAGCTCATATCTTTATTTATCTCAGAATTTATTTGTTTCTCCTTCTTAGCTGCACCTCTCTGTTATAGATCCTGACGTGTAGTTAAATATAAAAGGATTTACCATCCCCTAATTTTTTTCTTATATTCCATTCCGTCACACAAATGCATCGAATATCATGCAAATCAAATTTCCATTGTTACAACTTGAATTTTTCGAATAAGAATGTTATCATTCAGAAATAAATGTAATCAAAATAGGAAGTCATTCATTGTTTTCATTTGATAATTTTAAAAATAGTGGCTCTCATAGTACATGTGGCCAATTAAAAACTTTTAGCAAAGTTCTGTTACTATTACTGAAGTAATTTAGTTTGTGCTTGAATTGCTTAATATTGATAAAAAAGGCGTTCTCACTATATATAAAGATATATTGGACTGATTTTTCGTCATGGCAATATATTATTCCTACATATTCAAATACAAAAACATAAAGTGCTCTAATATATATAAACATCAATTTTATTGTCAAATACATATGAGAGTATTTTGACATTTACAAAAGTAAGGATATTCATAATGACTTGATTAAAAAATATTGGCGTGGGTAATATAAGTGGGGTTAAAACAAAAAAAAAATGCCTGAAGCGAAGCTGGGGGTAAATGATGAGTAGGACTGATTGAAGTAATGATATGTAATATTTTGAAGAACGTTTAAAAGATAAAGATAAATAGCTGAGAAAGAAAGATATATGGCTTATATAGTAACGTAATAGCTGGTTATTTCTGTTTCATTAAAGACACTTTTTCCCCCTGTTTTGCCCTTACATGTTATACTTCTACAGATCGTGCAAGATTTAGCTTTTCGTAAAGGTAGAAGGTCCACTGTAGTGAATACTGTTGGGCGAGAAAGTAGGGGAGGGAGTTGTGTATTATTCTGTTCAACATTGTTAGATAATGGCGAGGAAGAAGAAGAAGAAGAAGAAGAAAATAATAATGCCAATGCATCATTGCTTTGCTGATAATTATCATTATTTCTAGTACATATACTATTTCTTAGTATAGCTACTGGTAGAATTAGAGGCGTATGCTTTTGTATAGTAGGTATATAATACGGAAATGTAATTTTTTGAGCTCTTATAACATCATTGCTATCTAAACGAGGTCTTTTCAGTGCTGCAGGTGATTTTGCATCTGGGATATGATGCTTTCGAGTTAATGAACAAAGATCTTTTAAGTGACTCTCTATAATTTTGCTTTGTTTTACTAATATTTTGAAAGTCTTTCCAGACATTATAATAGCATCGCAGATGCTCTGGTGTTTTGTAAAAGAAGTTTTTGCCATCAACAAATATGGATCAAATCTTTGCAAATTCTTCAAAATCAGGCATTCTATGATTCATATAACTCTCACTAAATTTTGTCTTAAGTGTATCATTGAATTTGTTATGCTCGGCCTGTGTCTGCACTGGCAAAATTGGATGCACAACTCCTTGGCATCTTGTGATAAATTTATGTTGAGCACCAGCAGTTTGTAACATTGAGCCACATAAAATAACTAATGTTGTCAAATCGAAAGATAATGTATACTGCCTTACTGGACTGTTGGCTGTGTACCTGTGTGGTCGATTTGTTTAATGCCATATTGTTTTAACACAGAGCTAGGAAGTTGCCCAATAGCAAAACTTTCATTAGATGGTGTAAGTTGATAAGCATATCTTATATCTATGAGCTCTAACTACATTGTAAATATACTCAAGTCCAAGCTTTTCACCCATTTCATTGATATGTTGTGTAAGCCAAGGCTCATATCGACCTTTGTGAACTCGACCATATTGGTTAATTGTTCCAACCTAAGAATATAATATAATTATTAAGCATACACTTATAAGGCTTGGCCCTTCTTTATTGTCTATATATCATAGTACCTACATTAATGTTATGCCATAATTGATAGTCTGTAAGTACTGTATCTGTTAACTCAGGGATAGCGCCAAATGAACCGAACTTTCTGATTATATTCTGATATATGCCTCCTTGTAAAGAATTTGTCCCTTTATAACAGCGATACAGTGGTAATCCATCTCTATCTTTTTTTATGTGGAGGAGGCCTACTATTAGTTGTCTAGCCAAAAGTGACCTATTAGCTGTGCTGCTGTTAATAAAATTACTACGCTCAATATAGCCTTGAATAGCCACTTTAAATTATTTAATTACTATATTCATTCGAATCATCCAAATATTCTGATTTATCCTTGTTCATTTATTCCTAGATATATATCTGCTGATATTCCTTCATCAGGTTTGCCCTGAGTTTGCTGATATGATCAACTAGCTCATTGTCCCCATTTTCAACTGCAATTGATGTATTTAATGAATACTCAAAGAAGTTCTTAAAGAACTTTTTATCCTTATATTTTTCTTTATCCAATTTACTTATTATCTCATCCACAAAGTGACAGCTATAGTAGGTCTCAGATATAGTCTCCATACAAGGCCTGCATGCTATCATTGTTGTATCCAACACATATTATTCATAAAGATAATTATTTGTCATTTTAATTATTAAAGTATAGCATATCTTTAATTATGCTTTGCTGGTATTTCGTGTATTTCCATATTTGGACGATGATTTATAAGAACATAGAAGTCCGTCTTCTATAATGATAAAAGATAACAGCTGTATAGATATATCATACATCAACTGCTCAAAGTCTAATCTTAATATCATTAATCTTATATTCATAATTTACATGGCCATGACAAATATAAATCTTATGTATACACATATCAATATATCCCACTGATAATAAGATTCATATAAATAGAGATAATATTTTATTTTAATAAACTTCAGTTCAATTATTGCTCTTTTGGGTCTCATTGACTTTTTAAGGTCTCTTTTATTTTATTTATTCTATTGGTATAACACTTAGGATGTTTCGACTTGGGTAATTATAATATGTTATACAGTCTTAAACAAAAATAACTAACAGTGTAACAGAATAATTGGTTTCTCATCATGAGAGTTAATCATTAATCTAGTCATTATAAAAAATTCTTAAATTTTTTATAATCTATAATTTTGAATAATAATACCAAGTGATTAAAAAAGATTTTGACTTTCCTGGCATTGAAATATTAAAATAATAAAAAATATCAAAATTTATAAAATTTTAGATATTTTGACATTTATGGAATTTATGGATTTTATGAAAACATAAATTTATGACATAAAGAAAAAGAAAAACAACTTGTTTTTATTTTTCACTACTACCTAAACTAACTTTAATTAACTTTATATATTAAAAAACAAATATTTATAATATAAAACTTGTTTTTCAAAAATAAAAATATATAAAAATAAATAATAATTTAAGTTCTAAATTATTTTGTTTATTTTTTAATATTTGATATTTCAAAAGGTTCAAATGAACCTCCAAATTTATTTTTTATTTATTTTTAAATTATCACATCAAAGATAATTATAATTATAATTATAATTATAAAGATTTTAAATAAAAGAATTCTTTTAGATGCATTGCATCAGAATCTTTAATAAAGACTCTAAAAACAAGAAAATCATTGTTTTTATTTGTTTTTTAATATATAAAGTTAATTAAAGTTAGTTTAGGTAGTAGTGAAAAATAAAAACAAGTTGTTTTTCTTTTTCTTTATGTCATAAATTTATGTTTTCATAAAATCCATAAATTCCATAAATGTCAAAATATCTAAAATTTTATAAATTTTGATATTTTTTATTATTTTAATATTTCAATGCCAGGAAAGTCAAAATCTTTTTTAATCACTTGGTATTATTATTCAAAATTATAGATTATAAAAAATTTAAGAATTTTATGTAATCACTAGATTAATGATTAACTCCCTTATAGAAAAGAAATATAAATTAACATGAATATTTAGAATATTCATCTAGAGGACCAAATATAAATCTGATGAATACAAAAATTTCTTAATTTTTTTATCATCTATAATATATATATAAATAATATAAATAAAGTTTATTATTTAGATTATTTATAACTTTAGCCCTAAACCACCACTCACCACCACTCACCACCACTACAATCAATAACAAAACAACAACAAACGACTCTAAAAAAATCATTTCATTCTTTCCTTTTTCTGTCTGGTACAAATATCTAAAGATATTTGTAAAAAAAAGAGAATCCTTTCTTTTTTAAGATATTCTATAAATATTTTATTTTCTTGTTTTTAATTATATATATAAAAAACATTTAAAATCAATTGATTTTTATGTTTTTAGAATATTCTAGAAGTTTAAAAAGAATTAAAAAGAATTAAAAATTATATCTTTAATCTTTCCTATAGAATTTTTTTTTTGATTTTTAAATTATATCACGTGTTAAAAATGATTATGTAATCATTTTAATTAACATGTGAAAATTATAATTTAATAAAAAATATAATTCTTAAAATTAATTTTATCAATTTTTGAAGTTCATATGAACCTTGAAATACTAACTATATTAAAAAATAAATCTCAATAAGAATCACCCTAAAGGGTTAAAAGCTTGCAGTAGCGAGCTGATTCTTATTAATAAACTTTTATTTTTATATATTTTATTTCTGAAGAACATAATTTGTATAACAAATAAATGTTTTTTATATATATAATTAAAAACAAAGAAAATAAAATATTCATAGAATATTTTAAAAAAGAAAGGATTCTCTTTTTTTTACAAATATCTAAAGATATTTGTACCAGATGGAAAAAGGAAAGAATGAAATGATTTTTTTAGAGTCGTTTGTTGTTGTTTTGTTATTGATTGTAGTGGTGGTGAGTGGTGGTGAGTGGTGGTTTAGGGCTAAAGTTATAAATAATCTAAATAATAAACTTTATTTATATTATTTATATATATATTATAGATGATAAAAAAATTAAGAAATTTTTGTAATCATCAGATTATATTTGATCCTCCATGGAAAAGTATGGAGTGATTACTAATATTATTACTTTATTTACTTCTCAATATGGTGTGGATGGTAATATTTGGTGCTAATTAGTGTTTTGCATAGAATGACATGATCAAATAGTGGGAATATAGAATGGTTACTGGTATTATTATTTTACAGATTAGTACAAGTTGGATGGTAATATTTGGTACTAATTAGTGGTTTGCATGAAATGGGGCAATAACATCTAATTCTAAATCTTTAATACATCACAACAACTACTTTCAACCACCCCCTATTTTTTTATTTTAATTACTCTCTAATGAATAACAATCACCAACTACACTTAACAACCATGGAGCTGGTGCTCCAAATGGTTTTCTACTTAAACAACACTATTCAGAAAACACTCGTGTTATTAATCAACAATTTGATCAAGTGGATGAGCGACTCATAAGAATGGAAGATATATTACAGCTAGGAACCCTTGAATAATAAGAACAACAACATTCACCTTCTCCTTTGCCACCGCTACTTCCTATTATGATTAACCAAGAGGTCATAATTCCAACCCCCTTCTGTTATAGACTAAGACCAAGTCTATAAGAATATTTCCTTTAGTTCAAGATTGATACAGTAAAGAGAGAATGAAAAGTGAGGAAAGAGTGAAAAAGAAGTTAATTATTTATTTATCAAGCTTAGCTAGCTTCTTATATTGTTGAGACTTGTAAAACTCAAGTTACTACTTAAGTTCTTGTAATCAATATTACCTAGTCAGTAACATTCTCCCTCTTTTAAACCAGAGGATATAAAATAAAGTACAATAATAAAATAAATTTAAAAACAGATAAGAAAAAGGAATACTACTAGTAAGGAATAAAAATGAGGTTTTTGGAATTGAGAGTATAGATAGAAGTAAAGATATAAAAGATCAGTTGAGAATATTATGGATAAATATTGAACGGACATATAGAAGGTTCTAGTAGCTGAGCCACAAAAGAGAATATTTGATAAAAGTTTGCAGTAATTATTTTTTTTCTTTCTAGTTTTGCTCTCTGTGGTATATGTGCACCGCATAACTACCTAATCATAATAATCCTAATATAATTATAATATAAACTGACAAGCAAAGCTTATAATAAACACACGTCGGTTGCTTTACAAATAATACATCACCGTATAAATAATAATCATAACAAATCGTATATATAATAATACACATCATAAAGAAGATCATCAAACATAAAGATGTTTATTTATTCATATAATAATATACAATAATATCCATCCTCAATGGATAGGAAATATAAAATAGAAATATATATAAAGACTTACAATTTAATAATTTAATTCATTCATTCTTTTGATCATATCTTTTATAATCAATCTCTAATAAAAGACATATAAGATTCTCACAATATTTATTACTGTTATTCATTTCTCTCTATTCTATTCAATTCTATTTAACCACTTATCTTTATATATATTTCACCTATACTTCACTCTCTTTCTATTTCTTATTAATTATCATGGTTACTACTATTTCTGATGCCATTTCTATGACTACTTTAACTCATAATGGTAGTTTATCTATTAGTGATTTTGAACATAGACGCATTCATCTCTATACTTATATTAAGATTCGTTCAAATAAGTTAACTCCTGAAATTGATTATCAAGAACGTCATCCTTGCAATGTATGTCAAAGATGTTTCTGCTTGAATTAGGTATGTTACAGCTTTCGCCCAGTTATTGTAGATGGTGAGAGTATGAATGGTAATTGGTGTGATCAATGTCATTTGAATAAACGTTCTGGTTGTTCGAATTTGACTTATCATGAATCTGGATCAGGTCAAGTTCCTATGTCTCATCCCTGGTTGTTGGCTCGTTCAACTGATGTTCCAGTCTTGGTATTTCTTGTAAAGGTGCTTCGATCGAGAAGAAGTGGCAAGCCAATGTTCAAGGTCTGCTCTCTTGATGAGCTACGAATTGGTAGGAAGATTGTACCCAATCATGTTCCTCCAGTTATCCCTGTTTTCATGAGAGGGGAGATAGTTAACCATGGTACTTTTGGGCCTACTGCCAGTGGGTCTAGAAGTACTAGAGTTGATATTATTGCGCCTTCCGAAACGAGCTCCAGAACTGCCTTGGAATCCACCCAGGTTAGTTCTGATCAAGTGCCAAGTGGCAGCCTTATGAGAAGAAGATCTGGAAGACTTACTGGTAATGTTGTTTTGGCAGCATATACTGAACGTGAGGAAGAACAAGATGAACTAGAAAGTAAGTCTGGAATTCATAGTAATAATAATAATAATCAAGATGATGAATATCCATTTGGTAGTGAAGAATCAGATTGTCAGTGGGAGATACCTCTAGTTAGTCATAGTACTATCAGTGCCATGGAGACTCCTAATCCTCAACTTTTTTTGGAATCTGTTATGGGAGTTAATCAATAACAATAGATTATGAGAGATAATCTTTGATTATCCTCATATAATTGTTTATTGATAACTTGTATGGTGAAAAAAAAATATAATAGATAAAAAAATAAAAAAATTTAATTTTTAAATTTTTTTAATCATTATAATTATTTTTAATTTTTTAAAACATAAATATTTATGTAATAAATATTATGTTTAGGAAGCTATGCTTCCCTAAGCAAGACCTACTGGATCGACATCTAATAAAATAACAAAATTAATTTACTGTTTACAGTAAAATTAATTGTTATTGATTAGATCCCTATTCCATCACCTTTGAGAATTGGTTTTACTCCTCTTACTTTGTAAGTTGCTAAAAAACTTACGAATTGTAGAGTTTTTGTATACTTTTTAGGCAAGAGAAAAAGTATCTGGGGTGATAAAATTCGAGGGGTATTTAGTGTTGTAATACCCCTATTGCAATTTTATTAGAGGTTTAGGTGATAAAAAGCTTTTAACTTTTTATATTTGTTTTTAATTAGAAGAAATTCAAACACTTAGAATAATTTATAAGTTGAATTGATCTTCATAGCTTTGCTAAGGGTTTTTGATCCTTTTATTATCCCTGATTATAGAACTAAGTGTCCCAAAAGGCAAAAGAGGTTTGTGCATGCTGTACTTGAAATTAATTTAAGGAAACGTGCAGCGCTTTGATTTTATCCCTTCACAACTGCTTTCATCTGATCCTCTGTATAACTACAGCTACCTCTGAAGCAGATCCTGGTATGTCAGCAGTTCTGCTGCTAGAAGAAGTGGGTATTAAAAGTGTTTTTAATGGTTTTTCTTTTCTAAATGTCATAGATATCTATAAAAATATGTATATATACTGATCTAGGCTAAATAATTTAGGCAAAACTGAATTATACAAGATCTTTGATGATTATTTCGAAAGAACCAATGTCAACCAGTGGAAGTTGATGGATATCATGAACATTATTCTGAAAAGATATGTGGTTGATGATTAAAAAAAAGATATTCTCATAATCAAGGAACATTTTTCATCTTTTGCTGCTGAATATAAAAGTGTTGACAAGAGATTGTTGTGCAAAATGAACTGGTTGAAGGAAAAGTGTGGTGAAGTGTTGAAGTTGAATGTGGTCACTACCATTTACAATGAAAAGCAAAAGAAAGTAACATATTAGGTGGTTAAATTATACTTTATCAGACATATATTCAAAGTCAGAAAAAAATTGTTAAAATTAAAACAATGACAAAAAGAGAATATGTAAAAACATCTCTATTGAAAGAAAAAAAAAAGAAAATGTATAATAAAAATAATAGTAATAATATAGAAGTAGATGAAAATATCAGTGAAGATTCAAATGAAAATATAAATTATAAAGAAGAATAATATAAATATAAAAAATAGAATGAAATTGTTTTAAATACATACCAAGAATATAATATAAAAACAATAAAAGAATTATATTTTACTTTAAATTATTATAATAAAACATTTCTTGATGAAAATGATGATGAAAAATATAGAAAAAATAGAAAATAAAATAAAATCTATTAAAATAAAAAACATCAAGAAAAAATACACTAATCATATAAATACTTTAAAAAATATTGATGAAAATTTAAATAATTTAGAAAAAGAATTTTATAACTATTATTGGTTTTATGTAAAGATAATTCATGTAAAACAAAAGTTGAAAATGATTTTTCATATTGTAAAGAACATATACTATCCTATTGTGAAAAATGTAATTATATATGTAACATAAATGATGAAGCAGATAAACTATATTATAATAAAAAATATAATATTTTTAATTATTGCAACACTTGTTCTCAAGAAATATATTTTGATGATTATTATAAAAATTGTAAATTGGAAGATATATTTTATATTATTGACGAAAATGAAAAAATTTATGAAACAAAAAAAGCATAAGTAATAGATTTTTTTTTAAATATGAAAAAAGATAATGAACTTTACAATAATATGGAAAATATAAATGAATTACACGAGAAAGAAATTTTAAAATTTGCAGGGTATAATGTAGAAGATTATAATGAGTTTACAAAGCATAAATTGTATAACAAATTGTATAACAGAATAAAAAGAGGTACAAATAATTTGATAATCATCTTTTAAATATTAAAATAAAAAGCTCTTTTTATATATATATAAGTAATATACAATTTCAATTTTTCAAAAAGTTTTTATACAAAATATTAAATATTAATGAATTCGATAATATTTTAAGAATGGCAACATTGTAAATATAATATATATGATTAAAAAATAATAAAAATAACTATTTAACTTAATTGTACCCTATATGTATGGTAAACTATAATCTAACCTTAGTTAGGTTTTTATATATTTCAAAAAAAATACTATATATGTATATATATATACAATTCTTGTTTGCTAATTTTAATATTTCTCAATAAAAGCAAGAAAAATCGATATACAACAACAAGATACAAAAGGATATTTACAAGGATAAATATTATGATATACTATTAGAACCATTAAGAAGTAGCAATAGTAAGGATGCCTCGAAAAGGTCACTTGATGAATTACCAATACAGCAACAGAAAAAGTAAAAATGATTGCAACCTGAAGATATTACTGGTTTGGAACTATCTGATAAAGTGCGAGTGATTTGTGTAGCATTATAAGTATTAAACACTGAAATTTTAATTTATCTACCTAAATGCTGTATATTTTTTTTTCAAATAATCATAAGAGCTGACATGACACTATATTTACAGTGATAAATTTAGTAAAAAGCAAAATCAATTGGATGTTTATCAACATAGCTTCTTTCTCAACAGATTCGAAAAGTTCCTCCTGAAACTCTGCAAAATGTTAAAAGTACCATTGACAATTGCTCTCAAGAAGGAAGAATGGGATATCCTTTTGCAATTCTCTAAGGCATCTGCCATGGGTGATGCTAAAAATATCCTACAAGATATTCCTTTGATATCTGGTCCAGGGTTTCAAAAGTATCTATTTTTTGGCCATCTCAAAATTGTAAGTTTCGAGCATGAGTAGTTTTTAGAGGATGATTGATAAGCTGACAGGAATTGTTTATAAATTAATAGGTTTGTTATATAGCAAAGTGGACACTTGAAGAACGACACACATAATGAAGGATGGTACCAAATCAATGTCTATTCCGACGTTTTCGATTTGGTATTTCTTGGTGATGATATTTACCAAACTAAATGGTAAGATTTGTTCAACTAGAAAATCCTTGTTTTACTAGTAACAAATGTGCTAACCATGTTCTGTAATTTACTTTAGTACTGAATGTCATGCTGCTGCCATCAAGCTTTTAGAGAAAATGAAAAAGATAAAGAAAAAAAAAAGAGGTCAAAGTTGATTTATTGGTATTTAATAAGTATTATGGTAACATTTTTATGTATGAGGACAAGCCTGTAGACACACTAGGAAAGGATCTTTTGGATAACAAGCAAGGGCCAGAATTAGGCAGAAAAACAATTACTCTATACCCAGACATTACTCCCTTATCCTTGTATAATAGAATCTATTGAAGTGCTCAGTGCTCAGTTTCATGGATCAAAGCTTATAGTATATGGCTTGAAAATGACAAAAAATGGTGATTTTATTCATTATCAAAAGTGTGAAACAGTGGTACCTACAATTGGAATTGGGGAATTTTCACAAGCTGCTTCCTTTTTGTTAACAGTTATCTCTCTTCAAGTAAGAAGATCGGTCATATTCCATTTAATCATTTGATGATCCACCAATTCCATCTGGAATATTAGAATAACATCTTTTTTTATTAAGCTTAGGCTATATTAATGATAGTGCTTTCTACTATATGATATGGTATTTCATTTATTGATAAGGTGGATAATGTTCTGATCGGGTAATACATTAAATAATATGTAGATATATTCTATATTTCTACAGTGATTATATCAACATACACTGTATCTATCAAATACACCAAATTATCAATGAGATATGACCGATCCTCACTCACCACCTACCTCATCACCAACAACAACTAATGCTCATGGCAGACACTCCTCATGCCACTGGAGCTGCAAGAATATGCACCTGGGCTGATATTGTTAGTACTCATAAAGGAAACAATCGTAGCATCATACTTTTTACAGAGCAAGGATTCAAACAAACATGATGAGCAAAACAAGCAGAAAATATTATTCACAGTCTCAATGCCAACTCTGTCATCTTTGATTTCAGCACCAACCTGCCTTCCAAAGAAGCAGCTTATCAAACTATCATGATGCAACTTGGCCCCATTATTGGTATATGCACTATTGGTAGATTTCATAACACTCAAGCACTTCTCATTGAAGTTAGATTTAGGGATGAAGCAGCAAAACTAAAAGCAATTAATGATGGTATCTTATACCATAACCACACCTACCTTGCTATGCCAGCACTTGCAGTAGATGCAAACATTACTAAAGTCAATTTCAAAGAACTGCCTTTTATGGAGCCTGAACTATTACATGCAAGTTTGAAAAATACCATGCATCACTATGGAAAGGTTAGCCAAATCCGAGTTTATGTGGATTCTGCAACTGATTTATATGAAGGCGAAGTAACAGTTATTTTGGACATCACACCTCCAGTGGATGATATGAATAATGACGCCAATGAACCTTATTACAAACCTCTTACCCATGAAATTTATTTTGACAACTGGGATGCCATGTATCTAGCATTATGGAAGAATGCTTGCTCCTCCATTATGCCATTATTGCAAAAAAGAGGGTTATAAAAAGGATGACTGCCCTAAAATGACTGATATGGAATGTTATTACTGCCACACTAAAGGACATCAACAATGTAACTGCCATGTTCGACGATCAGATGAGAAACATAAACGTTATGCAGAAAAATTAACTGTATGTCTGCAGAAGAACTTTTGGAAACTTACCCTGGGTGTAAGCAATACTCCGACGTCACATGACCTCACAACCAAACCAAGAAATATATACCACCACCAAGAATAAGATAATAAAGAAGACAGAACAATATAACAAGTAGTTGTGTATATTGCCAAGAATTTCTTGGATAAATTATTAGTATAAATATAAGCAGTTTATTAAATAAAATAAAGGACAATTGATTTGATATAAAGTACTCTTAATTCCCATTTAGTCTACTTTATTTTTATACTATTTATTATATTACAATTGGTGGAGAAGCAATCTCTTTATTTTTCTGTTATCTTTATTTTTATTATTATGTCACTTACTCCTGCTATACCTACCGGTGCTCCTGTGATCCAACCGCCTACTTTTGGTTCTACTTTTAGTGCCTGTGCACCTAATGATACTCCATCTGCTTTTGCCACCACTGAACCCTTGTCTCATATCACATCTGATTCTGTACCTGACGAAGATACTCTCCGTTATGGCTTCCAAGCTGCCAAGAACCGTTATACTGATTTTGTTTTCTACCTGGCAGAAGGACGTCAACTTCGCCTTGATCATAGCAACACACTCGCCGGTCGAGTGCTGCTATTGAACAAACCTTACCAATGATTCCTCAAGTTAACCGATCTCTCCTCCTTCCTGTTATAAATGAACACCATACCTTAGCACAAAATGCACTCAATGAAATTACTGATCTTGATTCCAAACATGAAGGTGAATGCCAATCAGTTGCATCACAAATCCAATGGTTCCACGACCATGCCAGAAACTCACTACAAACACTCATTCTCGATTACCACTGGCCTACCATTGACGTCTATAGAGACCCACACTTAACGCACGATATCATAAACCTCATATTGAATCCTGTCTCCATTGCTTCCGTACCAGCTGGAGGTGATGCTACCAGCTCTCATAATTCTAACAACAATGACATTGCCATGATTGACGCCTTACACAGAGAATTAGCAACTTTGAAATTACATATACAACAAGAAAAACCAACAACAAGCACCACTGCCATTACAAACCCAATTCCTACAACTAACCAACACTCCATCGACCACATCTATATCGAACGACGCCGCCATACTAAACTACCTTCTTTCAGTAATGGTACTGCTGCTACAGCACAACAATGGATTGAAAAATACACATGCCTTTGTGGATTCTTAAGTTTTTCAAAATCTGAACGTTTGGATGAATTGAATGCTGTTCTAGAAGGCCCAGCTATCAAATGGTTTTCTGGTCTTGCCCAGATGTTCAACACAATTTTGAACTCTTTAAACAACAGTTTCTTCAACATTTTGGAGGAGGAACTGAACCAAGTCGTGCTGCTCTTGCTGAACTGAAACTCTTATGTCAAGGAACAACACCAATGAGTCAATTTGCACCTAAGTTTGTTGAACTGCTTCACCATGACGAAATTTTTAGTGATGTTCTTCAACTTGACTATTTCAGTGACTGTGTTCACGGAAAGTTACAAGAAGCCATCTACATGCGTGGTGCATCGAATCTACAAGAAGCTATCAATATTTGTATTGAAGTTGAATATGCATTGGCTCGATCAGGGCAGACATTACCAACTTATACACCAGCAACACCTAACAGCACTAACAATACGACTATCACCAACAACACAGAACTAATGCCAGCCGAACAAAACAACCAATGGAACAACAATCGATGATACGGACAACAACATCACCACAACAACTACAATCATCAACATCGTTTTTGCTACAACAATCACCAAAAACACAATAACCACAATAACCAATATAGCAACAATAATCAGTTCAACAACAATGGAAACCGAAACAATCATCGCAGCAATTATCCAAGTAATAATTGCCATAATAACAATACAGGACGCGAAACTCGTAGATGTTTTGCATGTGGCCAACATGAAGTGGAATCATTTGGAGCACACTGGCATGATCAACATAATCCACATGTACTTACATATCTTGGCTCCCCTTTATATCACTTCTAGGCTCGACTGGATGGCTTTTTGGAATCATTATACAACAAAACTAAACATCATGTCGATTTCTTACAACAACGTCACTTATCAGTACTTGCTAAATCAATTATTGCTAATTCTTTGTTATTATCTCGACTATGGCATGTTTTACAAGTGTGTATAGTACTGACATCATGGCCTAAAAAGTGTAACAGTCTTGTTCGACAATATGTTTTTAATTTTTTTTCCTATCCTCATTGGAGTCATGTCAATGCATCTAAATCACAAGATGATTTAGCTATAGTAGATCTTCATGACCAATATGCAGTTCTCTACCATAAATACATACAGCACCTTTTTATTACTTCAACTACTCAACATCCAGCTTCATATATTACTCTACTACTACTACAACAATTATTTAACATCTATACAGGTTGTTGTATCCAACACATACTATTCATAAAGATAATTATTTGTCATTCTAATTATTAAAGTATAGCGTATCTTTAATTATGCTTTGCTGACATTTCGTGTATTTTCTATTTGGACCATGATTTATAAGAACACAGAAGTCCGTCTTCTATAATGATATAAGATTACAGCTGTGTAGATATATCATATCATCAACCGCTCAAAGTCTAATCTTAATATCATTAATCTTATATTCATAATTCACACGGCCATGACAATATAAATCTTATGTATACACATATCAATATATCCCACTAATAATAAGATTCATATAAATAGAGATAATATTTTATTTTAATAAACTTCAGTTCAATTATTGTTCTTTTGGGTCTCGTTGACTTTTTAACGTCTCTTTTATTTTACAAATTTCTATTGATATAACACAGGTCAACCATTGCCATACACTATCTTATTAACCATTCCTTCCTTTCAATGTTTGTACTCTCCACTCCCCCATCTAGTGCACTTACTTAAACTTATTCCGCGTTTACCACCATTTTCTCTTCCTACAACCACACCAGACACCATTAGCGGCTATAATGGATTTACCTCTTACTTTGCACCATCATCACACCAACATCCGATAACAACAACTTTTCACCAATATCACCATGCTATCTTGTTTCAGATGCATATAATTTTTCATCAACCTCTCTTTCCATCTTACAACCCACTCAACTAGGGCGCATACCTCCAACTATTACTCGTCTACATTCTGAAGTCATATTGGGCCATGTTCAGCTACACTCCACGCTTGACTGTGAGCTTCAAGATAGCCAACCTTCATCACTACCAACATCAGAAACACCAACTCGAATTCCAATGTCTAACTGGACACTACCACCACCACGATCATTCACAACCAGTCAAGGAGTTGCTCCTCAGCACATTAATGTTTTACATGTAGGACTGGGTCGACTTCATTGATTTTGGCGTGATAGTCTTTCCTCCTCGCCAGGATCTTCCCAGGTTATTACCTCCATCTTGTTACCCAAGGACTGGCAACTCTTTTGGCGTTTAGATGTACCTCATGGTGCTCGTACCGCTTGGTGGCATTTGATTTTACAACAGGTATCTAACAAAGTTCACCTCTATTATATCATGCCCTAGAAACATCCAACTAACATTTGTCCCATCTGCACGGTTGAACTGGATACTGTACGCTATTTTTTTGTGGATTTTCCTCTTATATTTGCTTTCTGGCAACAAACCTTAGCAACATCAGCATCCGCCCCACCACTCTCTACTGATCACTTGTGGGATCTTCTTCACCTACGTTTTACCACTAACAACATCCATTGGTCTGCTCATTTACCACATGTTGGTCTCATATTACAAACTATCTGGTCAATGCATTGGCGTTCGATCTTTCAAAACCTACCCTGGAATACCTTTATAGCTAGCCAACTTTATCAACATCTTATCTCCCACTACCCATATATAATTACATCTTTATCTCCACCATCCATTAATAATTCACACATTCAAATTGAGGTTCAATTACCTCAATAAATAAAAACAATTTATACAAAAAAAAAATTAAAGATACGCTATACTTTAATAATTAAAGTGACAATTAATTTTCTTTATGAATAATATGTGTTGGATACAACACGCCTCATCAATGAACACATACACAGAAAAGAAGTTGATTCCAAGTGCCATCCATGCTAATACAGCGTCGTACCATTGTAATATAATTACATCATCATCACGAGCAACAAGTTGGCGAACAGTTCGTTTATAGGTTAGATGACATTTATTGCGCATATGGTAGTTAATAGCATGGCTGGTGATGGTCAAATCTTTAAAGTGTTGGCAAAGTAAGCCAGTGACATCATTACAGCTGATTGTTGTTCGTTCATGGATCTTTTCAAAGATAAAAACTGTATGCTCTTCAGTAAGCTTTGATTTAGTACCAGTATTTTTGGCATGCCTCGGTCTGTTGTTTAACTCGTCGTTTGGTAGTCGAATGAGACAAAGTAACTTTTTTTGCAGCAACACTGATCGACATGCCTTCAAAGTCTCGTAATTAAATTGATCATTTTCGCAACTTTGATATCATTTTTTGTATTGTACAGGCCTCGAATTTGACATGAAGGTGTATCATTGTTACTGGTAGGTTCCTTGAACTTTTTTTTCTTTTGCCTCCATCTTGTTTCTATAATTGGTGCCTGCGGCGCCCTTCCAGTCTATATAATATGTAATGGATAAAAACAATTCTTTCGTCAATGATATTAATATTATTATCAGTGGTGTTACAGTCTTCCATGATGCCAACAAATGTAAAATAAATTAAGATATTTGAGAACAAAAAAAAATGTCTCTTTTTGACATGACATTTATGTGTGTATTAAACTTCTCTTGGCTCAAAATTATAACCATGCCATTTTTGGAAATCTGCAGCTTGGATTTGCTCGGCATGGATCAACTTCAAGATAGATGGCTCGATTTCCTTCAAGTAGCTCAATTGGGAGATTTAGGCTCATTTTCAAAATTGTGGCTCAATTTTATTTTGCATCGCCAAATTTAACTTCCAACGCTGTAAAGCAAATAATGCGAAACACTTTTTTTTTTTAAAAAAAAAAAACTTTCTTCGTTTAAGTGTTAAGGTCGCTTAATATAAATGCGACAATACGCAGATTATGTGTTCAATTTTTTTTTTTGTTTATAAAACCATTGTCTAACCAAATAGAGCTGGCGCATGATTTATCATATCGATTGGGATAGTAACATGTTGATGTATTAAAGAGAAAGTTACCTGCATAAATTTATATAGAGAGTAATATCTGTGCTGTAAATATGACTTACTATTTGTTGTATTTTAGTAAAGCTTGGTACGTACCTTATACAAACGTTGTTTTTTTTCATATATCAAGGTTAATTTATTCAAAGTGTCTTTAATAAAATTTTCTTCTTTTGACGAGCGCGTGGACTTATTTTTTTTAAAAGTTATATTTGTCGATAGATAATTGCTGAAACATAATTCTTCATATATTAAAACAAATAACACATAAGCTCTTTTAGCTAATTACGTATTATCGTTACATACAAACATTGTATATTTATGTTTGTCTACTATCTACTAATCGTATGCTGCAAATACATCATATTGGTCATTTTGGTACTGTAATAGCTGTTATTGATTTGTTATTGACATCTGTTATTAGCGTTGAAGATATTATCAATGCTGATTATTGTTTCGAGGATACATCCTTGATTAAAGGTTGGAGACTTGTAATATTCATTTTTGACAAAGCAGCTCATTCTTTATTAGAATGCTTACCATTATTAATAGAACATCACGATTTAGCACATGTCATTTTCTAGTTGAGTGGTTTTGTGGGAGCTAATTAAGTAAGAATATTTTTCTACATAAGCTTGTTTATTTAATCAAAATGCTGAGGATAGTTTGGTATGAGCTACGTATAGTGATGCTGACCGAATTTATAAGGCACAGATAACACTCCATGTTCCTTTAATAGTTCTATATCACAAGTCATCCTTATACATTCATTGCTTTTTTTTAGCAATTAAAAACTACTCCTAAATAAGAAAATGAAGGAGGTGTTGTTTTAGTTGTTATATATATGGCTTAAGAAAAATGTTATTAAGAAAAAAGGAACTACTATATCCAGTAATATATTATGCTGAATATATAATGGGTTGATATTTTTCTTACCACTGAGGAAATAAATACCGTTACAGTAACACGTACCACTATTATTTTATTTCTCCCAACTGGTGAATAGTATTATTGTCGTATTGATATGTTATATATATTATTCATGTTATACAATTTTTATGTTTGTATAATTATAATATAGAGTGTTCATTTGCTTAATAAAACATTTCTCGTTGCCCACACAAATTAAAAATAATTGGAAACAGTGGTATTATCACATAAGAGAAAAAAAAAAAGGATATAATGTTACTACCAGGATGTTTTTATCACAAGGTAAATTATTATAGAATTAGGTACTGGTAATCGTAGTTCCCTTTTTTTACAGAAACTACCGTAATATGTATCTAATATATGTCCGTTCATCGGTGTTTCTAATTATATAAAAAATAGTGTTTATAGTAAATGATATAATATATTATATTATAATATAATATAAAACAATCTGTGTCAGAATGAAACATATAGTTATTATAAAACCAGGGTTTTTTCTATAAGATGTAAGGATGAGGTAGGAAAAAAAAGGGTTTTTAATGAAGAAAAAGAACTGTCAAGCATAAAAATCCTGTTGCTGAGTTGTACATATTAGTACTCTATTTTGTAGCACGTAATTGACACGTTCCAAGGGTGACTATTGACTACTTATTTTGGTGGATAAACATGATGCAAAAATCAATATTATAACTGTTTAATACATGCTTTTAGATCATCTATTAAAGCTTTGTATATCAACAATAATAATAAATATATTAAATAAAAGATTCTTTTTTTATTATTATTGATTTCTAGAAAATAATTAAACCGTTGAAAAAACAAAAAGAAATAGATAATAAGAAAAACAAGGTCGTTGTCAAAAAGTTATTATTAAATAATATTTAGTTATTAAGAAGTTATTAGGTTGCTATGGGGAAGTTCGGTTGTATTATGTAGAGAAAAAAAAGAAAAGAAAAGAAATATGAAGTCAGACATAATGAAGTGTTCTTTCTTATTTCCTCTCTCTTTTTATTTTCTCTCCCTCTCTTTTTCTCTTTTTTTTAAAACTTTTTATTTTTCTTTTAATTCTAATAAATCATGGCGAAAAAATCAAAACAATCACTTCCACTTCATAAGGTCATCATGGTTGGCTCTGGTGGAGTCGGCAAATCTGCTTTAACTTTACAATACATGTATGGTGACTTTGTAGAAGAATACGATCCAACGAAAGCTGATTGTAAATGGTTATTTTTATAATTATTTATTATAATTATTTATTTAATATACCTCATTTAACACTCCATTTCTCTTTTCTTAAAATATAAATAATATAAATAGCCTATAGAAAGAAAGTCATGTTAGATGGTCAAGAATGTCAAATTGATATTCTCGATACAGCAGGTCAAGAAGAATATGCAGCTGTAAGTGTGGATGGAGGGAAATATAAGAAAATGCTTATACAAATATAAACTAAAGTGTGTACACTTATATATAAATAGATTCGTGATAATTATTATCGATCTGGTGAAGGATTTCTTTGTGTATTTTCAGTATGTGAACATGAATCGTTTGAACATACTCAAGAATTTCGGGATCAAATTCTAAGAGTTCTCGATGATGATACCGTAAGTTAAATTTAGTAATATTTTATTATAAATAGAAGTTTTGTTTTAATAGTAGAATATATATATATATATAATATGTTATGATTAGATTCCATTTATTTTGGTGGGTAATAAAGTAGATTTGGCCCATTTACGTAAAGTATCATCATCTGAAGCACAGCAATTGGGACAAGAATGGGGTTGTCCTTATTTGGAAACATCTGCCAAGACACGTCAAAATGTAGATGAAGTATATACAATGTTGATGCGAAGTATTCGGGGTCGTAAAGAACAATTGCACATGAATGAAGGGAAATCAAAGAAAGGAAAATGTATCATTATATAAGAATAACAAACCTAAATCATATCATTTATTATAAACAACAACCAAGCATCCATCCATTTCTTCTCTCATCTTTCTTCTTTTGCAAATTCTATTTAGTACAATTAAAACATGTCATATATCTTTTTAACAACACCAACAACAAACAGTAAGACTTCATCTCCTCCTTTTTTTTATATTTTTTTTCTTTATAAAACCCATTTTATCTCATTTACACGTTCTTTCTCTCTCCCTCTCTCCCTCTCTCTTTATCTCTCTTCATTTATTTTACCAAATCAACAAACTAATATTTTTTTAACAATTGTCAATAAATAATTAAAAAGAATTAAAATATCAATATCGATTAGAAAGAGCTGAATGACTGATGCTATATAAATAAAGAATCCTTAAAACAACATATATTACATAAACAATCAATACCAAATCAATAAATATATAAGATGATCATATTCATTTTATTTGTTTAGAAAAGAGTATCGATCCCGAGGATTGTTTTTCGATGAATATAGCAACGAAAAAAAAAAGACTAAAGCAAATGTTGACATTGTGTTTTACATTATTGATATCGAAGAGATAATAATAATAATTAAATAAGAAAACAAGGAAATACATAACAAGGGGGTAGTGATAGTTAGTGAAGTGTGGGGGATGTTGCATATAATAAAAGTGACAAAACTATCATTATAATTATTATTAATTACAGAGAATGCGTATATGCAAAAAAAAAACAATAGAGTTCAAATTAAAAAATTCTTATATATATTTATATAATATATATATCTTCATTATAATAAAGTAAGGGGGTGTATATATTTTATATACTTCATAATTTAGGATGTATACACACGCACATACAAGACAGCAGTCTTTATTTTCAATCCGGAAACTTTTTTTTTTGTAAAATCATGCATATATTATTTTTTCCTTGTTGATCGTATATGATGTATGTGTCTTTAGACGTGTTTTTTTTTTGGTTCGCTATCGTGATATTTGTTTATCTTTTTTCTTCATTCCTTAACTGGATCAACTATTTTGTTTCTCTTTCCTTTTTTTTAATTTTTAATTCTATTATTGATATATGTCATACCCTTCTTTCTCTCCTTTTAATAAGTGACTTCTCCTCCATTAAAATAATAATATAAAAAGGCAAATGGCATCGTAAGTGTAATAGTGAAGGCAACCCTATACAAAAGAAAATATTTAACATAAATCATAAAACTTATATATTTTGATATACAGCTCCAATAACAATAACAATATGCAACAGCAAGAGGATGAACAAGAGGATACAGTCCCACCATTGCCTTCACAACAACAAACATCGCGTCAAAACACAATAGGTAAAATTTATTTAATACAAATAAAATAATAAAAAACAAAGCTAATAGCTGAATATTTTTAGATATAGCACTACCGACTCCTGAAACATCGATCATGGAATCACCAGGTATGGTTGGTGCCAGTTCATCTGCTGCCACCTTATATACAGCATTGCAAAGACCTCATCATGATATTCATTCATTAAAAGCGCCATCAGCTCCACAAAAAGAAGAATCTGTGACAACAACAGCAGAAGAAGAAGAAGAAGAAGAAGAAGCGACAAAATCAGAAAAAAATTGGCAAAAACAGCACCATTATTATTATCATCAACAATATCCTAATTGGAATACAACGGATGTCCCCGTCAAAATTTCTGAAATTGAATCTATTTTTGACAACTATGTAACAAAATTCGGTTTCCAACGAGACAACAGCTACAATATGTTTGACCATTTATTAACCATGTTGGATTCACGTTCAGCTCGTATGGAACCATGGCAAGCTCTTTGGACCCTTCATGCCGATTATATTGGTGGTGAGCATGCCAATTATCGAAAATGGTATTTTGCAGCTCAGTTGAATTTGGATGATAATCATCCTGCTCCACCAAAGACAACACCTACTGGTTTACTGGTAGAAGAAGCCAAAAGAGAATGGAGAGAACGTATGGAAAATATGACAAATCATCAAAGGGTGTCCCAATTGGCACTTTATTTATTAATATGGGGTGAAGCTGCAACTTTACGTTATATCCCTGAATTAATTTGTTTTATATTCAAATTGGCCGATGATTATGCAGCTCCACCACCCGAACAACAACAATCGCAACTCAGCTTTTTGGATGATATTGTATCGCCTCTTTATTCTTTTGTTCATAACCAGTCTTATCAATGGGTTCAAGGTCAATGTATTCGTCGTGAAAAAGACCATAACCATATTATTGGTTATGATGATATCAATCAATTCTTTTGGGATCGACGTGCTATAGCTCAACGACTTGTACTTCGTGATGGTCACATGTTAAAAGATTTGCCACCCAATCAAAGATTTAGTGGTTTGGCTAATGTAGATTGGGATGGTGCATTTCACAAGACATTTTACGAGTCTCGTTCATGGTTGCATTTACTTACCAACTTTTCACGTATTTGGATCATCCATGTATCTATTTTTTGGTATTATATGGCGGCCAATGTCGACTTTTTATATATGGAGCACCATGAAATGCCAGTCAAACTTTCCGTGATCGGATTAGGTGGATTGGTTGCCGTGTTACTCATGATGGCAGCAACTGTGGCTGAATTCATGTATTTACCAACAAGTAAAAGTACTGCGAAAATATTATTTTCGCGACTGACCATGTTAAGTCTATTGGCTGGATGTCACGTGGGTGCTTCTATCTACGTTCTTTGGATTGATCGAACGAGTTGGATTGCATTGATTGTAGCTGCATGTCAATTGGGTCTAGGTGCTATTGTTGCTATTCTTTTGGCAATCATCCCATCAGCTAACTTGTTCCATCGCAAAAGAGCAAGTAATCATTTGGCTTGCAAGACCTTTACATCGAATTTTCCATCCATGACCAGTGATGATCGATTTCTATCCGTGTTGCTATGGATATGTATCTTTGCTTGCAAGTTTTTAGAAACCTATTTCTTTTTGGCATTGTCATTCCGAGATGCGTTGGCTGCAACAAGTATGATGAATTTGAATAATTGTATGGCGGATCCATTATTAGGTAAATGGGTATGTCAATTACTTCCTTCACTGACAAGTATTTTGATGTTTACGGTCGAATTGGTGTTGTTTTTCTTGGATACCTATTTGTGGTATGTGGTATGGAGTACCATGTTTTCTGTTTCACAAGCATTCCGTATGGGTATTTCTATCATGACTTCGTGGAAGACCTTGTTTTCTCGTCTACCAAATTTGTTGTATAGTAAGGTATTGGCTACACCACAACAAGAAGAACAATTGACTACGACTCCCTTGCGCAAAATGGCTTGCTCACAAATGTGGAATGCCATTATTATTGCCATGTATCGTGAACATTTGCTATCCAGTCATAACTTACAAGCTCTTTTATATCATTGGCGTGCTACAGATGATGAACATCAACATGGTGAAATTGCCTCGCCTCCCTTTTTCAATCCACGCAACAAAATAAAAAAAGAGGATTGTTTCCCATCACATTCCGAAGCAGAGCGTCGATTATCATTTTTTGCACAAAGTTTGGCGACCGATATTCCAGAACCTTGTTCTGTTCAAAAAATGCCAACATTTACAGTATTCACACCTCATTATGCTGAAAAGATGATTTTGACGTTACGTGAGATTATTCGTGAAGAAGATAATACCACCCGTGTGACTTTGTTGGAGTATTTGAAACGCTTACATCCAACTGAATGGGACAACTTTGTCAAGGATACCAAGTTTATGGCTGAAGAAGAAAATCCATTCCAAATCCATTCATCAAGTACCACTGGATTCTCTGAGTATAATAACAAGAAGTCAGAAGACCTTACATGTTCATCATCATCTCCATTTTCAGCTTCAGTGGCCAGTGATAAAGATGATTTACCATTTTATTGTATTGGGTTTAAGTCATCGAAACCCGAATATACCATGCGGACAAGAATGTGGGCATCATTACGAGCTCAAACATTATATAGAACTGTCTCTGGTTTTATGAATTATGCACGAGCATTAAAGATTCTTCACCGCATTGAACATCCTGAATTAGCCGTTTCCAATGATAATATCAAACCCACGGAGGAACATTTAGATTCCATTGCTCATCAAAAATTCCGTTATTTGGTTGCCATGCAACGTTATGCCAAGTTTTCTCCCGAAGAAGGCAAAAATTGTGAAGCTATTTTAAGTGAGTACCCACATATGCAAATTGCTTATATTGATGAAGAACCAAGCAATACACCTGGTGCTTCTTCCACATTTTATTCCGTTCTTATTGATGGTCATTGTCCTAAGATTGAAGGTACTTATCGTCGTGTCCCTCGTTATCGTGTTCGATTACCTGGTAATCCTATTCTGGGTGATGGTAAATCAGATAATCAAAACCATGCCATTATTTTTTACCGTGGTGAATATTTGCAATTGGTGGATGCCAATCAAGATAATTATTTGGAAGAATGTTTAAAGGTGCGAAGCATTTTTTCCGAATTTGAACAAACATTGGCTCCTGATGAAATTTATGCTTTGCACAAAGATGCGCCAGCTCCCGTGGCTATTGTAGGTGCACGTGAATATATCTTCTCCGAAAATGTGGGTGTTTTGGGTGATGTGGCAGCTGGAAAAGAACAAACTTTTGGTACATTGACTCAGCGGATCATGGCGAAAACAGGAGGTCGACTACATTATGGTCATCCAGATTTTTTGAATGCGTCATTTATGACGACTCGTGGTGGAGTAAGCAAAGCACAACGTGGATTGCATTTAAATGAGGATATTTACGCTGGTATGAATGCACTTTCAAGGGGAGGGCGGATCAAACATACAGAATATTTGCAATGTGGAAAAGGTCGTGATCTGGGTTTCTGTTCCATTTTGAATTTCACAACCAAGATTGGTACGGGTATGGGTGAACAAATGTTATCAAGAGAATATTATTATTTGGGCACCCAATTACCTCTCGATCGATTCTTGACATTTTATTATGCTCATCCGGGGTTCCATATGAATAACATTATGATTATTTTTGCTGTACAGTTGTTCTTGTTCTGTATGACTTTTGTCGGGACGATGGCAACCTCCGTACCAGAATGTTCACTCCAAGGTAATGAAAAAAACTGCTTCAATATGCGACCCGTCTACGAATGGTTACAACGATGTATTGCTGCCATTTTTTGGGTGTTTTTCATTGCCTTTTTGCCTTTGTTTTTGCAAGAATTGACAGAAAAGGGAACTTGGCGAAGTACATTGCGATTATTTAAACAATTTTTATCCTTGTCTCCATTGTTTGAGGTGTTTGTCAATCAAATCTATGCCAATTCAGTTTTATCCAATCTCAATTTCGGTGGTGCACGATATATTGCTACTGGACGTGGATTTGCTACCGCGCGTTTACCTTTTTCAATTCTCTATTCACGATTTGCCAATCAAAGCATTTATTTTGGCGCACGGACCATGTTTATGTTGATATTTGTCACACTGACATTGTGGATTCCACATCTGCTTTATTTTTGGGGAACTGTCGGATCATTAGTTATTTCACCTTTTGTATTCAATCCACATCAGTTTGTTCTCACAGACTTTATAACGGATTATCGGGAGTATTTGGGTTGGTTGACACGCGGTAATGCTGGACGTTATTATAGTCATGCGTGGATTACCTTTTGTCGACAATCTCGAGTACAAATTACCGGTATCAAAAGAAAAGCAACTCAACAAGAACAAGGAAAAGGTGGTGGATCAGCATCAGCCATGTGGCCAAGGGCTCAATTATCAAGTATTCTAACCTCCGAAATATTTATGCCACTGGTGCAAGCCGGTTTATGTGCTTCCTGTTATATATTTTACAAGAGCCGACATGTGGATGAAAGTTTTCAGCAACATCGGTTGGTGATGACAAAACAAGAAGATTTCGGTCCAGGTGGTGCATTGGCCCGAATTGCTGGCTTAACGGTAGGACCTATTGTATGGAATGCAGTGTTTTTATTATTACTACAATTTATCTCAACACTAGTGGGAATGGTTCATTCGGCCGGAAACAAGAAAATTGGATTATATATGGCAGGCATTGCACATACTTTAGCATTGGTTGGATTTGTTGTCTTTTTCGAAATGTTTTGGTGGCTTGAAGGATTTGCAATTAGATCTACAGTGTTAGGTATATTGACCATGTTTTCAGTTGAACGATTTGTGTTCAAGACGTTGGTTGGATTCTTTTTATCACGTGAATTACATCACGATACAACTAACCGAACATGGTGGACTGGGCGATGGCGTGGAAGTAATGTAAGTAATAGCCGTTTTTCTTTGAAAAGAGAACAGCCAGGAATGAAGCTAGGCAGAATAAGGAATTAACTTTTTGTTATTATTATTATTATTATTATGATTAGCTGGGTTTCCATGGAGCAAGAGAATATTTATGCAAGATTGTGGAAATGTCCGCATTTACAACGGACTTCATTTTGGGACACTTAATCTTATTCTTTTTGTTTCCTTTTACTTTGATACCGTATATTGATCGAATCCATTCTTTAATGTTATTTTGGCTTCGTCCTTCAAATCAAATTCGTCCTTCGGTATTATCTACGAAACGGAGACGAAGACGACGTGAAATTGCTTTGACTTATGGACCCATCTTTTGTCTCGTATTCATCTTTTTTGTTTCTCTTATTTGCATTCCTCCTTTCTTTTTAAATGACAAAATGACAGGGTATCATCGTGGTGCTTCTCCTATTTAAATAACACTTACTTTTTTGTAATATCTTTTTTTTTTCCTTCTCTATATATTTATTTTCATTCCAAAAACAACAGCAAACAGAATTCAAAATGTATATTCCCATTAATGGTATTTCCTATTACTCTTGAAATAAATCATCAATAATATATTATTAATTGTAGCTACTAACATGATAAATATTTGTGTTATATATATATTCAGTAACATAATAATTAACGCAAATAGCAACAGTGCACATTCTTTGTCTGTAGTTGTACTTATTTTACAATTTCTTTTTTAACTTTTGCTATAAAATAAAAATGATATGTGTAGCTGATCACCATATTTCAGCTTGTGTTATATTATGGATCACTAAATACAGTAATACGTAAAAGAAAGAAATCTTGATAACTACAGTAACCAACAATCATTTTAAATAGCCATGAATGAATAAAGTGAGTCAATGATTATTTTTGCAAGAATAATCGACGTATTCTGTGGTCTGTTCATCGAGATTCAGTTGTCTTAAAAATGTCTTATCAACCTATCAGCTTTACTGAATAGTATTAAAATAACTATAAAGCGGTGCTATTCTATGCTATTCGCTATACATATAAAATCTTAACCAGAGTATGTTTCGCTTTATTATCATTTTTTCGAATTATTATTCACTTTGTTACGTATCAGAAATAATTTATTATATTCTCAATCACCAAAAAAAAAAAAAAAAAAGATGTAATCCAACTAATCAACAATGGCTACTGGTCTCGATTAATTGTTGAACTTACAACCGTTTCAATAAACTATAAATCATTCTATTCTTCTTTGTTGTGACCCTGAATTACATATCAAGATAGTTGATGAGTACTTTCATGCTGACATATTAAGTAGAAAAATAAGTTTGTTGTCCACCACATATCAGTATCATAGACTAAAATTTATATTTGACAATGTGAAAAACTATAGATGACTTGCGCCTAAAGGTGTCCTCTAGTCACTTCCTTGAGATTCATTGCTATATACTTATAATTATATGCCACTAGAAGTCAAATAGGCATTGAACTTCACAATTCCAGTAGAGGACTGATGTGTAAAGATGTATGAAGAAGCAGGAGAAAATAGAAGAAAAGGGGAAATTGTTGATAATGCTAATAATGCTGCTAATAATAGAAACAAATTATGTATTTCGGTTTGAGTGTTATAAAAGGAGAAAGGATCTGCTGCACCCTATGCATTTGGCCCGTCATCATTAAAATTGTCGTCGGGATGATAAAAGTTGTCCCTCTCTCAAAGGTTTCGTATTATTAGAGATAACCATTAAGTTATCTTTATCGCAATAACCCATTTCAAAGCGCGGGAGGCAGTTCATAGTAAAATTTGAAGGCTGTATTTTCGTTATATGCCAATAGGGGAAGAGTACCAAATTCCATTTTTTGGTTCATTCAGGGAAGAAAAGAAAGTGCTTATATATTTTCCAACAGTTCAAGCTAAAATATTATTTATATAATAATTTATTATACTTGTTAGATTTGTGGATCTATATTATTATTATCTTTCTAAGTATAGGACATGCTAACCAATTTAAAAAAAACATATGCTTTCATTAATACAATGTAAAATTGCTATTTGATGCTGTATGAAGCTCACTAAGAAATAGGACATTATTAAGCAACTCGTGTAAGTTTATTTCTTATTTTTCTTTTGTTAGAGTGGGTACATAAAATCTGATCCAATAATGTCATAAAAAAATAAGCATTGATTCATTAATTTCATATACGTCTCATTAATTTCACTGAAATCCAGGGGAATGAAAAACTTGATTTCGATTTTGAAACTAATAATTTATTTTCAACACCAGCGAAAATATATATATATTATACAACTAATCGTACAGAATTACAATGTAAAAAAATGGTATATGACATCTTTATTATAGTGAATTTATGATTATATACTAGACGCATGAAAATTTAGGAGGAAACAATACAATGATGTGTCCAGAAAAAATATTAATATTTGGAAAGTAAAGAGCCTGTCAATCGAAATTTCAAAAATAAACAAATAAATGCTCCTAATACATATACAGCTCCATCAAACATTTGAATACCAATGTATCCATTATTTGGTGTTGCTTGTTGGATTGCAGACATAATAGGAGTACCCTAAAAAGTATGATAGAACAATAGACATAAATGTCAACTACTGCTGATGAACGTTATGATAAATCGTATGGAAATAGACTATAATAATAAAAATTTAACTAACCATAGCAGCAACGGCACTAATAAGAAAAGCGAGTGACAACCCTGCAGACAACTTTTCCATACCAACGACACTTGCCGTGATTGGTGCAGCCTACAACGGAATAATAATATTTAAATCAACTTTTTTCTTCATAGCATATTGCAGCCAAATAATAAGATTTAATTTAGTGACATACCAGAGCGTAATACATGCCAGAAGTAGCACCCCATAACACACAAAAAAGCACTAGAATACCATATGATGTAGCAAATGGCCAAATAACAAACGAAAATATTCCAGATAATATAGAAGTAATTATAAACATATTGAGTCGACCAATTTTGTCTGCGACAAACCCAAGTGCAATACGGGCGACTGCATTTACTGCACACATAATAGCGAGCATGTTAGACCCGTCCTGAGGGCTTAATCCGATGTCGGCGGCATACTCTTATAATAATAATAAAAAAATAATTGCGTCAGTTATGAATTCATTCAGTGCAGCAATAATAATGATGTACGTCAAAGCTAGCTTTTTATTATGCCTTACTTGGTAGATAAAACATTGGTCCAAGGTAACCCATGACACCTATAACAGAACCTACTAACCATATATCAAAATTAACCATTTTAAACATGGATAATTGAATCGGTGACTTTAATGGTTGGCTTTTGCGATAAGAAGCAGGGAAACGATCTTTTATGAGAATTGTCCCTACAATGCAAAGACCTAAACAAAAAAAAGCAAGTATGCGATAGGACCATGGAACACCATATTTTATAATCAAATAGTTGGTCTAAAAATATAATCATAATAATAATTATCAGTTTATGAAACCGATGATATATGTACTGATGTTTATCAATTAAAATTCCAAGTAAACATGACACATGCTACTAATGTTTAGGTTAATTATTACCAGTGGGCTCATGGCTAATCCTCCAAGACCTGAACCACATGAACTAATACTCATTGCCGTAGCTCTACGTGTTGTAAACCTTTCAATTTTAAAATTCCAGTTAGTAGATTATAATAAGCAGGGTAAATAAAACATTCCATTATAATTCAAAACTATAATATTTACCATTGTGGGATGACTGAAGCAATCGACATATAAAGAAACGATGCACCGAATCCGAACAAAAAGCCTTGTGTCAAATATAAATGCCATATCTCCGTAGTAAGCGAAGCCAACATTAACCCAAGACACATCAATATACTTCCTACAGCGTAATTGATACGTGTGCCGAATCGAACAAGAAGTACACTGACAGGAGAGAATACATTTAAACAAACATTAATCAATGAGCCAACTGTCATGAGCTCTAAAGTACTCGCTTTGTCCTTCAATATAGATGTTGCAAAAGCTTGCGAAAAGATACCATAACAGTTCGCAATACCAAACATAACAACATTCGCAAAAAATCCTGCAACAACAATGGCCCTAAAAATATAATATGTGTAGCCCAAACATATTAATTTCTACAATAATCATTTTTTATGAATTCTTACTAATAATGGGCGTAGTTATAAATTAAAACATACCATCCATAGCCACCATTTGGAATATCATTGAGAACATCTTGCGGGGGAGATTCAACAACACTTGCTTCGTCCATGATCTCTACATAATTTTTCCTTATTTAGAATTTTTTTAACCATCCACATAATCTTCATTTTTTTGTGAGTTGTATTCCAATACAAAAGAGTATATATTTTCTGCATTCTTACCAGAGCGAATACATTTCAAAGCGTTCTCAGAACAATTGTTGTCATGGTATTGGTTTGCATCTTTTGATTTTTCATTAATCGATGTGGTAATGCTCATAGAAGCTGCTTTCTCGACATCAAGATCGTTGATGTTGTCTGGTTGTTGTGATACAGTAAGATCGTCATTGTCATTCTCAAACCCTGATAATGAAGTAGCCATTTTTTCTAGCAATACATCAAATAGATTGTAAAAGAGAAAAGAACGACTAAACAAAAGACTTAATTTTTTAAAAACGACTTGTATTTAAAGTTTGAATCGGTATACAATTTTTTTAGTAGACTGAGTTAAAAGAAGCCGCTTAAATCAGCCTCCACAGGTGATACTGTATCTCTTTTCATGCTCTCGTAAAAACCTTGGGGAAACTTTTTACCATCTGAAATCAGAAAAAAAATCGTCTGTATCTTCAACATCGTATGAATGAGATCTATTATATGTATTAAATTATGTCCGTTACCGACACAACTCCAACTATTCTATTATGCAAGGGCGATCATATTCCTGGACAACTTAGCCTTGTGCGAAGATGATTACGTAATAACCTCATAATCAGAGGATCGTCCAAAACTTTCTTTTTCAAGCATCGATCATCAATTGACATTGAGGGCTTTATAAAGAAGCTTAGCCTATCGGGTTCCACTACCAGCGCATTGTCCATATGCAGCTCTATATTTGTACCAAAAAAAATAGTAACGGTAAAGGATATTTGTAATTTACTTGCTACAGTACCGATTAGATTTCCCACGCTAAAAAAAATTCACCATTTCCGATTTAAACTTTGTGACAATCTTTATTTTAAAGTGAATTGGTGCTTACACGATTCTTTTACAACTACACCATTTCTAATATGTATTTGATATCACCATGATATTATTATATTGTATTATAAAAGGAGCACAATCAAAAGCAATAGGGCAGCAGTTATTATGTGAAAGGTGAACTTCCAACTTATCACCATTTGAGAGAATAAAAACCCTGCTTTCTCAACTATATTTTTGAAAAATTACACTTAAACATGTCGAATGAGGACCAGATACTAAAAAACTTATAGTACACCCCGTAATGTTAAATGACAAACAACAGCTGCAGTAATAAAAAATAAGATCGAAGTTTTGAAACCCATTTAAGCATTACGACGAAAAAACCTAGAGATTCAAAATGGCCCAGCAGCATCTTTTTTGAATCAAGAACAGATTATAAACTTGTTTCACCAAAGCAATTGACATATTGTATGCCCCTATGCTTCCTACTTATGTGTCCGCTTTGGCAGAAAATCATTTGCAAAGTAATGTCAAAAAGGTACATTTAAATACAAAAACAACTTATTCGATTCATTTCACAAATAAGGCACCAATTATTAGCCTTCAGGGGATTGAGATAACCATATATTTGGAAAGGAGTAAAAAAAAAGTATTTCCACCTCAGTTAAATAATTTAAGTTTAAATTAAAAGATGCAGAAAATGGTTACGCTAAAAAACAATCAGGAGTATATTGAGCGCTACCAACTGATGTTGTCAATTCATTAGGGCACGAGATATTCATCTTTTGTCCCAAATAACTGAAAGTGTATGTAGTTGCTGGTGACGCCTACTAGTATATGCAAGAGAGATCTCCGCGTGCAGCTGTAATGTATGGATTGAGATTGCGCTTTGAAACAAGGGAAACGAGAGAATAAGTCAACGAGACAAGCGAATAAATCTCAACCCGTTACCTTTGGACTTACTACATCTACCCTTTCCAATCTAGACACATTAACATTTATCCATTAATTAATTATCACCAAATATTGTAGAGGATGGAAATAATGAGTGGTTTCATGGATGAAACTACAGGCCCGCCAGATATGTTAACAATATAGTTCAGAATGTCCACATATACAGGACTAACAAGGGTACATAAATCGTTTACACTTCCAAAACTCGATTATTTAATTGCCAAACACAAACCGTTAAGCTGATTGTATGATTTTCTCATTCGTTTGATAATCTCGAATCATTAATTATGTAAGATTGCTAGTCTACTTTACTAATTTCTTTACTTTATATTACAGGACAAGAAACGAAGAATGGAATTACTGACATGATGAGTATTGCAGATTGTATAAATGTTGGCGGTAATGTAACGCATAATGATGGTTGGGAATGTTTCTTGGAATGAGGATTCAATATTATTAAAAGTCCTAAAACGATTATATTTAAACTTCCTGATAGATGGCTAGAACCTATTAATGATAATGCTAACTTTTTTAAAGTTATAAGGGCCGTAAAAGCGTCAATAAACGTGACAAATTTCACCTTTACAAACAGCCTAACGAATGAATTTCACGGGTACTCGGTGAGGCGAATTCACTACTGTATCTGTTGAGGAGAATCAATAAACATACAACTTATTGATATACTTCAACATTAGCATAATTCTATCAAATGCCATTGTTAGGTGTTTCGGTATGTGTATGAGATGTCTGTGACGATGTGGATGTCTTTCTCTTCTTCTACTTTTGTTTTGTTTAAAGTTTAATTGTTATAATCAGCAGTAATAAAGCAAGATATAAAAATTCTAAAATAGTATATGGATATACTCTTTCTTACTGCATTAATGTATGTAACTGGGAAACAAAGAAATGAAATCACAAGGCTTAATGGTTACGCGGTCTTGCATCCAGGAGCTAATCGGAGGCTTAAATCGTTGCTTCTGTAATCTAGAGAATCAAGGGTCTTTTGTGTTCACAACAACAACAGCAATATTATCGTGATAATGATGTGCATATGTCAAAACAAACTGGAAATTAAGGAGTAAAGCCAAAAGAAATATATTATCAAATACCCTGCGAAGCCAGCAAATAGAATAAGAAGCATGTGGTACACAAATCAACACTATTTTTTTTCAGCAATAACAATACTTTTATTGGGAGCTGTGGCTGTTGGTAACACATTAGGCAACACAAACAATTTTTTGATTATTTGGTCGCTACAGGCTATTTTTGAGTTTTTGTTCAACCACCAATTCTTCTATTTCACTTGTTCTCCCCAAAAATAAATATGTATTAGTTTTCTTTCTTTTCCTTATTTTCTCTTTCTTATTTTCTTTTCTCTTTTACTTTTCTTTTCACTCCTTCACCCTCTCCTTTTCTTTTTTATTTCTGCTTGTCGTCAATGACACCTGCACCTGCACCGACAACAACGATGGCAGGAACTCAATCAATAGCTGGCCTTACGACAAAAATACAAGATACAGCTGGTGATATCCCACCATCACTCATGGGTGCCACCTCAACCATTGTTGGGGACCAACTTTATTTATTTGGTGGTCGACTTCAAGCATCAGCCCAAGTATATAATCGACTTTATGTCCTCGATCTCATTACTCGGATTTGGACTCGTATTTTTACCAAAAATGATGCACCTAGTCCTCGTTATTTCCATTCTGCTAATGTTTGTCGCAGTATGGAGGGTGATAAAAAGATGACGAGAATTATTTTTTATGGTGGCCTAACTGTCAGCACAACAGAGTCAAACGGACTTCGGTCACTGGGGGATCTATCCATATTAGTGCTTGGTGACGATCAAAACGAAAACGAGCCCTACTGGGAATACCCTGAGCTCAGCTGCCAAAAAAATATCCCACACAAACGATACTCGCATCTTACAACTATGACTCATGATGATCGCTATCTTGTTGTCCTTGGAGGTCAAGATGTGAATGCTGGATATATTGACGAAATAAATATTTACAATTGTCGACAAAAGAAATGGCACGAGCCTTATGTAATTAATTCGCATTATTGTACATATCGGACAGCAGTATCAACAGTGACTCCAATATCGCCCAGCATATCAATTCCTTCATCGAGTAGCATATCAGGTGCTCTAGGCAACCCATCAGTTGAAACACCACCACTAGCGCCACCAGGAAGAGGAAATAACAGTAGTGTTAATAATGTGATGCTTCCTGGAGAAGAAGAAAATCGAGAACTTGAAGAAGCAATGCATCGCCAAAAACTTTACTCGACTATATTTACCTATAGCAATTATAATTTTTACGATTTAAAACGTACTTTACATCAAATTACTATATCAAATAAAGGATACGTAGCGGATTTCACGGATTATACACAGTCGCTGATCGGCAGTCGACAACACACACCTCCAGCTCTTCGATTTCCCTCTGGATTTGCTTGTGGTCATCACTTGATTGTAGTGGGACCAAATATTACACCAGAATCTCAACAATTACATGTTTGGGCATTAAATGTTGTTTCTATGTCATGGTCACGTATAGACGCAGGACCAGCTCTTGCACAAGGCTCGTGGTTACGTGGATTACTGTATGAGGATCGTAATCAATTTATTGTTTTTGGTCATCCGGGACGATCTATGCATGCCGATCATACCCAGCGAATTGTTCATTTTGATTATTTTGCAAGTATCGATACAGAAGCTTTTGGAGTCTATCGACCACCTCGTTTAACATTCGGACCTGCAGCACAAGAAGCTGGTTTGGCGTTACTGAGCAACCCCGCATTATCGGATATTACCATGATATCCACAGATGGTTATCGTGTGCGTGCCAATTCAAATATCCTTGCACAACGCTGGCCATCTGTGCACAGCCGTTTAACCCCGCTCGTGTCGCCGACAACATTGTCTAGTTCTTTTTCATCTATTAAATATACTTTGACTTTCCCTGACTGTTATGATATTTTAGTTGCATTTTTGCAATTTTTATATACAGATCATCTTACTACCGTCGAACAAAATCAACCTCGGATTCTAACACGACTATTACTTCTGGCCGATTTATTTTCCCTAGAGCGTCTCAAGGCTCTTACAGTTCATTCATTACATCAGATGTTACAAATATCAACAGCTCCTGACATTTACCAAACCGCAGCTTTGGCAGATTGCGCTTCTCTCCAAATACGTGCATTACGAGTCATGGTAAATGCTAAAAAAATGATTCAGCAGCAGCAAAACCAGCAACAACAAAACCAGCAACAGCAACCACGGCAGCAGCAACAACAACAATCTCAAACAAAAAATCTTGTGGATAGATTAGTTTCTCCCATTCAACAAGCAACACCTTCTTCTCCATCTTCTTCAACAACATACCAACCTTTATCTAAGCTGTTGCGTTACTATGATATAAATGTACCAATACCTCCCACCACCAGCGCTGCTCCTCCTGATATTGGTAATAATAATACTAATAATACTAATAATAATAACATCAATAAGATCAATAATGGTAATAATTCTACATCAATTACTACTGATCTCGATATATTCCCAACGCCACCTACGCCGCTAGCTCGTACTCCACATCAGCGAGTTAATATAGCTCCACCGTTACGAGCAAAGAACCCTTCAAGAAAAAGCAGTAATAGTACCACAACAACCGCTTCTCCCACCACACCACATACTATAAATAATTTCACATCAACATCTAGATCTCGTCCATCGACTCCGTCTTCAAAATCACTTCGTAAACCATCACAAACTGCCTGGCTACCAATGACATTTTAAAGGAAAGATTTCTTCTAAAAAAAACCAAGATGTCGTTTATTATATTTGATGACATTTGTATATATACATATATACGCTTTTATTTTATTTTATTTTATTTATTTTAAACATTATACCAAGGCTGGCCCTTTATATACAATTTTATTCTTAGTAGTAGTAGTACCCAAAAATGATGACAATACAAAAAAAATCTTGCACATTATTTTCTTGTTATTATATCATATTCATTTTTCTTTTCATTATTATAAATATATTTTGCTTTTACGACATGTTTGTTTAAAACATTAAGATGACCTTTACAAATTATATATCAAGGTCGGTGCTTATGTGAATAAATACCATTAACATCATTAATACTTTTGAATGATGTTATTTTGTCTTACAACTTTGCACATCGTACCGTATGTATTTTTTTTACACTATCTACATCTATATTACTAAATTGGCACAATTCATCCATAACTAATAGCATAGTGATTAATGTTTTTCTTTTCATTGAGATACTATCCAAGATCATCAATTGTATTTTTGTATATGTTTATAAATCTGCGTAGAATGAAATCTCGTTCGATGATACTTGTAAAATTTCTGCAAAATATGAACTAATTGAACGTTTTTGTAAGCCAATTATACTGTAGTAGAGCCAGAGAAAGTTAGTTGTCCTGAAATATATTGCTCTTTTCTTCGCTATCTATGCAAACAACAATTATAACTACAACATAAGCGCTTATTTATTCAACACCATAACACTGTTCTCTATTGTCACTAATTTCAATTAATTCGATAAAGTTTTCCTTTTCAGCTAAAGTTATATAGCTAGAGTGTCTATAGAATGTATACTCCCTTTTTTTTATTTTCATTGAAATATTTTATCAGTCGACATATGTAAATAAGAGCCTTATACGTAAAATAGTGTATTATTCAGCTGCAACTTGAAATAACAATCCATTATTCTTAATGAAAATTCGGAGGAGCAACAAGTCCATCGGTATGTTGCCGAACCAGACTCATTTGTTCACAATCTTTTATTTGCAGTGTAACTGCATGCCGATAATTAACAATATAAATTTTATAACATCAACGTACTATGTTTAATCTGATAAAAGAGTTTATTCAGTATTACGAATATAGGTGTAATTTTTACTAAGAATTCCTAAACAATTATACTGACACCCCAGGGTTTGTGCTAGTATAATACTTTGTTTAGCATATAAAATAAGCAATGAATATTATAATATTTGGTATTCGCAAACGGCCGTCTTTCAAAAGTTCCGAGATGCAAAAAGACATACGTACATATTATTAACTTCATGCTAAGATAATAAATGTAAATTATTCTATAATATTTTATTTGTTATCTTAAATATATTTTTAACTAGCTTTATTCAATAAACCGAGACTTCTTAAAGCTTTAGTGTAATCGAAACAAGTAATTTAGCGAAGCAAAGAAGCTACGCAAAAAAAAAGATCCATACTTGACTTTCAACCTCCCACTTCAAACAAAAAACCGACGGTTCATATAGCACTTATAAAAACTATTTTTTTTCTGCTACTTATGTTTATGGAATAACCTTTTGTAGCTTGGGTCTTGTAGCACTTCATTAAAAGGAAGAGGAACGTGCTATAAAATAACTAGCGATATTCCAAGTATATCATATTAAACTTATTATGCTATGCACAGATCGGCATTCTTAAAATATTTCTTTTTAGAATATAATCGTTTCACTTGCTGATATGTAATCTGACATTAATATGTATGAAATATAATAATATAATATCGTCGAGCATAATTATTTAAATTACACTTGTTTTTTTTTTGGTAGATAAAAAATGATATGAATTCTCAAATAAAACGAATAGATTCATCGGAAACAGACTAACCAAAATCGGTTGACACTAGTACGTATCATGCGAAGTCTTCGTGAGACAAAAAAAATCACGAAGTTTTCTGTGATCGACAGTTACTTGTGACAGAATAAAGGCACGGTTTATATATTAAATATATATTTTTTAACTTTTGGGCACACGAGTAAAATTGCGATATGGATTGCAGGAACATTCTAAATTGTTTTTTATTTGTCGGACATAATTTAACTATACATCCTCATCACCAGTAGCTACTTGCCACTGAATAGTCCCTTTTCTTCTCTGTATATTAATATTTATTTCAACACACCATCGACATAAACATCACGCAGAGAAAAAAATACTAACAAAGTCATAATATACGATTGATATACGATTGATATACATATTATTATTATTTTAAAAAGTAAATAGATTGAATACAACATAATAGTGAGAAGATTATTATTTGCGTACATAGCAAAAGACAACAAGTGTAAATATGTGAAAGATGGTGAATAAGTTAAATTTCGTTATTGAAAAAGAGCGTATTCAGCACCTTTGGCCAATTAAAAAAAGCAAATATCAATTTTTTCTAGTTGTTAGAATATTTTATGAAAATATAATTACAAGGAAACAAATGCCAGAAATCAATTGGCCATGACAGCTGCAATTGCGGCCACCATCAAAGCGGCGGCAGATGAAGAAGCGACGAAATGAGATGAGGCACCACTTTCTTGGTCAGCATTTTCTTGAGCCTTAACAGAAGTATCCTTATCATCTTGGCTTTTCGAAGTTTCAGAAGCAGTAGGCACAGCACTAGAAGATTTGCTTGCTTCGGGCTTGTTAATTGCAGTACCATTCCCGTTGGTGTATGAGCTCAAAGTATTACATTCACCCACAGTTTTCAATTCAAAAGCATCAGCAAGAACAGGAATATAATCAAGAGATGCTGCGACAGTTTCTTCATAAAGATCATGAGCCAGCGAGTTACCACCTTCAGCGGTTGCAGCCCATTGAGTTACATTGCCAGTAATCCAATTGCTATCAAAAGTATCTGCATGTTCAGTCAAATACCAATCATTGGTATCAACAGACCAAATGACAGGAGTAAAACCAAGAGCCTTGATAATATCACGGACACGGTTATCAATGTTACCAAAGGGAGGGCGGAAGTAGCGAGGAGAGACACCAATGACTTCCTTGATAGCAAGTTCGGTCCACTTGAGTTCACCGACCAATTCTTCGTTGGTCAAAGTAGCCATGTTCTTGTGAGACCAAGAGTGCATAGCAATTTCGTGACCTTCGTCGTAAGCCCGTTTTAAAGTTTCAGGATATTTAAGAACTTGTCCACCCACGACAAAGAAGGTAACCTTTTCGTTTTTCTCTTTAAGAAAGTCCAAAAGTTTTGGAGTATACTCTGATGGTCCATCGTCGAAAGAGACGGTCCAAGATCCTTTAGGACAAGTATACACATCGTCAGGACCAAGACATTGAGAAAAACTCCAAGTACAATAAGGATCTTCTGCTGCATTGTTTGGCATGACGAGAGCTAGAAAAAAAAAAAAAAAAATCACGAGTTAGAATTCGGATCTATTGTTATTTCATTCGTTTACTACTGTTTCTGGTATATACGAATTACTTTGGGAAAATAATATCACTTTTACTAGTAGTACTAATAATAATATCTATACAATTACTATTAATTGGAAAAAAGCTTACCACCACTACTTGTCGTAGTAAGAGGGGGGGCATTGGTGATCTTTGCATTCTTGATTAAATTGAGCCATTCGGCTTTAGGTTTAGGGACAGTGTAAGGTTCGGGATAAGTTTCTTTAAATTGGAAATTCTGAGCATTTACGGCTGCAAGACCAATAGAGGCAAGAACAAAAAGTTGTTTAACGAGCATAATGAATGGAGTATTAGTGTACAGTTAAAGAATGGATATGGAAGGACAGGTAGATGGATATATAGAAAAAAGGATAATAGGAGAAAGAGATAAAAGAAAACAAAAGGAAGATTAAATTGTTTTTTTAAAGGCAAATATTTAAAAAGAAGGGAAAGAAGATGAAATAAAAAGAAATTAGGACAACTAATAGAAAACAGGCTGGAGATAACTGAACAATTACCTTTTTGAATATGAAAAAAAAGAAGCAAAACCCGGGTAAGGAGACGATATTATGTTTATTTTGGTAGTAAAAAAGTCTTGTACCACATGGTAATGCGAGGTTATTTTGAGGTAGGTGTGTCACTGAGATGTATGTGAGAAAGAAAAGAAATTGAGTCTTAAATAACTCCCTCCATCTCTTTCCACATTAGTTATACATGCTTGTTCACATAACTAATAATAAACCACTATATAATTATTCACGAATTACATTTATGATTTATCGAAATAGATATCGTTATTTAAGATATATTTAGATCAAATGTATTTCCCTATCAAACCGATGATTTATCATCAAGATACATGGTAGGAAGTAAATACCAGATGACAGCTCCGCCTTCTTTCCTCCCTTGCTGTCCATTCAACATAAATGCTTAAGTGCTTTCGAAGATAATATATCATTTTTTGGAGGAATTAATTTTTTTCGCAGATCACAAAATAGAGAATGGCTACTATTTTTCTGTTCCTCTCACTGTTTTATTTCTCGAAATTGCGAATTTGTATCACGGTTCGTTATTGATAATAATAAAAGGGAAACGTGGAAAAATTAAATAGTCATTGCATGATATATGGGTTAAATATAGAGTGACAATATATGAAAGAAAAAAATATTTTACACAAATTCACTAGGGCAGCACAATGGAACTTTTTTCTTGAGTTAAAAACTCGATGGCTTAAAAAAGAAGCTAGTGAAACTTTTGGAATCTCAAGAAGTACATGTCATGCGAATTCTTCTGTTGTGGTCTGTGTGATTCATGCTCAGCTCGACATAAATTCCATACCTTTTTAGGCGCTTAACGGCGTTTGAAAGCGCTTTCTTCTCCTCTGTGCTGAAAAATGTTCTGTAAATTGGTTGCCATAGCAACAGCATCATTGACCGCTCAGTCCAATTAAATATTTATAATCCTTTTCTACGATAACCATTGAGCAATACATTAATCTTGATTTTGAGCCTCATTTTTTTTATTAATGTTGTAACAGAAAAGCAAAACAGTAAAAAGAAAAAGGCTGCGGTAATTAAATTTTATATGATGGAGTTAAAAAATGTTGCTCACGTTTTTACAGCGCTGGAAGTTAAATTTGACCATGCAAAATCAAAAGGAGCCATGGTTTTAAAAGTGAGCCACATTTTTGAAAATGACCCAAAATTAAACCTGTTATTAAAAATGAGCCATCAATTGATATTGGGCTGTATCAAATGGATATAAGCTACTATATAATAAAAATAAATATAATGCAAATGAAGCCTAATAATATTTGTTATATCCAAAGAAATATTCATAGACCAAATGCTTTTTTATACTTTTTATTTTTGGAGACCAATAGCTTAAATTTAAACTTTCAGCGCTGTGCTTTTCTGCCTTTTTCTAATTCAGTAGCCGATAAAAAACATAAAGACCGATCTAAGATTCAAGTGACATAATTATATGACAGCGCATTTTTTTTCTGCAATAACTGTACAATAGTTTTAGTGCACTCAACAGAAGAAGTAGAAAAAAAAACGCGACATGCGTTATACCGCTCTTTTTCTTTGTCTTTATAAAAATAGGAGTTTTATTCACATAACAAGAAACATGTTCAAAGGGTAAAATAATTGACTGGCATTATATATATATATATATATAAGTTGTTTTTCTCTTCTACTAATCTAAGCAGCATAAACTGTCCTTATTATAATTGTTGTTACGCGATCTGGATTTTTTTGTGCATTCATTAAATGCAAGCACTACTGATTATCATAAAATAGTCTAAATATAAATGAATAGAATACAAAAATGGAGTCATCATCAGATAATAGTTATTATAACAAATAGATTAATACATATTAATAGCAATATTTCCCTTCCTATTTTTTACAGTAAAAAGTAGCGCATAATACTATAACCGTTTAATTTTGTTTATAGAAAAAACTTTTGTACTAACCATATATTAACATTATCCGACGACAAAAAAAATGAAAAAAAAAAAAATCAAAATAAACACCCATTTATTATTTTGCCAGTTTGATCTGAAAAGTACCTATAAAAAATTACCAGCAAATTTAGGTAAGCTGCGTATATAAAATGTGATAATTTTGTAATTTACATTGTGGAAGGTTAGAAGTTTCTGCGACGACGACACTAGGTACACCAAGATTTGCTAGCGCTCCTCGAACAATCCCACAGGGGAACCATATATACTATTATCATCATTATAATTATAAACCCCCGTGATATTAATTAACATGCAGTACTTAATCTTCGTTTTTCTCTCTATATTCTTTATCTCGACTCAATTTTTTTGGATCCATCATCCCCCAGCTTTTTTTAGCCATATATTAGAATTGAACTTACTGGAGTTGCTTTCTTTGCTGAATCGGCACCTCCGATATCTGTTGACATTCGCATAAACCATCGAAAGCTGTTATCTTGAAGTACATAGACACCCTATAATTGAATCGATGAATATTTTATCCATATAGTAAGGGAAATATCTAGCCCATCCACTTCAATCCATAATAATAATAATAATACACGTACTCGATGATTTGTTTTCAAATTATCAATTTGTTTTTTGAACATAATAGACCACAAGTCCTTGCAAATGAATTTAACAACATCAAGAGTATCTGCAAATCTAGGTCGATCTTTCGTAAATCTAAGTATATATGCAGATGTTTAGTTATCCCCATTCTAAAGTCAGTTGTACCTTATTTCGCACTCTGTCCACAACATATAGTAAATATCTGTATCTTCCACATCCGGTCTTCTTTCTTCATATCATCATGAGGTATTATATATAAAAAAGATTTCCATTTTATTTTACCGTTCGACCATACGCTGTCCAACTGCATAACCGAGACTGTCAAGCTTATAAAACATAGCCTCACTATCGGCTTCACTTTCAACTACCGTCGTTCTGCATATCGTATCCACCATCTCGATTAACAACAAATCCATACATGATTCGCTAACAAGTCGTTGCTGTGTATAAGGTGTATTAGCTATAGCTGTATCTTCATTGTTACCAAAAGCTGACATTATAGATGGAATTGGTGATTTTGTCGGCTTGATGGAGTAGAGATGACGCTCAAAAAGTTTCAGGTTCAACCACCACCTATTTTTCGTGTGACGTTATAACAAATTTCCCGCTGCAAGTCGTATGGGTTTCCTTCCTTCCTCTCTTTTTTCTTGGTCATGGTAATTTTAGTAGCTACATGATAAAAACAAGCATATCGGCTATCATGATGATAAAATACATATTTCCAGTAGCTTTTTATCAAGTTACGCATTGATTCATCTTGCTATTGACAAAGTATAATATAACAGGGCTCATTCATTCTCGCAATATTTAGCATATATCATGCACTTATATTAATGCTGCTGTAAATCTTTTCACTCTTCCCTCCATCCCCCTTATTATTTTTTATATATTGTCTTTTCTTTACCATGAACCGTTGTTTAATAGGCTCAGGCCAAAGATAAGTTCATTTTTGAACCACTCTATTTACGGGAGCCATAATATGGACCGTTTTACCAGTAATTTCAGGGCAAATTAACCGGAAATTGAAGTTAATGCGAAGTACTCTTTCTCTTCTACCTTTTTTCTTCCTTGACCATGTTATCACCTACTGAAAATACTAAGCCCTTAATTTCATCAACTTCTAATGATGATGTTCAGTCCCCTGCTGTTCTCATGGAAATTGAGCCAGATCTTGATTTAACAGGACAATCTACAACACAATCTGCCCCTGCATCAAATCCTCCTCCACCCCCAGCTTATAATGACACCAACATTAATAACAATGCTTCATCGTCGTCAAGCAGGACAGTAAGAGGTACCATTTCACAATCAATGGAGCCAGGAGGATACAATGGTGAAGACACTTTGGAGGAACCAGTTTCTACTACTATTGTAAGATTTATTATGTTTATAGAAAAAAAAAGCTATAACCATTTAAAACTTATGGTGATTTTTTTTAGCTTCGCGAACTTCGACAGGTAGGCGGTAAATTGAAGCAAGTGTTACATCCAAACGGAAATCGACACGTTCTTAGAGACTGTAAGTAGGACTAATTATCTATCTGTGTCGTATCATATTGAAGAAGAAAAAGAGACAGTCGGTTATCGGTTTCTCATGGTCGGTTTATTATCATCTATATAGGGGACTTATGGGGTCCATTGATATTATGCTTAACATTAGCCATGTAAGTCCTATGATTACACACTCTAACTATTACATGTAGAGGTGTACACTAATAATAATTATATCAATGTACATATCATAGAATATTGAGTACTGGTGCACCTGACGATCAAGCCGTACCTATATTTACAGGTGTATTTGTGATTGTTTGGTTAGGTTCAGCTGTAGTGACTCTTAATGCTAAATTACTAGGTGGTGCAGTCTCATTTTTTCAATCCGTATGTGTTTTGGGATATTGTCTCTTTCCACTAGTACTTTCGTCTATTTTTGCAGCATTCATTAACTTGATTTGGGCAAGATTGCCTATTGCTATTATTACTTTTTCCTGGTCAACCTATGGTAAATAATAGTTAAAAGTGTTTGTGGACTAACACTAATTTAATAATAATGATCCACTGATGATTTATGTATGTATATATGATATAGCTTCGGTTGGATTCCTTTCTGAATCCCAAGTACATCTAACCAACAGACGTGTCTTGGCGGTAAGTTCTTTAATAATATCATTGGTGGATGGAAGAAATTAAAACTAAAAGTTTATATTATGTGTAATTAGGTTTATCCTCTCTGTTTATTCTATTTTGTCATCTCTTGGCTTACTTTGATATCCTAATACGCGAGCTCTTTTTTTTCTGTTTTCAGTTCATAACGCCCCATCCCTTTCGTTTGTATATTCACAACACGAGTGTTTTTTCTAACATGATAAAAAAAATATATATAATACGTATACGAATGCGTGTGTGTGGTGATACTGAGAAATATATATAGAATGTACATACAGTATTTTAAAATTAATAATAATAGCAGTATTAAAATCTACATTCACGTTGATTATCATTATCATTATCATTATCATTATTATTATTATTGTTATATCATTATTATTGACATTGTTATATTAATTACTATATTATTATTAAATCTTTCTACTTGGCATTAATGATGATGGTAATTTCTCTGGTAAATCAACACCATTCTCAACAGCTTTGATTAAATGCATAGCAACACTGAATTCATCAATATCCATATATCCATCACCGTCCCAATCCGATAATCGCCAAATACGAGCAAGCATTTCATTGTCTAATCCTGTTTCTAACAGGATGGGCTTGATACTAGAACCAGGGACAACACCATCTCGTGGATGTAATCCTTGGAAAATAGGCGTATAGGATGATTTATCTACCGAACTAAAGTTCCAAAAGTTGGGAGGTAGTTTACCATACTCTGTTGGTTGTGAATCGAGATCTTCAAATGGATTCCGTTCCGTTTCGGCAAGTTCAGGATTACCCATGGGAAACATGGACATTAATTTAGGTAAATCTACCGCCAACGCCTATTTTTTTTCGTTAGCTATATACACATATATCTTTTCATTTTCTCACAAAAAGCAAAAGCTTTTTTTTTCACACTTACATCATCAACTTTATGTAGAAGACTCTCTTGGATTGTCTTAAATTTATCAATGTCATACAGTTCCAGTGCTTTCTTAAACTTTTCTGGGTTGGGAAAATCACCAGCCGGTAAATGATAACGTTGCTGAATCTTTAAAAATTCTTGGTCTAGATTATTAAGTAATGCCACACGCTTTTTCTTTTTACCGAACATTGATGGCATCTCTTTCTTCAAGTGCCCAATAATAAGTGCGTGTACCTATATTTAATATATAATACAAGGTGAGTATTATCTTTATTAGCTAATCGTGATGATTACAGTAATACTTTACCCGCGCTAACCGTGCTCGTTTAACAATTTCGTTAATCTTTCTTATCGCAGCATTTCGTCTCAACTCTTTCAAATCACGTAAAAGATCCTTTGATTCGGCTTCAATTAATTCTCGACAATCTTCAAAACAATTGGGCGGTTTCTCGGTCCAAAAAGAACTAAGATAGACACGCATCACTTCGGGTGTTTGAACTACTTTACCAAGTGACCACATCATTGCACCATAACTATATAATTACATTGATTGACATTAGCCCATGTGTTTGAAGAAACGGTCAATACAATATAAATAGAAAAGAGATACAATACACTCGCATTAATTGCTGTTGACTGACCATATCACTCTTGTTTAATATAACACGGACTTTTTCTTCTTGTCCTCGAAGACTGTGGATGGCCATTTTAAACTCATTCGAAATATCCAGTTTATGCGAATCAAATAATAACAAAATTAAATCAGATCGTTGAGCATACCACTCCATAACTTGGGTAAAATCATAACCACGTTCAATACGTTGTTTATCGCCTGCCAAAATACCTGGTGTATCGATAATGGTCATATTTTCTAATACTGGAGATGGTGTTTGAGAAACCTATATAAAATAACTCGTCGTAGCTATTAAACTATCTGCCAGATAACCCTCACCCCAATTCATTCTTTATATAAGCATCTTTATATATACCTGAAATCTTGATAAAAATGCCTGACCAAATCTATTTAATCCTCGGAAAGGAAGATCTTGATTGACAGCAGCAGCGTTACCAGGAATAACCCGATCTTCACCACCATGCATAACTGCAACAAATTTATCCGTTGTGGGTTCCACGCCAATATGCTCACCAGGGTACCGTTTATCGAGTAAATATCTTATAAAAGTTGTTTTACCCTATAATTATTATTATTATTATTATTTCTTATTAATACAATGCATAAAAACAAAAAAAAACTGAAATAAAAAAAAAAAGAGACTTACAGTCGAATATTGACCAATTAATAAGACAATTGGTTTGGCTTCGATATCAGAATCCGTAAGAGGCGCAGAATGAAACCCTATTTTTTACGTTTATTTAGTGTACCTATGCACATACAGAAATATGCTTTTATTTAATTAAATACATCTATATTATTACCCTCAAAGTTATATGTCACTTCTAAAGGTCTTATTTTGGACTTGTAAATTTTTTTCACTCCTTCAATAACTTGCTCGTATTCGTCTTCAGCCCAGTTTTGTACAGAGTTATTAGCAGAAGGCCCTTTGTAAGTGCCATTTACTGGACTTTCTCCATTTTTATCTTTTTTGTGAAGTTTAAATGACATTGGAACAATTGCTCAACCCCTCCTTTTTTTTGGTTTCTCTCAATGAGTGGAAATAAAGAGTTTTATTAAAGAGGAAAAAGAAAAAAAAAATTGAGTTGTTATAGCAACGGTTTGAAAAAAAAAACTCCGCGGTCACCATGGTGATAGTTGAGATACGCGTTTATTCTCCATGAGAGAAGCCGGGAGATCTTTTTCTTTTCAGCACTTTAATGAGACTAAATATTATATGCGTATATACATTATTTCATTCACATTGGAAGTTAAATATTTTAGTGCGTCATAATACTAGAGCCCCGACACAACTAAGCTTGATTAAGCTTTTCTGTGTCACCGTAAACATCATGTCGATCCTTTTTTACTCGGTGGGGTTGTTTTTGCAGGATTTATATAATTTGTGTAAAGGAGAAAAATGTTTAAAGTATAAAACCTATTTAGGGGAAAGTGTCTTTAGGGACTAATATATTATCATGCGGGCTCATAAAAAAGCCCATATGTATGTATGTTATTATTAATATTATTATCTTGGAAAAAAGAATGAGGTAGAATAGGGTAGGGAAACGGAAGTATACTAGGAACAAGAAATGTAACAACTAAATAAAGACGAAAAAGAAAAAGAAGAAAAAAAGAGAGGAAAGAAAGGAAACAGGTAGAAAAAGAGTAGGAGGATCAAACTGTCTAATTATGTACAATAGGAAGGATTCATTCAGAAAATAAAAGTCTAATGTCCTTGTTGGTATAAATATGTTGCGTGTTCTAGATAAAATTCGACTGAATCGAACTTGCTTTTTTCTTCAGAATTTGAAAAACTATCCAAGGACGGAATAGCTGACCGCCAGTGATACCTATATAACATCAAATAGAAGTATACGATCAGTAAATGATATGCTAAATAAGATTATTTTAATGACAAAAATCCCCTCAGAATAAATGTTTTTTTTTGTTTAGACACTTGCGATGGTAACACTCCTCTACTCAAAATATGGAAAATTTGAGAAGGAGGTTATATATACAAAAGATGAATCGATAGATTTAATATTTGTGGGTGGTATATATTAAGTACAAGTGCTCATCGCAACATATATACATCAACATAACACACCCAATAAAACATAGAAAAATAGAATATAGAATATAATTAATCCGTTGAGCCCCCGCCCCATCTCACCCCTTCGATATTATTCACCCTTTCGAACACATTTGAGCATATCAACCCTCCTGTTTTTTCTCCGGGTTTCCATATCTATATAAAAATAAGAGAATTACAAACCTTTGACCATTTAGATCCCAGTGATGGGCATCCAAGGTTTTGATATACTTGCCCCATTTGGCACTCTCAACAGAAACAATACCATCATTATTCCCTTCCTTTTCCTTCACAATTTGCCGAGTCAATCCCAAAAACGTCCAAGGCGGAATATCAGTCGATGCACCATAGGAATAATAGGCAACACTTGGATCATTGGGTGTGTTTTGATTGAAATAACCTTGGCAATAATCCGTAGTCAAATTAGCATAGGCAGGTGCATCAAACATTTGGATCACTCTTTGAACAACAGGATCAAGTATATTATAATAATCTTTAGATGATTTATTATTACTCCCTACAGATTGTGTTGCAGCAGTCATGTCAGCTCCTACAGCACCTACACCCACATGATCTCGGAACCAATCCATGACGGGTGAACCTTGATGAGGTGTTGATATTGTTGTAAGTGATTCTACTTTGTAAGGTCTATCACGAATATGAGACAATAAGGACCGACAATCCAATCCACCCTGGTTAAACAAAGAAATAATATTTTTTTTAGTCAGCTAAAAATAAATCATATGCATATTCACATTCATATTTTTTGTCGTCTTTGTTCCTGTTACTGTTCATTCTAATATGATATAGAAAGAACAAAAGAAACCAAATAATAATGAAATAAAGTATTTACCATAGAGTGAGCAATGAAATTTACATGATTACCCGCCAAAATAGCCTCGAGAATAGCATGCAATTCCTGAGCACGCTCCCACACACTACCAGTCCTTGGTACCTTGGTAACAATCACCTTGGCACCTAGCTTGGCCAGAGCTTCTTCAATTCCGCCCCAATAATGAACTTGAAGCATGGGAAACGCAGCAGGACCCCGCTTATCGAATCCATAAAGTCCATGACAAAGTACAACGGGTGCACGTGGTGCTCTATATTGAGGTGTGACAGGCATATCGAGACCTGAAACAGTTTCACGATGATGTTTGCCTTCAGTCACTGTTGCGGTACTATTGCCCATTGTTGTAGTAGCAGTTGCATTAGTTGTGTTTCGGTTACGTCCGCTGTTGTCGTCATTAAAGTTGTTGCTCCCACCAAGAATATTATTGCCGTGGGAATCAGTTGAAGAAGTGGATGGGAGAACAACTGAAGATGATGATAAAAACTGGGCAGCAGCGAGACTATCGAATACGACTTTGTTTTTGCTAACTCGTCGTTTAATTAATCTGGGGTATAATACCTTTAACGTCTGTTTGTTCTTTTTCGAAGGTGATTCAACTCGACGGCGCAAAAGAGGTGATCGCAATAATACAGAAGTTAACGAAGTGGTGTTTGCTAAAGAATATCGGATTGCATTATAAATTACAGATAAGGAAATAGAAACCATGGTTTACTATTATTGTTATTATTGTTATCACTATTATATATACAAGTATGGAAAAAAAACAGAAGAAACAAAAGAGTGAGGAACAAAAAAGAATAAAACCGAAGAAAGAAACAACACAATTAGCAATTTTATTCCTGCCAAAATAAAAATCGACATTGAACCCCAGCATCCAATCATTTCTAAATAAAACCCCATCTCCCCATGGCAAGCTGTTTGATTTTTGTTCCGTTTTTGGGGCAATTACTTTCATGGTAAAAACCCAGATTTTCAACTGCCAAGAACTCTACATGGTTTCACTTGCTTAGCTGTTTAATATTTTTAGTGTTATGTTTTATATTGATTTTTTTTTTCATTTACTTATTAAAAAAGGTGGGTCGGCGTCACACGGCTGACAGTGTCAGGCCACGGACACCTGTGGTCCCGCCGATGGCAAGCCAGAGCGGAAGGACCTGGTGAAAAAAATTAGATTAACAACGAGTGGAACAATGTTCCACATTATAGTTGTTAAACTATAAAGAACAGATACTACACTTGATCTTAGCCAAAAGGCCAGAGAGGATGCGGATCATTTGAGTTTCCCAAGTAGCACCCTTATTTATACTTTTTTTTTCCCGTTCGCAGAACGAAAATTTTTTTATAAAGTTGATCCAATCAAACTAAAAATCTGACATTTAAAAAAATATGTTTTTTTCTCCTCCCTTCCATCACGTTCCCCAAAAACAAAAGGTCATTTTAGCGACAAATTTATTCGTACCACGTACTCTATTATTTTCACCAGGCATCTATATGCAAAGTATCATGAGCGAGGGTGTTTTGGTATGCATATGGTTATATGCTTTACAGAAATGATTTACAACACTATTAGTAATAGACATTTCAACTGAGAAATCAAAAAAATAATACGAACTATTATTTTAGCTTACCAAATGATAAATATCAGTTGTTTTTCTTATACGCTGCTTTTTTTGCAGCATTATTGTAAGACAACAACTAGTGTTGTGAAGTACCTACTAACATAATGGGAAAAAAAAGAAGTAATGTTTCGTATTATATAAGTAACATGTCTGTAAAGTGAAGCTAAATAAGAAACAATCTTTTTTGTTACAATGCCAATATCGTGAAGATAATTTTGATCAATAGAATTACTCTTAAAAAGCCCATGTTTGTTGTACACACACATCAACTAAATAGTTACACATTTTGATTAATGATGAGAAAACATAACAGCATTTCAGGCTATTTTGTTTGCTAGTAGAAATCAACTACCATATATTCTATTGCTTCCTTCTTTAACAACAATTAGACATACATAACATATCCAAAACAGCTCTTATTCGACAGTGGTGCAGACGAGAAAAGTAGCTCAGTAATCTCTTTAGTGACATTTGAAAGACAAAGAAATTTAAGAAACTCGGCATACACTTCTTTTTTGACTCTAAACTGATATCAGCTACCATTCTTTTTCGCAAGCATAAGAATTGAGGAAGCTGTGTGGTTAAACTGTTGTATTATTCTTGCTATCAGTGATGTTTTTTAAATGTATTGCTTTTTTAGAAACAATGCGTATGATACGATGTAGCCACACATAACTCTTCTGTTAACCAACAAATCCAAGTTGCAGAAAATAAATAATGTGTTTCGAGATCTGTACTATTATATTATAGCTAAAAAATTTCTTTATGTATCCATCATTACCTATAAAAGCTTTCCTGCCGTGCTATAGCACTTAATGCAAATCAGATTCGATATTTATTGTTTACAATTTTCGTGACATCAAAAGTATGCCTCAAAGATACGGTTACTGGTGTTCAACAATCTTCAAAGAAAATTAAAAAAGAAGATAAATTGTATGCTTTTGATTGAGAACTATCTAACTATACTTTGTCTCCCATCATACTATTAACTAATTAATGTAAAAAAATGCACTGATGACTAAACGATAATTCCAAACATCTTAATATTGATGTAAACCTGTTTGATTTTCTACAGTAAAGTAAAATATGAAGCTAGAATTTATGAAGTAATATCACATTTTTTATCTATCTATTGATTGTAATAAGTCCATAAAATAGAAGAATATATTACATTTATTTTAATATGAATCAGTAACCAAAAAAACTTTCTATCCATGCTAATTTTTACTTTAAAACTTTGATTAAAATGTAAAAGAGTTATTATTGTTTTTTGGTCCTATTGAAACCAATAATTAATAATGAAAATTTATAGAAGAGAATGTAATAAACGAACGGGAGAAAAGGAAAGATGAATGTAATATATAAAGATGCATGAAATGATTAATTATGGATGAATGTCAAAAAAAAAGTAGATTTGCCTTTATTTCTTTTCTTTCTTTGACTTCTTTTTCTTTTCTTTTTCTTCACCCTCCTTTCGCTTTCGCTTTTTTTCTCCATTAATCTTCGATGACGATTCGGTAGTGTTGTTATTGAGAATTTCTGCTGCGGCAACAGTTGGTGATGATGATGGCACACCGACTAAATATAAATATATGGATCAGAATGTCTTCTCTTTTTTCACTCTTTTTTATCTCTTTTTTCCCAATAATCACCTGTATCAAATCCATATGGCTTAAATCGCATTTCTAAATTCTCTGGTTGATCACGTTTTGCTGGTGGTCGACTCGAGATTTCTTTAGCTATTTCTATAGAGTCCGGTACATTTACTTCTTCGTCCAATATCAAATATTGCGAAAATTCCTTGGGCGCTAATGAAATATTATTTCTATATATTAGCATATTACTTGATCTTTATCGCTATATTTATATATATTTTTTAAATATTTACCATAAGCAAGGTATTCTTCTTCGGGTAATAAACAAGTAAATCCAGCCATTTCTTGTCCACTCACACCAATATCATCATCATTTTCTTCATCTTCATCATCATTATCTTTACTGTTCTCCTTTTCGTCAGTTGCTTGTGGTACTCGGTATAATGCATATTCGCTATCTTTATGATTCATTTTTGCAAGTGGTTTTCGTGAATGTTTTTTTGCAGAAGGCAACTTTATTTCCAAACCTTTCAGTTTATCCAATGGTACCTATATGAGTAATTAATTTTCTTGTTGTCTTTAATAACCAGAACAATAATTAATAATAGCTTAATAATGATAAGCAATATATATCCTACGTTTTCTGGTACTCGAATGAGCCAAAGTTCTTTGTCATTGTTCTCATTGATCTTTTCAGTATTAAATGTTGATTTAGAGGTTGATTTGAATTCTGCATAACCAGTAGGTGCACTATTTATAAATATACATATTTCATATAAATCAGCTCCTTCTCATTAATGCATCAATATACCCAATCAATGATTCAACGGAACTTTAGCTTTACGTTTGTGAATTTCCTGCCATGATATTTTTGTAGGGTAATAAAAAAAGTGGTCTATGCTGTCAAGCCACTTGCAAGCTTCAGAATAGAAAAAAAATACCGGAGTTCATATTATTGAAGCATAGCAACAAAAAAAAGAAAAACTGATGTTACACAAGTACGTTTAAATGCCTTCTCATAATACAATCAACAGGAATAATTATCCAAATTGCATATGCTTGCACTAATAAAGCTGGATATTTGAAAGAGCTATATAATAATAAAGGTTAATTTTTGGCTGATATAATTGGAAAGCCTATACCTATCTAATTTGGTCTCTCATGCAAAATAAAGTTGAATAGTAATAGTTGCGGAAAAATGGTGCAGAAAAATGAGTTATTAACAAGAATTTGGGGAACATTGTATTTGATAAAGACATCAATTCACTCAAATTATTTTTTAGTTCAAATAATAATTTAAATTATATTATTAGAGATGTGGTAGTAGTTTGTCTTTTCTGTCACTGGCTTGTCTTTTTTGTTTCTCAAATGATGTTGCTTCAAATACAACGTACCCTAATTCATTGGTAGTACATTAAAGAGCCAATAATGTGGTGGATACTGCCTTCATGAAGATTTTTTCTTGCATAATAATCAACTATTTTCTAATACTGAGGCAGTCATTGTTATGTGAATTAAATGAACTATATAAGCCTTTCATAGAGGTCAATATGATATTTTTTCTTCTTATATAATTTGCATACAAAGAAAACTACATATTGCTTTCTTTTTTTTTTTTGGTATAAATTGTTTTTATTATTGAGGAAGTTGAGTCCCGATTTGAGATTGTATAGAATTAGCTAAAGAAGAAAGGGGAGAGGTGGAAATAAAAGGATATCGTGATACAAGAGTTTGATAACATTGACCAGTTAAGTGGTTATGCCAAGGAATATCTTGAAATATAGACTGCCAGTGCATGTACCAAATAGTTTGTAATATGAGGCCAAAGTGTGGTAGGCGGCTGGACCAAGAGATATTATTGTCAGAGGGGAGGCGGAGATGAAGTATATCCCAAAAGCTGGTCAGAGGAGAGTGATAGTTGTAATGCTTGGTGTCAGAAAGCTAGTTTTAAGGGACAATCCATAAAGAGGTGTCGCACCGTATCAGGCTCCACATTGCAAATATGGCAGATATTGGTAGGGTGTTTCTCAGGCATGATATGGTGAAGGTGAGTTTTGTTAGAGACACGTTGTAAGAGAAGTCGCCACCAAGCCGTTCGTGCACCATGAGATTATCGAAGCGCCAAAAGAGTCGCCAGTCTTTAGGTGAAAGTGATGTTGCAATTGTAACAGTTGACATAGAGGGCTTGTTGTCACGCCAATACCGACGGAGTCGACCAGGACCTACATGGAGTACATTGATGCGCGCAGCGACGGTGATGCGGCTGGTAGGTACTGAGCTGGGTGGTGGTATCAACCAACATATTGCTTTCCATCTAAATGGCACTACCTGGATTTCCAAAAAAAAAAATAGATAAATATGTGCAGCTAACTCAATGCTTTTGTTTGAATATGAATCCGTTAAAATATTTATACTTTCTTTCAACTGGGTGCAATATATAAGCAATGACCTATATATATTATTTCCTACATTGAAAGCGACATGTTGACTCCTCTCGAATATTTTTTCGAGATTTTGAAAATAGTTGTTGAAGTATGCGAAATTGAAAAAGAAGTAATAAGTATTTGAAGATATTACAAAAAAAAAAACTTTGAATACTTATTAATAAAGAGAAAAGAGCTTTACAATACTGTACTGTATATACAGGATCAGGATTTAAAAGAAAATGTAAAAATAAAAGCATACAGGTATAAAGCGCGACCAAAAAAGTATCCATATTGTTAAATTACAATGAATAGTATCAAAAGCACTTTTAATTTTTGCCATTCTTCTTTTAATGTCTAGTTGACCTCCTACGTGAAGAATCTCAACATTGGCGATATAGAAATCATCTGTATGCCCAACAGCGAATACATTATCTGCTTATAAGTCTACCTAGCTACGTGGATAAATTTTAACTATGGCAAAAAGCTAAGAATAAAGATAGCGTATAAAAAGTAGATATCATGGGACAGGACAGAATCATTCTTTAAAGAATACAATTAGGATTTATAATCATGTTGAAGTCAGCAAAGATATTAAAGTCTTGACCCCATTCTATACTTCTAAAACTTGAATAGTTTTCGTATAATCTACTGAAAAAATAACACATATAGTAAAGATTACTGTACTTATGAGTAAATGACAAATTTATATATACGTACCGTCTATTAGTTTTTTACTTTCGTTCCGTCACCCCAGGAATTATTAATATATAATATTTTAAAAAGTGCTTTAAGCGAAAAAAAAAAAGCTATTTTTTCTTCTTTTATACGTGTGACATAGAGCTATAGATGTCAGATGTCATGAGCTAAATTATTTTCAAAAATAAAAAGACCAACTTAGTATTGCTAGGTTTGAGAAAGAAACTCAGTATGTAACGTACTTCCTTTTCTTATCAAAAAATAAAATAAATGAAATAATCAGAGAAACAAAAGAAAGAAAAAATCGTTACGTATTTATACGATAAGTTACGGTTGCAATGACTCTTAAATTTTTTTTCTTTGGTCTTTCTTCCATGTTTTCGTAAAAAAAATTACTTATCAGGACAATAATCAACTTTTATGTGTTACAAGTCATTTTTAGGTGTATGTACACGTCATAATAAGAGACTTACTGGAAATTGTGCACAAACTAGACATCATGCTAATGTTAGAAAAAAAAGGGCTTTACGTGTCTGTTGCCATAATGATGAACTATTACATAATAACATAGTCCATCAATTGGTCGAGATATTAAATGATGTGATGTACATCATTTATACAGTGATATCATCAATTATAATCGTTTATAAAATAAATAACATTCTGAGAGTATCTATGCTTTAAATCAAAAGTAAATACTTGATAAAGATTGCTAATAAAGATTTTTATAGGAAAAAAACCTTGTGTACAAACTAGAATTGTAGAACTTTTTATTTTTTTCAGCATTTGTCTATATATATTGCAATCCATCATTTTTAACGTACACAGAAAACTAAAAAAAACATGCATTTCCTGGTAATTCAAGATCTCGGACTGAAAAACTAAAGCTTTATATTTTGGCTTGCAACCTTAAAAGTTAGACAGTATTTTTGCGACGACGAAGACACGAAGAACATTATAGAAGTCCATCTTGTTTTTCAATTTAGTTCTTAATAAAAGCCACTCAATGTTTTCAGAACTGTCGAAATATTTTTTTTTCTTATTTGTTTTATTACATTAATTTGATTATTTTATTACATGTCCAGCAAGTAGATTATTTTCAGTTGTTGATAAGCACAATTGTTCTCATAATAAAAATGATCAAATCAAAGGATAATGGCATCCACTGCTCAGCATTACTGACTTATAACCACACCATACATTTCATAATAAAAAAGTGTATAGCGACTTAACTTGCTATGAATTTTTTTTATTGGCATATAATAAATATCTTAACAGTACTAAACCATTCTGTTACATAGGACAACAAATCAATGATTATAAATAAGAGTTAGCATGACAACTGATACATTAATCCTTCTGTGCAACATAGAACCAGCCCGAGTTCGTGCTTTTTGCATATTAAGTTTCAAAACGGAAGTTTTCTGGTTGTGCGTGTTTCTAAATGCCTAATTTGGATCTCCACGTAATCACCAGTCAGCAAAATCCCTTGGGGTATAAAAAAGAAAAGCCCGCCGCCACTCCTTGCACTACAACACACACTTTCAAGTTTGACCGAAACCCGCGTCCACTCTTTTTTTTCTCTTTTCTTTTTTCTCTTTACCAAAAAAAAAAAGAAACAAAAATGTCAACTATTAACGTTAATGTAAAGTCATCCAGTGACAAGAAATTTGTCATTGCGATCGAAACCTCTAAAACTGTTCTTGATCTTAAAAATGCTATTGCTGAACAAACCGAAGTAGCTGCTGAACGACAACGTTTAATCTATTCTGGAAGAGTCCTCAAAGATCATGATACTTTAGCTGATTACAAGATTGCTGACGGTAATACCGTTCATATGGTTAAGAGCTCTGGTGGAGCTGGTGCTAGTGGCCCTGCAAGAGGTATGTTATTATTATCATTATTCTATGCATTTTTATTATGTTTATTACAACCAATGATAGTTTATCAGAAAGAAAGAGAAATCTTTGGAATTAAAAAGAAAATTTATATTCAGGCACCTCCACAACTGCTACCACAACTGCAACAACACCTGCTACAACTACACCTACACCTACACCTACATCACAACCTACTAATATAACACAACAGCAACAGCAACCACAAGCAGCAGGTAATCCCTTTGCAGCTCTAGGAGGGGGTACTGCTAATCCATTTGGTATGCTTGGCACTGGGTTTGGTGCTGGTGCAATGGGTAATAGCTTTGGAACGCCTGATCCAAATATGATGAATTCTATGCTTCAAGATCCAATGTTTGCACAATATATGTCTTCTGTTTTACAAAATCCTGCTGTCCTTGATTCAATTATTACAAGCAATCCACATTTATCGTCTATGGGACCAGAGATTCGTAACATGATGCAATCACCTGAATTTAGACAAATGCTTGGCAATCCCCAAATGATTCAACAAATGGCACAAATGTCCTCAGCAATGCAAAGTATGGGTATGGCTCCTGGTATGGGCGGAGCTGGTGGTACTTCACCGACACAACAACAGCAACAATCATCTCCAACTACAAACGAACAACAACAACAGCAGCCACCTTTAAATCCATTTGCTGCTTTTGCTGGTATGGGTGGTCCGGGAGCTGGTGGAGCTGGTGGTGGATCACCTGCAGTCGATCCTCAACTTCAACAACGTATGGCTGCTTTATTTGGAGGTATGGGAGGTATGGGAGGTATGCCGGGCATGGGAGGTCCATCTGCTCCTTCAGCTGATAGTCGACCACCTGAAGAACGATACCAAGTTCAATTACAACAACTGAATGAAATGGGATTTTATGATGCAAGTAAGAATATTCGAGCATTAGTGAAGGCAAATGGAGATTTGAACGAAGCACTCGACTTGTTATACAAAGATTTTGTGTAAACGTAAAATGAAGAGCTAATTATTGTTCTCTGTGGATCGTGTATATAATGTTTAAAAAAAAGAGGTTATATACATATTCATTTACATATTCATCTATTACGCGTTTCAGATTGATTTATTCCCTCCCCTCTTTTTTTTAACACAATTTCTTTTCTATCCCTCACTCTCTCTCTCCCTTCAATATTGCCTTCTCTCTATTCCTCGAAGGAAAGAAAAACAATCATTACAAAAGCATATTTTTATAATTATATATAGTATATTACACCATATTCTAAAAAAAAAGAAAGAAATATAAAGAATATTATACACATACATATATCTCAAAACCCTGTTTTTTCCCTTTCTCCATCCACATCCAGTCACACACATTATAATATTTGTTTTTGTCTTTTTTTTTTCTTAACAGAATGATTGCAAAATAATATGTATACACGTTATTAATGCAAAAAAGAAAACATAACAATGAATATAACACATAATTAAAATGAAAAATTGTTGGGAAAAAGTGACGTGGCATTACCAAATATACATTTACATTATTACATATCAGATTCTAGATTTTTTTATCCAGAAAAAGTTAAAATTAAGATAGTACAGAAAACTCATGTGACCAAAAAAAAACAGGTTATTATTATTATTAACTTGTTTGAAAAATACTAACAAGAGATATTCTAAACTTTTGAAATGCGAATTCTACATCTTGTCCAACCATATCGGATCGTTGACCATAAACACCACTTTTATCAGGTAATAAGAATTCCACACTATGTAACCCACCACCAAAGACAGTTTCAGCGCGATCCATGGCAGCTTCGCTTTGTCCATTTCCACTGCCTCGTTTACCACTACCAGAATGTTCATAAAGAAATCCACGAACACATTTCATAGTGACTTCACCACGCTTTTGTAACCATCCAAAATGCTGTTGTGGTTGATCCAAGAATGATGATGAAAAGGACTGTTCAGGTTGATCCAAAAACTTATCAGGAAGTAATAAAAGTGGAATTGATAAGGATGAAATATCATATCGGGTGGTAAGACGCATGATGTTAAGTAAACCTTTAATTAAGTTACTTTGTTTAGTTAATTCTGTCGTGGCTATGGCTATACATTAATAAAAAATATAGTTTTTGTTAGAGTTGTTTGCTAAATAGTTAATTATACTTGATTCTGAATTGGGGAAAGGAAGGGAGAAAAGAAAGAGAATAAATGAGATAGGAGGGGGGCTGAGAGTTTTTATAAATAATAGAAACGATGATTACCATCACTGTCGATCACCAAATGAAATACAACCTGTGTTAAAGGAAGATTGGAATGACGAGTAACAAAAAAGGAACCTTCTTGCAAGCTATCAGGTTTTTGCATAAAATCTTGTTCAACAGTCGTTAATTGTGATTCAATATCTGGGAAATGGAATTCGGTTGAGTGTTGACAACGTTCAAATAAGGCTATATAGTTGCAAGTATATTAGTTGAACTCGTTGATAAAAAAAAAGATCATTAAGAGTACCCTCTGTAATAGAAAATATGAATCTAATAATAAGTCAATCCTACTTGCCTCTATTACTTCCTTTACCAGTGTGGTATTGTCGCCAACCAAATTCAGTACCTTGTTGATCCCTACTCCTGTTAAGTTCACTTAATTCCACTAATACCACAATTGCACTTAGATGGTTGGTATAAAGTTTTGTAGATGTCTGAGCCTTGTATGCCATCTCCCGTGTCGGATCATAAGGCGTAGGGTTAAAAATATCGGCCCCTGGCTCGGCTACCAATAGACGTAAATTATGCGTAGATTTGATTTGCGCAGGACCCAGACTGATCGTAAAGGATTCAACAGGTTGTTGTGCATTGGCACCATTAGCAAGTGATCCAGTAAATTCACCACTGAAAAATATAATATAGTAAGTTGTTAAATAAATGGTATAAAAATATCATCAACCCCCCTCCTTTTTTTTTCCTTCTTTTAAATTTGTCTCCCCCCACACACAGTTTTTTTTCTTTCTTCAGATATTCAAATAACCCCCTCCCTTTTATAATTATATAGATGTAATAATTAACGTTCAAATATACACATAATTTAGATGATGATAATAATAATAATAAGAAAATTTACCTATCGTCATGATCAATTCCAAAATTCTCCATGGCTCTGCCCAACCAACCTCCTAATTTCCGTACAGAGCTGAGGTTTGTATTTTCCATGACTTGTTTTTGTTGCTGCAGGAATGAAATAGGGCTCCAGCTTTTGCTATTATTATTATTACTATTATGCATATGGGTTGCAATATTTTTACTTAATGGTGATGGTCCTTGCTGCTGTAGACCTTTTTGAAATGACTGACGTCGACTAGAAGATGCTGAGGGTGAAGAATCATTATTATTGACTGAATTCGTACGCGAATGTGCAGGAGAACTTGTCGACCGTCGACGAATGGCTGCGTCGACTTTGCCTGGGTCTTCAAGGAGTAACATCACTGCATGATCCATTGCGTGATTTGTTAACGCAAGTGCTGTTTCTGCTTGTTCCTTAGCAAATCCCATTTCTTCAATATCTCGGACCATCTTTTGAAAGTTTGCCTATAAATATAACAACCGTGATTATATATATATATATATATATATATATAGGAGGTTCAATAAATCCAGCCATCCAATTTCATTCACTCATTCTCTTACTAACCAGAGCTCTTTTTTTTTTCCTCAGGGTCACAAAGAAAAAAATAGAGTTAAATTACCTTATCTTTCTCAGCTACTTGTTGTTGCTGTTGTTGCTGCTGAGATAGGGATTGTGACATGGAAGCTTGATCTGACGACGATACGCCACTTACTAAACTTGTCGCTGAAGAACTTTGACGTCTTCTTTTTACATCATTCTCTTTAATCCGTTCTGCTGCTACTTTAACAATGTCTTTCCCATCCAAATTCCTCTCAGCTTCAATTAATGTATCTTCCGGCTTAAGATTTTTTTCATTAGATAATGCAGCTAGCCGTTGTTGATATTCTCGATATAGTTCTATAACAAAGTCACGGTATTCACGTCGTTGTGTTTGTTGTGTTTGAAGAATATTGGAGGCCCATGTAGCTTGAAAGAGCTCCATATCTTCCACATGTCTTGCAAATAAATGGGTCATGTTGGGTGATCCAGGTGATGTTTCAATTGCATGGTTATGTCTAATAATAACAATAATGGTAAGTTATAAGGAGTATCTATGTATCTATGTGGTGTAATAAAGGGGTATAAATAAACGAAAAGAATATATATATATATATATATGCGATTTTGATTGTGCATAATAAAGGAAAGTAATATATATAGAACAAAATACTGTTGTTTGTATAGTTGTTGGTGTTGTTATTATGCACGTCAATTTTTTTTTAATTCTTTTGAAGTATTGATAATAAAGACTCATGCAAGAACGGAACTCGTTTTCTTTCTTTTTTTTTTTAACTAAGCTGCTTATTTTATTTTTGGTGGAAGGAGGATATGTAAATAGTTGACACATATGAATAAAATAACTAAATGGTATATACCTTTCTTGTTTGTCGGCTAATTCCTTCTCATACGCTAAGTTACGATCTTGGATCACCAACGCATAATCTTGTTCAAGGCTCAGCAAGGTATTATACATGGCTTCAATAGGACAATGCACGAGTGTATGATATGCACGTGGAAATATATCCTGCAAAAAAAGGTATAATTTCTTTGTTATTACGCGCCTAAAAAGAAAAAAAAAAGCCCCCTTTGTTTTTCTATAATAATATTATCCGTGGTTTTTATTTTTTGTCCCCCTCTTCTTTTTTTTTATACTTTTTCTTTATAATTCCATTAAAGAAATATACTTTCTTTCTGCTTCCTCTTCTCTCCCCCCCAAGATAAAAAAAGCATCTTCTTCTCGAATCATTATCAAACTCCCCTTGTCGATTTTCTTCATCTCCCCTCCTCTCCCCCATAAAAACTCCTTGTTGAAATTTGATATTAACCTCTTCTGGTTTATTATGATATTGTAAGGTATGCGATTGATATTTCGTGATAAATCGATCTCTTGTACTTGTCATTATATTGGGTTCATCCTGTTCTTTGTGTTTTTCTTCTGGATGATTTTTTTCACGTTGAATAATTATATCATTGTCAATATTATGGTGTGTTGACTGTGGTATGGCTGCAATAGCTGACGTAAGCGTCGAATATATACTTGATGTCAAATAAGAAGGTATATTATGTTGACATATTAAGTGAGAAACCAAGTCTTTTAAGTTTTGTCCCTCCGTAATGTCAATGTGTATTGGGGAGTAATTTAAAAGATTAATGGTAGCTGTGAATGGTTTCATTGACTGTAAGGGTTGCATAATCAATATTTTTATAACGACTTGATAGGGGAATAAAAATAAGAGGGGTTTTTTTTTTGACGGTTGGAGGGGAATATAAAGGGTGAAAGGGGATTGAAGACGGGGAAAAGAGATATAAAAAAAATGTGAAAACAGGGCCCTACTGAAAAAAAAAAGAGAGGTAGAGCGGGGTTAAAAAACCGAATCTGGACCTCTTTAGCTCTGATACCAGAAAAAACATGTTATGGTCATTTGTTGCTAGGTGATCATTGTATCTCACAATATATTAATCTGATGAGCAGGTAATATCTTTATAGTGGAAGTATGTATAATTTTTTTTTGATTGATTGGCCATTCGATATTTAAAAATATTTCTCGCATTTCAGTCTTATTCTTCTACCTTTTAATCTCTGAATATATTTTGGAACTTTTTAAACTCTAGTAGCTCTGTTCTGGTAATAGATGGGGACGGTCTGTTTTTAATACTTTTTTTATGCTTTGAATAAGACTGGACCAAAAATGATCGATTTTGTAAAAAAAAAAAAAAAAAAAAAAAGGAGAGATTAATTAAGTCTGCTGTTATGAAATAAGCTTTGTTCGAATCCTGCACTTGGGTTATATGCTGTGATTGAACACGATAGTTCTTTATAACTCTTTCTTTATGCAACGCCCTGCGTGCATCGGTATATGTATTTATATTTGTAGCTTTTTTTATGTATCTTATTTTACCATAAAAAAATCCACTACTTTTATTAGTCCATAGTTTTACCATCAAAAGTTCTCTCAAAAAACCAACTCTATAAAAATTAAGGATTGAGTTTATACTCATGTTGTTAATCTGCATCACTGGGAACACCATGTGGTTGGGAAGTTCATCAGATCTAAATTAATATTTATGAGTTGAATTTAAGGGGGGTTTAATAACAATTGCTATATTATCTCCCCTTCTATCAATCGAATATATATATATATATATATATTTAACTCGGCTATATCATTCGATTGTATGTGTCTAGTAAACTCGTGATTTTATGGGTACTGATTTAATATGTCAGTAGTAGTTCAACTCCATCACTGGTACTTTTACTTATTTGCATGATATAAAGGGTGTGTGAAAAGACAAAAGAAACATGTGGGTTTTTGAGAATTAATAAAATACAAAGTTGTATAGAACTTTCAAGACAGATTATTTATTGATTGATCCATCATTGTTCTCCTGGGTAAGTAATAATCGATGGTATATCCTTTTGACAGAAGTGATTTGTCATTTTCTATGTTTTTTTACGCTTTGAAAAAAAAAAGCGAAAACACAGAGTATAAGTGATTTCGACAAAGAAATGCATATATTCAAGCTCTAAAAAAATATAGGAAGTAAGGTCTATTTCATGTTAAATTGATTATTAAATTTTTGGAGAAACCCAAATTGGAAAAGCTATTGAATTCCACTTATGGTTCCTTACCATTCCATTTCTATTTGATAAATAAGATCATCTTCTACCTCTTCAATAACCAGATATAAAAAAAATATAGCTAAAGTAAAGATAGGAATGCAAAAATTATTAATGCAAAACCACTGACGTCAGACAACGCAAAGTCTTTCATTGTGTAACACAAAATTTCTTTACACATTAGCGTAAAATCCATTTCAGCTTGGCGCAAATAGTTTAGAAAAGAAAGCATGTCCTAACTCTGTTCATGTTAAGAGTACAGTAAGGATAATATGATAATATATTATTATGAATTCAAGTAATATATGCAATTGATTGTTTATGTGGCAAAAGGGGGTCAATCAACCATCATTATAACTTTAAATAATTTTATAAAAAAGATATTTAGACCCCATGTGATCTTCTTTATAAAAAAAAAAAAGAAGAGGTACATAATCAATTATAATAATAATGATGTTATGGTTATACTTTGATGGTAATTATGCCATGGTGTGAAAAAAATTTCTGCATGCCAAGGGTCTTTCTGATTCTTTTTTTTGGGGGGGTTGATCCATTTCACATTACATAGATTGACAGAGAGAGTGTGTGAAAAAGAAAGAGAGGAGTAAAATTTTATAGGCGCAGCATCAACAAATAACAAAGTGAGACACTTTGGTGGGCTAAAAAAAAAAAAGGTGGGCTTGCGGGAAGTCCTGAAAAACTTGGCTGAGTTTAACAACTCGGGTTTATTAGTTATTAAACAGATGATCCGAGAGGAACTGGGGGTTTGGAAGGAGTTATTATATACAGATATATAGTATACGCTAAACAGGAGAAAAGAAGTCAGGCAATAATTTTTTTTTTGTGTAAAAAAAAAAAAGGAAAGTTATTTTAGTATTTATCATAAACATTCAAGTTCAAGCGACAAGAATTAGACCTGCTGAAACATCAAAAAAAAAAAAATCGTCCGCAGGTAATGCCGTTTTTGAGTTGGACCAATCAAACAAAGTTTTATTATAATTTTATCAGTAATTATGTATGAATTGATCAACAAATTAAGATTTCTTGACACAAAATCGAGACGAGGAGAAAAAAAAAGTATGGAAGGTTAATAGAGGAAATGCACTAATACCCGAGACCAAAAAAGAAAATATTTATGTGATGTATGAAATGTAATGTTGTTATGGTAGTTATTGTTATGGTTATGGTTATAGGTGTTGTTGTCAAGTGTTACACCTAATTTTTCCCTAAGGTTTGAAAAAAAAAAAAAAAAAAACGAGCGCCCATTAAATGATTTTGTTTTGGGGGGGGCAGAGAAAGTGTTTTTGTTATTATGAATAAATTTAGGAAAAACAGAGGGAAAAGGTTTTTTTTTTCCTTGGGGGTGGACCAGAAACCAAATGTTTGAAAAAGTCGAGGGGGGGGAAGACGAGGGGAGGGAGAAAGGCAAAAGAAGAGGAAAGGTTTTTTTTTGTTATTTAGATCGGAGAGAATGATTGATGTTGGTTGTATGTGTGACACACATATACAGACCAAAATCCGCCAAAGTAATGAAAATATGAACGAGGGGTCTTGGGGGGACAAGATGGTGTGTGTGTGTGTGTGTGTGAAAAAAAAGGGGGGGGGTGTGCTAAAGTGTAAATGAGAGAAATGGTGCCGACCGAGGCGAAGAAAAAGAAAAAAGCGGAGGAACTATCAGCATACATAACATAACACAAGTCGCTTTTTTGGAAGGGTGGAACAATAGGACATACACTTCTCTGTTTTTGGCTGGTACCAAAAAAGTTCCGACCGTATTTGGCAGCTAGCGAAACCTTTTTATTTATTTTATTTTACATAAATGTTAAGAACGAGTTAGCCATCTTTTTCTTCTATTTTCTTTATTTTGTTGTTGAACAAGTTCAAAGAGAAGAGAGAAAATCAACTTGTTAATGTAAAATCAATTCTTTTTTTTTTCTTTTTTGTCGTCTCCTCTTTCTTTCCATTCTTTTTTTTTTCATCCTTCTTATATTATATATTATCCTACAACCTTTTCTCTTATAAATCTACCTCTTTATTAGTCATCATTAACAATCAATAACGACAACAACGATCAATTATCAGCTTTCATAAATTACAATCAAACGAATTATATTATCAATTATAAACAATACGAGTTAACAACAATAAAAAAAATGTCGCCATGTCAGCATAGAGGAATGGAAACTTTCCCGCCATCTTTATCACTTCTTTCTTGCACTAAGTCAACTGAACTAGCAGATTTTTGCGCGTTTGTTGTTCCTTGTATATGGGCAGGCTCATTTAAGCAACCAAGCATTACAGCAAAACGATACACTACATTCAAGATGTTTTGTCAGAAAGTACTTAAAGCAACCCAAATCTCTTGCGCCTGTGTTTTATTAGCACTCTATTATATCTATCGATTACGCTCAGCTTATCCCTCTATTCGTGCTTCTATCGGCTCCGAAGTTCGTTTATTCACTACCGCACTTATTCTTGCTAATAAATTTTTAGACGACAATACATTTACCAACAAGGTATGTGCATATATGTACATTATTATAAATATAACATATATCCCTTATTTTTTTTTCTTTATTCTTTCTCCCTTCTATATATATTCTTCTCTCCCCCCTCTTATTCGCATCCAACCCCCCAAAAAAAATATTATATCAAACAAATAATAATGATAATAGCAATGATAATAACTTATGATGATTTATATATTTAGACTTGGTCAGATGTATCGAGCATTCCTGTACGTGAACTCAATATAATGGAAATGGAATTCCTATCGGCACTGAATTATAATATATACATTCATCATCAAAAGTTTTCCGCCTGGGTGTCTCAATGTCAACATTGGGTTTCATTGATGACTGAACAACCACATCATCATCGTCCTATCAAAATGCCGGCGCGCTTATCCATTAAATCATCAACATCATCTTCGCCAACTTCATTATTACCATCAATACATCATCTTCCTATATCGACTTCCATGCCTACTATCCTGCCATCAACAACAAACACGCCACCTTCCTCTTTATTATCTTCTGTAGCTATTCTTGCTACCGGTGTACCTACTCCTACCTCATCCTCCTGTTCCATCCCACCTCTACCTCCATTAACAACATCATTAAAGCGATCAGCTGCCATCCAGCAACAACAGATCATTGAACCTCCAACAAAACGACGACATTACCATGTACCATATACACCACCGGATGAAACAATCTCACCTTATCCACAAACACCACTTTATACACCACCTGATTTACGGTTATCACTTTGTAATTCTAATAATATCAACAACACACCTAATGTCTCTACTATCGATACACCTACAACCACTACATCAACTACTAGTAATAACAGTTCATCGAGCACGTTATGTCGACCGATTTTAAGCTGGTCCTCTTCATCGTCGGCTTTAGCATCGTCTCGTCATCATACCAATACATCAACCAATACTAGTAGTGCAAATTCAACTCCTCATGCGTATTCTGGAGCTTCTTTTAGTACAGCTTCATTAGCATCAAGAGTACGATGTTTGGAAATAGATTAGATTTTTTCCTACATTCTTTTTTTTATCTCTTTTATTCATACATAACATACTTTTACATATACATTTTCCCCCTCTTCATAATACATATAAGACAGACAATAATCATACAAGCAAAAGCATATTTCAACCATACACAAACCAAAGAGATTTATTATTTACAATCTTCTAGATATAAACCGGAACAATCCATTGTATATATAATAAAACTTTTCCAATCATCTTTTTTGTACATATACATTTAAAAAAATAACAAACTTTTTCTTTTTTTATTATTATTATTATTATTACATATAATACATATATAGTTTTAATGTAGTAATCATTTAAGTGAATGTAACTTATTAGAGGGAGTAAGTAGAGCAGGAAGTTGAAGGAGCTGTCATACTCAAAATCACCTACCCAAAATGGACTTTTTAGCGCTGTTCCAAATGCGGGATATGTATGTGCAAACTTTTTTTTTGTATGTATTTGTCCTACTCGCGGAGCAGCAAAAAAGATTACAAGATCGGCGCAATGTTCTAAGTTCTTTTTTTTTATGTTATGTGTAATAATAATGATTATTATCCTGTCTAAAAAAATCTATCGGGATTCCCTTTGTCTTACATCCAAAACTTATATATAACAAACTTGTTAATTTTTCCCTCTTACCCAACTTCATAATCAGTCCTCCCCCCCATTCCCTCTCCCCCAAAAAAAAATCAATTTTTTCTTTGATTCTTTTGTGTAAATGACTCCCGCTAAACCTTTTTTTTTTGTTAAATCTTGTTGTTGGTTTATATGCTTTGATAATGATGATGATGATGATGCATGCGGTGAAACCACACCCCAATTTTTTTTTTTTTTTTTTTTTTTTTTTTTTTTTTTTTTTTTTACTTTCGATCGACAGGATTACCATTTTAGCAGATATAGATTTGTTGTTGTAATACAAAAATCAATCTGTACAAATATATATTATTATTATCATTATTATCATATAATATATAAGGGTTTTTGATGTATAATATAATATATTTATATATAAATATATATCATCATTCTATAATTCAAATTCCATTTTGCAACTCACTTGAATATTTCACACACATTAAAACTCATAATCTTTCATTTTTGGGGTGGATGGTTAATAGAAAGGGCCGTTGATGTTTATATACTCACGTGTCTTGGAGCAATTTTTTTTTAAAAGTGAGCTTGTGCTTTTCTGCTTATATTTATTTATTATAGCACTTCTTTTTTCATGTTTTTGCATATGTTAATAATAATAATAATAATAATAAGCGTGTGTGTGTGTGTCCTTTCACACCACATCACACACATACACACACACATAAATATATATATATATATATATATATATATATTTATTTATATTATAAAATAACTAAAACTCTCTTTTTTTTTTCAGTTGACCCAATCCACTTTCCATCCACGTGCATATTACTTTGCGCACAAACGTCATGTTTGTTTGTACAACCATGCGATTTTCCGTTTCGCTAAACCTTTATTTAGATCATTCTTATCCAACAATATTTTCTTGGGGTCGCAAATAGAAGATTGGGGGAGGAACGATAGATTGAAAAAAAAAAAGCAATAATTAAGAGGAGAAGTTTAGGATGATTATTCATAAGACTATTCTTTGTGTTCTCACTTATAAATAATAGTATTAATAATATTCAATTTTAAAGGGAATTTAAAGGGAGTTTTTTTTTCTTTTATATTCATATATCTAAATAACTTATGGTTTAGTTGGCTTAATATATAATAAAAAAAAATAATTTAAATAACATGAACCATCTTTCTTTTTTTGGGGGGAGGAATGAAAGAAGAAGAAAATTTTTTAGTCGTTATTAACTTACAGAGTAAAGAAAAAAGGGAGAATAAATTGCTTATGATAACAATAATAATAATAATGAAAGTAAATAAAAATGTTCATCTAATCATTTTAATGTGGAAGTTTATTATTATTATTATTATTATTCTAATGAGTTCCGAGAACTATGTGATTACCAATGTATCAGGAGCATGATTGCTTTTTCATTCCTCCTTCCTCCCCCCCCAACAACAACATTTTATTATTATATACACAACGCCACAATTACTACTAACGACAACAAAGAAAAAAAAATATTTTGATCGTTGATCCTCAAATAGTTTTATAACATATGTAAAAACTTCTAGACCAGTTTTTATTCATACATATATGGGGGTTTTTTTATTATTATTATTATTATTGTTATGATATATCGGAGAGAAAGAATTTTTTGGAACTTCTTTTTTTTACCCTCGTCTTTTGGCGGATGGTTTTTTTAACATGGCGCATAATGTATTTTTGGTTTTTTTTCAATTTGGCAGTTGATTTTTGGTGTGGCGTCAGGCATTTTAGGATCTGACGTCTCTTTATAAAATGATGTACTATCAACTCAACTCGTCAAATATTAGAATCTATGTAATAGTATAAGAAAGTTAATTTATTTTATAGTTGCGCGTTACAACCATAGAATCTATCACTATAACCACAGAATAGTTTAGTAGAATAAGTAGTAATAGAAATGTATTAGAATATGAACATGACACGAATGATATTAATGAGTATACCAAAGGTATTTTTTATTTGTGGTATTATAATGAAGAATATATATTTTACACTTGTTTTTTTCACTACCTGCAGAGTCAACTTCTTACCGTTCAGCTATTTTTTCCTATTTTGGACAATTAGGATCTTCGCCATTCTAAAATATTTCCCATCATTACTTCATTGATTGGGATTCTCTCTTAATGTCATACCTCTCGATCGAAAGGAATAGGAATATATCATTGTGTGTATGGTATTGTATGTACTTTTTTTGTTGAGCTAATTGTATATTGTATCAACTTTTTTTGATGTAATTTATATAGTTAAACAATAACAAGTATGCATTGCCCAACACAACTATCTCGGCCAAAATATGAAAAAAAAGTGTACTCATGCTGAAGGACTTTGTAAGGCATGACTACACTTTGTTGTGAACAATCTACACCGCTGGACCACCTATCCTTGCTGTTCCGATGGTTATCTCCTGGTGGTAGTAGAGGCAATTCATCTTGCTGCTACTGTTGCTTTGACATATTCCGCGGAAGATGGGTTGTGAAATTGACTTTTACCATTTATCAAAGTTTGTATGCTATATGGAATGAGTTATTAAAAATTCTTCTGATCATAATAATTACTTGTATATCTTACACTGTTATTTCCATGCTTGTCCGTGGATGACGTTTATGAAGTCGATACACCATATAATGTATCTCTGATACATACAAGTTACCTTACGTTATCAAAGCAGAACTTAGCATTATGTTGTTTGCTATTCGTAGCTAAAACTTTTTGTAACTTAACTTTCACTTGATGTTATTGTAAATTAAAAATTATTTTTATTAGGATATTCTGGATTGAGCCCCAGAATTGGTATACAGATATACCATGAATATGGATTGAGGAGGGAGACACACGGAGTATAACGGAATGTCAGGGTCTCTAATGGTAAAGTGGGCACCATGGGTCATGGTGTATGGATTGCCAGTACATGGCTCAGATAATTTTTTAAAAAAAAACAAGCAAATCGTTGATAAGTAAAAGTTTTGAAAATAGACTGCTCGGTAATGTTGCATCCTGTGAATGATGGATTAGAGCTAATACAGGTGTCGATCTATAACTTATCTTGAATCTTTATTTGTCTACTATGTTGGTTATGAGATTGTTATTTTTATCAGTTATAAATAATATATTTACTGGTGATAATAAGCATATATCAATCAAGTAGACAGTGTTACAAATACACACTTAGGATGGTATCAATTCAATAAAGTACATTTATGTCTAAAAAACAAAGATGAAAAGATGAACAAAAGATGCGACAAGTAATGATGTCCATAAAACACTGTGTAGAATGTTATTATGTGCGTGTAAAATAGGGAGTTAGAGGGATAAGGATGCTATTTGCTATCAAATGATATTGGTGATATTAGTATACAGGCTGAGATAATGAGTAATATGGAGATCAAAATATAACTTATATGTAGTGCAGGAGATCGGTAGGACGTAAAAGATTCAAGAGCAATGGCTGACCGTGAGCATATGATGATCATATATTGAAGTTAAGGTAAAAGGGCTCAGGAGAGACGTTATCATATATTGAAAGAGTAGTCGTTGTAGGTGAACGATATAAATGTAATTTACTGCTTGTATTGGTGGTAAGTATCCATACAATTGAATCTACTTTATTATTTATTATTTATTATTTCTTTTTCTTTCCTACTATTACTTCTCAAGTAGAATGACTCTTTGGCCATATATGAATGTCGCGGGGAGTATATTAAAGAGTCACCATTGGACTTTACCACTGCACGCTCTTTTGCAACGATGGCTGTTTGTCGAACTATACTCTCTTTCTCTCTCTCTCTCTCTCTCTCTCTATATATATATATATATATACCAATGGGTAAGTCCATCTTCCCAAAGTCGTACGTACTATTAACATTATATTCTTTCTTACCTTCATCTGCAATATTCCTCTTAAAATGGATGTCAATGCGAAACATTTTCATTAATTTTTAATAGTTCAGTCCATGATAGTTCGATCATACGATATACTAAACTAGTTTGTGGATATAGTGATGGATTTTATGGTTCTAACGCGCGATTATAAAATAAATCAACCTTTATTACATAATGAATGAAATATACTTCTTATACTATTACATAGATTCTAATATTTAACGAGTTGAGTTGATAGTACATCATTTTATAAAGAGACGTCAGATCCTAAAATGCCTGACGCCACACCAAAAATCAACTGCCAAATTGAAAAAAACCAAGCATCAAATAAAAGATACATTATGCGCCATGTTAAAATAAACCCAGCGCCAAGTTGAAAAAAATCATCCGCCTAAAACGAGGAAAAATCATGTACCTAATATATTTTGTTGTTATTATTTATTAGTATTGATTTGTTATATGTGTGATGTATGACTTTATTATGATGTGGCGGGTTTGCTCTTTTTTTTTGTATAACCTTGTGTTACTAATAAAGTGGGGGAGACTTTTTATAAAAAAAGAGAGAGAAACAAATAATTTTTTTATTCATGGTGCGAATCGCCGGTCTTTTTTCTCATTGAAAAGACTATATAGTAGTTAAAATGTGAGAGTTGTGTGCGCGTGTGTGCGTGCATGGGCGTGACATAGAATCGGTGATTATGTCTCTAAAAAAAAAAGTGGGGAGAAAGGGGAATAATTTAATCGAGGAAAACCTTGTTATACCAAAAAAAAAAAACAACTGGGCTAGCCTTTCTCTGTTTCTCTCTCTTTTAAAAAAGGATCCTGATCTTGTTCCCGCAACCATTGTTTTGGCTACTCTGCTCTCTTTGTGAAAGGTTTGTTTTCCCATTCGTTCTTTCCATAATACTCTTATTAATATCTACCCCCTTTTTGTCGTTCTCCGCGCAAAAGGTAAAAGTTTTTTTTTTTTCATCATACATATAATATATCAACTCTCCGTTCGTAATCATTATCATCCCTCATCTACCATCTATCATCAACCCCCAAATTCTTATTTTCTCGTTCATATGTATATTTTATAATAATCAACACATGATAGTGATATTTGATGCCGATGATAATAAATCAAAATCATATAGTATTAATATGATAATATGATAAAGACACACATACACATATATATATATAAGGAGGAAAGGGGATAATAATGAATTTAAAAATATACATCGTCACTTGTATTGTTTCACCATATAAATCATCTGGTTTTTCTAGTATGAAACTTAAAGAAATATAAAGTAATAAGTAATAAAATAGCACGCACGAGCGCGCACATAAAATTGTATACATACATATATACTATAATAAGGCCCTTTTTGTTATTTTATTTGATTGTACACAAGAAAAACCAATCGTGCAACCATCTTACAATTTATTTACTTTTTTTTTTATCGTAAGATTTGAGGCTGTGGAATTTTTTATTATTATTATCTGAGCGTTCTCCTATATCCGGCTGATCATTTTCAGGTGAAACAAATAACATATTAGTTATGTGCAATAAAAAAAAAACAAGAGAGAGGTAGGAGATGATTATAGAAGAGAAGGGGGGGCGTGAGTAATAATAATGTTAGTATAGTATTTACTATACTTTCTTTAAATTTAATTCCGTTTATACTAGAAAGCTTTTGCTTAGTCGGCAGCCATGCCCGATATTTACAACGTTGACGTTAATTTCTTTTTCTGAGCTTGTAAATTCAAATTCGTTGGTCATCGTCATAAAGAAAAGTTTTTTTTTTTTAGTTACAAATGTTATAAAGGTATTTCGGGGCTAACTTGATTGGATAAATTTCTTTATTTACTGGGCCGTGCTATATATTGCTAGCCAGCTTTATGGTGTATTATTAATAAATTACAAAGCCTTTCATATAGGATATACATCTCCCCTTCATTTTTTTTTCTCAGTTCAAGATGTGATTGATGATGATGAACCTAATTTAGCTTTTTTTTAAAAAAAAAACTTGATCGGTGCTAGCGTTCTTTTTATCTCATCGATACACAATTAGAACTTTTTGCTTTTGTTATTATTATTATTATTACCCTTTCATTTTGTGTTCTTCATCTAAAAACTTGTACGTACTCCGTTTCTGCGCTTATTTTTTTTTTTTTGAACATAATGCACTTCCCTTTAATTGTCCCCCCAATAAAATGATTTGGAAAATTGTTAATTGCTTAATCGAGTGTGGAAAGCAAAGAGATAACACAAAAAAAAAACTCAAAATTAAAGTATCTTTACGTAATTGAATTGTTGCCATTATGGTTTCTGAATGGTTTCCTGTTTGTTGATGGTTTTATTTCTATATACAGCCTTCGATGCATTTACATACTCATTTATATATACAAGTGATCATGAACACCTCTTATTATTAGGTTAAAAGTTTTCTGGATTCACTCTCTAATTTCCTTGGGTGGAAATTAGGAGAACATAAAAATAATAATACTAACATACATCCTGTAAAGTAATGATGTTGGTCCTGAATCACAAGAGGCTACATTTGACTTATGTCTCTTTCTTCATTCTCACACAAAGTGTTACAATCCTGATATAACTATTCTTGTTTAAACTTTTTTTTTTTCATCGAGAAAAAAAAAAAAAAAAACTCAGATTATTTTTTACAGCCAAGAAAAAAAAAAAGTTCGGGTCACTCATCATAACACCAACACAAACAACAAAAAACACTCTTTCATTTTCCATGTACCTTCTCTCTTTGTAAATAATCCCCTTCTCTTTTCTCCCCCCCCCAAAAAAAAAAATCCAGTCCGCGGCTTGTTCTTGTTTTTATTTATTTATCCACGTATTAATACACATGCACGCACGCATTCTTGTTGTTGTTAGGGTCATCGTTGTCGTATCACATTTTATTAATTGAATTTATACTACATAAATAACGATACTGTAACAACAAATCGAAATATTAAGACCGACCGTCGGATAGAAGAAGCCATCTTCTTTCAAAATATACAATTTTACAAACGTGCTTGCTATCCAGTTTCTGTTTAAACTTTATTATTATTAGAATCGCCAGTAATACTCATTTTACTTAATTCTATATATGCTTTTCTCACAAATCGAAAGACATCCTATCCTTCTTTATGTTACTGAGTTATGATAGGTTGATTTATGTGATTGCTGTCATAATAATGTTCTTGTACACAGCTGATTTCTTTTTTCAACTTGGCCGCTGGGGGGGGGTTAACATGGCGCGTATGGTCGCTTTGGTTTTTTTCAACTGGTGGCTGAAATTTTTGGTGTGGCGCTAAGCATTTTATACAATCTGGTGTCTCGATATCATTAGTATGGCGCCCATTGTTTTTTTATTTGGCGGCTAGCAATCCGCTTATATACACTATCAAAGTTCAGGAAACAGCAAAAGTATTATATCTTTTGATATAAGTACCCTGTTTTCTTACTAACGAAAGCAAAGCTGAAGTATTTGCTTTTTTCTTCATTCTTTCATAAATTATTGATAACTATATATTCTTTCTGTAATTTGTATTATACTCTCTTGCTTCGTGAGGATGAAAAGCAGGAAATGGATATTGAAGAATCAGAGCTACTATAAATCAATGAAGATGATATAGAAGAAAGTGATAAGCCAGAAGTTCATGAGATTATGGAAGAAAGCATCAAAGAAGGTAATCCATATCATACCGTAAATAGTGAATTTAATTCAGAAAAAGACAGTGTATACTCATTGATATCAATAACAAAACGACCAAATGATTCAGAAAAGGTAAAAATATAATTTATTGCTAAAAGCATCTACAAACCATTCGATTTACAGTATATGTAATACGTATATCAGCATAAAGTTTATGAAGTAGAAACAGATACACTAAATATTTCTCAGCAACAAAAATCTGAATCAAGGTCAAACACAGGCGAAAAAAAAAACGTAGACAGTCTCGCAGTAACAAACCCAAAAAAAAGCAGTAATAAAACTAAGAGGTGGATGTTGTTAAGATGAATAGCTTCTCATTTCATAACAGTTACATTTAGGCTACTTGAAAGTCATACTTTATAGGTCCAAACAGGCGATATACAGAGTTGCAGATCGTTGAGCTCACTGATCTCATACAAAATGTAACTTTGAATGCTGCTGAAGCCTCTCGCATACTTTGAATTCCAGAAAGGATGCTTAGCGATATTTTGCACGATTTCGAGATGAAGAAGCCTATTTGCCAAGTTGATTTAAAAATCATGGACAATCTTGTCTCCTATTGGCGAATGAACACTCCCTGTTTTTACAAGATCTATATGACAAGAATCCTTCGGCAACACTCAAGCAACATTTTACAGTGGTGATCACCCAAAGTGGTCTTTTAAAAACTCCAGTGAAATGCTGTGGCCTTACTATGAAAATCTAGAAGAAGTCATGGGCTACCCGAACTCTCTAGAAAGAGTAAAGAAAAGAATGAATCGAGTACTTAATAATCTGAAGAAGGAAAACATCAATTATGAGAAATGTATCTTTATCAGCGAATCAAGATTCAATTTACATTTGCGACGAATATTTGGTCGATAAAAAAAGGCCCAATTTGCCAAAGAAGTGGTTTCCAACAACTGAGGTGTGAACGTTTAAATATCAAATGCCATTAGGCTGGGAGGAATTGTAAATCTTTTGCTGAAAAAGTTTCAAGCGGTTACTGCATCAATGAAGAGGAAACTGCAAGATGGCAAAGAGCATTTTTTAGTCTGAAGAGTTGGGACACGAGCGCATCATTTTTGTCAATTTATGCAGACTGTTATATACGATTTCGAGAAAAAATTTATATGTGTGGACGAATCTTTATAATGGATAGTGTCAGCATTGATCATAGCAGTATTGTCAAGGGTGCCATTGAAAATTATTGACTCCATATACTATATCTATCTCCATATTCACCAGTGCTGAATCCGACGGAGGAATTTAGTCAAAACTAAAAGCCGGTGTCAATCGAGAGATCTTAACTACAAGTGGTTCTTTAACACCTCGTATTATCCAGCCAGCATACCTGGCTACTGCTAGAGACTGTCAAGAATGGATACGACATGCAAAGACTTTTTTTCACATTGTATTCTTAAAGAACCGATGTCATAGTCTTTACTACTGTTTATTTAGTGATTTTATGCTCTCATATTTAAAGCTATTATTTGTTCCTTTATAATTAAATAGAAAAGTTGAAGCTTAATTTCGAATCTTTATTTCTCACTGGGTTGTTAGCCGCCAAATAAAAAGCAATGGGAGGCATACTAATGATATCGAGGAACCAGATTATAAAATGCTTGACGCCACACTAACAATTTCAGCCGCCAGGTTGAAAAAAACCAAAAAATACATCACGCGCCATATTTAAATAAACCAGCGCCAAGTTGAAGAAAATCAGCCACCTATGAAACGAGAAAAAACCCTGTAACTAAATACTTATTAGCTGCACGTATACATACGTATTTATCATCTATTCCCATCCCCCCCCCCAAAAAAAAACACAACAAGGATCACTTGTTGATCACTTGGGAAAAAAGCGTTTCAATTTGAGGCATACATTAAGAATTTTTTTTCAAGGGCGTAAAAAAAAACACACGATCTTGTTGATATGGCGATTATTATGTACACAAAGAAAAAAATGTTTGATGTATTGACATGCTTTTAAGTTTGAATTTATCTCCATCTTGTATTATGTTGGCTGAAACTTGTTTATAGTAAAGAATTAAATGAACGACAAGTTTATTCATAATGAATTCAAGTAAATAAAATGTTTTAATTTGATTGTAACATTTTGTGTCAACAAAATACGAACTAAAAAAAAACAGTTTAATAACTTAATGTTATGCATATGTATTTACTTTTGTTGCCAAATAAAACAACCCCTGCTCTTCATAGACGACATGTTAGTGTGTTTTTTTTTCTCATCCCCAAATAAGAAGAACCTTCTGCAGGAACCATTAATGATCGATTTCATGTTGAAGTTGATTTATCAGGGACACATGAATCATAAACAACTATTTTAAGCAAAATAATGGCAATTCAAGCACTTGATTGACATAGTATACAATAAGTTATAAGGGAGAGCCTCATTGAGAAGAAACCTTCTCTTTATTGTAAATAATCATAGGTTTGCTGCATGATATACGTAATAAATATGATATGATTATTCTGCCTCAAAATGTGGTTAAATCTAATATATAATTACGGCGGCTCTTAACAGATTAGTACTTATAATATAAGATTAACATTACTACCATTAATTTTTGTTTAAGAAGTGAAGGATCTTAAAACATTGAATCATTCTATTTTTTTATTGTTTCCTTGTAAATATCATATATACAACAATAATGTCCATAAGCATGATAGATAAGTAACAAGATTGTTATGATCTGTAAAAGGCTCTGATCGTCTCTCTCTCACACACTCTCTCTCTTCAATCAATTGTTAAGACGGGTCAAATATACTAATCACGTGTGTTATATGTATGTAGGCTATAAAAAACCCCGAACGTGTTGGTTTTTTTTGACGCATTGACAATAAACTGATTATGCAAATATAGAAAAGATTGGGGGGAGATGAGAAAAGAAATGTACGGGAAAGAACTTATTAATATATTTAAGTCTGAGACAGGTATGTTTTAAAAGAAGAAAATGTTCTGTCAGTGATAAATTGTATATACAACTTATTACTGAAAGCTATTCATCCTAGAACAGGATTTCTAAGATCTTTCAATATACGAAAATTAATCTAGAGCTTTTTTTGATGACAAGGTAATTATATGGTGATAGCGTAAAACGGCATTTCTTTGCCAAGACTTTCTCAATGAGCAAAAAATAAAATAAAAGAGTCAGCATTCATATAACGAAAAATAAAACAATTGGGGGAGAGGGAAGTGATCTGGTGGGAAAATATAATTAATATTCATGAGTCTTTTCAATACTTACTAAGTGTAACGCAGTAAGTCCATAGTATTATAAAAAAAACATATTTGTTCGATTACGTATATCTAAATAAGAAAAAGAAGAAAACGAAGTTTATCATCACAATTATTATTAATATGGCCATAGTATTCATTCCTATGTATATAGTATTTATATATTAATATCCGTTGGTGTGTTGGACAAACTAAATATAATAACGAATAAAATATAGAAAGATATTTTATTATTCAATTCGGGTACTTTTGTAGGTTCAAACAAAAGATAACCAGTTTTTGTAAAGATGCAACTGTAAAGAAAAAAGACATTAATGTATAACCAGAGTTTTTTTTGTTATTATTATTGGTACTGGTGTATAATGGTATTTACGGATAACCAGCTGACGGTAATATTTATTTAATATATAGCAGCACTGATATTAGTATTACCTATTATTCAATTATCGTGATTATTATTAATGTAACCAATTTATTTTCTTATTATGGTTGTTCATCGTCATCATTCTTATTTTAAAAAAATTGGAAAGCTGATCATTATTTATTCTTCTACACATGTCCTATTGATTCTATATGTAAAAAGTATAAAGTGGGGTGCGCAGGACTTTTTTTTTGGGGGGGGGAGTTGAAACAACTATAAAAAATGTTGGAATAATTATAGTAGTTAGCAATTGATAGTGAAATAATAATACTGTCCCCCAACAAATTCATTATAAACAAAACCAAGTTGCTGTGGCAAAATATAACCTAATGGCTTCTTTTCCTTTCTCTTTTTAAGAACAACCAAGTTGATGACGAAATTTCTCTTTTTATCTAGTAATAATAAGAAGAATGCATGACAAAAAAAATAGAGTACAATATATTTAATATTATGCTCAGCCATCACACAAAGAATACAGCAATTGTAATTGTGGTACTACAAAACAGCTATCGTTTTTGGTTTTTCTGTGTAATTGGGATGAAGAAAAAAGTGACACAAAAATTATGATAGTTAAGGCTGTGTGTGTCGTATGTACAAATATCATCCACTATTTTTTTTTATTGCACAACAGTGCACCGACCCTTGGGGTCACGAGATATTCGTCCTACGTAACAAGAAGAAACATGCAGTTCAGATTGTATTAAAGATTCAATATATATATTGTTTAAATATTTTTCACTTGTATTTTTAAAGCAGTCATTACAAAAACTTATTGAAAAGTATGTTTAATTTACAATAACAATATTAAAATAAATATTTTCTTTTGGTTACATTGATGATTATATGATAATACTTAACTTCCGATAGTAATATTGTACAGTGTGTAATATTATTTATCGTTATCGAGAACATTATTCAAATCCATCGTTTTTACAAGCAAGATCATAAAATGTTTGTAAACAATTCTCTTTTTTAGGGGCTGAGAGTTGGGTGGTTGTTTGATGGTGAAGAAAATTTTTCTTTTGTGTAAACAGCATCCTCCTTCGCCCCTTCCCCCCAAAAAAAATGTTTCTTTTTTCCAATAAATTCGAGCCACATATTCTTTTTGTTAATTTATGCGTGTGTGACCAAATATTGAATAATGATGTTGATTTTTTTCTTATGATTCGCATCCAAATTATTCTTTACATTGCGCCCCTACAAGGATTTCTGCGACGTTGAAATAATCATGCGAACATGAGAAATAATTCGGCTGCGATTCATTAGAAAAAAACCAATAAATTATCTTGGTTGAATTTGTATCCGTTTAACTTTATTAATTGTAAGGTTTTGCATTGTGTAAGTATAACAGTCAATAATATTGCACAGTGTTACGTATCTATATATAATTTCCCCATAATCTGAGTACTATGTTTGAGTAGCAACAAAGGAAGAGCGTTAAATTAAAGAATTTCTTTTCAAGACTTTACTGTATTAATACTATGTGGGTTACAAAGATAATGAGTGTTGTGTACAACTGACTAGTACAACTGAAAAACGCAAAACAATAACAAATAAACAAACTAATGCGAACGTATCAGTCGTAAAAAAAACTTGTCGATAATGATTTGTTTTTTCTGGTAGACTGGTCTGGAATTCTTCTTTCCATCTAGAGGCTTAAATTACGGTTTATATCTTTTATCGTCTTTATAAAGTAACATGATGCTCGGATACAAAAAAAAAGTTCGTTTCTTTTTTTATTTTCCCGATCCGGAACAATGTTATAATGTGTTACTCAAGGGGGTAACATTGTCCTGTGTAAATCAACAGACGAGCACTTGTCAATATTATATAATCGAGAATGATCAGCACACTATTATTCAAGTTTTCATGTACCCAATATCTTGATAAAGAGATGTTAAGTTATATCAGTATTGCTGTAATACGCAGCTGAACATATGTTACACATTTTTAGAATACTTAAAATGTTTGAAAATTCTTTTTAATGACCCATGGAAATCTGATAATATCATACAACGGTGATAAATTTGAATGTATCATGTGAACAAGAAATATGACCAAGTAGAAAATTTTTTAGGTCCTTATTTATATATCTTGACCAAAGAGATTTCATGGAATACTACTCTCCTGTTTCATATACCTATATTATTTACTTCAGTTTAACAAGAGGAAATATATCAATAAATAAAATAAAAATAATCTTAGACACCTTTAAAAAACGTGACAATATTTAGAAGAAAAATCTTCAAAACGCCGGAATCTTAGAACTTTAAATAATAATATTTCCCAGTTCAAACATCCTCACATGCTTAGACTATTCAGAAAGAAACCTTTTAATGAAGGAATTTCATTGCTTTGTCAATTAAATAATTTATTACTCTTGTCAAAAGTGATTCCAATAGTTGAAATACAGTGGACTTTGTAAAGTTTATAGTGGATTCTGCAGCAATTTTTATTTAGAAATCATAACAGAAAAAATAATGACCACCATCATTATCGTTTTTAATATTTCCTTGGATAGTAAACATGTCAAAAGTATTATCACTGTAAAAGCTTTTTTTCGGGGGGGGGGGAGGAGGTAAAGGAAGTGATAATATTAATTAGAAATTTATTTGTAGTAGCTACCACGTCTTCGCATAGAACAATAGCTACCCTCCCTCCCTTCTAACTGTCATTTTTTTTATCAGTAGGTAAACTTTTAAAATATATCGGCTTTATAACATAGAGCTATTAGCTTCCTTTTATGTTTTGAAGAAGCAAGCATAAATAACCATGGTGTACATTGTTGTTCTTAAAACATACGGTAATAAATAGTTTCAATACTATTATCTCTTGATAGCAAATTACAAAATGGGATTTCGCGTTTTTCCGCAATTCAAAATAATCAAACTCTTCAGGGGTATACAAAACATTTCTAAATAAATAAAGCTCACTAAAAAATATATAAAGAGAATGTATTAATTGTTTTAAGCGAAATTAAAATAGTCAACCAGTCTCTCACTTCAAATAAATTTCTTACTGAAACGAGCAGTTGATGAGTCTCATACGACCAGAAACTGCCATCTGTTAAATATCAACAGGAATAATTGTTTATGCTGTCTTTGAAATTAGCAAGATGCATTGTCTATTTTCTCCATATGACAAGTCCTGTTCATCACTCAACCCCACAAAACTATAAGTTGATAATTATATGTAGTAAGTTTTTCTCTTATTCAGTATGTTTTTATGGCATAAGAAATTAATACTGGCTCACAGAAGCTGCTTTCATAAAAGCTGTCTTGACGAAAATGAGGTGGTGGCGCTAGAGTATATGGTTTATTAAGGTCATCAGTCGCTAGTTATTTTCGAATAGTAGGAGTATGTCTATTAATTTGACTGTCATTATTGTACTAGAGGATAATACTACCTTTATTGCAATATAAAAATATTTACGTGAACCATTTGCCAACAAGAAGAAATTATGTAGAAAATTGACGGAATTGATTACTCAATATAGAATTTATCCTTAGTACTTCAAAAGCCGATAATAGTTACATGTCAGTTTGACTCATCATTTCATCACTTTCCATCACTTCGATTCACTAAAGCATATTACATTCTTAGACATTCACACATAGATGGTGTCCCTTTTTCATGAAGAATATAATAATTATACAAATTTTAAAAAATGAATTTATATTGAATAGAAAAACTTCATGGCGTTCATTTTCTTTAAAAGCTCAAATCGTGAAGTCATAGGGTAGTTGCTTGTCAAGATTATCAGAATTATAAATACTAGATGATACGTATGCATCTTTAATCAAAAAATATTCTAAGCCTTGTATCTCTCAGTTGTAATAAGTAATGATAGTGTTATTTTTCTTTTTGAATATTTTTTTTGAGTGAAACTTCAAAAGGTCCCATTCAGGAAACAACAAAAAGTTTTATAGGGGATTACATGAACAGTCTCACCGTTTTTCTTATGATACGCCCTGTCTTTTTTGCTTTTCGTGTTATATAATGTAGTGGGTAACAATATGCATGTAAAAAAAAGAATCAAGAATGAGAATAGTCATATACAAAACAAAGATGTAATTTTTCTTTATTTGCAGCATCAGAAGTAATAACATGTCAATTTATGAAAGAAACTTTATTCTCAGCAAACTATCTTTGCTTCGTATATACGAATACCTAACTTGGCAACTACAGAGCTATTAAATCTTATTTACCAAAAATTGGTATTGTTTAAAGTACCAAAATAAAATATATATACTAACAAATGTAATATAATAATAAGTCCTGGTTTTGCTGCGGTTATATATGTTTTTATTTGTCATTCTTTTATGACATAAACATACATACATATACATATATATATATATATATATATATATATAATCAGAGAGCTGGTGTCATCTAGTATGTCACACATGCATGATCTACTTTAAATCAAGAATATCTAAATTTTTGTAAACATGATGATCTCATGAATACAAAGAAGTAGTAAAAATTTCTTTTTTATTAGGTTCTTCGAAAAAAAAAAAAAGTATGAAACACTTTCTAATAACCACAAATAATTTTTCTGATAATCTCATTGATATATATTGTGAACAATATATTAGTATACTATTGTTTTTTTACCAAAATAATAATTGACTTTTGTTTCTGGTCGTGAGAATTGTTTCTCTCAAAAGAAAACTATATAAGAATCTTCTTCCACAAACATATAGTACTGTTACACGCTTGGTATATTATTCTCCGCTGCATAGAGTTGTTATTCTTGTTCAAATTATGTATAACTATAGTTGATAAGAGTGGTAAGGAAAGTAGTGATTTACTCGAAAATAAGTTTATGCACTACTCATATCAATAAATATAACTATAGTACAACTTTTTATAGTCATACCCATACGCACGAACAGAGCTTTTCCATAACAAAAGAAAATATCTAAATTCATATCGAGTATGGACTACTAAATGATCCGGTAAATAATAAAGCAGAAACTAGAGTCATTAATGCTTATGTGCTTCAATGTTGGTCAAGAACACATGGCGTTTTTTTTTTTATTTTCATAACAAAGAACTCTTTTGATCGTGAAAAAGTTGCGCCGAGAAATCCGATTGTACTCCATATACATGATATAAACCGGTAACTTCATAGTTTTAAAAAAAGAATAAAGCCTGTGAACCGATCTTTGTACGTAAAAACCACAACACTTCTTTTCTAAAAAGTTTTGATTTCTTGTTTTTTTTTTCCCAATACTTTCTAATCTGCAAGAATCCCATCTTTTTTTTTGTAAAGTGCAATTAAAATGCCCACGTCGACAACTGGATCAGAAAAAACGGTGGAAAATGAAGCCGCCGATACCCAGGACAATGTGTATCAATTAGATATCGAAAAAGTTTCCAGTCATATTAACGACCAGTTAAATACTGATCAACAGAATCCAAATTCTTTAGAACGCATACATTCGGGTATAATGAACGTTCCATCTTTTTAAATCAATTTGCAAAATAAAATACCCCGTTTTTTTTTTTTTGAACAAACGTTTTCTTGTCACTGTATAAAAATAATAGGTATGGATGAAGCAAGTATTCTTGAGCCACCACCGATAGATGCGCTGGATGATATTCCAAATGGTGGATATGGATGGTGAGTATTTTCTTTGCACGATAAATCATTTCGATAATTAAAAAATATATATTATAAAACGAAACAAAAAAAAAAAATGGAAACTTTAAAGAGCAAAAACTTGCTTACTCATCTATTTTTGTACTACAATAACAGGGCTGTGGCTGTGGCAGGATTCTTTGCAAATTTTGTCATGTTTGGACAGGTAAATGAAGGAGAAAGGTCGAAAAAAAATTGAGAGTTATACTTTTTTAAATAATCAATTGTTGCAAACAAAAACAATAGGCCAGTACCTGGGGTATATTATCTCAAGCTTTTGCGACATCTACTTTAGAAGGCAAAGCAACTACTCTACAGTTGATGTCCATTGGGTCATTAATTAATGTTGGTTTAAACGTGTTTTCTCCTGTCTCTGTTTTACTTGTTCGGTTTGGTACAAAATTCAATTATGCACTGGGTAGTATTTTCACGTGCCTTGCATTGTTTTTGGCGGGATTTTCTACTGAAGTTTGGCATCTATATTTGACACAAGGTTTATTGTTTGGATTTGGTGCATCGTTTCTTTATATGGTGAGTTCTTTTTGACTCCTCTTAGTATTTGTATTAATTTCTGCAGTTTCTTTATAGTCTATTGCTTCCGTTATTCCACAGTGGTTAGTAGTATATTAGCTTAAGATAATACTAAAAAATATTATAATATATCAAATTGATAATAAATATGCATTTCAAAGGTTCACAACACGTAGAGCAACAGCCATGGGTATCAGTTCAGCTGGTACAGGTCTTGGTGGATTGACGCTGAGTCCATTGGTAATATTCACATCAATTTACTGATATCATAAATCATCTACATACTGATATTTGTTTTATCATTTTAATATGCATATAGACGAATTATTTAATTCAGAAGTATGGTATACCTTGGGCTTATAGAATACTCGGTTTTTTCTCATTAGGAATCTGTATCATAGGAACAATTTTAGTAAAAGATCGTTTGCCCAGTTCGTATAATAAAAAGCAATCTATCAAATTCCCAGTTTATTTGTCATTACTGAAATCGACAGATTTCAACTTATGGCTAACAGGTTCAGTCGTCTCTCTGTTGGGTTATTTGGGACCGCTTTTTTATTTACCAAGTAAGTAAGGATTAATTACATGTTATTCAATTTATTATCAACAGGCTGTTTAATATTATTCTATCTCTTTATACATATAGAGTATGCCGCTGATATTGGATTGACTACCACTGATGCTAGCAATCTACTCTCTATTCTGTTAGCTTTAGGTGCCATTGCGCGCCTTGGTTTAGGATTTGTTGGGGACAAAATTGGAAGACTTAACATGTTTATTATTGCCTCCTTTTTAGCTGGTATATTTTCTTTTGTTATTTGGCCATTTGCTACATCATTTGGTATTCTAGTGGTTTTCTGTGTATTATGGGGTTCTACTTCTGGCATGTATTACGCTTTGGTAAGCTGTTGGACTAGTTATCATCCTATTATTTAACCACGATATATTTCAAAAGAAAAACGTTGACTTGAGATATCATTCTCTTTTAGGCCGCACCTATTACAGCAAGTGTCGTCGGTATGGAAAAGCTCTCTGCAGGATTATCACTTGCATTTATTTTTAGTGCTATAGCAGCAATAGGTAAATAGTGTTAGTAAAACTCTGTGTGTTATTTTTTCTCTTTGTATATTTTGTATCGATTGTATATTAACCAACTCTTATCATTTGTATAGGAATACCGATTTCAGCTGCTATCCAACAGGCAACACCAAATAATGGATATATAGGAATTCAGATGTTTGTGGGAGCCGTCTACGTGCTAGGAGCATTTATTTGTTTATATTTAAAAATTCGATTGACAGGATCGCTGTTTGCCAAGTATTAATATAATTTATCTGTACAGTAGTATATATCACATTATACCCTCATCGTCAAACCATCTATATTACATTTATTATTAGCATTCTCATCAGTCAACCATATGTAGTTCGCGCAATTTCGTATTCAAGTTATCTTTGTTTTGTTTACCAACCGTTTTTTGCTTTTATTTTATAAATTAATTATATAATTTATTCACTAGAATCAAAGCGTATATTTTTGTATTGCCTTTTAATAATATATCAATTATTGTTATGTTATTTATTGATTAGTAACATGGAATAACGTTCTTTTTCATAATAGTGATATAGCTACATTTCTGTGATACTTATTAGAAACAAGTTAAATATTATTATTGTAACTGTTAGTTTATAGTATACTTTTTGCATTATATACAATGGCTATTACGGTTATTTCAAAGCCCACTTGTATGTACTTTCCATCAAGTCTTTTTCGTGTCGCTATAAAGTTTTTCTTTTACTGTAGTAGTGCCTTTGCGGGGCGTAGCGTTCTATTTGTGCTTTTTTAGCAGCAAATATCGAGGATTCAACTATTATAATTTCGTGATCTTGTAATAATTGGAAGTGGACTTGTGACCGTAGATAAAGTCTAATTTTTTTTTTTTTTTGAATATAATATTATGCATGGTTTTAATTTGATATTTTGGGTATGCACTAGTCTGGGAATAATGAGTGAATGTTAATTTGAGATGTAATGTGATATTTGTATGTATATACATACACGAATGGTCATGAAAAAAAAAACTTTTTGTTTGAAATGTTACGATAGTAAGTAGCTGAAAATTGTCGATGCTTTTAGATAGTAATAATATAATAGTTTTGATTACAACCATGCAAACTTATATTTCGATTGTTTCATTTCTGAATTAGGAGTAACTGATAAAACAAACACTAGTAATAGATACAGCATCTCGTCCACTCTTTTATTTTAACTTCAAAAAACGATGGATGTGCATAAACGTAAACAAATTCTCGTGTTGTAATTTAATATTTTAGACCAAACTATTAATACGCCACACACATTTTAAATTTTTATTCTCGTACCTGAATTTGTCACTATTTCTATGATAATAAATTAGGGAAAAAAATATTAATTGTATAATAAATGAAGCATTTATTACGTACATAACTACTAATAAAGCTTTGTTGATGAAAAACAGTAATGATAATATATAGATTGGTTTATTCATTATTAAATAACTTTTTATCAGTTTTTAACCTCTGATAGGGTGCCCCAATAATTTTATTTCATCGTTCATCTCACAAAATAATCAGGAACGAAGCACATTAAATTAACGAGGAGCTTATTGTATTACTCTACACTTGTTATTTATTTAAAGTATTTTTTGCTAAACATTGTCTTGAATTACTTTGGATGGTTTACTCGTTTCAATATCCTGTTTTTTTTAAATGCGTAACAATAATAATAGTAATAGGACGATCAAGTTTTGAAAATCTATCAATAAAATAAAAATACGTAGTGTTTTTGAAAAAGCTTATAGACTAACCTACTTTTCATTTTTCTTAAATGTTTTGATGTTTTGCTTGTCGTCTATCTATAGCCATCCTCCTCTCTCTTCTTAAAGTTGTATGAAAACAAATCTTGACTCTATAATACAGGAGTTTTTTTTTTCAACAATTTGACGACTATGTCGGGAGAGGTTGTGATGGATTTATCTTTCATAGACTAGTTTCATTATATTTATGTATACATGTAATCCACCAGTATCCCAAAATCGATCATCAGACGCCAAGATAAAAAAAGATGGGTCTATCTAATACACGCAGGAAAAAAACATGTACTAGTCTGAAAGGGTTTATTTATAAATATATGTCATTAGGATACCATATGTATCCTTTACTACAATTTAATAAATTATCATCTCATGAAAAATTTACGTAGAAAAGATTTGTTTAAATCAAAATTCACTAGAGTTCTCGCGATTGTTCTAGTTATTGAAAGTACGTATTTCATTTTATAATGAAAAGAGAACATTTTGTATATATAATAACATTGTTAGATGTAGAGTATACTAACTCATTCATCTGCTGCAGTAAGCGGGTTTATTACTAGTAAGTATATAAAAATTCTGAACCCCGTATAAAAAGCCAAGTCAGCAACAACAACTCAATGTGGATGATTTGACATTCTTCAATTATAGCCCGAGTTACACGCCAATAACTTGTTTATAACAAATGGGAAAAAAAAAGCAGAATATAGAATTTATAGTCTAGACCATTAGAAAAGAATGGGATCTTATTGACCCAAGATCTTAATAGTTAGTAAAAAAACGATATCATTCTATCTAAAAAAGAAGAAACCCGGTATATTTTGTGGCTGGTGGCTATATATATAGAATAAATAGATATAGTTGAGGAGTGGTGGCCCTGATCCAAATCCCTATTATATAAAAAAAGAAATAATCAATCCAAAAATAAAATATGGAGCTAAAGTAAAAAGTTATATTGTGCTACAACAAACAATAACATAAGAAGATAAAAAGGAGGATACGTAAAGAGAAGGAGGGGGTAGGAGGAAGATGAGGGTGTTCATATTCACATATTTTATTAAACATTCCTTTTTATTAGCTCAACATAACTAAAATATATTCAAAAAATAACATAAAAAGTTTATATTTTAGTTGAGATTTAAAGTTTTTTTTTTACTAATAATAAAAAAAGGCCGTTCGGTGCGTATCTTCTACATTATTGAACATTTTAAACTTTTTTAACTTCTTTAAATTCAAAATAGATAACAAGTCCGCAATACAAGTATTATACACGTGTTGTATATTTAGTAGTTCCGAGCAAAATAAAGTAAAATAAATAAATTGATTGAAATATTATTTACATAAAAAAGCACATGTGTAAGGGAGAGTGGGACAGGGTATCAATTATTTTTTTTTCTTAATAGTAGTAAGTAAGAAAAAAAAAATGGAAGGGATACAATTATAATAATAAGAGATTGCAAAATATCTATCGTTGATTATTATATCGTAACATGGCAAGAGGTACTTCATCATCTTCTTGGTCTTGTTGTAATTCTTGTCGTAATTTTTTTAACATATTTCGTAAATGAACAGTATTTCTTAAATCATCTGAACTACGACCATGAAGTTTTATACGAGTTGCCCATAATATTCTTTCTTGTTCTTGCCATGATACTAATGTCTTTTTATTATAAGTATGAGTATGATTATTAGTATTGGTAGTAGTGGTGTGTCGATGATAATGATTATTAAGTTGTTGTGTTGATTGTTGTTGTTGCTGCTGTTGTCGTTGTCGTTGTCGACGATGTTTACTGGGTGGTGCAATAGTAGCAACGATTGATCTTGAAGAAAGTATTTTTGACCATAAATTATCTAACATTTATAATTAATTCTATATGAAAAAAAAAGAAAGAAAAAGAAGAACAAACAAAAAAATAAGAAAAAAACGTTGATGCAAGACGTTATGAAGGAACTAAAATAAGTAATTGTAAATGTTTTTTTACAGGTCCGAGTCGAAAAGGAAGAAGAAACGAAGTTTTTTTTTTCCAAGTTTCCCACTTTTTACGAAATAAGTGGAGGTCAAAGCGGGAAATACCACTTCCTCCTTCTCGCCTCCCCCCCTTGTTTCTTCTCTTTTCTATTGTTTATATATATTTAAAGTTCTCATAATGTCGACAAAAGCAAAATTAACATTAGGTGGTTCTATTTTATTTTGTGTTGGTACTGTATATGGTGTCCATTATTTACAACAATTCGAAAAACAGGTAAACAAGCTAATGTCATTAGCTTAAAAGTTTTATGGAAAAATGACAAGGAGTGGAGAGAATGACTCTGTTCTAACATATACTCTTTTTCTTTGGATTAGTTAATGAGACAAGGAATTGAAAAAGACGATGAACGAAGAAGAAAATTAAAACAACGTGAAGAAAATATGCGTGAATTAGAAGAGCAACAAGCATTGCATCAAGAATTATTAAAAACACAAAAAGTATCCAAAGCACCTTCTAGTGAACCAGCAACAGACGATGATTAATTTTTTTTAAGAGAATAAGACAAAGCTTTTTATTTATTTAAGAAAATAAAAAACTATATTTTATTTTTCCCTTCAAGGAACTAAAAAGATGTCAAAAATGATCTTTGCATTTAAGCAGATTCACCCTATAAATATAATTTACAAGTTAATATATAAATCATCCAAATAAGCCACTTAAACATCCCATTCTCCCCTTTGATTTTTTTTAATTCACTTTACCTGCTTGAAGACATAAGTCAAATGGCACTTGCCACAGTATTGACGGTCCTTGTGCCAAGCCATGAAGACACCAGCACCACAGGTGGCGTTGGGACATTCACGACGGAGACGGGTAATCTTACCAGATTCGTCAACCTTGTAAAACTTCAAGATAGCAAGCTTAACCTTCTTGTGCTTGTGCTTGATCTTCTTGGGAGTAGTGTAAGTCTTCTTCTTCTTCTTCTTACCACCACCCAAAAGTTCAGCGTTCAAGTGAAGGGTGTTGTTGGATTCGACACCGTAAACGGAGAGTTCACCATCAACCAAGTTCTTACCGGCAAAAGACAAGAGCTGAGCGTCGGCGGGGATGCCTAATAAATAATATTTCGTTTAGTGATTCCATTTATTTTCTATATAAATATATATAGTCCCCCCCATTCAACAATTAATGTCGTTATTACCTTCGCGTTCAGCGATCATGCTCTTGACAGCAGAGACGGAGGACGAACCGGTAACGTCCAAAGCGAGGGTGTTTCCTTGAAGAGACTTGACAAAGATTTGCATCTTGATTGTTTTCAGATAACTCGATTGTTTTAGAAAAAAAGAATCTTTTTTTTTTTTTTTTTTTTTACATTTATATATTTATTATTAGATATTTTGAAGTGTACAAAAATAAAATAGCTTCATTGAGAAACTAAAATGTATATAAACCCACTAACAAAATGAATACTAATAATAATGAGATTGAAAAGTATACCCTACCTTCCTTATTATCTAGAAAAGAGAAGGAAACAGACAATGTGCAAACGCCACTCGCATTTTTATGTTGAGAAAAAAAAAATTTTTTTTTTTATTCACCGTCAGCAAAAATCTTTCCTCATTTCCACTCCGATTACCAAATTGGGTGCTGCGACAAAAACTTATAAAAATGAAATTTTAATATGTTTCTATGGTAACCCTTTCTAGTTTTTTCTATTTGATCAAATTATAATTGTTTCAATTGATAACTACAGCTTTTGATAAAATGAATGAAACTTGTTAAGACTTGCAATTAATTAAAGATTTAATTTGTTTTCTAGAAAATAGTATACGAAAAAGGAATTAAACTTTTGTGCTTTTAATACATACGATATATCCAACATACTTTTGTTATTAAAAATGTTGTCAATTGAGCTCAAATTCAAAATATCAGCCAATCATATACGTACCCGATTTCTTTTTCATAATGTCTAAATCAAAGATTTATATATAAAAAAAAAAGGTGAGGAAGGGAAAAACAACAATAATCATATATAGAAAAAAAGAAGAAAATATATCTATTTATCATAATATAAATGTTGGGTCTCGACAGAAAAAAAAAGGAGATAAAACAAAAATTAATTGGAAAGAATTATTATTAAACTAAAAGGTTGTAGTAGTGAGGTATTGTGTGTGTGTGTGTGTGTTTTTTGAAAGATCACGTTTTGTGTGTTTGTATATTCTGATCTAAGTTACAGTCGTTGAAAAAAATAGATGTCGAGGATTTTTTTTTCTTTCTTTCTTTCTTTCTTTTAATAATAATAATAATAATAATGGTACGAGTCATTCTCATTACAATCCAAGAGTTTTCATGGCATTTTGACGAACAATTTCATTATATCGTTCACGATCCGTTCGCCAAATTTTCTAGAAAACATCCAAAAAATACCTTATTAATACATCATTATTATTCGTTATTATCATTTTTATTTTTTACTTACACAAGCATCTACATTGGCACCACTTTCATCATTTGGTTCTATAAATGTATAAGATCAATTTCAAATAGACTTTATGTTCCTCCTCCTCCCCCTCATACATGTATATATATTATTTTATCGAGATAAATTAAATTTTACTAACCAGCTAACATGCTCACAACACTTAATAAAATCTTTTCTACACTTTGTACTGGACTCCAACGTTCTGAACTACTTTCATACATATTAGGATCATCACCAGGTGCATGTAAAATTGAAATACATACAGTTCCATTAGCGTATACATTAGGATGAAAGAAATCACATGTAAATTTCATAGTAGGAGGACTCAATGGATAATCCTTTGGAAAAGTAAGTGTAGCTGGAAATAATCCTCCTTCAAAAGGTGTACCTTCAGGTCCACTATATTTTCAATATGTCAACATTCATTCATTTTGATACTTTCTGTTGTTTCCTCTCCTTAACATATAAAAAAAAAAACACACATACGCAATAAGAGCTTCCCATTCAAAAAAGTTATTTTCGTCAATGGGTCCTAATTATTTAAAGATGAAAATAATAATTAATAATTAATTATATACATCTTTCTTTTTTTTTTTTGCAATAAGTTATTTTTTAAAAAAAGAAACATTTTGTATTTCATTACCTGCTGTGATGCCTTCGGGAGCATTCAAAGTTAACTCTATAAAAAATATAAAAAAAAAAGTCAAAAAAAAATAACATTGAATATATTTGAAAAACATTTAAATATATAAAAATAATAATGACCTCGATATTCCGTCATGAGACGTTTTAAAGCTGTTGATCCAGTATTTCTGTTTCCATACATGTTATTAATAAGTTATATATAATATATAAAGAAGAAAGTTAAGTAGTATAAATTGGGTAAGCAGGTTATATATAATGAAAAGGAAAAAAAAAAACTGAGTTTAATTTGAAGAGGGGAAGAGAGCCAAAAAAAAAAAAGGAACGTAATAGTTTCTATATATGGTAAATAGAGAAGTTCTTAAGAATATTGGATATCATAAGTCCATAAATCTCTTGCACAAAAAATATCTTTATCCCTTTCTTGACCTAATACATGAATGGCATGATGTCGAATTTCTTCCATAATCATTTTACTTTCATTATTTGTATCATCATCTCCTTTGTATCTAGCACTAAAATGAGTCAAAATTAATTTTTGTGCATTCATTTTTTTGGCCAACTGAGCTGCCATTTGTGGGGTTGAATGTCCATGAGAAATAGCTCGTTCTTCTACTTGTTTTAATAACTCTTTTTCATCCCATTCTACTTCTTTGTCACTGGGTAAATCCAATTGGGTCAATGCATTGGTCGCTTCGTGAATTAATAGATGAGGATGATTCGATAGAGGTAATATGGAAGAAGCATCACATGTATCTCCCAAAATAACAATTTGTCGTCCACGTCGTTGTAAAGGGGGTTCCAAAATCTCTCCATCTGGTAAACTAATTGGTTTTTGTGTACGTTGTAATTCACCCAAAATAGCCATTGGGTTTTTATATCCTTTTTCTAATAATGCTTTGGTATTTTTTTTAATTTTTGGTATCAGGGTTGTGTGATCTAATTTTCCAGGTTGACATGGTTCTTGAATGACATAACCAAAAGAAGGAATTGAATGTTGAATAGGAGCAGCACGTACAATCCATTTCTCTTTTTCTTCTTTTTTCACATTATCCATGTACAAGGGTAAATCAAATGCATTATTATGGATAAGAATATCCATTCCTATTTCTTCATCTGGATGAAGATCTTCTTTTCGTTGGTCTTTGTCTTTTTCTTCTCCTTCCATAATAAATTCATGAACTCGATAATGACGTCCAAGACGTGAATAAGTGGATTGAAGTGCAACACGTAACCAATGACGTAAAGGACGGGGTCCATAAATATCAATAATATCGTTATTGGTACGATGAACATTCATATTTTCAGACATGGTACATAATAAAGGAGGTAAACCGAAACAATGATCCCCATGCATATGAGTAATAAAAATCTTTGAAATACGTCCCATTTTTAAATTACTTTTTTGAAGTTGATGTTGTGTTGCTTCACCTGCATCAAATAACCAAATGTCCCCATCGGCTCGAAAAGCCATGGATTGATGATTACGTGTTGCGCTCGGTTGGGCACTCCCTGTACCCAAAAACGTAATATCAATGGGGACTACCATGGACTCGATTGAAGAAACAAAAAAAAAAAAAGAAAAGAAAAAGTAATTAAAAAATTTTGCTGATTCTTAAAATATGATATTATTTAAATATAGACCCAAAAAAAACAGCAGATGTCTTTTTTATACACAAAACAAAAAATTAGTTCTTGATTAAAAAGTTTTTTTTTTTAAAAAAAAAAAAAATTACAACAAATATAAAGTTAAAAATACAAAAACAGAAACAAAAAAAAAACTATATAATGAAGGTATATAAAATAGATAATAAATGTAGACTATATTATGTTAAATAGGAATGGGGTGGACTCATAATGAACTAATCTTCTTCATGAGGTGGAGGTATGGGTGGTAGTTTTTGATCAGGTAATGGTTTATTATCTTTATCTGTAGTATCCATAGTTTTTGGTGGTGGTGAAGGTAATTCCTTGTCCTTTTTGTTATCGTTATTATTGTTATTAGTAGATGACATTGTTGTTGGGGGTACTGTTGCCAACGGAGATGAAGTGCTAGGTGATTTGTTAGATGCTATTCCTGTGGTCGGAGGTGATCTATTACTGCTGGTACCAGTAGTGGAAGTGGGTAATGGACTTGTCATCGTATTACTGCTACTACTATTGGTATTATTTTCAGTGATAGTATTTTCAGAAACCGATAGTTGTTGCTGTTGTGGCGATAATAGAACATTTGTTTGCTGTTCTTCTGATGAAGGGGTTGTACTTTGTGATAAAGGAGAACTATGTTGAGGTAATGTTCGATCAGTTGCTGAATTTGACGAAGTACCAGCATTACCTTTAGCTCTTAGCATAGGTGTATAATACTGGGGCTGTTGTTGTTGTTGTTGTTGTTGTTGTACTGGAGCTACAGATGGCTGTGTTGGTGGTGATATACCTCGTGTTCTTTCTGGGGTAGGTGTGGAAGGAGGAATTTTTGATCTTGTTGTATTAGGTTTATGATGCGGTGCAGGATTAGCCCAATCAGAGGATGAAGTGTTTTGAATTTTAAATGAAATGGGGTCTATTGATGTTGACGGAATCACATGTGTGGGTGTTGATGCCGATGACGAAGAAGATGGCGTAGAAACTACTGGTATATTATTATGATAATTAGTATACCGATCATTCCCTCGTGGTGGTGTATTCAAACTCGTCATCTGCATAGGTGGATCCGATAATTGAACTGGAGGATGTCTAATTGCTTGAAAGTCCATTTCAGCCAAAGGTGCTTCACTATCACTGGATCCAGTCGAACCATTCTTTTTACTAGTATGAGATTGTTGAAATAAAGATTCTCTAAAAATGTCCACACTTTTGGGAGGTTCCAAAAATTTAGGTACAGGTAAATTATGTTCCAAAGCCAAATGAATACGACGTTCTTTTTCATATTCACTCCACTTTTTCATCACAATACGACTGGAATCAAATTGACCTGTTGGATCGACACCGTGACCACGATCTTTTTCACTTCCTTCCACTTTACGTGTATCACCCCATGAAAAGTCATCAAAATGCCAATAAGCATACATGGGCAACACGAAATTCCAAATAGGTAAACTGATTAAATAAATAAGCATCCAACCGACATAAACCACTTTACGACTTGTCATGACAATGAGTACAGCAGGTAAACCAAGAATGAGAGCCAATAAGACCAGTGGAATGATGGCAGGTTGACCAATAATAGCCAAAATGATTAAATAGAGTGTAAATGCGATGGCTGCAGGTAACGCAAGGGTACCGACCAATTCCATAAATACAACAAATTGCATAGAGAAACAAAATGTACCACATAAATCATGAACGAATAACAATTCCATTAAATTGTGAATAGTCGAATTAATCCATCGACGCCGTTGAGATAAAAGAACTTTAAAGCTGTCAGGTACAACTGTTTTACATCTATAATAGGTTTTTTGTTTGTTTATCGAAAAAAGCAGAATTAAATGTTAAATCACATTGTCTTTTTTTTATGAAAATAAGTAAACATTGACGTATTTCCTATACACACCCATATATATATATATATATATACATATTATACATATATGCACATATGTATATTCTCACCACGTTACTATTTCAAAACAAAACAAAAAAAAGAAACTTACACTGCTTGAGGAACAAACATCATTTTACGATTTGGAAAAATTTTCAACATAAGAGTTGAAAGATAACGATCTTCACCTAACAAAAGTAAATTCTTTTTATGTAATGTATCTACTACATTTTCAGAATAATGTTGAACAACATCTGGATTGGCAAGTACGGGTACCCAATATCCCGTTGGACCTTTCGGAGCCTTGATCCGATACATACAAAAACATCCAGGTAAACATGTGACACCACCAAAGATAGCTTCAAATGCTTTGTTCATATGATGTGAAATATAATATTCAAATACTAATCCAAAACAACCTTTTTAGTTTTTTTTTTTCTAAAAATAATAATGTACAGTAAAAGGAAATTTCCCCCACTTTTTTTTTTACCTTGAATCATGCTAACCCAACTGTCTGTTTTATTAGCAATTTTTGTTTCACCACAAAGACCTGAAATTTCAGGATCTTTGACACAACAAGAGACCATACGTGATAATGCATCTGGATAAAGTTTTGTATCTGCATCCACCATTAAACAAATTTCATAACTATCTGCTGGAACACCCGTCACACGCCAAACATGATTAAAAAATTCATATTCCATCTGTGTCAATCGTTCATCAAATATAACCTTTTGCATGAATTGCATTAAAATAATTTGTGAATCCCGTTTGCCTCGATTGCCAGGTTTAGGTTCTGACGTTTCTTCCGGTGTACCGCATTTAACAATGGTGACCATAGGAACACGTTGTTGATGAGCTGGATCGACTGTTTCGTCCTTGTATTTATAATAGCCTGCATACACTTTAGCCATATTGTTTTGTTTGGATCCATCTGCAATAGCAATATAATGAGCAGGTTGGACTTGGTGGGGTGGAACAATGAAATCTCGCATCATGGATAAACACGCCTCCGGTGTGGATTGATTGTTCCCACTCCCTGTAATAATACCATCACAAATAACTAAAATAAGCTTATGTGAATTTGGATAATCACTTGTGGCAATGGAATCTAAAGTCGTACGAATGCCTTCTTCTCCTTCAGAATAACAGGTGACAAGACAGACAGTATGAGCTAATGGGTATTTAAAAGGCATGTAATCAGCAGAAGGTTGAGGAACGACATGAGGTGACAATGGAAATGGACAACTGAAGGTTGTGGCTGCTGAAGAAGACATATCGGATGACGAAATAGATGAACGTCTTGGAGTCATATCTCCTGGTGTAGATGAAAAAAGCCTACTTGAAGGAGAAGGGCTCATGTACATGGATTGTCGACCTAAACCCGTTCTGTTATAATTAACACAGAAAAAGTCCCCCCGAATCCCATAATTAGAACCGATGTTGGTTAATCACTTCAGATAGAAAAAATAAAAATAAAAATAAAGATATATATATAATACTTTACGTAGAATTATTTTTCCAATAAGGAGAAGGACCTCGCTCAGCATCAAAACGCATGACATTCTGTGGCTGTGTAAATCGTGAAGTTTGTGGCAAAATAGATTTTTTCTTGTTTTGAAGATTGATTTGTGAGTTCATATAAGGTTTGATAGGTATAGGTCCAGTGGATGTAATATTACGACTCCAATCTTCAATTTCAGCTTGACGTTTCATTCGTTCCGCATACGATTGTCCTTCTTTAAAATTGCCCAAACGCCATGAAAAGAACCAACCAAAAGAAACAGCCAAGAAAAATTTGGTAAGAATGACACCTAAAATCACAGCCAGGGAAAGATATAATACAATTTGGGATGCCATACAACCAATACTGATGGTATCCACGGATCCCACTTTAATAATCGATGCAAGACATTCAGCTTCTATTTCCCAATCAATATTTGTATTTCGACGTGATGTCAAGGCGCGTGTTATATCTTGACCACCAAATGAGGTTTCATTGGTGAGAATAGCTTCAATTAATCCACCACTTGGATATGTTGTACTGGATGGTAGAGATTTTAAAAGACGTAGATTCAAAACATCTCTTTAAATATTTCAACAAACCAAAAAATATACAAGGGAGCAAAAAAAAGATTATATCATTTTAGCATACATGGTATTATTCTTTTTTTTGTTTCTGTACTTTTTGTATTACAAATATATATATATATATATCTTACCCGTTATATACCATAAGATGTGTCGTTTGATCAATAAGATCCCAATCATAATAAACACGTAAAGACTTATCAAATCCTCCTTGAGATTTCGGTACTCCTTGCTCACGAAATGAAGTATACATATTTCTTGCCGTTGGAGTTAAATGACACTGTGTTTGATTTGAAAATGTGGATGGATCAGGAACATCCGTTGTATTGGGATTAAATAATTGACATGGAAAATAAACGGTGCCTGCATTTCCAAAAATATTTGTACATGCTGTCTGAGTTGTATCTTGAAATAAAAGAGAGGCATCCATTCCCCCCGCATTCACTGGAGAATACATAATATTGGTATTATCACTTGTTTGTCCACTAATAGGAGGATGACCCTCCCATTCGGATAATAAATAAGCCCATCCTTGGATAATGACATAACCTGTATTGACTTGTCCGCCTTGAACAGATTCTGCAGGTGTTGGACAAATAGCTTGTGTGAATCCAAATGTTAAAAACCCAACAAATCCCATTACCAAAGCAATAAATGATATTAAACCCATTTTTTCTCTCCATGCCATATGGGCTGGTCCTGCCGGTATACCTGTAATCATCGTTTTATTATTACGTATTAGCTTTTATTTTTTATATAGCATGATCATTTATTCACAGTCATGATAAATTCTCACAAATACCCTACGTAACAACAACAACAAAAAAGGTTAATGGAAAAAAAAAACTTACCAACTGCTGATAATAAACTACCAGGTATACAACAAGTTAATAGACGACAATAAAATAACCATGGATTGGGTAATGTTTTCCAGAAACTTTCTTGATATTCCATATTAACTGCTCCTCCTTGTTCCGACATACCTCCGCCAGCAGCAATATGCCGTCGAGGATCTTCATTTTCATCTTTTTCTTCCCGCCCTAAAATACTTTTGCCACGTCGTACAAAACTCATTTTACGGCCAACAGTAGTTCGTCTTTCTATACTACTACCACTCGCTTGTGGTTGTGGTTGTGGTTGATTTCCTGTTGTACTTGGAACAACCGCTTCTTTTCCTCTTTTACTTGCATGACGTCGATAATGATATTGTCTATGATTTTCATCTACTCGTTCACGTTCAGGTCGAACAAGCGATTTTTGACGTCGTGGACGTTGGGATGATTGGGATTGTAATAAATAACTGTTATCTGTGGCTGAACTGCTACCCACAACAGCGCCACTTTGGTTTATTCCTGCATTATAAAATTGACCCTGTGGTTGTAGACGATATTGTTGTTGTTGTTGTTGCTGTTGCTGTTGCTGTTGCTGGTAATAATTTACATGTAAATGTTGCGCTTGTTGCTGTTGTTGCTGTTGTGGTTGTGGTGGACGGCGATCCATATTATTATTAATACTATTAATTTAAATATAAAGATATCAAATGTGCTGCTATGATGTAATAATAATAATAAAAAATGAATATATATATATATATGTATATGCACAAATAGTATTATTTTTATTTATGCATGAAAGAAAATAAAACAGAGTAAAAGAGAGAGAGAAAGAGAGAAAGAAAAAGAAAGAGAGAAAAGAAGAAAGAAAGAAAAAGAAAAGAAAAAAAAAAGAGTTGATTAATTTTCTGTGTTCACTCTAGTAGTAATAGCTTAAGTTTTAAATACAAAGAAGGATTTCCAATACTTTTTTTTTTAGTTTGAGTTGCTGCATTAAGTGGTTCACTCATGACGTTTTTTTTTTTTTTTGTTTTTGGGAGCCCTTGGCATTATGGAACACAGCAGATTTGTTATGTACTAAAAATATCAAAAGCCTTAAGTTACGTATAACAGAATAAAGAACCCACACAATAAAAGTGTTACAGTTAAAACATCTCTTCCTTTGCCCCATCCTCCCCAAATAAAATAAAAATATTTTTTGTTTTTCACCTCTTTGTTCATATTACTAAATTATAACAATTCATTCAAAGGTAAATACTACTACGTATCTCCTTGAAAATAACTTTTTTTATTATTAGTATTTGATTGTTTCAACCCTATAATCAAATCGGATCATTCAACTCTTTTTTTTTCTTTTAGTAATTTAATTGGAAACATGAAGAAATTTTTTTGTTTTGTATATTTACGAAATATGGTCAAGGCGCGCAAACTTTATTTTCAATTGTACATTAACATCGTAACACAAGAAGCAGAATAAAAATTTTTTATAGTTAATGAAACTCTCCATAACTATTTAGGATCGACCCTTGGTAAAAGTATTACTATAAGTTATATTTGATTTATGTAGGTTAAATATATATTATATGATCTAGTTACTTTTTAATAAAACTAATGCATAAAAATGATTTTTATTTCTCCAGGGGGGAGGTACAGTAACAAAGAAAAAAAAAAGGGACCGCATATGCAGTAACACCTAATAAAAACAACAACAAAAAACACGCTAATAAAAATAAAAAAAAACTCTTTATCCAGGTATATATACCTCCCCACTTATAGTACTCCGCATCATCATGAATGTAAAAATGACGACAAGAAATACTACTTGTCTTTCCTAAAACTAAACCAACTTTATATTTTTTATATAAAGAAAAAGAATTGATAATTCATAAAATTTTTATTGTGAAACACTAAATAAATTATTATTTTATTCATAATATAATAATGGTAATAAAGTGCTACGAATGTACCTAGTATCTATTATAAATTATTGTGTACGTACTCGTTGTTAAATAAAATCAATCGATGATTGTCAATTTTTTGATAAACATTCAGGTATTGTGGGTTTCTGTCAATAAGTATCACAAAAACTATTAATGTACCATGTGAAAGTCCTTTTTATGTAACGCAATAATATAGAAATGATATATAAATTAATCTCGATCTCCTTTTTGTGTTTCTTTTCTTTTCCATTGTATGTCACACCCATTTTTTTTTTTTTACGTTGATTGATTGAAAGTTTGATTGAACAATAATCTATAATTGTTTCTTCTTACAATGATAAAGATAAATCTTTTTTTTTGAGCTTAATCTCTTTATTTCATACTATTATATCCAAGAACAATTATCATTTTTCTTCTTGTTTTCATATAACTAAATACGTAAACATATAAAATTACTACGTATTATAAAAGAGGACAATAATAGAGAGCTATGGCAACAATTAATTACGTATGTATCTAAATGAGATCATGAGAGATTTGTTTTTTCATTGGATGATGTGTATACTGGTTAAGAAAAAAAAGGTTTTCAACTCGGTCTTTATCACTTATTTGGATGTTGATATATTAAGAAAATAAATTGTCAGAGTCATTTAATTCATCTTAAGTACAGTCAAACCCCGCTTTTTGCACAGGTGGGATTTAGGCCAAGAGGTGTGCAAAAAGCGGGGGTGTGCAAAAATCGGGGGTGAAAAACAGAAGGAAAATAGAATAGCCGTTAACCTGGCAACAATATTATTGTGTTGACAGATGTGCAAAGTTGCTAACTATAAAAATGGTCTAATATTACTGGTCATATTTCATCTCAGCATAAGTGAACATATAAGTGGGATTTTGCACAATCCTTCTGAAGGTGTGCAAAGTGCAAAAAGCGGGGATTGTGCAATTTTATTAAGTAAAAAGTGGGATTTTGGTCAAAAGGTGTGCAAAAAGCGGGGGTGTGCAAAAATCGGGAGTGCAAAAAGCGGGGTTCGACTGTATAAAAAAAAAGACCTTTTTCCGCTTTTAAAACACTTTTTTTGAAAAGTGTTTAGCATACAGCCAGAACCATTACGAAACCCTACCGCAAACCTACCACAGAGGAAGTTCGGAAGGCAGCGGATTCGTTCCGTCTGTCCCCTAAGGATCTTCTTCGCCAGGCCAAAGATAATGAACAATACTACCGTCAGCAATTTGCTCGTGTTAACAAGCTCTGTGAATCCTTGCGAGCCAAAGTCAAGGAACTTGAAACAGCTCTCGAGAAAAAAACAACTCAACCACCACCATTTTTGAGCACTCATTCCGTGTTCTCAATGTCCCTCTCACCCATGTCAACTACTTTGGACAGACCAAAAACCACTTTGCCACAAACCTCATTGACATTGTCACCACAACCGACATCGTCAAAGTCACCACCAACCAAATCTCACCAAAAGCAACCAACAATCAATCATGAAGCAACCCCACTATCAGCAAATAGTAAAAATACTACTACTAATCCGACTGTAACAACACCCTCAAAACCTACAGAGCGTATCAAACAGGCTCGTCCTGCACCAACTACTTCTATTAGTCCTACCACTCACGAACCACCCAACAAAAAACTTCGACAAGTAATCGATAGTAACCCCGCCAGCATAAATACTATATGTGTAACCAACACTACTGCCAGTAATTTTTTCCAATTTCCTACTACCCAACCAAAATTCAACTACGTCCATATTCCATGTCAACAACGTACCACAAGACAGGAAACACGCAAACTACTTCGCCACTTGAACATCAATACCTCACGTATTTTAGATATCTCTTTCCCTGGTAGAAACATTATCGGTCTACTAGTACACCGCCACTACTTACCAGAAATCATATCCATTATGCAAATTGCCAAGATTCCCGTTCTTAAAGATTTTGACCCTACTCACCCGGATAACCTTAAAGATCCAAAGTATAAAAACTGTTCCGCTCCCGAACGAGAAACTATTTCCAAGCAATGTCATCGAACTCGATGCCTGCGCGCCATTGCAACGCAACCTTTTACCCTAATTGGTAAAATAGCAAGTTTTTTCAATTCCCAGGGATGGATCAATCAAGCAGACTATGATCATATCATATCAGGTCCTCGTCAACTGTAACCAACACTAAAGATTCAAATTCTATAGTACCAAAGCCCCATCAGCTTTGAATCTACAGCACTAAAAAAAAAAAAAATCATTTATTATTTAAAAAATAAAAATAAAAAAAAAAAAAAAAAAAAAAAAAAAAAACCAAGTGACTCTCGCTCTTTTCTCCAACATCACAATTTACCAACCCTTCCATTTAGCATAGATGTTCTCAACCTGCTCTTAGTTACTATAACCGAACCATATTTTCCTTCTTTTATTTTTGTGTTCCCATTTACTGATGTTGCAACCTCCACATTTTTCCTGCTGCCCCGCAGGTTTTTCAGTACCCCTCTTTGTGAGCTGACGAGAGCAAGAAGCTGAATCAGCGTGTGCTCAATTAATTTCGTCTTTAATAAAATATATAAATTTCAACGTATAAAAAAGCTCTCTTTATTTTTCAACAAGTGTAGTACGTATACAATTTCTTTTATAAAAATGTGTTAGATCATGCATCTTAGATATTAATACGTACGTACGTATTATTGACCTATGGCAACAAAATTCATTTGTTACAAGTGTAAATATATATTGTTTTTTTTCCATTCATTCAATTTATGCTATATATTATTTGAAGGGTTGTCTCACTCTTACATACTTATTTTGAAGAAGTATATTTCTACGTATATTACATACTTTTCTAACTTGCTTTTATTCTTTTAATATTAACTGTACATGCTTCTCTAAACATAAATCCCATATATTTTATAAGATTGCAAATACATGTTTTATGCATTCGGAAAACTCGTGACATTGATTAATTTGATGCCAAACAAGCAGTTGTGGTAACTCTATCAAATATAAGCATCAGACCAGTTTGTCACAGGTAGGTAGGTATAAGGAAAGTTATAGCATTGTTATAGTAAAATAAAGGCTCTCAATTCAAGTACGTATGGGTTTTATATTTACGCGATAAGTCTGATTTTATGATATTTTTTATTTGATTTCTTAAAGGGAGCGTTATATAAAGGCTTTGCATACAGAATTCAAAGAGACATAAGTAGTTTTTTTTTAAATAATTCTTTGGATAGTCAAGTGAAAAGGATTCAGATATTTGACTGTCCTCGAAATTGTGATTATGTTAACCATTTGGAGGTAAAAAGTAACATAATAGAATAACAGTAAAGAAAAACTGTGTAAAACCATCAACAAATTCGCGATTCGTTTAAAATGTACGCGAAACGTCGTTATCTAAACTTATTCTATATGTACCAATATATTGACAATAAGAAGAGACACAACCACCCAATTCAGTTTTACATTGTGAAAAACACTTATATAGTTACCTTCACCATTCAGCGTCAGACTATGTACATTCTCATGATGGCAGCCTACCAGCTGTACCAATCAGTCGAAGGCCGACCAATTCTCCAGGCTAAGCTGCCATTCACTGTTGAAATTATTAATAACAGCAATGAAAGAAACCACCACAAGATACACCTCTTGCACCACTGAATCCTGGAAGGATTATCTTTCGTGTTCTACATGTTACGTAAGCATCAATAGCCTACCCAGGAACCACGAGCAACGTGTTAAGTCACCGAAAAAGAAAATCCTTTTTTTTAAGTCGCCACCAATGGCACCTCTTCCAAACAACGTTGTTCGTCAAATAAAAAACTTAATAAGTAAAAGTAGAAAAATGCAAAATGAAAAGAAAGAAAAAAAAAAGCGCAGCGGGGACAACAAATACGCATCTTGTTTCTTTATACAGTCTCCTCGATCATATGTTTTTAATAATATAAGATCAGGTTATTATGCTTTGTTTTTATATATTTTGCAGTACACGCGTTTATAATGTGCTTGTATTTTGGGTAAGGCGAATGCCGATTTTTGTCCGAAAGGTAATGTACTGCCATATTATGTAATGTACACTTAGATATAAGATGTTATTATGTTACTGGTTTGAAAAAGAAAGCTACAGTATAATTTTATATTAGGCCTCAAAGTACTTTCTCTAATTAACTATTTTCTAGATTCGTATCTGTTCGTGAGATTTGAGACACCCTATCACATATTACATACGTTAAACTTGTTCTTAATTTATAAAGACTACATTAATTGAACACACGCTGATTTCAGCTTATTGCTCTCATCAGCTCCCAAAGAGGGGTACTAAAAATATGCGGGGCAGCAAGAAAAAGGTATATGTGCATCAGCAGTAAATGGGAATACAGTATATAAAGATATTAATAGTGAACTATTGTAAAATAAATGGTACAAGCTACATTATTAATATGTGATGAAGGTTTCAGGAAAACAAAAAAAAAAACGCGCTATTTTAGTAATTGATGTAAAAAGACGTGCTGCGATGGCTCGCAAACATTGTTGAAGGCGACATTGTTTAGAAGTTGTCGTTCGTACAGGTCTAGTACACTTTTCGTATTTGGGATTCTTGAGATATCTAGGTGAATGGGATCAAAGCTCTTTAGTGTGGGAATGTTGGCTTCTTGGAGGGTTGCGTTGATTTGTGGCAAAACGCGCTGGTGAACTAGTATACCGATGATATTTCGACCAGGCGATATGAGATATCCAGAACACGAAAAGTGTTAATATTCAGATTACGGAATAGTGGACGGATTTCCTGTTGTGTTCTGCGTTACAGGCATGTAATGTGTATGTATTCAAATTTGGTTATATTATGATCGGGAAATTGAAAGAATTTACTGCCAAAGTATATACAACTCCACATATGTCAAACCTAACAAGAGGTAAATGAATCAGAAAACTAGTAGTAGGATTGACTTCTCTACAGTCACATTATAAGGATAGTCGTCTGCATGTAGAACAGACATCAACCACACACATATCTGATCCATCGACTAGTTCGGTTATCTTTACTAGACCACTCATCATCATTACATGAACTTCCATTTCTCCAAGTCTTACTGATGAGCCCCTTAGTCTCCCTCTGGGAACTACAAGTTATTTAGGTATAGAGCTAAGGTACTGTTGCTTATCTCTAACTAAATGAGACAATAACCAAAATGTGCATATGCCATACGTAACACAAAAAAATAAAATAAACAATGAAGATTAATAAACAATCAAATGATGTGAGATAGTCTTTCACAAAACGTACTCAACAACTGCTTTCTTTGGGTGGTCCAAATTGTTGTAGGATGAATCAAGTTGAAGGGCTTTGTATTCTATACGAGTCCCTACAGACCCACTTGAACTACCAATGGAAACACCATCAACTTCAACAGCCTGTATTCCGAGTTAATTTGTTAGAGCATTATTTAATGACAACAAAATTAAAATGCTTTCTAACCAACCTGTGCCTGATGATAATCATCTTCGTGATTGTGCTTGGATGATGAGGTCTCCTCACGGATTGGCCATAGTTGTACCACTTTCCAAAAACGTTGTGACAACGCTGTCTTGCCTTTTCACCTGTAGTTGAGTTTTCTTTGGGGGGTTACCGATGAAAGATCTTGGTACACTCCAGACTTATACACCGAACCGTTTTTTCGTACGGTTTGGATCTTGTACAATTACAAATCCATCAGATTTATTTGATCCGTCCCTATAATTATGGATTCATGGATCAAGTTCTTACAGCCCTGTAGTAACAAAAAAACTAATTTAGAAAGTTGGAGTTTTTGGTTTTTTGCTGTATATTTACATAGACGAGTTGGAATAAGAGCAAATGAAAAGGTTAATAAACAATGGATTTAATATAGAAGGAAATATGACTATTATTATCCCTTTAGCATTATTGCTGGCTATAGGAATTCGCGAAAAAAAAAGAAAGCTAGTTTTATTTTGATTATTTCATTATGCCGCTAAATAATTTCCACCAATTAAAAGATCTCAAGTCCACGTCAGTCTTTTATTACTAGGAAAAATAAGGAATACAGATAGTTAAATACTATAAAGCCTTGTATATACGTATGTCTGTTTTAGATATATATATAAATATGTTGCTATGTGCTGGATTGGAGCATGCTAAAGATAAAGCAAAAAAAAAAGACACATTTTCATATCACACAAACATTATTATAAAAATATGACGTTTAGTACTAGTTTTTAATCTAATACTACGATACTGTTTACCTCCTCTCTTCGTTATCGCGTTCTTTGTTGTATAGTTACAATATATATATATTATATTTATTAAGCAATCTTTTAAATATATTTTATGGCTAGAAGAATGAGAAAGTAACTATATAAATGTTCAATCAGCAAAGTACGTTAAACATATTGTCAATAATTATTACTGAGATTGTGAATATTTAAAAGGAGAATAGATGAAAGGAGCGTCAAATACTTAAATTGCCAAAGGGCGCGCCATGTTAGGAAGATGCTGTTTCCAAATTGGAGCACCCCTAGTCAATACCTTTTTTTTTTTGAGCTTTCGAATAATATAACATAAGTAATAATTCTTTCTTTGATAAATATAATAATAATCGTCTGTATATTTTATTATACCATATCGGCTATATGCTTTCTTTACAGAATGATATACAAAATGCAAAATACAATATTATTCTTATGTAAGGTTTTAAGAGATGCTAAAAATAGACCCTAAAGCGCCTTTACACAGTAGTTACTTTTTAAGGTAGCTTTCAAACTTTTAGAAAGTATATATTTAGTATGATAAGCTGACAAATGTGATTCCAAATGCTGGTCAATGCATACTACTTTTGGAGATACGTACGAGGTTTGAACATTCTATAAAAGGAACAGAATCTACAGTTTACTATCTTATGACCAAGGCGGTTTGGTCAATGCGGAATTAAGGAGTCTAATCTCTTTTTGGCTAATATCATGCTTACGTACAATTTAATAAGACATCATTTTATATGGGAACAATCAAATCATATTTGTATAAATGATAGATGGATATCAGAAAGTATAAACGAGATTATGACTGTGTTATCCTTGTTTGATAATCGATTAATAAATGAGTATAGAATCCGTTTTTTTTATAAGTAGTAGTTATCATAATCACAATGATTAAATTGTGGAGGGATGATGGTTGGCGTAGTACAAAGGCGCGATCACAACAAATACCCGAATTTGGAAGCGTAAAGTAGGCGGCTGTTTTCTCTTTTTTTTTTCTATGTAAAGTTTCATATTCCTCAGCCCTTGTTTTTTAATTTAATTTATTATCATTTTCAATATTTTATATAAAAGATGAAACCCGAACAAACTTTTGAAAAAGGTGTTGAATGTCGTGAAGCTGGTAATGAAGCTTTCAAAAAGAACAATTATCAAGAAGGTAAAATTAATTTTTTGAAAAACAATTATGCATTAATAAAAAGAATTGATTATACGTCATGTATTATTGACATTAATTAATTGGGGTTGGTTTGGTGGGAATGCAACATGTCTTTTCTTTTCTTTTAGCCCTTTCACAATATTATCACGCGCTTTTACATTTACGAACTGTGGGTGGACTTCATCCAGAAAATAACTTGAAAGAACGGGCTAATGAACAACTTGTCAAAATTTATAATAACATGGCAGGTAGAGTAATATATATATATATTTATACCTTTCTTATGAGATGTTAATTATTGAAAGAGAAAAGAAACAAGAAAAAGAGTCGACAACATTTAATAATTTATTTTATTATAATGGTAGCTGTTTTGGCCAAACAAGAAAAGTGGTCTCGTGTATTAGATAGTGCAACCAAGGTAAAATAAGTATATATATGAATGTATATTATGGGGTGATGAAGGAAGATGATACGCATAAATTGATATATGAACCCAATTCATATCAAATAAAAAAAAATAGGCACGAGAAATTGATGACTCAAATTTAAAGTCAAAGTTCCGTCAAGGCCAAGCACATGGTCGTTTGGGTAATATGGAAAAAGCACAGGAATTATTAACTGAAATTTTGAAAAAGGATCCCAAAGGTAATTTTTTATATATTTTAATTGAAGAGTCTATAAAGACATAAATAGGATGAATAATGGATAAATGAATGATGAATAATGACGCATGGATTAATTATATAGATGCAGCAGTAAAACATGAATTGGCTTTAATTCAACAGAAGGATAAGAAAGGACAAGAGCAAGTAAAGAATGCATACTGGGGAATGTTTGATCGAGAAAAGAAATAAGAAGTAAATGTATTTTAGGTTGTTAAAGCAGCCGCCATAACAAATAGTACAAATAGTACAATTAATAATACCATAGTATAACCTGACCATCCATGACCAACAACAATTTGACGGGTCAAAATTTGATTCAAATTTTTAAAGTATGCTATAATTCCCACAAGTATTGATGTAATGCCCAACCCAACAAAAATATAAGATACAACTTGAACTTGTACAGAAGATGAATCATGGTTCCATGGTATAGTTTGAGCAGGAGCAAATATTTGACTTGGTAAATCTAATAAGGTCATAAATCCTATTTTTTTTTTTGATAATTGAATATAATTGGTTTAGTAGATATATAATTAAAAGGTGGGTAATACACTGAAAGAGTAGAGATTCATTCCTTCACCTATTAATGAAAGAATCATGCCAGTACGTAACCAAGTCAACATATTACGTTCATTTGCACAATGATCACGAGGGTCAGGTCCTTCTACCTGAAAATGAACTGTTGCAACATCAATGTAATTGAACTTCTTACAACATTGTTCATTATTACAAAGTGAAAATTTTGTAGAGGCGTATGTTTCCATAAATAATGACGAAGAAAAAAGGAGAGAGACAGAGAGAAAGAGAGAGAGAGAGACAAGAGAAAAATCCTTTTGGGTTTCACAAAACCATGTGGGTTGTGGATGTGGGAGTGAGAATAAAAAATAGGCAACATCCAATGAAATTGTTTCGAAAAAAAAAAGTTACTCCTTAGATTTTTTTTGTTCATAATGCAGTAGAATATCATGCAAAATATTAGAGTTTATTCAAAAGAAGAATCGATATAATCTTGGGTTTATTATTAGTTCTAGGAATATTAATAGAAATAATGTTCTTAATTGAAAACAATAACGTTAGTAATATTAATATAAATGAGCATTATCATAATCCGGCTTATTCTTTTACCCATCAATTTATTTTACAATCTTGACTTTTTGGACCAATAAATATTGTACTATTATCTATTTGCTTTTAAAGGACCCAAAAATAACGCAATTGAACTTTTCAGTCTTATATTCCACGTGTGCTTCAGCCTATTATTTCGGACAAGACTTGTAGTATTATTTCTGTAGGAAAGCAGTATTAGGGCTTGTATCCAGTGAGTGTTTATGATTACTATTGAGGATACCAACTGTAGTGGCAAATAAAGTTTGGCTTACGTAGTGAAGAGATAGTTTCTTGAAAAAATTGTTTATCACCAGCAATATTGTCTCCATAAAACATTGGAGGTTCTTGATGCCTGTATAAATGCCACGACTTTAACATTTGTTCAAATAATGTTTTTAGATGTGCTACGTGATTTTTTTTTAATTTTGCGCTTGACAACGGACTGGAGCCGTTCAATCAGAATTCAGTTCGAGAGAATATGGAAGAACATAACCATACTGATATCCTCGAAAATGGATGTGCTTGCCTATGACAGTTGCGCTATGAATAAAAGCATTATTTATGACAAGATAATGTCTTTTCATTTTTGAAGATACTTGTCTATTTCATCAAGAGCAGCCTTTGGCAAACTTAAATAATGCCCTGTTATTATTCCTATGCTATAGCCATCAGTTTCATATCCACATTTTCTCGTTTTAATTGCTTTGGAACTCTTAAACTTACATTAATTAAATCAGTCGCAGATAAATGGCACCTGAAATCAATGTTGCGTTCGCTTTTGTTGTAGGTACATCTATACCAACTGCAGGAGTCCCCTTATTTGACCAATCCGTATCTCGTTTCAAATTGATATGGAGGGCCGATTCATCAAGAAAGACCCAATTTGTTGTTAAATCTAAGCCAATTTCATACCGAATCATACCTTTGTTGCATCTCTTGCTTCGCTGTTTCTTTCTACAGGCTGTAATTGTATCTGCTTACTAGAAAGATTGCAACTCATTTGTCATGAGGTTGTAAACTATACTACAAGAAATATTAAGGTCGTCAACAAAGCTTTGTGTTAATTTTCCTCCACTTTAGTGACAACAGCAGAAAGGATTTTCATCAATATAACTTGATAGAAACTGCTTATCTGCTTCTTCAGAATACGACGTCAACCCGACATTTTCTTTTTTTTAAAAATATTTCCAGGGTCCTCGTAATAACGGTTGATCCATCTCTGCGCTGCTCGGACATGAATATCCAATTGTCTTGAAGCAACAGCAGCATTCAAGCATTTGCTGAAAAACTCTAGCCTTGCTCTCATCAGAGTAAACTGCATAACGTCTTTTGTTGCCTATCGTCATGTCAACCTCATTGTTCTTCTCATTGGCAACCGGATGCATAATAGGGTTAGAAGGACTTTCTAGGGGTTTATTCATTAAGAATTGAGTACAAGCACTTATTGTTTCGATGACGAATAACGTCTCGTCAGCAACATATCCTGGTCCAACTTCATAAAAAAATTGCATATCCATTCTGAAGGTAATAAATAAATAAAAAAGCGCCTTCTTTTTTAAGAATTTTCTTTGGACAATTACTAAAATAAACACAGTTCATGGCACATGAACAGTTCTTTATTTTTGGATCCACCGACATTGTATGTATCTGAAATGACTGTATTCATAAGTTAAAATTTTATACTATATGATATATAACATGCATTTTGTTGACGCGTAAAAATTAAAGCAACAACAAAAAGAAATATTAATAAACTCAGGAATCTTTGTTCATTCGTCATTATAAACAAGCCCGAGAATTTGGTGCTACCTACTACCTAGCTACGAATACTACTGTTATGGCTGATCATTCGAATTGAGAGAAGAATAGTATGTGACACAAAGTTATGCTGATTGTATTCAGTTGTCGGAATCCATAGTTCCGTATGTGTAAAGAAAGTCGGGTTTTACGTACATAAAAAAAAGGGCGCTTTTAAAAAATAAAATAAGGGTGGGATGAAAGGGTTTTTCTATGAATGCAACTAGTCTTGTGATAATAACAGCTTTTAGTCGATCATTCTTGATGCGTTATTATTATTATTATTATAACGAAAGGATTAATAATAAACAATAACAGATACCCAAAAATAAAGTTGTTTTGATATGGTTCCAGGCACAAACAAAAAAACTTTGAAAAAAAAAAAAAACTTTGTCTCTAAACTTAGAAACATCGTTAACCTTACAACACAATAATAATAGCAACAAAAATGTTTTTGCTTGGTTCTTTCTCTTCCTCTTTCCCTTTTTCTTTCCCTTTTCTACTTTTTTTTGTTCAAGCATACTTTATATACTTTATTCTACATAAAAATGAAACGTCGACCGTTCTTCTTCTATACTCCGTCCTCTTCTTGTTTATTTTATTATACTCTTTGCATAATATTAGTATTATTATCTAGTCCTACACGATCTATAACATTAGTTAATGCACAACAAGATCAGTCCGTCAGTATACTCGATACATTATTTAACAATGATAACACTAATTTCACTCAATGTTCCAATGTCAATACATTTGTTGTTCATGACTTGAATCGAACTTATGATCACGCCACCAATACATTTTTTTTCAACTTGAGCGGACATTCTTCTATTGCCGTTACGAACCTTAATCAAGGACAAAACCGTAAGTATATAACCATTTTCTCTTCAAAAGATACAAATCAATTAAATATATTTTGAATGCTTTCGTTTTGAAAAAAAAAAAAAAATAGAATATTCTTCTGCAAGAACAGAAGTAGTCATAGGATTTAACGCAGTGATGGATCAAAGACAACGATTATGTCCAACATTAAATAATTCAAATAGTAATGGATGTCCAATAGAAGCAAACTCAAATGTATCCATACAACAGGTAATTCATTTGATTTCTTTATCCATTATCAATAAACTATATCCATTATATTAACTCCTTTATGGTGGATTTTATTTATAATATAGTCTTTTACTTTACCAGAAACATCTTTACCATTGGGTAATATCATCACTCGATATTCAACATTAACAGCCGATAGTGAAGATTGGATTTGTATTACCATGGCACCTGTCGGTTATCAAAATCCAACATGGAAAATTGTATTCACGTATGTACCTGCAGCGATTACAATCTTTGCAGCCTTGGTATCATTTTTCGCCTCATTTGCAACAGTATCCGAAGCTGAACACGACGTCTTTTTATTCACATCCAATTATGCTATGTTACCAGCAGCATTACGACTTAAATCTCCTGGATTCTTTGATTTGATTTATTATGCGCAATTCATCGTTTTATCCGGTCAACTTAATTTAAATTATCCTGAATTTTATCAATTATTTGTATCCAATTTTGCATGGAGTTTCTTATTATTTCCAACACAATGGTTACGAAATATAAATGCCTCTATTTTTCCATATAAACCGGAACAACAGGTAGAAGATGTGATGGCAGTTACATTATTGGATCAGCAACAAAACACTTCATCGGTTATAGTACAAGGACAAGGATTAGCCAAGTTTGCAAATGCTGTGGATATGGATGTAAATAATTTATTTTTGGCCAGTTTTATTTTCATGTTGATTATCTTGGCAGGATGTTTGTTTCTTTGTTTTGTGATATGGATGGTGGTACAAATACTGAGTTGGCGTGCGCCACATCGGTATGCTGCGCAGACACCTAAAATTATAAATTTTACAATTGGTACGTAGGAAATACATGTTTATTTCAACTGTAACATAATTCAACTATGGGTGGGAAGAACTATTATACTATATTTATATACTAAATAAAATAACATTATGATACTATATATACATATAAAATTAGGTATCATTTTACGAGTACTCACCTTATTTTATTTACCCATGATGGTTCTTGGCTTTTTTCAATTAATGCTTCCTGCGCCATGGTATTTGCTATTAACCGCTGCTTTGGTTCTCGTGTTCCATATCTTTTTGGTTTATGGTGTAATTGCATTTATCCTTTTGGATGTACGACCTCCGTCTCTTGTATTTTCTGATATTACCTTATTACTTCGTTACGGTTGTCTCTATAATACATTTACGGACGAAAGTTTTTATTTCTTTCTCTGTGATTTAGTCTATCGTATTTTTATTGGTGCTATGACAGGATGGTTTTCTGTTTCTGGAGTAGCACAAATGGCTGTTTTATTACTTTTTGAAGCTGCTTATTTTACTTTACATATTTTACGACGGCCTTATGCATCTCGACATGTCAATATCCAACATATTATATTCGGTGCTTTTCGATTGGTGATTTTATTCTTGAATATTGGCTATTTGGATACTTTAGAAGCATTGGATCGTAACAAACAAGCACTTGCCTATACTCAAATCACATTACATTGTATTGTATTTTTGATGATGTTTCTATTTCCTATACGTAATTTGGTGGTCTTAGTGACTGGATTAGCGGATGATGAAATTAATGAAACAGGAGCTCCACCAGCAAGAATGGCATTTTGGCGTAGAAAAAGACATCCCGAAGAAAATAGTGAAATAAGACATAATCATCTTCATCATCGAGTCCCAACGAATGATGAACTTGATAAATTTGCTGAGCAACAACGGTTCCAACAACGGCAGCAGCAACAGCAACAGCAGTATGAACAAGAACAAGAATATCAACAATTAGATAACAAGCCTCCACCACAACAACAACGACAAAGATTATCATTACATTTACAACAAGAACCTATGATGGAAGTTATTTCATTACGTGACGAACGACCGTCACCCGTTGCATTAACATCCAGTCATAACAAGGATCACAGCAAAAATAATAAGAGTAATAATATCGATAATAATAGAATTTCTTCTCAATCATCATTACCTCCTCCAATTCCACCACCTCATAGAGTGAGATCCAATCTTGAACTCAGACCCAATATTGAACAACGTAATGGATGGAAGCTAGGTGGACGAAATCGACATTCTGTTTTAGGTATCAATCCCACACAACAAGAATCGACCACAGCAACAGTAGTAGAGCCATTAATGTCTGCTTCTCCATCCAGTTATTTACAACAACGACAACAACAACGACCTACTTCTTGGGGTAGTACATTATCAGCACAACAACACTATCAACAACAGTATCAAGATCAACGAAATAATAATCATCATCGACCTTTTTCATTTCAATAATCTATTCCTACTCTTATCCTGTACAGTTAATTTTTTTTTCTTTCTTGTAATACAAATTTTCTAATTTTACCTTTTTGTACATTTATAACAAATAAAAAAGTTAAAAAAAAATATTAATGTCCCACTGACTTACCAGTTGAACTTTATTTTCGTTTTTTCATTCGTTCTACTACAAGATAAGATTTATACGAGTTTGCTTTTATTGGAAAAACTATGCATATCAGATCGGCGTGTATTACGAACGACGGCTTATCCATCAATAATGACTCTTTAAATATATTAATAATAAAGATCTACGTACGTACCACCAATTCCTGACGACATCTATGATGGTAGAAATAAATATAGATATCGTTTGTGCATCATTGTTCGAGTACCTGGGAACCATTGAAACCAAAAGAATTACATTCGTTTATAGTTACAATGATACTTTTGTGAAAGGAAAACTTGTCTGACGTCACTATAAAAGAAATACTTAACAGACAGTTCTTTATCATATTATGATCCATTAGCATAATATGTAATTCTCCCTGAAATTTCTGTAAATATTTTAGATATTATCCAGTAATGAAAAAACAAAAAAAAGAAAGGAGGAAAATATTATAAAGCTATTGAATGTGTTGACATAAGTAAAGATTTTTTTTTCAATAAGTTACCCAAATATAACTTTCAGGGGTAATCATCACTTTGACATTTTTTTTTTTTTTTGCTTTCTCTATCGTGATTACCTACCCCAACGCCCCAAAAAAAGAATATTTATTGGTGGATGAGTATTATTATATTTGAGTAATTCAAACGTAGCAATTTGAAGGGTAAGTGCTGGTTTAATTTTTTCAAAAGTGTCTGTGTTGTTTGAATACGTATATAATGTAAACACAATTATTATATGTGAAAAGACGAGAAAAGTAGTATATAGTAAAAGGAAGTTGCATGAACTTTATTATCTTAAAAAGGATAAAGAAGTATTTTGCTTATTGATAAACCTTAGAAAATTGTAATCCATATTATGATTTACACCATGTGAGGAAAACGCTGATTGTTACACCAAAAAAGATCCCATTCTTATCAAGTTTATGAAAGTTCTATAAGGCTTGAACTTCAACACCTTCTACGATCGCATAACCATCAAATGTTTTGAATGAAATTAACAAAAGTGTTCAAAATAACAGGTTTTACAAATACTGTTTCATGTATGCCAGTTCAGCAAGATAGAAAAAAAGACTTATCAAACAATACTACTGTAAATATTATTACAAAAGCAGATATATGTATCAATAGCTGATGCGTGAATTAAAAAAAAAAAAAACTTATTTATATTAAGATATAACAATGAATTGGCTGTTAAAATATATATACAAATTGTTATTGGTGTGAGAGTGAAGAGATACAAGATGTTACGGATGCTTGAATATACAAAATGGCTGTGAATATAAATGATAGTATAGTGAGTGGGTAGCAGTTTTCGTGTATACAATTCAATTTTTGTGGTTTTTGGGTTGTAATTATGCTGTGTTAGATAGGGATGAATTCCTACTGGTGGAAATTGGTATTTGAAGGGATTACGTATCACTGGTTCATTTAAGCAAGTACCGTAAATTGTAAGATGATTGGGTACTTTATTATTTCGTGCACCGCAACTTTTCTTCTCACAAAGCTGTCTATTTATAACGCGTTTTCCCCCTTTCGATCCCGTCCTATTTTCTTTTCTTTAATAAAACTTATTTATTTATATTCTATATAAAAAAAAAGAAGAGTAAAGATGGCGCCTGTTCATAAAGCTGTTGTAAAAAATGTCCTTTCTGGTGATACTGTTATTTTACGTGGTAATCCACGTCCCAATGGTCCACCTCTAGAACGTCTTCTTGCTCTTTCCAATGTTCAAGCTCCAAGATTAGGTAACAAGGATAGAGATGATGAGGTAAGAAAAGAATATATATATGTTTTTAATTTACATAAGTAAATATAAAGTTAACCGGGGAGGATGAATTGTGAAATGAGTAAAAAAGGAAAAGAGGGAGGGGGTTGCTCATGTCATTTATAATATTAACTTTTATATACACATATATATATATATAGCCTTTTGCTTTTGGTTCTCGAGAATTTTTAAGAAAGTTATTAGTTGGCAAAGAAGTTTCATTTATTCCTGAATATACCATTACTACAACTACTCCACAACGAGAATATGGGTTTATTATGACTGCCAATGGTGAACAAGTAGCTGAATTAGGTATTAAACAAGGTTGGCTCAAAGTACGTGATTCAAAAGCGCATGGTAATCTTGAAGAACATGAGGCTACATTGGATCATTTACATGATTTAGAAGATGAAGCCAAAGAAGCTAAACTTGGTATGTGGAATACGGATGAATCAGGTGAACGTGATGTATCTTTTAATTTTGATGGTGATACTCGTGCATTTTTGAACAAGTATAAAGGACAACCTTTAGATGGTAAGGATTATTTTCTATTATTACTAATATTATAATATATATAATGTCGAATGATATGAAAAAACTAATGTGTGTGTGTGTGTGTGGGAAATTTATTTAGCTACGATTGAACAAATTCGTGATGCATCTACTTATCGTGTTTTATTAACATTACCTGATAAATCTCAACAATACATCACATTACTTTTAACGGGTATTAAAGCACCAGCATGTAAACGTGATAATGCTCCTGAAAGTGTATCTGAACCATTCGGTGAAGAAGGCAAATTTTTTGTTGAAACCAGATTATTACAACGTGGTGTAAAAGTATTATTAGAAGGTACCAATGGACAAAATTTTGTTGGATCCGTTAAACATCCTGCTGGTAATATTGCTGAATTATTATTAGCGAATGGATATGCTAAGTGTGTTGATTGGAGTATTACTTTGGTAACTGGAGGTCCTATACCATTACGTAATGCTGAAAAGTAAGTTTTATCAAGTTGTTTTTGCTCAATTGTCAAAATAATAATAGTAATAACAATGATTTTATATTTTAGGGTGGCTAAAGATAAGAAACTTCGTGTGTGGCGTGATTTTGTTGCAAAGGAAAAAACAAATGATTCAGAATTTGAAGCACAAGTAAGTTAAATTCCTTTTTATCAGGTTATATAAATAACTTAACTCATACTATTATTATTATTTTTTTTGTAGGTAATCAAAATTGTTACTGGTGATACTATTCTTGTTAAAACTAAATCTGGTATTGAACGCAAGTTACAATTAGCCAGTATTAAACAAGCACCTAGAGGTGTTGGAAGTACTGCTCCAGGTGGTAGTAATAAATCAAGAGATATTAAAGAAGTGGGTTATCAATTTGAAGCAAGAGAATTTTTGAGAAAGAAATTAATTGGTAAAACTGTAAGTTTGAAAAATGAAAATATAAAATATATATACAGAAACTTGAGATTAAATGTATCTATGAGAATAGGCTCATATCAATATTGATTATCATAAACCTGCTCAAGATGGTTTTGAAGCAAAAGATTGTGCAACTGTTAAAATTGGTCACAAGTAAAGTATTTTATTTAGTAAAAATAAGATAAGATAGGATTGTTTTTTAATTCAAGATATTTTATTTTATTTTTATTAGTAATATTGGTGAACAATTGGTTGAACGTGGTTTAGCTACTGTTATTCGTCATCGTAAGGATGATGATAATCGATCTCATTGTTATGATCAACTTTTATTAGCTGAAGCAAAGTAAGACTTGTCGAAATATTGAAAACAGAAGAAATGAATATTTTTTTTAATCAATAATAATAATAATAATAAATAGGGCTCAAGATGGTCAAAAAGGTGTGCATAGTACTAAGGAACAACCTACTGTACGAATTGTAGATGCTTCTGAGGTAAATATATACATATATACTTTTAATAAAATAAAAGTGGAATAAAAAAAAACTAACAATCATTTTTATGTTGGGAATCTGCCTCTTTCAATTTATTTAGAATGCTGCCAAATCACGTCAATTTTTAACTTTCCTTAAACGTAGCAATAGACAAAATGCTGTTGTGGATCATGTTGCCAATGGTTCTCGCCTCTTTTTATGGATTCCTAAAGAAAATTGTCGTATGGCTTTTGTTCTTGCTGGTATCCGTGCTCCACGTGTAGGTCGTACACCAAATGAACGATCTGAACCTTTTGGTCCTGAAGCACTTTCATTTGTTATTGAAAAATGTTTACAACGTGATGTTGAAATTCAAATTGAAAATACCGATAAAACAGGTGCATTTATTGGTAGTTTATTTATTGGAGGTGAAAATTTGGCTGTTTTATTATTAAGAGAAGGTCTTGCCAATATTCATGAATATTCTGCCAATGAATCCCAATATACCAATCAACTTTATGATGGGGAAAGAGCTGGACGTGCAGCAAGAAAGAATTTATGGAAAGATTATGATGAAGAAAAAGAACAAGCAGCAGCAGCAGTACAAGCAACCAAAGAGGATAATGTCGTTGTAGAAGCAAAGAAACAATATATTGATTTGGTTGTATCGGAATATACAAGTGGACACCAATTTTATATTCAAGTAATCAATGCCGATGTTAAAAAATTGGAAAATTTAATGACGGAATTATCTCAATATCATACCAGTCGTGGTGGTATGGATGGACCTCATAAACCAAGAGTAGGTGATATTGTGAGTGCCAAATTTACTGAAGATGATAGCTGGTATAGAGCTAAAGTTCGTCGGGTTGCAGGTGATTCAGTAGATGTATTATATATTGATTATGGCAACGTAAGTTATTATGATTATTTAGTGTGAGGGTAGGTAAGAAAAAAAAACAGTAACTAATAATGTTTATTTTCATAGTCTGAAGTTTTACCTACTTCACGTATTCGTGTTTTACCAAGTCAATTTAAAACACTGAAACCACAAGCTCAAGAAGCTGTATTATCATTTGTTAAAGGTCCTGAACGACATGAAGATTATGGTGATGATTCTTTAGAACGATTCAAGGATTTGACTGGGGTAACAATTCTATTCTCTTTTACTCTCTCTCTCTCTCTCTCTCTCTCTCTCAATATATACACCTGAGTAATTAATCTATATATTTATCTTTATTTAGGGCAAACAACTTGTTGGTATTGTTGATGCACGTGATAATGGTGTATTATGTTTAACTTTATATGATCCATCTAGTTCAGTAAGTGCTGAAGCAAGTTTAAATTTGGAAATGGTTCGTGATGGTATGTTATTAGTAAACTCCAAGACACGATATGCTGCTGGTCATCAATCTACTATTAAATCTTTACAAGAAGCTCAAGAAACTGCTCGACGTGAACGTGTAAGTTATTAATCATTATCATTATTATTAAGAAAAATTCAATTTACTTATTCAAACTTTTATATATGAATAGCTCGGTCTTTTTGAATATGGTGACCCAAGTGCTGAAGATGCTCCTTTCTAAATATATACACATGTTTCCTTTTTTTTTTCTTTACCAATTCTCACAATCTATATCTTTTTGTTGTAAAATAAAATAAAAACAACAATCATTAAAAATAAAAACCATAGATGGTAAATTTATATATAATATTATTTTCTATTTGTTTTTTTTTTAGTACAAACTATTAAATTATTTGGGATGATGACTCTCTTTATTGAGATTTTGGACATGTATAAAGAAAATATAAAAAATTACGTTTATCGATTTTGTGTTGTAGTAGATGAAAGTTCAATATGCTCAGTATATGTTGATTGTTGTTGTTGTTGTTGTCGTTGTTCAGGATCATTCGTTGGTTGCTGTTCTCTTTTTATAAACTTTGGAAATAATTTTTTCATTTTTATAGTAAATCTTTTACTAGGTATATTATCATTATTATTAGTATCACTATTGTTATTATTATCATGATTTTGATCTTCTTCGGGAATGGTTGATTGTATACGTGGAATAAATGGTTGAGAGCAATCATGTTTACATAATGGACATTCTGCAGCTTTTGATGTTAACCATGGATCTACGTATATTGATATCAATATAATTAATATATTCATTTGTATCCTATATCACATTTATTTATTTATTTCCATACGTACCTATACATTCACAATGAAATTCATGATGACAAGGTAATTGTCTTACTATATCACCATGTTCAAGTTTTTCTAAACAAATAGCACACATTTCTTCATCTTCATTATCTTCTTGTTTTTTATTATTATTTACTTGTTGTGCTGCTACTGTTGTATTCTTTTTTGATAAGATAAGAGATACTTTTGATGCACGTCGACGAATAGCATGACCATTAGGAAGGACGTGATGACCACCGATAGTCCGTGTAGGTAAATTATTTAATTGTGATTCATCTAATAATTGTTTTCCCATAGGTAACATTTCTGGTGGAGGTGGTACTAATCCTTGTTCAACACGTTCTCTCAGTCTTTTATTTTTACGTAATAAATGACAATGCATGATAACTATTTATATATATATCATTGTTTAGATTAAAAATAAAGAACTTCCTCCTCCCCCTTTCATTTGAAAAATATAATAACCTGAAGTTAAAAATCCAATAGCAAGAAGAGCACTCATAACAATAAGAGTTAATTCCCAAGGATTTGGACCTCGTGTACTACCTGGTAACATAAGTACACGTACAGCTTGTTGAACAGTAGTATTATTTGTAGTTGATCCTTGTTGTGCAAATGTAGATACATGACGACTTAATTGAGAACCAATACGTGGATCGACATGAAATGCAGGAATAGTAATATCTGTATCTGTTGGAACATACTATAATTATAATTATAATGATAATTTAATATAAGTTTAAATATATACATATTAAAATTCAGTCTTTTTTTTATTTTTACCATTGTACCACCATCTACATAATTACTTGAATTTGAAGTATCTACTCCAGGTAGATCATAAATAATAGCACCGATAGCACCATCTTGTTGAGCTAACCGTATTTTATCAACAAATGTGCACGGGCCTCCACTTGTGATTAATGCAATCCGAGGCAAGGTTCGAAAATATTCATGATTAAAAAAAAGTGTTGTTGTTGTTTGAATACATAAATCCTTTCTATTATACAAAATACCACGTAATCCATGACGACTCGGTTGTGTAAGATTAGTTGCTGCTTGAACATTATCGTCATACATGATGGCAGGTAAATTAACATTAACATGGTTAATGGAAGATGAAGTAATGTTTAACCAAACTACATCTAGATGTATGAACTGTTAATATATATACATAGAGAGTAAGAGAGGGATAGTGACAGATAAGTAGTATAAATAATTAGAGTTACCTTGACTAATAGTTGGACTAGAAAATAAACCAAATAAAGAAGCATGACAAAAAAGTGGAGTATATAATAATAATAATAATAATAATAACAATGATTTATTATTATGAATTGTTGTTGTCATAGTAAAAAAGTAGTAATAATATTTATTGTACAATTATTTTTTATTGTTATTTTTTTTTATAAAAAAATAAATATATATAGATTCATAAGTTATTTTTTTAAAAGAAAAAAAAAAGGGAAAAAAGAGAAGAAACATATTTTTTATTTTATTTTTTTGAATTTGAGAATTAAAGTATTATACTAGAATAAAAATCATAGGAGAGATTATGTATAGAGAGGGGGGGATGGTCGATGTTTATAAAGAAAGAAAAAGAGGGGGGGGGGAGAAGAGAGATAAGGAGAAAGAGTAAAAGTAAGTATTCTTTGATGAAAAAGAAAAAAGAGAAAAAAAGGAATTAAGGAGTATGTTGTAATCTTAAACGTTTTCTCTCTTTATTATTATTATTATTATTATTACATTTATTAATAAGGTATCATAATAGTACTATATTTACTATTGAATATAATAGAATAAATAAAGGAAATACAAGATACAGCATTGAAAGTTGATTTTAAAAATAAGGCCATCTTTCCAAGTTGGACTACTTCAACGAAATTGAGTGAAAAACTTTGACATTAAACCATCCTAACCATAATTTACGTTATTAATGTCTTCCATCTCTGAAAATGACTTAAGTGAAGAAAACCTCAAATACATGTAAATGTATGTTTAGAAAGAGCATATTTTATTTCCATATAGTTTTCTGTAATATTTTACTGCTTTTACCACCATCACCACTAAGGAGAGAACTACACTTTTCCAAAGTTGAATGAATATCTTTACTTGGTATCAACAAGCTGCTGAACACGTTTGCATTGACTGGAAAAGACTACGTACTTAATCAAGAAATCTGAATTGGATCAAAATGTTCTATATATATACGTACTCTTCTTCCATATTTATATCTGATACGTAACTTTTTACATACGTACATTGACACCTGTATCACATATATAATCAAGTATCTTTGTCGTCTTGTTATTTTTACAGCTATTTGGTTCCTTTTTTATTTGTGTCATTTGAAAAAAAAATTATTATCTTGTTTATGCACTCTTTTGTTACAACAATAACTAATAATTTACCCATTTGTCATTTATTGACCGTTTTGAATTCAAAAAGATTAAGTTGCCATGATATAATTAACATCTAGAAGACACGTTTAGTAGATATATGGCTGGTTCGCCTTTACAATGTATTATATACTTGATAACTATAAATCTTTCCCACCGGCTATCGTGTAAAAATGTTCTTTTGTAGTGACAAACCATCATATCTAAAAAAAAAGATTAAATACATATGCAAAATAATAGATAAATGCTTACAGCGATTCAGCGACTTAATTACCATACTTGATACATCGTTCATCTGGGGTTAAGCTTGTGCAAATCGGTAGGTGCATTGCTGACCATACCATAACAACAATCAAGAATCGAAAGGAGCGAAAAAAAAATAACCAGGAACTATCCGTCGCCGTCTTGATTTGAAAGTTGGGCAGATCAATAATTACTCTGCTGTATACTCAAATAAATATTACATTTAAGTATAAACATACACATTAGCAATCAATAATAGGGTACATTATGTTTTAATCTCTTCGACATAAAATAAAATAATAGTCTATCATACGTACCCGACTCAATTGTGAGATACAAAATCCATTATTATCAAAGCTCTTAATCACTCCTACACCCCAAATTACCATATCATCCATCCAATGAAAAACATCAGCTCAGTTCATAAAAAAAACAAGAAAGCTTAACCTTTGAAAGAGTTCAACGTACGAAAAAAAAACAGACTAACAAGCAGGAGCCAATGGTTTCTTCCAATTAGTAATATTCGTCGTTAAGGATAAGGTGTACGCTATTATAGTTTTTCTTCGGTTCTGAACGGCTCATAGTCGGTGTCTCAGGCATTTTGGTAAAGTAACAACTTGTCATTAAAGTGGGGATTAGAGAGTTAAGTGCATAATCTCAGCAATCAGTCCAGTTAAAGTGCGGTCAATTAAAAAGTGTCCATTGTTAGCTAATTTTACAAATAGGATACCCCCTTTTTTCTTCTTTGTTTATCTTACAGGAACCTGGTAGTGAAGGTTATTACTACTCAATTGGCATACAAATACGTTAATGCAGTCAGCAAATACCTACATATAACGTTTTTTGGTTTCTAACTTTGAGGCTAGAAATCTAACAGAAGGAGAGTACTAGTACTTTTGATCTACTACTTTACAACACATGTACACTTCATAACACTCTAACAGATAATTTCAAGGATGGTTGTATGCTAAGATCATACAGAATAAACTATTGTGTTTTTTCTTTCTAGCAAGAGAGAAAAAGAAAATAGAGACATCTTTTTACGTATACGTATATAAAAATAATAATCTATTACGTGTGCTTTGGTACAAACGTATGCTACTAATACTGCGTAAGCACTTAAGAGTCATTTATTAATAGTGCCGATGAACGTGTCATTTAATAACAAAGCAATAAGGACGCCATACGTGTCATCATTGATACTAAACTTTACATCAAATATATAGATTACATACTACCCATTGATGATAACTATTATATTCCATTCATTCATCAATTCGTTTGGTCTTTTTACCGACTTATGCATCCATTTCACCCAATCCCTGCATCCACCTTTTATATTTTCTTTTTCCATTCATTTTGATACTTTTCCCACATCTTTTTCCTTTCTAAGAGCGGCTGAAAAAAAATCATCATAGTATAACACAAATTATTAGGTAAGAATAAGTGCCATATAAATAAGGAAAGAAGAAATATATTAGGCTATAGTACGTAGAACAAAAAAAAAGCGATAGTTCTGTTAGACTAAAGCGTACCATGAGCGTGGATAAAAATGAATTTAATTTGTTTTTTAAAATGGTCGTACGCGGCATATTGGTATTCATAAGCTGTACTTTTCATCATTGCTAACAAAGCAAACATGGGTTTATGATGATCTAGACTAACGTTTGATCCTCCAGCACAATTGAAACCATTTGACGTCTCTAAGATACAAATTTCAGCATTTTCCAAATCCTTGACACGTAGAGTTCCGTCGGTATTGCATGGTGATGTTGTGGTGTTCCTATATTGGTCATTGCTTTAAGTGACGTCTCCTCCAGGCACGAACGTAATGATTTGATCTTTTGACAAGCAGATATAGCGAGCACATGTTTTCATTATTGGCCACAAAACAGCGAGATTCCATGATTAGATTCTTTACGTAATATCAACTTTACCCGAAAAAGTGTCTCTGGCACTACAAATATATATATATATATATATATATCATTTGTGCTAGTATGAATAACTGACTACACTTTTATACGGTCAATATCCTCATTTTCATTGTAATTACAATGGTGATCGACTCTAAAAACCACCAAGGCTCCAAGGGTCAAGCTCCGAGGGTCAAGCTCCAAGGTGCAAAGACCCACAGTTTCGAGTCTCTAAGGTGCATAATAATTCACATTGGTACGTTTCCTCAGGCTTGTAGTCCCTCAAAACATACCAGTGCGAACTATTGTGCGATTTGGAGCCTTGAAAAGACTTGCGGCATTTCAATGAGTACGCACAGTTCATACGTAATCATATAAAGGAAGAACGAAAGCGGGTGAAGCATATGAAAAAAATGTTTTTATACGATTACTCATTACCCATTACCCATTACATCTATGTGTATAAAATGGCTATTGTCACTAGTGAGAGAGCCGATCGAGCAAGGAATAGCGCAAGCACAAGCGACAACGACCGCTGTAGCAGATATGGAGCTTGAGAGTGAGTAGTGGATACCTTGTATCTCCTTCCTTTTCATTTGTTATCATTGTCTTTATCATCGCTATGGTCTTTCATGCTCTCTCTGTTATAGTACATAGCAGTGTATATTTGTTTGATGATCTAGCGGCGCATGCAGTCTGATGGTAAAAACGTTTTGAGTTGAAGTGCTACATAAAATAAATAATTATTTAGTTATTAAACAATAGAATGTACATAATTTACAAAAAGAAAAAGTACATACCCACCCACCAACATCTGCTACTATTATATTACTTGAGTTCCTGGCGTCGACGTTTGCCGCGGGAGCCGATCCGCTCTTCCAGTTTTTGAGGGGGGCACTATTTTGATCCACGATAAGTTACTTCAATAAAAGAACGTTCAAAATAAAAAGGACATATAACTTTTGTTATTACCCCACCTTTTCCCATTTTTTTTTGATTAATAATCACCATGATTTCCAAATTGGTCAGAAATAGAATGCTGTTTGATCCAATTCAAATCATTCAGATATGTGTGCAGATTTTTTATCACTATTATCATTCAGTAACGCCTGAGCAAATCTTCCAAAATCTTAATCTTTTTGCATTGTATTGCGAAAAAAAAACAGATATGTTTTTTTTGTCCTAATGTTCTGGAAACTTGTAGATCGGAAATGAAGGTAAATAGAGGAAGGGGGAGGGGTTTACGAGCCAAAGAGTTTTGTTGAAAGAGACTATTTTATTCCGCTATGTTTGGTCGAGCCCTTGATCTTGCCCTCCCAAGTAGTACCTTAAACACCAAAAAGAATTGTACCATAAAACTATATAATGATTTATTTACTCTACAAGACACATAATATGAGTATACTTCTCAAGTAATATAAAACCGTAAAAACTCCCCGAGATTATATTTCTTTCTCTTTTTGTTCCATGCCTTTCTTCTTAGTATATCGTTATTTTTCATGAATTATTGAGAATTAAAAGTAAAAAGGGCATGAAAGTGAATGTGATTTCATTGTTTTATTGAAGATATATCAGTAAGAAAAATCCCCAAGTGTGTTAGATCTGATTGTAAAAATAAGAAAAAGACTGCCAGAGTGAACTGGGGTCAAGATATTTTGTAATAATGTTTGCTCATCATTTTCATTCAAAAACAACTAGCTGATATCTTGTTCCTCATTATAAAATCTTTTCCAAAAGTTAATGGTTCAAATCTCTGTATACCTTAGCTTTTTTTAAGCCCCCCGTTTTACATCGTTTAAAGCGTTTTATACTTATCAATTATTTGAAGCGATCCTCAGAAATGGGGAGGGGGCTCCACTCTTTTACCATCAAATATTATGATTACTTTAATAGCTATTTTGAATTACAAATAATAATATTGTCTGATAAGTACGTAGATGATAGCTTTCCAGATATTGAAGGTTTTTGCAATAATACTGTATAGACTGATAGTTAAGAAGTAACAATTTATTTGAAAATGTATATAAAAGGAACTTGTTACAAGTTTATATTTATAAATGCGAGTTTTCTTTATTTGGTCTTAATAATTCACGGACAAACTAATTTGAAGATGTGTAGGCTTGATTATTTCGGTTGAGATGCGCCCAACTACACAGTCTTCGTGGCTCAACTTTAGCTGTGTATAATTTTTTTTTTTTTTTAAAATACGTAATGGTCCACTTTATTTATGCACAATTAAATACAACTCTCGATGCTATATAAAAAAACATCATTTGAACTTTGTTATCATAAAAAAAAGTTTAGTTTATGGCTTGGTTTTCTCGCTCAAAATTATTTCCATGTGGATTATTAATCATACAGTCTTTGTGTCTTAGTCACACAAATTTATAGCGTAGTTTGGTTTGATTCTCACATCATGCATTAATAATAAAATAGAAGTGACGAATAATTTCAATGCATGATTGCGTGCGATTGGTAAACATCTTGTTTTCTAGTCGTATGGGCCCCGACATATCACCGACCTTCAATTTGTCAGCACAACAAAGCAGCATATATAAAAAGGGTTATCGACCAACAGATTTTTTTTTATTCTTTTTTATTCAAGAAAACTTAAAGCAATATGTCTGGTAATACTCTTTTCATATATATTTTTTATGTTTGAGTTGGCTCAGGCAAGCTAATACACGTATTCGTCATTTATAGATAAAACTGTATTTTATACTGCCAAGATTTGTCCATTCGCTCATCGAGCAGACATTGCTTTCCGAGAAATTGGATTAGATGTCGAAAAGGTTGAAATTGATTTAAACAATAAACCTTCTTGGTAAAGTTACAGTGAAGAAAAGTGTGTGGCATGAACAAAAGTAGCTTTTAAATACAAATTACATCTTAACACGATAAACCATATATGTATTACAGGTACAATAGCGTTAACCCTGAAAGCAAGGTTCCCGCTCTTACTATCCAGGGTAAAAACATTGCTGAATCCCTTGTTCTTATTGAATTGGCTAATGATTTGAAGCCTGAAGCTGGGTAAGGAAACTAAAAGAAATGGAAATAAAAAGGTACTAAGGAACTCATTGATAAACTTACACTTTTATAGATTATTACCTAGTAATCCTGTAACGCGTGCTCAAATTCGATTTGTGATTGAATATTTTAGTTCCAAGGTTACATCTCCTTGGTATGGTTTCTTGCGTGATTTTAAGAAGGAAAATCTTAAAAACTATCTTGATGGTCTTGATGCTGCCTATGCTCGTGTAAGTTTTTATTGCTATGGAAAAAAGAATGAGAGCTAGTTTTTTTTTTTTTTTTGAATTAAGAAAAGTCTTACTGACTGTGTACGTATTGTATATAATAGATCAATGAATTGTTGTTAGAACAAGCTCCAACAGGTCCCTACTTTTTGGGTTCTCAATTTTCTCTTGCTGATGTTGCCATTGCACCTTTCGTTATTCGTCAAGAAGCTAGTCGCAAGGGATTTTTTAAAGATGCTCAAATTGAAGCATTCACCAAATATCCCCGTGTGAAGGAATGGGTCGAAGGTATTACTAGCCATCCTTCGGTTAAAGACTCTTACCCTGGTGATGATTACATTAACGATAAATTTAAGAGCAGATGGGGTCTTTATAGCCTTTAAATGATTATGTGTTTGCGGCAAACCATATATAAGTACATCCTCCCTCCTGATTATCTTTCTCATTCCTATTATACCATCATAAATCATCCATGAAAATATGCCACCAACATAGTTTACGTTTCTCATCAATCTCATTATTTATAATTACCCTTTTTGTATTACTTCTTTTCTAAAACCATTTTTCTCTTTATTTAGATAAAAATGTTTTATTATTCATTCGTAAAAAAAAAACAAATAAATTTCGAATATGTATAAATATATAATTTTATTGATAGTTTTGTTTGTATTTGCAGCAATATATGCCATATATTCAATCTACTCTTCAAGGTACGTATAAACATTTAAAATAGTTTTCCTTTCGAGACCATGTAACAATGAAGATTTCATACAGTACTCATTGAGTATTTAATAATAGTACTGTAAAAAAACGAAATAGATCAGCAAAGTCTCTAAAAAAAATGGACGGCAGAAAAACCTCGCTTAGTTTCTATAATACAAAAATACTTTCCAAAAAGCATGTAAAAGGCTAAATAGTAACATAATGTCCAAACACGTTCTTCAAAGCGACCATGAGCAGCTAAAAACGAGATGGTTCATATGATACTATTTTGAAAAAAAAGGATTTTTCAGAATTACATATTAATTTATAATCTTAGAAAGTCTCTGGTTTGATTGATGTTTCTCTGCGATGAGAGTATTGTTAAGCAGTTTCGGAAACGCCCTTTTTGTTGTCACTTGGATATACACACATTTCTAGGAAGTTTCAATTTTTGATATATAACTTTAGATGCTGCTCCTTACACTAATAATAAATATAGCAAGCGTCCGTTCAAGAAATACTAATAAACCAATGATGCATATAAGAAAATTTTATTGCATACGTATGACATATTATATTATGTGCTCATTTTTCTCTTTACGACAGAAGGAGATCTTTTTGAGAGGTAGATCTTCACTTTGCACTATATCAAATAAACTTGCATGAGTACTATACATAGTAAAGTGTCAATCTATTGTGGTGGCGCGTTACACACTTGGTCTCTCATCTTATAGAATTATGTGCAAGCATTTCCATTTTTGTAATTCAGTGATGTGATTAAATTTGTCAGCAATATGTAACTATCATAAAAAAAGAGAGGTTTTCCTTTCAAATGTGTAACTTCAAAAAAAAAAAAAAAAACCCTCTTTCTTCTCCTCTTTTCTTCCACTTTGAGTTTTATCTTCTTCTCAAAGTATAACACTTTTTACTATTATTTCAGGTTAATGGATCATTATTATCATGTCTTATTATTGTTCTTCTGGTACTAAATACCTATGAAGAATTTTTTTTTATAAAAGGAATAGTAGTATGATTAATGATCGAATACACAACTGATATTGTTCTTTTTTTTAATTTTTTTAATTTTTTTACTTTATTCGTAAAAACATCATCAGAAGTAGCAAAAAAAACAATATTTTATACATCCATTGCTTGTCCTTTTTCACACCGTGTGGCAATTGCTCTCAAGGAAGCTGAAATTGATCACGAAACTGTATTGATTGATTTATCAAATAAACCTGAATGGTAAATAAGAAAGATTATATAAAAAAAACAAGTTCTATGTTGATGTAGTACTGACTTTGGTTAGCGAAAAATGAAAAAAAAAAAAAGGTACAGAGATGTTAATGTTGATAAGAAGGTTCCATCCCTCACTACTTACGGAATAAATTTCGCCGAACCATCCGTGTTAATTGAGTTAATCAGTGAATTAAAACCACAAAAACGGTAAAACAAGAACAGCGAATTTATTTCATCTATAAAAAGAAATAGCCCGTAGTAATCTATGAAAAGCGTAATAATCTTGTTCCTCATACTAATATGTATAATTTATAATTTTTTTCATAATACCTTACCATAATATATAGATTATTACCAACTGATCCCATAAAACGCGCTCAAGTCAGATTTGTCATTCAGTATTATTGGTCCAAAGTTGCTTTATCATGGTATAGACATTTCCAGAACATCAGAAACGCTGATCCAAGAACATATATATACTCTCTTCATACTGCGTATACTCGTGTAAGTAGTAGTCAATTCAACAATTAACAATTTGGTGTACGTAGGGTGTACGAGTTGTGATTATCGTCCCGCTCGTCTTTTTTTTTCCGTATTATATTGTGCAGCTACAATCATATATGAAATATAATAAGTCAATAGCAATAATAATGAATTTTTGTTTAAAACGACAAAAAGTGATAAATTACGTTGTTAATATTATAGATAAATGAATTACTATTGGAACAAGCACCAACAGGTCCATATTTCCTTGGACAACAATATTCCCTCGCTGATATTGCCATCGCACCATTTGCTTCTCAGCTGGAAACGACTCACAAAGCGTTCCTGAGCGGGATCGTACAACATCAAATTAATGTCATTAAATTTTATTATCCTCGACTGCAAGAATTTTTGAATGGAATTACCAGTCGACCCTCTTTTAAAGAAACATATCCAGGTGATGATCTTATTATAAAAAGCTTTCAATATGCTTGGAAAAAATAACGCTTCCATTGCCATCATTATAATACCGACAATGAAATAGTAATAAAAGAAAAAGGGAAGACAAAAAAAGGAGTTTTTTTCTTTCTGGGAATAATGCAGAGAATACAAATCCATGCAGCAATATATAAAAAGAATTCTCATTTCAACTACCCTTTTGTTATTCTAATTGTTGTTTCCTAAATAATTTGTGTCTCCCCCAACATACCAACTACAACAAACAATATAATCAGTGAGATTTTTTTTTATCAATTATTGAAAAAATGGCTCGCAAAAATGAAACAACCAACGAGGATAAAGACAGAATAGCTGGTAATAACATTAATAATAATAATAATACTCAACAAAGAACGGCCGGTATAACGTTTCTTTATGGATTGTCACGATAATAATACCGATCCTATGTCTTCTTCTATTGACGGCTGTCTCAATACAGTAGACCCATTTCCTAATACTGCTGCTACTGTTGGCACTATTGCTCCAACAAGTGCAGAACCCAATAGTAGTAGCGGTAAAGTGTATGAAAAATTACTTCATTCTTATTCTCCTTCACCATTATCACGCTATTCACCACAATCTTCTTCCATTCAATCTTGGCATCAAGAAATTACTTCGAATGATATTTACGGTGGTTTAGCAAAGATTGGAGACGATTCGAATCGAAGTTTTGATCAAGGCATGCGTGCGTTTTTTTTAACAATATTATTTCGTTAATAAATTTCATTTCATTTTGAAATTAACATGTCTCTTCTATACATTCCAAATAGTTACAAAGTTATTAGCCGAAAGGCCTCAAGTCAGACTATCGTATACGGTGGATGATTTTTCTTCATATTGCGGAACTTATCATCCACACAATATTCGTGATAATAAACCGGCCGATCAATCTTCACGATGGTCATCGGGTACACATGATCAAGCACAATTTGTATTGTTACGTCTCGATAAGCCAGCAGTTTCATGTAAAAGAAAAAATAGATCCCCCTTCTATTGTTATTTTATCTATTGGTTTATATAAAAAAAATATCTAGTAACGTTATTCTTTCATTAATATAACTCTCATCCCTCCTTTTATGCAATAGGTTCAATAACATTTGGCAAATTTCACAGAGGTACATATATCGTTCTTTTTTCATAGAAACAGTAACCATAACAACAAATTACTCATGTATCTACCTATTTATTTTCACTTAGCCCATGTATGTAATCTCAGAGAATTTAAAGTGTATGGTGGCATGGATAGAGAAGATATGGTTGAGTTACTACATACAGGTATATATATATAAACTGTTATGCAAAGCATTACATCGTCATCGGCCGAATAATTAATTTGACATATTATTATACACAGGATTACAAAATAACACAGAAACGGAATCATTTTCTTTGATTTATGCGCTCCGTAATTTGGTAAATAAAGAAATCGACCCTGATTTTTTTTTCATCTCTTTTTTTATCTTTTCTTTTTTTTTAAAAAAGAATACCATACATTCGTAAATAGTATTGAAAAAGAACTGACAAGTAAATCATATAATTACGCTTCAGATATTTCCGGTGCAATATATAAAAATCGTTCCTCTTGCTACATTTGGACCTAATTTTAATTACAGTATTTGGTTTGTCGGGCTCAAAGGCCATAACGATGAGAGAACCATGAAACAAGTCATGTACGAATATCAAAATGTAAGTTTATTCAAAGGAGCAAAAAAAAAAATCCAGGTTAACTTAAACTTTCAAAAAAAAAAAAAAAAAAAATAGTATCGAGAAATGGAAACACTTCGATTATGTTTAAAGCATTTTAGACAAAGAAATATGATGGATATATTTTACCTTATCCAAAACCGAACGGGTGTTGAATTAGAAAATCCTTTTCTCACAGAGCTGCATAAACATCTCGTCTTAGGTGCCGACTTTCCTGCAGCGGAACACGTTTTGGAAGCAGCTCACTCACGACATATATTCAAGGATTATGCAGCTCGTGCAGAGTATACTCCCCTGTGGAAACGGATCCGGGCTACAAATGAAGGTACATATTATGATAAAGATGCTATTTCTCGTTTTGCTTTTCTCTCTATCCTGTGCTTCTCTTTTTTCATTTAAACTGATTAAAATGTATAATACTATAAAATACAGATGGTGATGCACCCTGTGGTAGAGGAGGCCATCAGATGTGCATTGACGTAGACGAAGAAAAAATATATTTATATGGTGGATGGAATGGATATTGCGATCTTGCAGATTTATGGTGCTATCATATTCGTGAAAATCGCTGGCAATTATTAAGTACTGATACCAGAGAGTAAGTAGTAATATATATAACTATAAAAAGAAAAAATAAAGGGGAAAAGTATATTACATTGTTTTTAATATTTTGTTTTTCTTTCCCAACAAAAAAAAAATCACACTATTTATTTAGTCAAGGTGGACCTGGACCACGTTCATGTCATAAAATATGCTTTGACCCGGATACAAAATCAATATTTGTTTTGGGACGATTTGTCGAATCATCCGCTGTTTTGACGACGAACTTGGATTCTGACTTTTATAGATACTTCGTTGATTATGATCAATGGGTTAAAATTACGGATAATACAGCTGTAAATAAAAAAGGACTCTTTTTAATATGGATGAAAAAGAAAGATTTTGGATGGTAGAAGATAACTAATGCAATAAACATATAAATATATAGCGGGATGGTGGACCTGAATTGATATACGATCATCAAATGTGCATTGATTCCAAAACTTCAGAACTTTATGTATTTGGAGGACGTATTGCATTTGTTGACCCAAATGGACATAATTATGGAGGATTATATTCATATCATATTCCTACCAATACCTGGCAGCTTATACGGTACGTTTAAGATCAAAAGAACTCATAAACGTAAAATTAAAAAAAAAGTGTAATAATTTCTAAATGAGCAAGTCATTGTGGTTTTAAATATATATTTTATTACAGAGAGGATGGTGCATCCCGATCCAGTGTTTTTATGTCCACAGGTTCACAAAACGCTGTAAATTTCAACCATTTTAATGACAATGTGCCGCTCAAATCGCGTGTTGGTCATTCGATGCTATTTGATGCCTGTACGCGTGATTTATACGTTTTTGCAGGTCAGCGTGTCAAAGATTATTTGGCGGATTTACATCGATACTCTATTGATAATGATAATCTTGTTGAATTGGCACCAGAACAATCAAAAAGTTTCGGACCTAGTGCTGGGTTTACACAACGTGCAACCATTGATTCACAAGCTCAAGAAATTCATGTGTTTTCAGGATATCGTGTACGGCAAGGATCAGATACCATTGTTAGTGAATTCTGGATATATCATATTGAACGAAATCAATGGAAGAATGTATATCAAACAGATAAACGATACGATGAAAATGACAACAGTAATGAGCAGCGTCCATGTCCGCGATATGCACATGATATGGTATATAATCCAATTACGAAAACGCAATATATATTTGGTGGCAATCCAGGTGAACAACGTCAACCTCAATTAGGATCCACTGCTGCTGAAACTGCTTGTAAACGATTATCCGATTTTTGGTCACTTCAGCTTATAAAGTAAGTATAAAGGAATTATACAAGTAATGTACAGAGTAGAAAATGAGTGAATCACTAATATGCTGTATATGTTGGCAATATAGACCAAATCCGGCTGGGATCTATAGAAAATGTTTGCTTATGCTCCGTATGCAAAGACTCCGAGAATTATGCAAAAGTGCCAATCGACGAAGGTTGGCACCAAATACAGTATGTGATGAAACGCTGCAAGCATTGGAATATTTACAATCACAAGTGGCAGTACTGGTGGATCATAGTGTAGAAGAAGAGTCTAGTCAATTCCATCAGCTATGTGCTCAATTGTGTCTCTTACCACCAGTGCCAACATCATGCGCCTCAACAACATCCGACAACACTGGTACCAACAATAGAGCACTGGCAGAAGCCAGAAGCAGAGGTTAGTTACTGTTCAACTAGCATATATATTATAAAATGAACAGCTATCCTAACACCCACAGTAATTTTTCTTTTACCATAGATAAAGATGAGTCGTTTGAAGAACGTACAAAGTTATTTGAGAAGATACTGGATTATTTGCCAACAGAAATGAAAGAGCCTTCTGGACAATTATTAGATGCAGTCAAATTTGTTTAATCATAATTAGAAATATGAATGCCGCCATGAAATATTATATATTTTGCTTTACGTATCTGTCCCAGTTCACTATAGAATCCCTTCTTTCCTTTATAAGTTTTCAAGATATTTTAACCATCTAATCATCTATAATTACAAGTCGATATTTATATACTCAATCCATATTAGAAAGAAAAAAAAGATATTTTTTTTTCACTACCTTCATTTTAATCAACATTCTTTAGTTCTTCTTTCTTCCCCCTTCCTTCCCCTCACCTTCTTTTCTAAAACAAATCATATACATAAAACATGGGGTGGCCAAAAACCATTACAAAAACTATGCTCATTGATGCCCATGTATGGATCATGGTAACAGTATGGATGCTATTTGTACCACTCGCAATAGGAGTTGCTATCTATGGCCGTCATTATAAAAAGCACTGGTGGGCCAAAGCTCACATGATGATTATGGGTTTTTTTGTTGCCATACCAATGACGATTGCCGCAACATTAGGCATTGTAGCAACAAATGGTTTCTTACCCAGAGCTCATTTGGTAATATACTATTAAATTCCTCATATAATATATTGAAAGGATTTACAAAAATATATTTTCACGTATATATTGATACGTGTGTGTGTGCGTGTGTGTGTGTCTCCTATCTTCATCATTACCATGATCATTACTTATACTTATTATAAACAAATAAAAACGTGAATCTACAATTATATCTATTTGGTCATTTATTTATTTTTAGATTCTCGGTACGATCATTGTCCTTGGAGCATGGTTTCAAATTGGTTTAGGAGTTGTAAATCATATCATATTTCGAATTTATGGACGTGCCCAAGAAGCAGAGAGACCAGTACAAAATAAGATCCACGTTGGGCTTGGTCGCATATTGAGTATTTTGGCCCTGATTAATATTCCGCTTGGTATGCATATGCGCCACGTTGGGCTACCATGGTATATCGGTTACGCTATATGGGCAATATTACTATGTAGTGGATCGGTTGGACTATTTTGGAAGATTAGTTACCTTAAAACCCAAAAAGAGCGACATGGAGCAATGATGATTACAGAAGAAAAAGAAAGATTAAGAGAGGAAGATGTCGATAAAACGATTGTTGAACAACATGATCAGCCAGAAAAAAAATAAATTTTCCTTTCTTTCTTTTGGATACATTTTTGTTACATATTATGATTTTATTCTCTTTTTTTTTTCTCCGTTTCATTTGTTTTAATTGTCGTTTTTTTTAAATAGGTTATTTACTACTATAATAACATTATATACTATTTACTATTTTACTTTATTTTTTTTTGTTTCTTGTTACTGTAATATTTTTACATCCCAATATAACCACGGCTACCGTAGTGCATTACATTTTTAATGAGATAAAGGTACATTCTACGACGGGTTGAGTCTAAATAAGTTGCGGATTCAATATACTTGGAGTATTCTTCAGGTGACATTGCGTTAGGTGTGTCCCATAATTGCTTGATCATAAGTTCCACATGGTCACCCACTACGGCATCTACGCCCATTGCCAGACACTGATGCATTTGCTCCACATCGTTGATTGTCCAAGTCAACACACGCTTGTTGAGTGCATGGGCCTCTTCTATAAATGCCTTACCATCAGAATCTGCAAGTGCAGCAAATGGCATGCTTAGATAATCAGCGGTATGCAGGAAATGTTTACGAGCTGCGGCAAGCGAAAGTCCGATAAAGCATATGGGGAAACCGATACTTTGAGCCATGGGCAAAAAATCAACGTGCCATATGCCAATCACCAATTGGCGCGCGAGGGTATCCATGTGGTCACCAAATTCTGTTTTAAGCAACTTATGCACTTTATCCATAATTTCAATTGGGTTATCAAACTATCAAATGATTATATTCAATACATATATATATATATATATATATATATAAGTATATAAATATATTAGCTATCCGTTATATGCTTAATACTACTTGATAATGGAAAAACTCTTCATTCCAACTCTTTATATTATATCATAGCACGTTACCTTAATATCGACAACAAAGTACATTTTTTTGTCAATAACATCTTGACGTAGCATAAGTTTTACTACATCTCTGAAGAGGGGTATAGTATGAGGAGGTTCGGTTTTTGTAACAAGACCATCTATATATCCATGGTAATTTACGTCTCCAACTTTTCCAGTGCCTGTGGTTGTACGATCTAACTTCATATCATGCATCATGATGATTTCACCATCTTTTGTTAATCGCAGATCTATTAAAAATATTTACATATTTTAAGTATGCATTTTTGAATTACAATTGCAGGCGTATATTACAGTAACCATCGCGCCTAAATTATTTTAAGTATTGATCTACCTCCTTCTAAAGCACTTGCATTGGCTTCGACAGCCTTTTCATAAGATATCATAGTATTCTCAGGGTGTTGCCCTGAAAAACCACGATGGGCAATAATTTGGGGTGAATCTTTTTTTTTTTTAATTAGTTATTTTATATCAAAATGGATAAAGAAAAGTAAATTTTAGATATTTCTCTTATTGTTTTTTTTTTTTTTTTTTTTTTTTACTTTTTCTCGTGAAAAATGGCATCTTTGTTTTTCACTTACTTGGTGCAGCGGAATATTTAGTCATATTTTAGTTATCTGAAATATATATATAAAGAAAGAAAAACGGAAAACAAATGAAAAGAGAAAAGAGAAAAATAAAGCATTTTTTAGGGACTGGATTTAAATATGGAATAGCCTTTATTCTATTTATTTTCTCCTCTCGAAACAAGGTACAGAAACAGGTAAAATCAACGCTAAAACGGGTTATTCGAAAAATTCATTTCTAACGAGCCTGAAACCCAATCACATGGAAGGAATGGAGCGATTTAATGGTCTCTCCGAAAAAACGGACTGAAAGGTTACCGGTAGCATGGTAACCTTAATAATACAAATTAACCGAAAAGTTTTTTTGGTGATAGTGTGATATTTTTGTTTTTACTATCATTATATTTTTCTGACGGGTAATATAAACTGTTACCTATAACAATAAATTATATGTTCTGGACAACATATTATTCATGCAAAAATTAAGTTCAGCATGTTGATCAAAACAATAACACATGACTTGATTGAGCTCATAGTTGTTCACAGGTAAATATCCAATGTTTATACAAGCAATCTATGTAAATGGAAATGACTACTTTGGCATATATTCATTTACGGCTATCTTCATCCATATACAATATCTGAGTATAAAAGTAAGAATCTAATTTTCTACTTTTATCTCTATTCGACAGAATTATAACATTAGCCATAAATGTAAACCAAAATATGCATCTTAAAATAAAATGATGCATGGTAATTGTAAAGCTTTAGTTATACTGCAACCGGTCACATTATTTGAAAAACTGTTACAGTAGGCAGTACTTGATATAAATATTCTATAAATATGTGTAAAATGTGTAGTCACCAATTTTTAAATGGTCAGTTTATAATTACTAATAGAATAAGAAAGAACAAGAATAGTAGAGAAGGGAGGGTTGGATCAAGAAGAAGGGAAATGAGTAGTATGGCGATCAATAAAACGAATAAATAAATAAAAAATACGTATGTAACTTAAAATTTTTTCGGTCCGTCTCGTTCCGTAACATTGTTTTTTTTTATTTTTAATCTGCATTATTATATAATAATTTTGAAAAATAAATAAAAAAAAAATATGTACCTAGTGAATAGGACTTGCTATATAAACTATACTAATAAAAATGAAATACGTACGTAGAAAGTTTTTTTAGTAGGGGAGGTTATATTAGCATGAATAATATATGTTGTGCGTGTTGAAAAGAAAATGGCACGCTTGTAAAACATCTTCAATTCCAGTCTATTTTCACTATTATATACCCGATTCCAATGCTTGATGAATGTGATACGCACTATTAATAATAAATAATGTCTATGAATCTAATCAAAGAAGTCAAAAAATAATTCCCTTTTTAAAAATCATTCATTATAAACCAGTTCATTATTCATAAAGAACTAATTATGGGAAGTGGTTTAAAAAGAGCTTATTACTAAACTTTCCGAATAGAGCAATCCATAGGTACATGAACAATGAATTAGTACTTGAAAGAAGAGCGATTGCAAGATCCTCCACAAGCTCTCAATAAAACGATAATTTCACGAGTTCTTGATAATTAATAGATAAATAAAAGAGCTTTATTAATAATAATAATCGCAAAATCTGATAAGTATTATTATTTCTACGTACTGGATAATATAGTAAACATGAAGAAAATTATAGCGCCCTAATACTTTTTTCGAAATAAAATCTAATTAGGAATTTTGTAGCTGTGGTACAGGCGAAAAGTGATGTATAAATTTTCTGCTGCAAAAACTTTTTACTCTCCATAATTCACCAGTTTGTCAACAATATACATATTGTAAAAAAGAAAGCCCAACATTATAACTATATTATATTTTATATAATTATAATCAAAATAGCTTAATAATTTATATTTATTAATACACAACATCATGTTCATGTATAAAAAAAGGGTGGGGGAGGGAGAGGTTATTAAAAAATAAAAGACTCGTTATTGAATTTTTTTTCTTCTACTTACCATTAAATATGTAACATTTAGCTTTATACATTTATTCTCTTTAAAAAAAATAAGTTACCAAGTAATATCATGTGTTTTTTTACACTAGAACTAGACAGTTTTTTTTGTAGGAGAGGTAATTCCGTGCTTTTTTTTTTATTTAACCATACTATGGGGATATGAGAGATATTTCTAAGTTATACTAAATTAAGATAAGACGAAGAATTTACATAATTCGGGAAGTATGGGCTCATCAAGAAGCGGCAGAGTTCTGGATTGCGACAATTTAATAAGAGCATCAATTAATTATTAGGTGAGGTGGATCAAGAAAACCGAGAGTAGGATCGGCAACGGAGTGCACAAAACATTCAAAGTCAATTTGTTTTCCCGACGCTAATTGAACTGGGCTTAAGTCATGATTTCCAATAGCAAGAAAAGTAGAGCTTTGGCGCAGTGGGTAAGTTCGAAGATAACAAGTGAGAGGTCACAGCTTCGATTCCACAAGGCGTCAATTCAAAGATGTTCTCTTTGGCCCAGCACCTTCGGGGGCGTAAGCGGTGTTTCTCTTTTGACTTTTTTCTATTTTTTTAAAAATATTTTTTTTTATTATAATTCCTTTCCTTCATCCATAAAATAATTTAATTATTTTTTTTCTTCTTACCATCATCTTTAAATAAATGTTATCCTTTTGTACAAAAAATACCATGACAACGACTTAAATAAACATAACGACGGCTTTATTAAAAAAAAAGATAACAATAAAAAAATCAGTAAAAAACTTTTTTGTTTACATCTTGTGAATCTTTTTTTTTTTTTAAAAAAAAGAAGGATGGTCTTTTATATAAAAGCAATTGCTCCTTCTCCATCTGCATCTAGTTTCATGTTTTATTTCTTTTTTGAAAACTTTTATAAATATATACTATGACTCACTTGTCGAAGGGAAAACTTTTTATAGAATAGTTTATGGTTTTAGATAAACCAACCCTGGGCAAAAGAATATATAACTTTTTTTTTTTTTCGCTGCTGTCGAAATAGCCGGCTAATTTTTTTTTTTTTAAAAAAAAAGAAAATTCTCATACATGTCTGTCGTCGATAATTTGTGAATTCTAATCGGGTAAAACCTGAATAGGATAGGATATATTGTTGATTTCTCACAACAGCACTAGACTCTTGAAAACATTATCTGTGAGTTATGATCTCATAATAGTTATCAAAGAATTATCATTCGAAACAAAAAAAAAAAAATCTTACAAAGCATTGTTTGATTTATGGAACGAGTACACAAATACGCAGATTGATTTTTTTTTTTGGCTTATTATTATAAAAACGGATGATAGTAATGGAGCAGAGTTGAGAATTTCATTATATTTATGACAGGTAGCTCTTCCTCTGCGATTTTTTTTTCTCGCTGGTTTCTAATTCCAGGGTACAGGGTCCTTAGCTAATCTTCCTGACATTAACAGTACCCATTTATCTTGCTAAACAGGCTTGATTAAGAAACTTGCGGTTTATTTTTTATTTTCTTTATATAATAACTATAAAAGCAACTCAGTATAATACTTTAGAGAGAAAAGGACAGATATATTAGCTACATTTTGAATACAGTAAGTGGGTTATCTATTTATGGATATATAAATCAATCAGTCGCTTTATTGATAAAAAACATATTAAAACTATAAGACGCTGGACTCTACGTAGATCAATCTATTACCTATACATAGTAGCAACTCAGTTAATTTATTCTGGAAAAGCATGATCGTAAAAGCGTATGAGATAATAAAGGGAGATAGGAATGTAAATATTAAGACGCGCGAATCCAGCATACACTGTGATTATAAATATGTTTTTGAAATCATGCCACTGAACCCCAACCTATTAAGCATAATACTATTCTGTGTCAAGAACAATATAATTGAAGGTTTCTTCCGGGTTTAATTGAACATGACATATTTTCAAATAAAAATGGGGTGACATTTGCTTGAATGGCCATAAGATAAGTGATTAATCATGAATAATGTAAAAGTATAGATTCAAGTCATAATACAATGTTATAGAATAAAGTGAGATTATTCAATGTTATCATTTATCACTATTGAAAACTAGTTAAATTAGTGGTGATACTCTAAATCCAGAATTATATATATCCATGTAGATTAAAAAAATTACTTTTGCTTATTTAAAAAAAGTATGTTGTTCCATTTAGACCCACGAGACGTAAAATTTTATGTTAAAGAAGATGTACTCGATCTTTTTTTTTTCCCGTCCATCCAATAAATGACAATCAAAAGGAACAACATTATAATCCAACCGTTTTTGTTCCCCCTTTTTCCATTCTCAAAGATCCGTTTGTTATTACTTAGAATAAATAAAAAAAAAACCCCCAAATCAAAAATAGAATGCTGAAAAAAAAAGATGAATGAATTTTTTTTTTAATATTTAAAAAAAAAGACAGAAAAAAATTGCTTAGATCTTTTGCATAGCAGCAACGTCAACGGATTGAACGTAGTCTTCGAGTTCTTGGATAGCATCAGCCAAATCATCCAAAGCAACCTATATAAGTGATCATTTTAGAAATAGTTAATAATCAAAATAACAAAATTTCTCTCTCAAAAACATAACAGAAAAGAAAAAAACGTTACCTTGTCATCTTCAACGACACAGTTGATTTGGAGCTTCTTGATACCGAAACCAACGGGAACGTGTTGGTGACCACCCCACAACAAACCGTCCATCTTGATTTCCTTGACAGCTTTAGTCATGGCATCAATATCAGTTTCATCATCCCAAGGCTTAACATCCAAAGTGACGGTAGTCTTGGCAATGGTCTTGGGCTTAGCAGCCTTCTTGGCTTGATATTCAGCAAGACGTTGAGCCTTGATCTTTTCGGCTTCTTCATCAACTTCTTCATCATCGGAACCGAAGAGATCGATATCATCATCTTCTTCTTCAGCAGCAGCGGCAGCAGGGGCAGCTTCCCTTTATTGATAACGAATAAATAATTAATTTTATAAGTTATTTTTTTTTTGTTTCTAAAATCGAAAACAGACCCTTGATTCTCCCCTCTCGATTATTCTTTTTTTTTTTTTTGGTGAATGCCAACAATAATTGAAAAAAAAAACTTACTTGTTTACTTCGGCGTACCATTTGCTGACAGCAGCAAATTCGGCAGAGGGAGCAGCACCGAGAGCCTTAGCAATGGCAGCATCAGCTTCAGCTCTAAAGAAGAAAAAAAAAAGATAGAGGGTTAATAAACACGCGTTAATGGAGTTCTGGTTTTTTTTTTTTCTTAGGTTGTGGCTTATTTAAGTTTCTTAAAATATGTATTCTAATTATAAAAAAAAATTGAGTTACATACGATTCAACATATTTGTTCTCGGCAAGATAGCCTTCGAGAATGTGGAGAGCCAAAGGAAGTTCAAGAGTAACGGACATGACGTGAAGTGAAAAGAAGGATTCCAAAGCACCAACAAAAAAAAAAAAAATTTTTTCTTACTTTCTGCTGAGAAAAGCGGAGACCAGACAAATGAACATTCCGAACCTATAAGGGTTTAGGTAGTACACACACACACACACACACATTCAGATAAAAAGTGAAAGGGCAACTCAAAGATCAAGGTGAGATACGTATATATATTTTTTAATATAATATAACATAATATAATTCTTAATAATCTCTCATCTTCAATTTTACTATTATCATCATCCTACTAGCTATTTAAACTTTATATGATTATAAAAAGTAATTTTTAATGAGAAAAAGGGAAAACAAAAAAAAAGATGTATAATAAGTTTATATATGCCTATTTAGAAAAAAAGAAAAAAAAAAAGAGAATAATAAAAATAGAGAGAGAGAAAGATATAAAAATAAAATAAATTTAATCTACCTCAAAAAAGTAAGGTAGGGGGGGCAGGGGAAGATGTAGATGAAAAAGTTATGTTTTTAATGGATTAAAAATGCAAAGTGTGGTATAACTGAAAGTTTTTTTTCAACTTTACAAAGGTAAAAAAAATATAAAGAAAAAGAGCACTATACATATTTTCGGTGGGGAAAAAAAAAGGCCGAAAAATAAAAGAGGGGAGGCGGCGAAATGACAAAAGAAAAGAAAGAAAGAAAAAGAGTAGAAAAAAGGGATATATGAATAATAATAAAATAAGAAAAAAGGTATTAAAAAAAGAAGTTATGCCGATGGGGCACAATAGGGAAAAAAAAAAGAAATGGTATGCAATAGAGAACGGTAACGCTCTTTCCTGAGGAAAAGGAACTTGAAAAGAGGGATTAAACTATAGGAAAAGAAAAATAAGGAGAAAATCATGATAGATAGGAGAAGTTTTCTTTTGGGGGTGGAAGAGAAGAAGAGGATAGAGGGTGAGAAAAAAAAGTTTTTGATTTAAGTTCTATCATCTATCGACACTCTTTTGTGATCCTTTTTTTATTCGACTCCTTAATTGTTGCTATGGAATGATCTTGATGTGTAAGATGCTGCAACTCCTCCTTGTTTTGATGAGTATTGAGTATGCTCACCAGTAATTGAAATACTACGCTTCACAGATTGCATACCATTGTCATGGTTACTCCATGATAATCGTTCATTACCAGCCATATACAGGGATGGAACCTTTTGAGTGTGACCGAGATAACGTTCACGAGCAGTGGATTTGAATAAAACAAAGGCAAATACATTATCGGGAATAAGACGAACCACAACACCAATAGGCAAAGCAAGGAGACCTACGAGAACGGAAATAGCCCAATGAATACCATCGAGAGGAACAACTTGGAATGCAGCACCACCAAATTGAACAATAAGGGCTTGACCAGCGACACAAATCACAAAGATAATCAAAAAGAACTTGTTGGCAAAAATATTGGTGAAGACATTTAAGTTGTTATCAATACGTCGACAGCTATTCATAGTCAATGGATTAATTATTAGTAAAGAATAAAGTAGAATTGAAACATTTAAAAATAAAAAAATAAAAAAACTTACTTGATTTCGTTAAAGATTTGACAAAAGACAAAAGTATTAAAGACGACAGTTTGTAAAACGGGACTTTCAGGTTCATATTCAAGTACGTCGCTATATAATAATACAACCGTTACAACAATTTGGAAAATGGCCTGACCAATAATCATCTTCCACATCTTGAAAGTAATCAAAGGAGCCGATCGAGCTTCAGGTGCACGTTCCAAAAGTTCTTGAGTGGGAGGATCAGTAGCCAAAGCCAAAGCAGCAAATGTATCCATGATCAAATTGACCCATAAAAGTTGAACAGCGGTCAAGACGGACTTTTGATGTTCACTAATGACAGCAGACATAAAGGTAGTAAAAACGGCAGTAATGTTGACAGTAAGTTGGAATTGCAAGAATTTTTTGACAGCATCATTGACACAACGACCCCAACTGATGGCTTTTACAATACTTGAAAAGTTGTCATCCATCAAAATTATACTGGAGGCTTCTTTAGCTACTTCAGTACCAGCAATACCCATAGAGAAACCAACATCGGCACCCTTAAGTGCCGGACCGTCATTGGTACCATCACCAGTAACAGCGACAATATCACCAAGATCACGAAGACGAGATACTAAAATACGTTTATCTTCTGGACTGGAACGAGCAAGAACTTGTAAACGGGGTAAGATGGCATCCATCTCAGCAGTGGATAAGTTACGGAATGTAGGACCTTCCATGACAACACCTCCTGTGGTATAGATACCACATTGTTTGGCAATGGCTTTGGCAGTGGTAAGATTATCACCCGTAACCATACGAACAAGAACACCAGCACTTTGACAATCTTTGACGGCTTCCTTGACACCAGGACGCAATGGATCTTCAATACCGACAATACCCAAAAGAGTCACACCCTTATCATGAACAAGGTCATTATAAGGTACGTCGCCTTCTGGACTTTCAGCATCAGGCAATGTACCAGGAGCAGAAGCAGGGGGCCATTGTTCGAAATCACGATAACCAATAGCAATGGTACGTAAACTACGAGAAGCATAACTTTGAATAATACGCTCAAGACGAGTATAATCTTCTTGAGTCAATTCACGAGTCTTGACATCATAATCATGACTAGCATTCTTATAATTGCCTTGTTGCAAAGTAACAATCTTATCACAGTTTTCCAGTAAGATTTCAGAAGCACCTTTTATATGGACACGATAAATAGTACGTTTAGGATCATTGGGATGAGGAATACGAACTACAGAAGCCATGGCTTTTCGTTCTGAACTGAATGGATAGGCTTGTTGCACTGGATAAGCGTTACGAATAGAATCATAATGATCGGAACCGATATCGCGAGAAAAGGCCAAAAGAGCCGTTTCAGTCTTGTTACCCACAAAGACATCTTCACCATTTTCATCTTTGCCTTCAAAAGCAGTAGAATTGATGGCAATGGATTGATTTAACATGTTGAGAACTTGTCTAGGAGCTTTGCTAGCTACTTCAGTAATATCGGTCAAATCATTACGGTCAGAAGGAGCCTCTTTAAGAAATCGGAAAGAAGATCCCAAAGTACCAGCTACAACGGCCATCTTGTTTTGAGTCAAGGTACCGGTTTTATCGGAACATACAGTAGTGGCATTACCCATGGTTTCACATGCTGCTAAAACACGGACCAAGTTATTATCTTTAAGCATACGTTGAGTTGCATAAGCGAGAGCTATTATTTTGTGTTTTTACATGAAAAGAAAAAAAATATTAGTTTTCAGTTTGTGTTAAGGCGCATGAAGAACAATAGAAGATAAGAAATGTATCAAAAAAAAAAATTCTTACCAAGAGTCACAGCTAATGGTAAACCTTCAGGAACAGCGACGACAACAATGGTAACGACAACAATAAGAATCTTCATAATATCCATAACGATATCTGTGGCCTGATCAGGTACACCATCTTTCCAACTAACGAAATAGCGAATAAGCAAGACAATAAGCATCAATAAACCAGCAGCGGAACCGAGTTTGGCAATCATTTCGGCCAAATGATTTAATTTTTCTTGAAGAGGTGTACTTTCAGGTTCAGTACGTAAAGCCATCATGGTACGACCATAGTAAGAGTTTGTACCAACACAAGTAACAAGATAGGTACAAACACCTTCAAGGACTTTAGCTCCCGATAAAATAAATGGATCAGGTGATGATCTGTGTTCTTGAGCAGCAGGTTTCTTTAAATCAGAATCAGAGCCAGAAGAGTTATGTTGTTGTTGTTGACGTTGACAAGCTTCCCAAGTTAGTTTTCGTACAGCATCTGATTCACCCGTGGCGGCAGATTCATCACACTTGACATTGTGACCTTCAATATAAATACCATCGGTAGTTACAATATCTCCTGGTTCAAGATGAAGGACATCACCTACTTGAACGTCTCGAACAGAGATCATACCAATGACACCTTCACGTGTCGCCTATATAAGCATGAATAAAAAGAAACAAAAAAAGTCGATGATCGTAATATTAGTAAAAATTGTAAAAGGGCGCAGAAAAAAAAAGGGGGGAGGGGGGGAAAAAGCAAGGGCTTTTTTTTTCAGGGTGGATTGATGGGGATGCAGAAGAAAGAAAATATGAATTTTTATATGTATATGTAAAAAGAATGAAAAGAATAATAAGTAAAAAAAAGGGGGGGCGGTGGAAAATCCTTTCTTTTTTTTTGTACCTTGACGACACGATCTTCTTTTTTTGCATTAAGTTTACGGAATTGACGTTCTTTTTGAAAATCATTGACACTTCCAACTAAAACGACAAGTAATACAGCAACAATAATAGCAACACCTTCGACCCATTTAACACCTGGTATCCGATTACCCATGGCATCATATTCAGGAACAGCAATGTCTTCATATAAACCAACACCTAAAGAAACAACAGCAGCCACAGTCAAAAGAATCTATAAATATTCATATATATCAAAATTTAGTATTGCATAAAAAATAAAAAAACATGCAATCATTGCAGCATAATAAAAAAAAAGATAAAATTAGTTCTTAGGTTTACCAATGTTTTATCTTGAAATGCCATCCACATGAGTTGGAAAATACTTTTAGATTTGACATCTGGCAAAATATTGGCACCAAAAACATTCACACGTTGTGGAAAAGCATTGGTAGGTTCTTGTCTAGTTGCACCCGTAGCATTACTCAATACTGTCATGGAACGAGCTCTTGTTTGTCGAGGTAGATTATCTTCATAGTGATCATTACGACCCAATGCCATACATTCATTTAAAGTAACAGGTTGTTGGATTTTTGTATTGGGTACAAGACCGGATTGTACATTAGCATGTAAACCTTTTGCAACACCTTTTAAACCACCATAACTTTGAAGTAAAGGTAAATTTTTAGGGTCCATCAAAGCCGATAATTGATCGGATGTAAAAGCAAATACATTCGATGGATCATTATGTGGTGTAAGGTGATCACGTAAATCAATCTTGACATTATCATTATTATTATTATTATTCATGTTATTATTAGGAGAAGAAAATGATGATTTCTCTTCTATATCATGTAAAGCAGATGGAATAGGTGTATTAGCGGAAGGAGTCGGAATAAGTGTTGGATCTTCACTATGCAGTGCATCGTGTCTAGTTGAAATGGCTGACAAATGTCGAGGATCCGAATGTGTTCCTAATGGCGATGAATTGTTATGGGACGCCATTGTCGTTATAAAGTATTATATATAATTATATATATATATATATATATATATAAATGTAATTGGGGTATTAGTTATTATTATTGTTATTATTATTTAAAGAGGTTATTATGATTGGAAATTATTGTATAGAAACAATAATAATAATAATTAATAATAATAAAGCTGTTACTTGTTGCTTTTATTGTTAAGGGAAGGGTAAAATAAAAAAAAAATGGCCAGTTCAGAAAGAAGAAAACGAAAAAAAAGAGGCGAATAAGACAAATGTGATGAAGCTTTGCTTTTATCTTTTTTAAAGGAGTTTTTTTTTTCTATATATACTATATAGCAAACTTCTTCTTACACGCACACACACACATATATATATATATATATATATATATATAGTTATATGTATATATGTATAGTTATACATCTCATAGCATATAAGGCTCGTGCAACTGTATTTGAAGTAAAAAAGTAAAGTTTTTTTTGGGGGGAGAGAAAGATGTTCAAAATGAGAAGAGAGAGAGAGGTTACTGGATTGCCGGTAGACATCTCTCCCCCACGGCCGGTTGCTTAGTTTTTTTTTTTTGGGGGGGGGATGCGTGGATAAGTTTTAGTTGAGTTGAAATATTAAAAGAAAGAGTGGAGAAGAGGGAAAAAAAAAGTATATTGAGTAGGGAATGGGGGATGTTTATTCTTAAGCATAAGAACAAAAAATAATAATAATAAGGGATAATAGAAAGAGGCGCAAAGAGTTAAAGAAAAGGGGAGACATGTATACACACAAAAGTGGGGGAGTTAAAGTGTAATAATAATGTATTTGTTATATGCATTAAGGGGGGTGCGTGTGTGGAAGATGGATTAGAACAAAGAGTCATCATCATCATCATTATTATTATTATTTTTCATCATCACCATTTAACCAACAAAAAACCAACAACCAAAAAAAAAAAGATTTCGGTAGCCTGAACTTATTAGAAGTTTCTTTGCATTCGGCAACTCTTTTCCTAACGTACATCAACGCAACCCGAATTCTTTTTAAAAAAAGTTGCATAAAATCATAAGCTTTTTCTTCCTTCTCATTGCAAAACATAAACCAATTGATTTCTTTATTTTATTTTACTTTATCGTTTTGAAGGGGAAAAAAGAATAAGAGTGTTGAAGGGAGTAGAGAAGAGTACGGAATTTCTGGAATTATGTGATTTGTGTCCCATATTCTTTAATTTTAATTTTTTTGTTTCTTAGTTTTTTTGACACCTTATTATTATTATTAAATAATTATAATAATAATGATCTTGGATGTTCTCGAGTTCTTTTGAAAAAAAAAAAAATATGGGGTTTTGTTTATATGTTAATTATAAAGTCAGTCAGTCAGTCAGTCAATTAGTTTTTACTAAACATTATTATGCATGTAGTAAAGAAAGTAGCAACACAGCAGGATTCAGGTAGGTATAAACAAATCATTCCATCACCGCCTTTTTCCAATCCAGGGGGCCGGGGGCGAAAAAGAAAAGAAAAAGCTCTCCTTAATCGTAAAATACATTGTATAATATTATCATCGTTTCTCTTCGTCCCATCATTATCCTTCAAGATATACACAAAAAAAAAAAAAAGAAAGGGTGTTGGTATATATATATATAGTGGTATAGTACATATGTTACGCGTATTCTGTTGAAATGATAATACATATCCTTTACATATTTTATTAAGATAACATTTATCTTTTTATTATTACTTTTTTTGCCATTAAAATATTTTTATGCTCTGTTCTCATTATTCTTTCATTTACTTAATTGAAATTCCAGATCTCTCTATCTTCTTTTTTAAGGGCTAAAGAGAAAAAAACTAAACCGTAAACCATTTATTTTCCACCTCCTCCAACTTTACTCCCCCTTCTTTCTTTCTTTTTTATCTTTTTTTTTTTTTTTTCAACGGCGATCAATCACAAAGTTATTTTAACGCCTTTTTTTTTTTCTTGTCTCTAATGTTTTTTTTTATTTGCCTATTATGCAAAGCGATAAGATGCAGGTGGTTCGAAATCGAAACATTATTAGTAAAGAAAAAGCATATGAATTTCTTATATATATATATCTCTCTCTCCTTGTTATAATAAACATGTGGATGTTTGTTTTTGTTGTTGTCGGCACGGTTTTTTTCGTTATTTGTTTTTTTTTTTTTTTGGCACTGTAAATCTTTGAATGATCAACGTTTTCAAAGGTGTTTGATATGAGTGGCGATTTTTAATGACGGATCATGATACTATCTATCAAATACACCCACACAAAAAGAAAATATAAAAAAGATATAATATAACAAATACGTAACTGTACTTACTATTCACTATGTTCTTCTCCTTTTTTTTTTTGTTTCCCTTTCACAACATACATATTCATATTACAGCATAAATTACATATAAAAAGCAAAATGTAAGAATATGTAAAAATATAAAAGCAACTTGTAATACGCCGAGAAGACTTTTTTCTTGTTGTTACGCATTTTTTTCATTCTTCTCCAATTTTAATTATCTCAAAAAGACGATAAAATGACCAGATTTGGATAATGAAAATTTGATCGGGAATTCAAAAGCACTTGACCCATTTAGGATTCGATATTGACAAAAAAAGGCATGGATTGAAAGAATGTTTTTGTTGAACACTTAATGTAGTAATAATAATGATAATAATGATAATATTAGTATTAATAACAATAACAATAACAATAACAATAGCAATAATAATGGTAATAATAAGAATAATAGTAATAATAATGGTAATAATATTAATAATAAAGCCCGTTGTTGATTAATAAATTTAATTATTGTGATTGTTACTTTTGTTGTTATTTTATCTGATTATATTCATTATTATTTTTTTCTCTCTCTCTTTCTTTTCTCTTATCTTTCCCTCTCTTTCTCTCTTTCTCGCTTCCAATAACAACTTATACAATGACACCTGTAAGTTTTTTTTTTTTTTTTTTGGCCCATCCGTTGTTTCTCAAAAGAATGCATTTTTAATACAAAAAAATAACATCTCCGCCTTTTTCTAACCCTGGATTAACCCTTTCACCCCCAAAAATATACCGCTATGTGTCATCTAAAGGTACCTCGAAAATCGAAACAAAGAAATGCACGACAAAACTCAAACGTATTTGCCATGATTGATAAACAACAAATTCAAGAACTTAAGAAAGCATTTGATTTAATGGATATGAATCATGATGAAGTAGTGGATGCTGAAGATTTAAAAGCTATTTTAGAATATCTTGGTAAAGTAAAAAAAAAAAGAAAGAGTTATTCTTTCTTTTCATTTTATTTATTATTATCTCCCGCTCTTTCCCCCTCCCCCTTTTTTTTCTTTCTTTTGCTCCCTTCTACATAACCCATATACTCATTATGTAATATGAATGAATTAGGACAACCGGCTACACCTGATCTAATTGAACAAATGATGAGTGAAGCTCCAGGTCCCCATATTAATTTTATGGTGTTTTTGACCTTAATGGCCGATAAATTAACAGGAACAGATCCAGAACAGGTGATTGCAAAAGCATTTGCTGCATTTGATGATGAAGGAAAAGGAAAAATCAATGCAGATTATTTGAGAGAATGTATGACGACAATGGGCGATCGCTTCACAGATCAAGAGGTAAACAAATACACCCCCTTCCTCCCCCCCCCCTTTTTTGTACCCCGTAAACGTAACAATAATAATATAAAGAAAAAAAAATTAATGATGATGATGCTGCTGCTGTTGTCATAGGTTGATATCATGTTTAAAGGAGCAGCAATTGATGAACAAGGAAATTTTGATTATAAAGACTTTGTAAGAGTCCTTAAACATGGAGAATAAAATAAAATAGTATATATATATGTATAGCTTGTAAATAATAATAAATCTCCTATAAATATAAACTATTACTACTCTTTTCACATATTTTCTCTCTCTTTCTCTTGAAGTTCAAATTAAAACCTTTTTTTTTTTTTTGCAAATAAGGCAAAGCTCTTTTTTTTTTATATATATGCAGTAAAATGTTGTAATACACATAAAAAATAGTAGGGGATGTTCCTCGCCATGATCATGATAAGAGTTAGTTCATTTGATAATATATCTAAAATAAAAGCAAAAGGATCATAATTCATTATCATCTTTGACTTATTTTATTATATTAGCATTCTTAACAAAACTTATATAATTTCTTTTTCTAATTTTGTCAATACTGCATGTAATACATAATGTATTCTTTTACTGTATTTAGAAAAAAAGTAGTTATAAAAAGAATTCAACAAATTACCCTTTTTATTTTTATTTTTTTATTTTCTGATAAATAATGATATATTACTGCAACGCCAACAAAGACATTTTCACGTTGTTGAATGCTGGACTGCAGAAATATCTGGGCTATTACAGTAAATAAATAAAGCGAACAGACGAAATCTCAAGTTACTGTAAATCTCAGTTACCAATTACAAAAATGCATCATGTATATTTTTTTTTTCTTGTTATGGATCAACCAGCTTACTTTCATTTTAGGGAATATCTTTGTTTATGTTCTGTTACTTGGCGAGTTTGTTGTTAGGAAGACTTTATAAGATGTTGTCTGATAACAAAACCGTTTTCGGAAGATATAATGAATGGGAGTGGTTGCTAATAACAACAAATTAAATTATACCTGCACAACATCCATGACAAAAAGGTATATATGTTGCTATGACGCCGTTGCGGTTTCCATAATAGAACAAAATGCTGCGCTATTTTTCTTTAAAAAAAGAAAAATTAGGGACAATGTCGTACAAGAAAAACCTTATTTTTATTACCATTGGACACACAACACCCTCTGTTTATTATGATTCTGTCAAAATTCAAACAACACACATTATACTACGTGCTACGTTATTTATATCTCATTAATTTATTGCTATTTTATGTGAGGAAATAAAAGATAGATATTGCTTCTTATAGTAATAGTAGTAATAAAAAAAGCTATGTCATCTATCAATTCTTTATAAACGATGGTGTAATGGCGTTAAACGGAAAAAAAAAGGGGTAGTGAGCGGAAAAGATAAAGACGAACTTGATTTGTAACTATGTACTTTCTTTATTCTCTCCGGGGGGGGAAGGGGGAAGGCCAAAAAAATAGTACTAGCATTAACATTATTAAAAAAGGACACATAGATAGAAAAATCGTTCCATACAGACTTTCAATTAACGTAAGAAAATCATAAACTGTAAAAAATTATTTTACATACTTTTTGTTACTCCTAAACGACAACATGATTTTTTTTTTTATAAACAAAAAAAGTCAGGCCGAAGGCATAAAAAATAAGAAAAAAAAGTAAATGGCAAAAACTGATATTATCTTTTTGTAGCATGAAAAAAAAGAAACAATTTAAACTTCTTTTTTTTTTTTTTTTTGGAAATCATAAAAGAAGGAGACACAACATTACATATTTAAATGACTTTTGTTGAACTTTTACTTTCCGGATGTACATATTAAACATGGAACTATAATTTATAAATAGTCATCAGTTTTGTTACTAATGTATGATTATGGCCTAGAATGTCATGATAGAAAATAACTTGCAGCATGTAATAGTAACAGAATATGTCAATTGCTATTGGTGTACCTTCCTCTTCGCTCAACTATTATTAATATCGATATAGATCTATAATTGACAAATAATTCATACGTAAAAAAAAACAAAAAAAAACAGGAGGTACCTATTACCGTCCGATTTCCGTCCCAAAATATCATCTTACACTAGTCAATATTATTTATATCTTGCTTTAAACCGACAATGGTATTACATAGTAATGGAAAGAACAAGTTATAATACGCCTTTATTTTGGTTATAGTTCGTAGCCTTTTTTTTTTTACCCCCCTTGATATTACCTCTATATTTTCTTTTCCTCCTTTTTTTTTTAAAAAAAAACTGCCATGATTCGCCACATATTACAACAGTATCGGATAACAATTCTTTTCCTGTTTTTCATATAACTATCATGTATTATATTTTTTTTTTCCAAATCTTATACCACGCCGTCGTCTTCGTTATGGGCTATCTTGTAGCCCATTCGTTAGCATATATACATTATATTAACTCAGTAAACTTTTTTGTTTTGTTTACTTCTTTGATTCATGTATTCTTCTTTTTCTTTCTTATCAAATATATAAGATTACCGAAGAGAAAAAGCTTAAACAAATAAAAACGTCCTTTTTCCATATAAGAAACATAAACTAAAATAAGTATCAAATCATAATTCAATAAACCATCAACGTGAGCGTCTTGTACCACACGTATTAAACATCTTTTTTATATTAATTTTCTGAAAATCTTATATATTAACACCAAGGTTTATTATGTAAACTAATTTCCATTTGTTTTTGAAAAGATCTAAACAAAGGCGGACCTTTTCATGCATTTTATACTATGACAAAATCAAGTTTTAATTATAGATTATAAATGTTTTATCGTTTGTATAAAGTTAATAGACAGCCCTATATTTAATCCCTCCTTATCCATAACTCCTTTCTATTAACTCCCACCCCTTTTTCTCTTTAGACTTGCACATCCATGTTATAACGTTTGTGGCTTAATTTATTACTATTACTACTACAACAACAGTTTAGTAATAGATCTACATAATTATTATCATCATTGGACTCCAACTGACTTGGGATTATCGACTCGTCTTTTTTTAATGCATAAAAAAAAAAAAGAAAACTGGCAACTATTGCATGCGTATGCATTATTTAATGATTCCAAAATAAAATAGATTATTACGTATTCTTGTTAAAAAAAAAAAAAAGAACCAATTTCGATTCTTCCATAGTAAAAGCATGGATACCGTGATATGTACACTTGAATAAACAATCAAGTGTCAAGTATTATTTGTGTTTAATTACATATTACTGCGATTTATAATGTCGGAATAGATTTCATTATTATAATTTTTTTGATCTTGTGGTTTGTCAGTTCTGCCGATTTTTTTTTGGGGGGGAGGAGGAGGAGGAGACTAAATTACCATATACATAATCAATGCATTTAAAAAGTCAAGAAAAATAACAGTAAACACTTTTTATTTACATGTTAACATTGCATTAAAATAACAAGGGCGGAGAAACGGATGTATATCTTTATTATATATTATTGGGGGGTGGAGGTGGAAAATGTTATTTTGAGGGCGTTTCACATTAATAACTTTTTTTTTTCCATACTTCTTTGTTTTTTTTTTTTTTTTTACGTGCATTGCATATTTTGCATATAATCATACATAATACCAACATAACTAACTATCACCCTAATGTTAACTAGTAGTATATAAGGTTATAATGTACAAGTTATCATAGTTCTTTTTATTATATAAGAGTAAGACCTATAACATTTGTTAGTATGAATGATTTAACAACTAGTAGTATTATTAATGATTGTCATTCATAATACATAAATAAACCAAACTCCAAATCTCAAGCCAAAGAGAATATGTATTATATAATAGTAAATTTTTCTTATCTCACCATGATATTATTTTATCTGTAACTTGTAGTAGTTTGTGCATATCACTTACATAAAACACATTTACTTCTCTGTTGTTAAAAACAAAAAGTATTTCTACATATATATACATATTATTTTTAGTTTGTATATTTTAGATCTAGATTTCAATTCTTATTATTCAGAAGGCCCCCGTTAATAGAATAATAACCATGAAATTAATGCTTCTTTGTTTTAACTTTTTAATAAATAAATGAAAGAATCATTATTTGTTATTGCATTTTGATCCACAGAATAATAAAAACTGGTGTGAGAAAAGGTGCTGCGACTACGTACAGTTGTAAACTATTACATGTGTAAAAACTGAATATTCTGTACAACGTGGGCATTTCATGACATTAACATAATGCCGATGAACCCGGTAGAAGTAAAAAAAAAATGGTTACTTCATACAAACAAAAAAAAAGTGTGTATTTATCTCATGATTATCACTGAATGTAAAACTTTATGCTAAAGTAAAAAAAAAAAAAAAAAAAAAAGAGGGGAACTGGTGGCAGGGGAGGATATTAATGTAATCAGAAAATGACTTAATAAAATACTTGGGTATATCAGCAGTCAACAATGAACCAAAAATATTGAATTATATATATATATATATAGTTTTACAGGTACCATTCTTTACTTTTTGCTACGTAAGTACCCCAAAGAAAAACATCTGATCGAGGAGCTTACTAAAAAGATAATATATATCAAACCTGATACACCAAACAAAAAAAAAACAACTGGGAGAGAATCGAGCTTTACGTATCAATATCACTATGAATACCTTGAATGTACAGTAAAAGACCGTTTTTAAGAGGTCTGTAGTTAATGTACGTATCTCAATACCATTTAAATCTTTAATCTTCTTTCTTGCTCCGCATTGATATGTGCGTTGTTAAAGATTTATCCATTCATATTAAAACATATATGTATATCTAATTGGATTACACTAATCATTTACTAAAAAAAATCAGTCGACTTTTGATTTTTACATATCATTTTGAGGATTTGATATTTATCACTCGATATAAACCAAAAAAAAAAAACAAGACTGGATAAATGTTATAAATACACTGTGACCAACTGCATGCGTGAATTTATACATACAGCCGTTAAAAAAAAGCAGTTTCATGACAATGATAATAATGATAATAGTAATAATAATAATAATAATAATATTGTAATAATAACAGATAATGTGCGTAAATGTAAATAATAATTTTCTGCATTAGATAAAGAATGATATACTTTTTTATATAAGTTTTATGAAAGGAGTTAATTCTGAACTACTAAAGGAGCATATTAGAAAAAACAAATGGGAACTGGAAAGGTAAAGTGATAGAGTGAGATAAAAAGAAGAAAGGAAGGGGAAGGAGGAGAAGTTATTCTTTTTTTTAAAAAAAAAACTAAATACGTAAAGGAAATCACAGAAAGAGAAGAACCCTCTTTTATATTTGAGCAAACCCAAATCGTGAACATTTTCGCATAGGTGTTTCGAATAAAGTTCCTGTTGAACGTAATATTTGATGTGTAAACGGATTAAATGAACCAGAATATGTATGAGTTGGTGTTGAATTGGTAAGAAATTCTAATGGACTCATTCCAAGTTTATCATCTTCCTCTTCTTCTTCATCATCATCAATAAGCAAATTATTGTTCTTGCTTATTGGCTCCTTATCATGTAGTGCACTTACACCCACAGGTTCATCCTCTTCATCCAATTTATCTTGATTTGGCATCAATGAGCAAACTTCACCAAGTGCATCACCAAGAACAAATCCAATTAAACCGTCATAACCATATTGCGCTGTTGTCCCAGCTCCCATTGTATTTTGATCCGTCCGTAATAAGTCGAAATCATCTCCATTACTTGCAACTGTCACCAAATCAGGTTCTGTTGTTGTGGATGGTGTTGCTGGGTGCGATCCACTACTACTTTCACTCTTTTGCTGTTGTTGTTGCTGTAATTGTTGTTGTTGTTGCTGCTGTTGCTGTAACAATTGCTGTTGTTCCTTACGTTTCTTCTTTTCTTGTTTTCGTTTTGAGGCATTAGCAGCTTGTTGTTGTTGTTTTTGAGCAGCAGCAGCTACAGCAACAGCTAACGGTGGGCCGAAATTATCAGGTGTTAAGGATCGTTCGGGAAGTATACTGGATTTCATGACAGGTGTAGAAGGACCACTTCCTGCTTTTGCCCAAGATGCAGTTGCCGGTAATGCTGGCCTGTCGTCATCAAGAATATGATCATTAGCATTGACTATTGAAGCAGTGGATGGTTTGGAATAAGATGAAGTTGAAGTTATTTCAGGACGGCTTGGTTTGTATGAAATGGTCGCAACGGATTCAAGCGTTACTGGCTTTCGACCTGAAGTACTACTACTACTACTTGGTCCAATATCATTGTTACTGGATATAGAACCTGATGAATGTGTATTGCTGATATGATTTCGATCTTCGGCATCAGATGACATTTGATCTCGCATACGATGTTTACTAATGTCCATAAATTTAATATATATATATATGCATGAATAAGTATGATGATTTAATCTTTTCAAAAAAAAAACACCCTTTCCTTTCCTTACCCAGTTGCAAGTTCTTCTTTTGAAATAGTATCAGCTTCTTCTCCAGGTTCATGAAGATATAGACATGTTGGATTCGGGCAAGTCATATTTCGTAAATAATATGTACAATATTTTGTTGTACCATATGATGCTCTAATAATAATAATAATAGTTATTACTGTTGTCAATATGTAATCCTACATATATATATATATATATATATATATATATATATATAAATGTCACTTAGTATTTCCCCTTCCCTCCAATTTACCTTAATATCCTTCCAGCCATTACAGTTCCATCAACACCATTAATTGCTTTAGCAGCATCCTCTTTACGTTGATAAGTAACATAAATAGCAGCACCGGGTTGCATTGTTGTTCCCCCTGTTGGTGTAGATGTGGTTGCTACCGGTCGCTTATTAATTACCACTTTGGCAATTTTACCAAACTGACCAAAAAAATCATTCGATCGTATTACCTGTAAAATTAATGTACTTTTTTTATTAGTCCATTGATACACCCTATATCACAATACATTAGAAACAGAAAAAGAAAAACATTACATCTTCAGAAGCAAGTTTTGGATGTAAACCAATAATGTAAACCAAATTCTTCTGTACGACTCGCATATTGGCAAGATGACGTCGATTTGCTGCCTCCATATCTTTTTGTTGTCGTTCCTTTTCTTTCTTTTCACGTTTAATACGAGAGATTCTATTTTATTTTATATGTTAATCCATGCCCATAAAAAAAACGTTACAGTGGTAGGTAATAATTATTGTTGATGTTGTTGTTAAAAGGCAAGAGAGGTAGAAATATATAGGGCGAAAAAAAAGAAAACTTACTCATCGGCACTGATGGGTTCAAACTCGGCCATTTGATCAGAATATTCTCGTCGACTATAAAAATATAAATAAATTTATTCGTTTCATTAATTTGAATGCCAAGTTGTATACATATACAAATAGAATAACAATTAATGCATTTTATCTTTACCATGCTGGACATCGTCCGTTCAAATTTTCTTTAATATGATGCCAACAAAATCGACAGATCTATATAAAGTATATATGTTTCAAAAATTCAAACACATTAATGTTTGTTTATTTCTTTTTTTTTTTCCCCAAAATTATAAATGTTTATATGTATATAAAATAAGGCATCCTCGTTTTATTTTTTAATCATATCATTTCATTTTATTGTGTGTTTTTTTATCATTAAAAAAAGACAATTTACCTGATAGCCACAAGTACAAGGTTTAAAATTACGATCCGCAATGTCGAGCTCTTCCATACAAAGAGGGCATTCATAATCGTCTTCTTCAGAATCAAGCATTCTTTTTGTTTATTTAGTTAATAATAATAGTAATAATAGTAATAATAAATATGTAAATATGTAAGATATTATATGGAGAAAGTTAATAAGGGATATATATAATATGAAAAAAAGAAGAGGTTTATTAAACCCACTTTTTTTTAAAAAAAAATATCGGGGATTGGATTTATATAAGTTGTTTAAAACGTTACTCTAATCTTTCATCTAATACATATTAAAATGATGATATGAATGTTTCATATTTGGAACTTTTTAATTCATGTTGAGCTATAATAAATACTTGCAATTCCTACTAGTGAACAACACTCTTTTGAAAAACATGGAAAGTGATCATAAAAATATATAACATCACATTAACTGTTAATCGAAAAAAGAAATAATGCTTTTTTCATAAGGTATTATAGTAGAAACACTATGAATATTAAAGAAGGATAATATTTTAAATGTATTGTTCACTTATTGGACAAAAACACGACGATTTTCTGCCTCAAATATACTACGACAATGCCTTAGAACATGTGTATACTATTCTCGTGGTAAAAAAAAAACTGTTTAATCACGTATAGTAATAAGTAAAAGCTTTAATAATGAAGAGAATCAAATAGTATATATATCACTGATTAATGCTTTTTTGTCCACTCCCTTTATAGCCTTATTATGTAAACCGAGTATTGCACCCGATATAATATGTCAATGTCGATTTTCTAGAAAACAAATCAATTAAACCTTCTTGGTTACACAAATTATAACTGATATTAATAGTAGAATATACAACTTGCCAGCATAATGGCCTATGTCTATTTATCTTCTCAAAAAAAAAACGGGAAACACGAACAATTGTCTCGTATACCTCAAAGATTGCTACTCTATTTCAGATTATGAAACACTTCAAAAAAAAGCAATCTATGCATATTTAAGCAAAATAACAATAATACACTTTAAAAATCAACTGCTTATTAAGGAACTAGGTCATAAATGTCAAGAATACATTTGTAATAATAACAGTAATAACATTACACCCAGTTTCCTATTTTTTTTTCATTACGTAACCTATCTTTTGGGGAGAAGAACTGAGCATTATGGGAAAAATAAAGCCTTTTACTCTCGGAAAAAGATATTAACCATGTATTATTCTAACAAGACTGAAAACAGAACGCTGCTGGAAATTAATCAACCTACCAATTTACAGTCTATTTAAGTTGTGATCCATACTTTTCCCTGTTTAACTGAAAAATTCCAAATGCGGAGCGTCCGAATGACAAGATCACTTAAAAAATTCCGGTACATGGAAAAAATGAGGAGTTCTGAAATGAACAGGGGATTCATAACAACACGCACACTTACTAAAATCGTATAATATGAAATATAAATTTATGCACATTACGTATCATATTTTAATTGGTGTGATAACTGGTGATGCAGTACTCATGTTTAATTATGAGAAGTAATAAAAAAAGGAAGGAGAATGTGGGAAGGAAGATAATAAACATGTATAAAAGAAAAAAAATATCTTATGTCTTTTTGTATGGTCTTTTCATATTGTATTTATACTGTTCAAAAGTCTATTATATATATTACGTAGAAGAATTAAAAAAAACACGTTACCCAACACTAGAAACCCCACCATATTAACTTTATATGCATCTCAACAAAGACGAGATGCAGCCTTGTTTTTTATAAAAAAAAAATTCAAGTAGCGTAAGTGTGATATGAAAAAGCTTCACATTTCACCTTCTTTAATGTGGTATATGCTATTTAAATACTTACCTTCTATAATTACTACCATTATACAAATAGTGTCTGACGGCCGAAAAATATACTAATGCAGTTGAAATTACATTTACGTACCATTAATCTTTGTTTATCATCCAGGTACAACAATAGGCAGATAAAACGAGAGAGCACAATTTTTTCATCAACGAATAATACTTTTAACAAAGCCGAGCTATAATTATAACAGCTGATCATTTCAGTATAGTCTACATTATCGTAAAGTTTGAGTTTAATTTTAGTGATGTTACTGTGAAAAATTTCATTTTGAGCATGGTCTTGTAATCTGTAGATTATATTTGTGTGTGATATGCTGCTATTGTGCGGAAAAGTGAAGTGTAAACCCCGGTTTTTTTCGGTTATCTCCTGTTCTGTGGATTGATGGTGATAATTGACAAAATACCTAAAATCCGCAGAACCAAAATATACAGATGAAAACCGACGCAAACCGAAAAATTCAGTGGATTACAGAAATCTACGGAACAGATGACTGCAGGAAAACATAGCATCATATATAAGAGCACATACATGAACAGATAATACTGCCGATTTACTGAAACACAAGTTCCTAAACAATACTATATTATTATTTACAGAGCTTTGTATATATATAAGCAGTTATTTTATCATATAAAGAGACCAATATTTTTGTTTGTTTTTTTATAAATCTTTAATAATGTGTTTTTATTGAATATAAAGTTTTTACCTTTCGCAAAGTTAAAAGTTAGTCGACGTTTTATTATTATATGTGCGCGTTTTTTTTACATCCATCCTGTTCTTGTACCTGCCGTTACGTATCGAGTTCTTTTGGCTCTTCAGAATCCATGCTACATACTTGTGAAAAAATAAATAATGTAAATTATTAATAATGATTTTAATAGCAGCCCTTTTCTATATTCTTTATATAAAGTTTTGCGAGTATCAGATGTTTCCATTCTTATCTTTGTGGCGATGAACAGTTCGAAGATAATAAAAAGTGTCATTGAATCTTGGTGACCTGTACTAACTTTTAACAATGTTCCAATAGATCTAATTGTTATTTCATATAAGCATTCATCTGTTGGTGTCCTAACTTTATTTTGTAAATCACTAACCATAATCGCCAGGTTATTTTGAGTGTCGTGTCAAACATGGCGGTCTCCTGCTATGCTTCTTATTAATTGGCGTTTCACTTCCTATATACCCTGATTGACTTTTGAGTGGCAATATTATTTAAAAGTACCAGATAAAAAATGTTCTAAACAACAAAAAAAAAGTGTGTTTTTATTTGATAGAAGAAGAAACGTTTATACATGAGTGGTGTTGGTAAAAAGAAAAAGAAAATTGTTATTATTAGTGAGAAACAAAACGCCGAAGAGCAGAAAGGTAGATCATAGAGAAGAACAGACGAGAACAGAGCAACGTTTTTCTGTTCATCTATGTTTCCGTCAGTTTTATTCTGTGAATCCCGGTTTATCCATAACAGATAAAAACCGATATCCACAGAGCACAAAGAAGAACAGATGAGGACAGAAATTTTCTGTTTACTTATGTTCTCGTTCGTTTTATTGTGCGAACTCTGGTTCCGAACAGAAAATAACAGCGGGTTTTACACCTCATTTTCCTTAATGCCGTATTCCAATCAAAGTCTCACACAATTCTTGTTCGTTTATATTTTGATACATGGTGTCCCAGTGAGCTCTTTCAAAAAGCTTGCATGTATATCAGTTGTTTATAAATGCTTACTACGTTTACAGTGGAACCCATTAACTTCATGCACTCCATTCATGGGCATTTTATTGAAGAAGCGGGAGATGAAATTATCGGGGTCTATGGTGTCAAAGGCGAATACAAGGAAATAATTTTAACAGAATATATATAAATAATTTTAACCAATACTATATATTAGCATTGTTACTTGTGATTAATAAAGTCATTGATAATCATGAGAGTTGTTTCCCATTATATTATATGGTTGAAAATAACAAAACTCCCCACATTCCCAGTATCCAGGGGATGAATCACCTAACTAATATAATCTATAAACTATTATAGGTACATTGGGAATGAGCCAAATGACAACAACTTCCAAGGAAGCACATAATACGTAAAGTACATCACAGTTATTGGCATACTGCTACTGTGTACAACGCAGAACAGTAAATCTAGATACAGATGCGTTTATGGTCCATTCCATCTTCTTAAATAGCCATGATTTTCAAATGCCTAAGGACTTTTTATGCGTTTCTATTCAAACAATGTAGTCCAAGATCCGTGATTCTTGACATCAAAAGACCAAAATTTTGGTTTACTTTTTTAATTTTGATAAAAATAAAACACCTTAGGCTTTCAAAGTTTATAGTTTTGGTCCACTTAGCAGAGACGAGAAAATTTTGAAACATATAACTATTGACGGGAGTCGAACGGAGTTATTGAAATAGTGTACGATACAGACGACTATCAGAATAATAACGATGATGAAGAACGGGTGCAGAAGATATATGCCACTTTGGAAATTCCAAGAATTAAACGAGTTAAAGGTATTCAACGTATTTCAGAAGAACATAAGAAGTATAAAATTTATAATTTGAAAATACACCATACAAGTTGAATGTAAGAAAACTAATGATTATCTTTGTTGTGTGCAGCATCTACTAGGTCACTATAGCGTGGCTTCAGAGAACAAAAAAGTGAATTATAGAAGCAATAGAAGATTAACGCCATCTAATTATGATGTTTCCCAAATTCCACTGCGAATGCAATTGGATTGAGTGGTACTAGGAATTTGGCAAAAGGGAAGGAAAAATGAATTGTGGCTATACAGACATACAAATCTTTGGAGAAGAATTTAAACATGTATCTAGATACAGTGTCACCTGACACCGGTACTCCAACAGAGACTGTCGATATTATAAATGTATATAATGTTACATAACAGTGTATAGTTAAAATATGTCTGTACATGAAGCCGATCAGAGAGTACTACGCGCGTTTTCAACAAGAAAGTATACATCACAGAAGAACCGGCATATATAATTAGATACTTTTTTTCTATTGAATATTAAAGCGTGATTTAATGTTCTCAAAAAATTGAAGCATCAAAGATTTATATACGTAGCGCTAGGACGTTATTATTTTTTGTCATCAATTCAGTAGATATTGTACAAGTTATAATAAAATCTTGTCAGTTTAGGGAGTCTTATTATTCTAATTTACGTACATTAATCTTTTTTTTAAAGAAAAAGTTAATTCTGATTCCCAAACTCACTTCCTCATATTTATTTCTATATATATGCTATATTACATAATATAAAGAATCTAGTAACACTCTAAAATCTGTTACACTGCTTTTTTTATAGTAGTGTTTTATCTACATACTTATAATTAAACATTGAGATTCTAAAACAAGATACCATTCGAAGCATGTGTTGTTTGATATAGCCATTGGCTGTTGCTATATAATTATAGTTTACGAATTCGAGTGAGTTAATCAATATGATCTATTACAACTGGTTTTATTTATTCATTTTTACTTTAGCACATATCAGCCTTAATAATCTTCATAATTGAAGATAAGCATTATAAAATGTGGTATTATATTACATTATTATTAAGTTACGCAACATATATTTCACTTTTTTACTCTGGTATAACGTATTACACATGAGTACCTTATTGTGATTTGGTTTGGTAAGTACACGTGTAGTAACATCTACTGTGTTGCTTATCACTGTATTACTCCCATGACTTTTTTATTCTCAATTAAAAAAATAAATGAAAAGATTAACAGAAGCAAATTATAAGATGCATTTATAGCCCACACCAAATGGTAATTTTTTTTTACCCCGCATTTTTTTTTACTGATCGCGTATTGTTTGAAAAATGTAACGTCGTACAATAGATATATTGTTGGCTGATTGATAATAATAGGCTTGGACAATTTGTGAAATGGGAATGCTTTTTTTCCATCCAGTCCCGCTTTTTTTAATTCGTACGAAAAACGATTTTAAGATAAATGATATATTGAGTAAATATGGTATTAAAAAAGGTAGACACTTGTAATAATAAGTGAGTAATATTCAGCGCACAACAACAAAAGCGATGGTATCAATGGGAAATTTTCTTTTTCTTGATAATATGAGAAAAAAAGTCAAGGTTGCTTGGGGTGAAACAGTCTAACCTTAAATATATCATGTCGAGTTAGAGTTACTAAGAATAAGATTATTGCATACGTAAGCTATCAATATTGTGCTTACGAAATGAAATATCCGATTCTTACTACACATAAAATAACAAAATTAAGAAGCATTAAAAGCTCAAATTTAAACCTTTTCTTATATCGTACATCTAGTGGTTATGAATTAAATGTTTGCAAAACATTTAGCTAAAGTTTAAAGATAAATCTTCTTGAAGACCACCCTATTAACATAGAGTAAGATATTTATACGTTTTTCTCATGAGTATTCATCATAGCATACGTTATTTCGTCCAATATCTAATGATTCATTTACAATAGCATGTTTCCTAATTTTCTTTTATCGCTTGTTCAATTATATATATTTTATCGATAGCACTTGCTAACAAGTTTAAATTCGTTAAACCGAACCAAATTGAGAATTGCGAGTAGCACAGGTCTGACTCCATTCCCTATAAATCGGATACATCGGATTTAAACGTTAACATAACGAATAAAATGTAGCCACTCCAAAATGAGGACTCTTTTTTCTTAGAAAAAAAAATCAAAATTGGAATATATTGATAGTATCATTCTACTATGTTTCTCGTTAAAATAGTTCTAGTAAGTGTGATGTAAATGCTCACATGTAGTAGTTATTCATTATTATTTTATAAGTAGTAATATAATTGGCTTTTTGTTTACTATATATTTGGCTAGTTTTGTTGTTATTTACTTATTAGCGGACAAAACATAATATAAGAAACACATAACAGAGAGAATTTTTTAGTATTTGTCATTCATATAATAATTCGACTTCAAAGTCACTAATTACGTAATCATTTGATTCTTCCTAAGTTCTTTAAAATTTATTGAACGTGGCTGGCGTTGGAGCTACTCGCACACTCATTTTTTTTAAAGAGAAAACTATTACTGAGCTGACCGGATCAAGAAACCTGAAAACGAACTGATTTAACCTGTTTCATACTTTACTAAATAGTATACTGGACATAATTAAATAAGAATATATTCATTGGTCGTCAATCGTAATGTTCAATTATTTCGTAGTTATGACAACAGCCATTACTGCAGTTAGAGCTATGTTTAGGTAAGAAAAAGATATATGATGTGGCACAGACACTCCAGTTTTAGATATGCCGTGTTACCTATATAGAGTGATAACCAAAAAAAGGAAAGAAAAAAAGCAGTTATCACGTGTAGTAATACACTTCTTCATTGGTCATAAACTTTCCTGGCTTTGCGAACATTTTATCCTTATTGTGTCAAAAAACTGGTATTTCAGTACTCTCCCATCCATTAATTTTTTCTCACACAAAAAGAAATAAGTAAAATTTTTTTATTTTGGTGCATGTGACCCACATATCAATTTTGGATAAATTTTTTTTATTGTACAAAAAAGCCCAAATAATATTTATTTTGGGGGTGTACGAGGGCGAAAGAGCGTAAAATAATAGCTCTGCATTTTAACATGCCTCTTTTTATTTCTTTTCTCGCCTCATCATCTCCCCCCCTAAACATTCAACAACTTATTCTTTTTTGAAATAAGAATTTCTCAGGCCATCTAAAGTAAAATAGTCGATAGGTTTAAATTCCCCGTGGAAGAAACCATATGGAGACACTCAGGCTATTCCTATTTTTTGAATGAAAAGCTTTGGTTTGTTCATAACAATAACTGGGGTCGATCGTAATACCATCGCCGTGCAACAAATTAGTTACTGATATGTGCAGCAGTTTTACTTTTTATTTATTTTCGCTTATTGTTGCTCGGTTATATGGACTACTGGTGTCAGTGTTGTCATCGACAATATATATGGTGGAACAAAATAAGTTTGAAGATATTTCTTATCCGGTTATCTTGTGTATAGTGTAATGTTATATAACGCAGCAAAAGCCACTCGTATGGTCTCAAACAAAATTCAAGAATACTATAGTACATATCGTCGGGTTCTTCAGGAACATCCTACATCTTTTAAGAACAAACTTCTCAAATGGAACATAACGACATCTTTACCCATTGCAAAAGACTTATTAGATAAGTGATCGGAATCATTATTACACACGGGCACCAGAATTGGGATTCTTCTGTGTTAGAAATTGCATTCGGTTGGGTGTAGATCCCCAAAATAGAGAAACCGCGCTCTTCTACTTTGCAAATCAAAATGTAATACAATAGAGCCATATAAGGAAAAAAGTCAACGAACACCAGATCAGGTATAGTTTTAAGTAGCTGTAGCAAGTATAATTGTGCACACTATATAACATTATATTGGGGTTTGTGTAAAAAGAACATAATAGCATAAGGTTAAGAAACTATGGTATGTTGTGTGTTCTGTTTTGGCAAATTCTCACACATAATCTTTGTATAGTGCTATAGTGTCATTATTAGATCACAAAACTCTCAAAAGTCGGACGAACACGGGGGAAGAAGAAAGCCTTTTTGTTAATTCTCTTATTCATTGTCACCATCATCCCCTCACCTTCAATAATAATAAATGTTTATTGTTACTGTAAAACTTTTTTAGACTTCGTTGTTCTATTATACGACGGTCATAAAACTTTCGATTCATTTTTTTATTTGTTTCTGGCTGTGCTATATCATTAAATAAAAGGTATAACCAAAAAAAATATTATCTTTACCACAAATTCATTACCCCACAATTTTTGGCAAACATTTTTTTTTTTGTTGAACCCCGCATGAGAAAACTATCTTTCCTCTGAATCGATTAAATCTTGTGTTATTGAATCTGGTTTTTTTTTTATTGAAGGGGGTTTTACTTAAAAACCTACAGATATATAATCAGCTAAGAAAATAAACCTGAGCAGTTTTTTTGTTCCTTTTTCTTTTATTTTTATACTTTTTTTTCCCTTTACTTGTACTTTTTTCTTTACTTTTTTTTTCTTTTTCTCTTTATAAATAGCTTTCATCATTTAAAAAGTAGTATGTCTACAAACCATCCTCCAATCAAACCGGAAGCCTATGAAGAGGGACTTTTTATTCAGCCCATCGCTCCGATAGGTGATAGTCTTGTTGGGTCCTTCTTTGTAGGTGTTATTCCACTCCTTGTCGTTTTGGTAATGTTGGGTGTTTTCCGTATTCCAGCTCATTTTTCATCGTTAGCAGGGTTGATTGTTAGGTATTGAAATGCATTTTACTTTGTTTATGGCGACAATTATTTATCAAAAACGGTATTTAAATGTTACTGATATTTTTGATTACATGATATTTCTTTTAGTATATTCATAGCTATATTTGGGTGGCATATGCCGGCACAACAAGCATTTCAGTCGATTGGAAATGGGATCGTTTTTGCTAATTGGCCGATTATGTGGATCGTGGTATGCTTTGAACTCTCATTTTTATCTCTTTAATTTTGTTGTTATCAACCCTGAAAGATTACTAACTTAATATTTTTCTTATGTTAAAATTTTTATTTAAAGATTAACGCAATGTGAGTACATAAACTCCTTATCTGCATTTTGAAACTTTTTTTTAGAAATGAAAATAAGAGTGAATGATTATTTTTTTTGATTTATTAATTTTTTTTTCATATTAGGTTTGTATATAACATTGCAGTACGATCTGGTATATTTGATATTTTCCGACGATGGATTGTTACAAATACACCACCCGATATGCGTGTCTTATTGTTAGTTATTGGATACGCCTTTGGTGCTTTATTGGAAGGTATTAAAAGAGACAGAAAAAAGGGGGAGGGGCTGCAGGGATTACGAACACCATACTTTATGCAACTTTTTCCACTAACTAAAAAAAATAGGTGTCGCTGGCTTTGGTACCCCTGGTGCCATTTGCTCTGCATTACTTGTATCACTTGGGTACGTTAAACACAAAGAAAAATGAGTTTGGCAAATGAATATAAGCTAAAAGATAGAAAAATTCATTCTCTTCTATTTTCTATTATTTAGTTTCGATAAAGTCAAGGCTTTGACTTACGTTCTTATTTTTGATACGACCCCTGTTGCTTTTGGTGCGTTGGGTATTCCAGTTACAACACTGGCAAACTTGACCGGTCTTCCTGTTCAATCTTTATCAGCTATGATGGGTCGTCAACTTCCATTTGTCAGTGTCTTTTTACCACTTTATGCAGTCACCTTTTATGCCGGTATCCGAGGGGGATTGATCGAATGCTGGCCTGCCGCTCTTGTTGCAGGTGTTTCTTTTGCCTTATTCCAGGTATATATATATATATATATTCGTATAAACTAAACACGCATAAATACAACTATTTTAAAAAAAAGAAAAATGTGAGCTAAAGATTATTTTATGCAATTGCTATTAAAATAGGCTATCTTCGCTAATTTTGTGGGTCCAGAATTACCTGATTTAATTGCTGGTTTAGCCTCTTTGATCAGTTTGATCGTTTTCTTGCGTTTCTGGAAGCCCCCTTACAGAGAAGAATATGCATGTACATTTTCCGCAGATACACGTAAAGATGATGAAGAAGTAGCCAAAGAAGTTGATCAAAGAATTGAAAATGAAGGTGAACAGCAAACGGATGAAAAAGCTGAAGTTTCTCATAATAATAAATCAGACGATGGTACAGACGAACCACCCAATCCTGAAGCCATTACACCTCTTTCTGAAGTTGTTAAACCAACATTATGGGAATCGATCCTTGCATGGTCCCCTTGGGTATCAATTGTAGTCGTGGTGATTATGTAAGCAGAAAAAAAATATAATTTGAAGTTTAATCGTGCTAGTCCTCATAAAGGCTCGGTTTTTATTCATACACACATATATATATATATATTATAATCTTTTATAGCTGGTCTTTTGCTAAAGTTCCTATACACGGTGCTGTCAAAGTTCAATGGCCACAACTTCATCAAAGAGTAAGTATATCACTATATGAAGTATATATATAATAGCTTAGAAAAGATTTCGATAATAAATGTGAGAAAATCTTATTTTTTTTTTTACTAACATGGAGTGCGATTCACTTTATAAATAATCACTAGGTTTGGTTAACTTTATATGGAAAGAAATATGACGCTATTTGGACTTTTGAACCATTAGCCACTGGAACCGCTATTCTTATTTCCAATATTCCATTTACCTGTCTTGTCCTTTACAGCGGAGTCAGCCCGCGCGTCATTCCACGCGCATTGAAAGACACAATTTTACAATTATGGATGCCCGTTCTTACTGTGTCATTCATTATGGCACTTGCTTATCTTTACAACTTTTCAGGTATTGTTTATACCATTGGTATGACCCTTGCCTCCGTTGGAAACGCATTCCCTTTCTTATCCGCTTGGCTCGGTTGGGTTGCTTGCTTCTTATCTGGAAGTGATACTTCTGCTAATTCGCTTTTCGGCAACTTGCAAGTCGTTGCTGCCCGTCAAATTGGTTTATCTGCAGTTTTGATGGCTTCAACTAATTCCAGTGGTGCTGTCACTGCCAAAATGATTTCTCCCCAAACCCTGTCGACTGGCGTGTCGACTATTCAAATGCAAGGACGTGAAGGCTATGTTTTCCGTAAAACAGTTCTTCACTCCATTTTTATGTGTTCAATTATGGGTATGATTGCTTGTATCCAACAATTCGGTACGCCAGGTATTATTCCTCCAGGTGATGAAGTTCTTGACGTTCCTTCTGCTTAAAAGAAAGTCTTTCTAGGTTTATATATGTATTTTTTATTATTTATTTATATGTGTGCTTTTGTTCTTTAATCTGTTGGATGTAGTCTTATATATATATTATCCAATTTGCTATATACAAAATCGCATTATTGAATCTTGGAAAGTGGCTTGATGCCTTTCCAATATTTTTCTTTTATTACTATTATTATTATTTAATACATTGTTATTTATTATTGCTATTATTATTATACCTACTTTATAATGCGCACTTTATATATTATTTCTGGGGAAAAACTAATGGCCAGATATTTCATAATCAAACCGTGTTAGAGAAAAATCCTATTCCATATCATTTGAGACTTTTATAAATGACGTTTATATATGCTTCTGTGCCATCTAATTATGGGCCTATTTGAGCAACTGCATAAATTATCTGATACCTTATGAAGATTCAATTATAGCTTTTTAATCACCTATATGACGGTTTGAATGCCTCAATACGTAGTCTATTTAAAAACTTTGTCCATATAACCGTTACCTTAACAGTAATTCTTTTTATACCGTATACTCTTGGTAACTACCGTATTGTTTGGAGTATCAATTCTGACAGGTTTAAGTTTTTTAGCTAAATAGATCTCTTAAAAACATTCAAGTAGGCACCCCCCTATGGTCAATCCTTTAATCTAATAAATCTACAAATGTAAGACTCTTTTTAATTTCAAATAATTGATTTTATTACTTTTATTTCTGATTTATACAATACATATAGAAACAATCACATATATGAATTTGGAAGTGTACCTGTAAAGACGGTTCTTCGGGGGTTTTCCATTGGATAATAGGTTTTCAGACTCAACTTTTTTTTTATCATTATGCAAAAAGGCACATCCTATTATACCTTCTTTTTCTTTTAGTTTTATTTATTTTGACGATTCGTTTGACCACATCTTCATGTTTTATGCTTCATGTCCCGATTCCCATTTTCTATTTTTTTTTACTTATTCAGTTATATAGTGCTATTCAGTCCTTTTTTTATAAATGAAGAGCAACAAAACAAAATTTTATTTCTTTACTTCTCTTCCTTAAAAATCCTTTACTCTTTCTTTATCTGTTCCTAGCTCCAGCATTTCCTTCTCTCTTAATTCTTACCCGACTAATAATTTTAAAGTGCTTCTATTAATACCCGTAATTTATATAGGGAGATCGAGAGTCGCATTGGTGACATCTCTTTGTGATCTCTATTCAAATGTAACTTTTGTTAAATTGTGGCGAAGATATACTTCTTTATAAACACTTTTATTCATTAGATATTTCAATTATCTTTCGAACAAATAAATCAATACCTGTATCAGTAATAATAATATTTCAACTGATAACGCTTTAACCTTCGAATCTGATCCAAACAACGGAGTACGGTATTTGTCACATTAAAAGGAGTATTATTGTTGCAATTGCAAAAATTGAACTCTATTCCTTTCTCCCAAACACATTAGAAAAGCAATATGTTCGGTCAAATTGGTATAATATAGGCTAAATCTTGAAAAATTTAGGTATCGCGAACTGATTTGTGAAAAATAAAAGTGCTTAAGCTCCGTCCGTGTTTATATTTTTTTAAAAAAAAGTAGACGATGAGTATTTTGTGATTTGATCAAAACTAGAGAAGCTGTTTTGTTGATCAATGCTACCTGAAAATCCAAGCTTTTGTAGTAACATTTTTTTTTATCTCTACCATCATCATTATCCATATCTTTGTCGTTATTATCGCTGCTAATATTCTTCTTGATTTATGGTATTCATTTTAATCCCGTTTTTCAACATCAACGGTATTCCAAAAAAAAGATATGGCATGAATGAATAGAGCTTAAGAATGGTTTGAAATTGATGTATGGCGTATTGTTTGTAGAGCTTTCGTAAAAACATGGGATTAACAAAAATATAACTGAAAAACAACAATGAAGAATATGTTAAATACAATTGTTGAAATTGAGTACGTTAGTTTTAGGGACAAAGGAATATATAACTTTATTACCTTTGTTGTTGTTAATACTGTTACCGCTACTACTACCTATTATCACTTGTTGATATTTTTGGAAAATCATAGTTTTATATAGAGCCGTACGTAATTTCGTATCTTATGTTGAACTTAAGTGAGAGGTTTGTGCCAATTCAGGCAAAGCCTTCGATACTATTATGTATGAACGAACTGTTTGTACAATCTTCAATGTATACTGGCTGTGTTATTGTATTGGCAAATATTCTAATTGTGAGAAACTTCTCTTTTAAAAAGTTAATTGGTGAGCAGTTAGTAGTCATAGGGGGGGTTATACGTAGGTGTGCTATTATTTCTTCATTTGGATAGTTACTTGTTGGGAGTAATACTTTTTATAATCAGTTCACCCAGGGCAAAGCTAGTCTATTTAACTATGAAAGTAACATAAAAACATGTCGGCTCTTTCTGTTCATTATTACCAACTCATTCGAATATTATCCACAAAAAAGTAATAAAACTCTTAGATTATTTGATTAAGAAGAAAAGCCTTACTGGCATGTTCTTTTCCCTTGGTAGCAATGATACGTAACGATAAAAAAAGCGCTAGTCTGTGCGATTTTTTTTTGCACTTGAGCTTACAAATGAATGTATATTATTTATGAATACAATCTTTTATATAAGTTATAACTATGGGAATTATGTTGGGACTGAAGAATTTGAGCAAAAATGGATTTTTATTGGTTAGAAAACAGTGATAATAGTTGGTACATCAATAGAAGATAATAAGACCGTAATGTTGGTATCTAACACAGCATATATTAGTATAGGGCAAGTTGAAAGAAAAAACCATTCACGTTTTCATTCCTTCTCTAGTATTTAGACATCGATTTTCATCAGAACTTTGAAGATTTTCAAATCTTGTGATAAAATTTCTTGGTGTATGTTAGCAACACTTTTTTTTATCTTTTTCGCCTAAGGTTGTAAATAACAGTATGAGAGCAACAAACCGACAGCGATTAAATGAAACAAATTAAAAGGCTGATTAGGTTGATTTGTCCCCTTCAATGATCTTCCGATAAAACTATTTTTGAAACAATAATATATATTGCCTAAAAAGTAAATTTTGTAGGGTAGGCTCCATGAGTAAAACCTACACACCGATAATTGAAATAATCCGGTAACCGATCCCCGTTCTGCATTAATTCCATTCAAGAGGACAGGGAATCACTAACTTAAAAAAAACTCCTCCTTTTATAAAAAAATTATGGTAATACAAACGTCCCAGACCATTAATTGTAAACTCGCGAATATTTGCTGAAATAACGAGGCTATGCATAGGATGGGCTGTGTTGAATCGGTCTAATTGTAATAAATAAAATACCAGAATCATTTATTTTCATCAAACAAAAATTTCCATTTGTTTTATGTTTTCTTGTATACATGTATATGATAAAGCAAGTTGTGCTTGTGTTTGGATTGTTCACGTCGATCTCTTGAGATTTCGAAAATGAGCAATTGAATTATATTTCTGCCCGACTATTGCTATGTACTCTAATTTTTTATTCACCTGATAATGTATATAACAGATTCCGACCCTGTGGTTGTTAAGAGCAAGCTATATGTATTCCGTTGGCACGTGAAATAACTTTTTTTTCCGGGAGTATATATGCTCTCAATTAGTCAACACTGAGGTTATTTATGTTCCCTCAACAGCCGTAATGCTGCATGGCCGAAATTCTAAAAACTTAAATCAATTTAAATAATGAAAGAAAAGTTTGGAAAGAGCTCATTGCTCCTCCTACTAGTTGCTTACCCATTTTTATGTTGATCGGACTGTGAAGAATATGCTGGCTAAGAGCTTGAAAGTGGAAACATCACTTGAATCAAATGGTTGCATTGGTTATAAAATCATATTTTTCTCGAAGATAATAGAGAGCAAGGTATTTTCGTGCATAGGGTTTATCAATGTTTATTATACTATTGTCACTCTTTCATGCAGTAATAATAATAGCCACATTTATCCGAAACTCGGCACCAGTACATTCAAAATATACAAATTACTTGGATAAAGTAGCAAATGTTCGTTTATAGACAAAATGCTGTTGTACAAAATGAGAAAAAAAACAATTCGGGGGAGAGACAGTGAGAGAGTAATGTGATGATTGGGGGAGAAAAAAGGACGCCTTTATTATTAAGGTGATACATCATTAGTAGTATTATATTCAAGAGCTTACAGAATAAAAAATGGGAGCTGCAGATGGGTTAAACTATCCAATCGTTTGAGGAAGAGTCAAAAAAATAAACATTCCCGTTGCCACTATCACATCATCATCGTAACAATACTTCATCCTTGAATGATCGACAGTAATTAGAAGTAAATATAATAATGGTAATGGTAGCAATAAATATGCTGCTGTGATGAAGGAGCTCCTTTTGATGATTTGAGCAATTTATTGGCGCCAATTTATTAGACCCTTCCTTTTCTTTTAAAATCCATATACGGCAAGCAAATTTCGTTATCTCGGGGTACATAATGATTTAGCATGTGGTTCGCGGAATTGCAGGAGTACAAGGAGGTGTAAAAATCAGCTGGGTGTTATATAGTTAAGTGAAATTTGTAAAATTTAACTGTATAATACTGTATATGATTATGAATCTATTTGATGCTGTCTCAGAAATATACCGCATAGATTAAAGACTATACACCTGGGCTATAGAAACGATCAATAATAAAAAAAGGAATTGAACCTAGAACGAAAATAAAATAAAAAAACTTGTAGAATATGGAGAGATAAACAACAAGGACAATCGTAGTTAGTAGCATCAAAAACCTTGTTTTATTATCGTATACTATTATAGTAATATCATTGATAATATAAGCGTGGTCGTCATCATCATCATCAGGGTGATTTCAATGGTTGATTGATATGGAAAATATGACATAACAATAAAGGTAATTTCTTATCTTTCCCAACTATATTTGCGGAGATTTCGATCACAATTGCTATAATCTCTCATAATCCACATAACGGGCAAATTCTGGTTGGATAAACCCATTTTGGTTTCTCTCTCTGATAAGATAACAGAAACGTTCCCTTCCGTTAGTCTCAACACACAGCCAAATGCATGAGATGATGAATGATTAACCTTGGTTTAATCAATTTTTTCATCTTATCGTTGATGAACTACTCCACATGCATAAAAAAACTTCCTTCCATCATCATCACACTTCCTTCCTTTTTTGACTTTATCTCTACTCTTTTTTTCTTATCTTACAGAAAGTTTAACATATAAAAAATAAAATATGAGATGAGATCTTTCCTTTTTTTTTTTTGTTTACTGCTATGTTTTTATAACTTTAATAATTTACAATGGAGCACATAGATAATAAATGAAAACAAAAGAGGTGTAGAAATTAAAGGAGTTCAAGAATTTAACATACTCTATTGGACGTTTCAATATATTTACCAAAAAAGAAATGAAAGTTTTAGTTTTCAACATGTATATTTTTTTTTACACGGTCCCGAACGGGAATGCCCGAATAAATTTGTAAACCAATATGATTTTGATGATCATATCCTGATATCCAAAAACTCTCATTAAGATTCCGCTTGTGTATATGTTTTTTTTGGCTGACAGCTAAAAACAAAATATAAATCCCCACTTTTGTTTTCGTGTTTTTGTTTTTCCCCTCTTCTTTACTTTCTTCTATCTCCACAGAAAACCTTCTTATTTTATAACATGTCCGTCGTCTCTAACGCCAAACTTCTTGAAAAGTATCTTAGCTTGGATCAACGCGGTGCCGTTCAAGTTGAATATGTCTGGATCGACGGTTTCAACAATCTTCGTACCAAGACCAAGACTGTCAACAAGGTCCCTCAATCTGCTGCTGAATTGTCTGAATGGAATTATGATGGTTCTTCTACTGGTCAAGCTGAAGGTCACGATTCTGATGTCTTGATTCAACCTGTTGCTTTGTTCAATGATCCTTTCCGTGGTGGTGATAACAAATTTGTTCTTTGTGAAACTTTCAACCCTGGTACGTCAATTTTTTGAAATTTCTATTTTTAAAACGAATTATCTCAATTTATCAAAAATGCTGATTTTTGTTTGTTATTTATAAATAATTAGATGGAACTCCTCACAAGACCAACTACCGTCATGCTGCTAAGAAAATTATGGATACTTATGCTGATAGCAAGCCCTGGTTCGGTCTTGAACAAGAATATATGTTGATTGATCCTGAAACTGAAAAGCCTTATGGCTGGCCCAAGCACGGCTTCCCTGAAGCTCAGGTACGAATATTATTTGGATTATTAATTTATTGCTACAAGTAAAAGGAAAACGGAAAGGAATTACATGTGTATTGACATATTGGGATTTTTGTATTAAATAGGGCAAATACTACTGTGGTGTTGGTGCTGGTAAGGTCTTTGGTCGTGACATTATTGAAGCCCATTACCGTGCCTGTTTGTACGCTGGTGTCAACATCTCCGGTGTCAACACTGAAGTTGCTCCAGGTCAATTCGAATACCAAGTTGGTCCCTGTGTAGGTATCGACGGTGGTGATCACTTGTGGGCTGCTCGTTATTTGATGGAGCGTGTTGCTGAAGACTTTGGTATTGCTGTCACTATTCACCCTAAGCCTGTCAAGGGTGACTGGAATGGTGCTGGTTGCCATACCAACTTCTCTACTGAAGAAATGCGTCAAGAAGGTGGTATTGTTGCCATTGAAAAGGCTATCAAGAACATGGCCAAGCGTCATATGGAACACATTGCTGTCTATGGTGAAGACAACGATCAACGTTTGACCGGCAAGCACGAAACTGGCCGTATTGATACCTTCAACTATGGTGTTGCCAACCGTGGTGCTTCCATCCGTATTCCTCGTCATGTTGGTAAGGAAGGCAAGGGCTATCTTGAAGATCGTCGTCCTGCCTCCAACATTGACCCATACCGTGTCTGTGGAATCATTGTTGAATCCACTTTCTTCCCTGAAAACTAAATTAAAACATGATAACCATCTACTACTCTTTCTCCATATATTTTTTTTTTCATATAACTTTTTTGTACAGACAAACGACCTCTTAACATTTTAAAACCATATTCTCCCGCATACTTTTATACACACTCACACAATCACCCTTATTGTCGTTTTCATTCAATTTCCATTTTTCTTTTCCGCTTATTGTATAGTTTATAGTTCTTTTTTTTTATATTTTGCTTCTTTTACTTAGAGAAAAAACACGCATACCAAATCCAAGCATGTGAATGAAATATATAACATCATTTTTCTTATCTCAATTATTTTTGCTGTTATCTACAAACATCGTCTTCTTTCCATTTATGTATTCTCAGCCACCGCCAAAACTTTTTATTTATTTTGAGTGTTCCTCGGAATGATTTTTATACTATTAAGATCACGAACCCCATATGGTAAATTGGTGAGATCTCAGAAAGAAAACTATTTTCGGTGATATAAACCCGTGTAATGCTGTGTATGTGCTGATGACTAACATGTAAACTTTGATCCAACGAGAAAGGGAGGGGCTTAAAAAACACATCATATTATAAAATATTATGATTGAGATTTAATTACCAAACCATAATAAATTGTGCTAATTAATGATGCTGTCAAAGCAGTGATTAGGTAGTAGGATCTAGGAAGATGGGTATCGTTATTGAAGAGCCATAGAGGAATAGTATTTGGGGTTGACCATGATAGCCATTAAAATGTAAATAAAACCATCTATCTTTCTACTGATGTCCCGCATATGTATCGAGACAAGGACTTAAAAAAAACTATTACAGTATTACTGAATTGAGTTTGTGAGGTTTAGGAAGAAGCAATATACTAATGCTAAACGTGGTGTCGTGCGTGGTCTGAAAATATGTGTGTTATCCATGTGGAAAATGATGGTAATAACAGCCGGCTGTTTGTGCACAATAATTGAAGAACGATCAATTATGTTAATTATAGTAACTCAATCTGGTGATCATTTTGTATATCACTAATTCAATACATAATATGCGTTTCTGATTATTTGTCTTTTTTTCTTTTTTTAGGGTAATACGGTGCTGCAAGGGTAAGTTCCAAAGTTGTTTTCTTTTCAAGGGTTAGAGTCTTTTCTGAGTTCAAGATTCAATGTGGTACCTCAAGGCTTAAGGTTTTGCCAGTTTTATAATTTTCCTCAACTGTCTGTCAATTAAATAGATGTTGCACTTTTTGGTGTAGAAAAACGGTAGGAAGTTTTGCCCAATTAGTAGCTTAGAAATAGATCATTCTAAACACTATTTAACTTGAAGTATCATTTAGTGCAAATGAAGGAGCTGAACGGCTAGCGAGTATATTAAATATGAAGAAGTCAACCTATATCATCCATCAGTAACTAAAGAGAAAAGCAAACTCTTATTTATCGGTATACTTTACTTCACTATTATCTACATCACGGGTATTACTGGCGGGCTTGTCTATTTATTATTACATTTTGTTATTATTGCTTCATGATATGTATGCTATACATGCATATTATGACAGTATATAAGTGTTATATAAAACGACTTTTAATCTTTATAGTCTGAAGCTTTGCCTATGTTATGGTCATTATTACATCTCGCGAGGAACAGCAGTAGTATAAAAAAGTCGATAAATGATATATTCAAGCATGTCCCGAGTGAATTTAAAGAAAAGACAAAAAGAGTAATACCGTTCGATTTTCTGATATATATGTGAGCAAGGATAGAAACATAAATAAAAATGAGAACCTGTCCTTGTGGTCTTTTGTGTGGTGGTGTTTTATGTTTATTGATAAAAGATGGTCATTTTTTTTATTTATTTTGTTTCACGTATAATCAGGCAAATGTAAATTATCGAGCGTATTGGTCGCTAGTTTCAGCCAAAAACGCTTAGTAACATCAAGAAGGAATTTTGCTTGCGGGATGAATCAAATCCTTGTCATGTACGATACCAAGAAGAATGTGATCATATACCAGCACTGCCATATACATATATATGACCTTACGGTAGATCCAATAGGAAGTTTGCAAGAATAATTTCCGAATAAATAGAATTAATAAAATCTATCGCGCTTTGATTTTATATATTTATCTAGATTTATAGCAAAAGGAAAATAAAGCTTTCACATACCTTTCCCAAATAACACTATCCTCAAATTAGCAAATCTATTAATAAACTGCTCAATCGTGCAAAATAACCCTCCATGATTTCGTTGAACTGAGTCCTCTTAAGTTCGCAAATCTTCAACTGTCAATCCAAGAAGACCGTGGGATCTACTAATAGCATTCCCTACTTGTTCGAAAAGAGTATGGTAATTAAGTTCTCGGAACCTATAATTGATCTATATTTACATACACAAATTTAATTGCCCGAAGATCAAATTACAATAGTTTCATTACTTGTGAGTTTGTCTGTGTGTAACATGCTATGTCGATGGCTGGCCTGAATGGCTCTCTTAAAGTGATTACTATATTTTTTATACTCCAGGAATAACAAATCAAATATTTGATTTAAGGATGATCCATATAAATTATATGGTGCTTTTGATATCATGAATAGCGGATTCGCTCCATGTATAAGAAAAAAAATTTTAACGGAAAAATCAGGCTCCTGTTGTTCGTTTGTAAAGCTCGCTGCACATTATGGTTAAAATGGCCAATAATCGAATTATCGGGACAGACTCAATAATTACTCATTGAAATCACTGAGAAAAAGTGCACTTAATATATTTCATTCAAAAGCTGAAACCATTTTTTTCTTTCAAAAGAATTAATTAATTCAAATATCCAGGTTTCCAGTTTAAAATTAATATACTCACAGTGAAATCTGCAAAAGTGGCAAAAGAGGCGATTACGCATTGTTAATAATGGATAAATTTGAACTTCCTCATAATACTAAAACATTGTAAAAGATAGAAAGAATTAATAGGCTGTTTAAACACATTCCATGAAATATGTATTGATACGTATATTCAAATAGTTGGAGAATAGTATATCTTTATCCGTTTGGATCACAGCGCTGCCATCCTCGAGTTCTAGCAAGCTACTACTCCAATTAAAAACTCAGGAAATAACATTTCCCATCGTCTTTATTGTCATATAATATCCACGCAAACACAGCACACATATATATTATACGATTATACCCTTTGAATATTTCTTATCATTCTTTGACTGTGAATGTTCCTTATATATGTTATAAATTAAATAAAATTCAACTTTTCTAAAAAATCGTTTGCCTTCTGCCATATCTACTGGTGGTTGTAATATATTGACTAATTCGGGCATATGCAATTCTTTTTTTTTTCTCCCATTGTGAGCATTACTTTTTCGAATGATATCAGTTAGATTGAATATTTACTGTCGATTGTGGCCGCAAAAATAAAGATAAAAAAAAGCCAAATGAAATTAAGGTATAAAAAACGCTAATTCGTCCCAATAAAGAAATTTTCGGAATCTCAAACTTTCCCTGATTGCTTGTGCATGCCAACTTTCATTATCATAAAGCCTGCATAAATTATTTCTATTTTGAAGTGTTTTATCGAAACACTTCAACCAATACCAACTAGTTTTCGCTACTAAGGGTCCTGGTATATTTTATAAAAAGTTAAGTACTACAGTAAACTTTCCTTAAAATTCACTACGTGGAAGTTAATTCTCATAGTGATCAGTTCTTATCAAGCTTTCTTTTTTGAGGTCGTCAGTAACATACTTAAATCACATAGTTAACTTATATTTGTTGATGCCAACTCGCAGATCGTATCAATACATCATAAGGATAACAATATTTATGAGGTTGCCTTCAATGGTAGCAGTACGGCGGAAAAGGTGTAGAGTTTCCATTCCTTTTCCAGAGTACATGATCTATAATTCTGATAGCCAAGTTTATTTAATTATCTTTGTAGATAGTACAATACTGATGCGTAATAACTTTATCTGTTTTTGAAAATGGCTGAAAAGCTTTTTGTTGTCGTTCGATGAACTGGTTTTTCTATGGGAAAAAATGGAAGCGACAAGTTACGAGGTCTGAATAGCTTTTATCATTCACCGATGAAACTCGCTTCTTCCCAATATATATATTACTTTTAGTGGGGAATATCTCTTCTTAACATCAAGAAATCATTGTAAGACGACTTTTACCTTGTACAAGCTCATCTAAACGTTTTTTGTAAAACTTGTATTTTGTGCCAAAAGTAGCTGAAAACTTTACCACTCAGAAAAAAAGTTAATCACTTTTTCTATATATTTTTAGTATGTTGAATACTTTGAGTAAAACTTGAGTGATGTACATTTTACACTCAGTTATTTTTAGGCGCAAAATTCAAGCTCGTTTTTGTAAGTGGTTTTCACTACAGTCATAAATGTAATACCGTTTATACATATTAATTTAACAAAGAAGTTATAATAAAGATGATGACATCAAAGAATATATGAAATATGTCTACGAACACATATTGCTCTGTCATTTTCCTTTAGATTGAAGCAATGAATGTAAATACTAATTGTTTTAATTCAGCTTAACATCGTATACAAAACAAAGTGTTTCAATTTAATATATAATTACTCAATAAACGAATGGACTACCATTCCTATATATCAATATGCCCTAGTGCTTTAATTACATCTTGGTATCTGTCTGCTACGTAGTTATAAAATATTTGATTATATTCTTTCTTTACCATATTTATTAATGCTCTAACTCTTATGAGCTCTTAAATAAATGATCGGATGGAACTATTATGTGACATATTAGAGCATGATCGACGGACTCCTCAAAAGTTAAATTTGCTAGATTTGGAGATTCATTGCCCAACAGAGTCTCCAAATGAAAGGCTAAATCTAGGAAAATCCAAATTCAGAGTCAACATTCTCTAAATTACGGGAGCCTCTGGTTGATCTCCAAACACCCTTCTGTGCCTTGAAATAAAAAAAATCTTAATTTGGGGAGTCCGTTGGGTGATTTGCACAAATGCCAAATGTCGGCACTGATTCTGGGTTCATATCTAGTAAAAAAAATTGGGGAGTTCGTTGGGCATGTTTTAGTTGTGAAGAGTGCGAACGTTGGTGTCATTCGAACAAGTCAGCTTATAGCTATCCTAAGAACCAACACCCCTCGTTCTTTTTGTAAGTGATAAATTGGTCGTTTTTGTAAACTTCAATATAAGCTTTTTTTATTATGCGGATCGCAAGAAAATGTGCAAAGTGCTGATTATTGTTCCTGGTAAATTCTTTATAAGATCGTTGATTGTGTAATTATTGTAAATCCCATCCCATTGATATATTTTTACACGTATCATTGTTTTTAGAGTATCATAAAATATTGAAGCTGTAGCAAAAATTAAGTAGCTAATAAGGAATCGAAATAGAGATTGGAAATTAACAATATATACTCTATTTAGTTCTAATAATATGTAGGGGTATTTATAATTCTTGCGAATAAAATAGACGTGTATATATAAGTCATACATATTTTCAAGCTTTCAGAAGGAAGGATAATCGCCAGCGCTTTAGTAACTTTTGTTAAGACATTATTTACCGACAATAAAACTAAATTTTATTAATTGTGGGGTTAAGTGGATGAAATGATGTTTAAGATATGCACAGCCCAGAATGCTTTTTGGTTTCTGAGTGACACAAGCACAGCCTGAAAAAAAAGGTAAAATGACTGTGGCAAAGTTTCGGGAAGCAAATGCGGGCTGTGATGATGGCGATCTAAAGACTAGACTAGACTAGCTTTTTTTCCTTTTTGAAATGCAAACTATTATTATCGGCCCTCTTTTCTTTTTCTTTCTTAAACCCCTTAATTTTTTTTTATGTGTACTTTGTCATCCTCCCTTTATTTTTGATCAATTTCTTCTTTCCCCTTTTCCCTTCCCTCTATCTTTTTTTTTATCCATTATTATATTTATTAAAGCCAAAAAAAGAATTATGTTACGAAGAATTCATCGAGCTATTGCAGGATTAGCTTTATTGGTGTGTATGGGTCTTATAATATTAGTCACAATAATACCTCGTTTACAACATCATGATATATCTTTACCATCATTGTCACCATCAACAATAACTAATAATAATAACCGACTGTCAACAAACGATGATTCCTCCTTTTTCACGCCACCGCCGACAACACCAGATGAACACTTTTTATCATATAGTCGTCATGGGTAAAATAATAAAAAAAAATTAGTTTTCGAGGGGTAAAAAAGCGAGAGACTAAAATAAAAGAAAAGGAGTTGGATGAAGATGGTTATTAAAGCGAACGTATTTTGCTGATGAGAATCAAAAAATTTCTGCACAAAACTTTATTTTTAGTGATTATTTTGATCAACATGAATCATTGCGAATGGCCGTACGACTCGCTTACGAAACGAATCGAACTGTAGTTGCTCCACCATTACGACTTGTTTATGATAATGATACCCGGATACAGTTTCCATGGTCTCAACTTTTTGATTTCAAACCGATAGAAAAGGCATTCAGTATTCGCGTCGTGGATCGACCTTTACCACCATCAAGATCATATGATAGAGTAGAAGAAGACGGAGTACAAGAAAATGAAAAATGGCCAGCAGAATATTATGAGCGAGTTGAAATAAAACAAAACGAACGTTTGCAGCAACAAAAACCCGTGAATGATTGGTCGTCATTCTCTTTCATGCAATGGGTTCAAAGTATCACAAAATCTGTAGTACCTCCACCAATGATACCAAGGACAAGAAGTATATTTTCTTTAGAAGAGTTAAAAGAGTTAGAAAATCCATATGTTCACTGTCACGCCTTATCCTCGGGGATGTTTCGAAAATCACTGGATGCGATAGATCAGCAAGCTCAGTTAAATTTAGCCTTGACAACAAACATGCTCACACGACCCGACAAAGTCGTGTCCATGACAAATGCAGCCAAGGCGATTGTACGCGAATTGGGAGGAGTAGGAAAGTTCAGTGGGTTGACGGTGCATATGGATCAAATGGAACCTCAGGGACAAGCAGATAAATGGCTATTTGGGGATGATAATAACGATGATGACAACGAACAGGGAGTAGGAGAAGAAGACAAGAACTATAATGTAACAGCAGCAAATTTACTATTGAAACAACGACGGAAAGATGCCATGAAGGATGTTGCTTTGGAATTATTTAGTAGTATGCCTATTAATCAGGTAGTATCCGCAGCCTTACCAATCCAACCATCACCTTTACGCGACTATTTGGAAGAACAGAAGACTCGTGATCAACAACAAGAGAAGAAAGAATCGGAGCAGCTCACATCGGCACCACTGGATCGCCGACGTTTGTTGAATGTGTGTAAAGACTATCGCCGACATATTGACCCCAAGTTTCCAGTTATTTATTTAATGTTTAATGAGAAAATTAATAAAAGTACGATGATTGTCGATGGGAACAATGTGGATAAACAGCAGCAACCGCAACAGCAGCAAATCGAACAGGAAGAAGATCATGATGATATTAGTACCTTAAAGCCTATATTGGAATATTTTCCTTGTGTATTTTATAAAAAGGATATGTATCAATGGGGTATTATTGATGGATCATGGGCAATAGAAAGTCAACTGCATTTTTCCAAGCATGTGCAAATTCAAAAATATGATATTGACAGTGATAGTCAAGTTGTATCGACTCAAGTAGTAGATTATGAACAACTATTAGCGCCATTACTAGATTTACTGATAGCGGGTCAAGGTAAAAAATAAAAAATATAATAAAGTAGGGAAAAAAAGTGTGAAAAAAAGATAGTAACACGAAACGGTTGTAACATATTATAGGTTATTCCTTTTTCGAAGTTCCACCTTCATCTTTGACACGAGAAGTTTTATGGCAACTAGCTGGAAATAAGAAATAATCATCATTTTTGTTCTTTATTCGTAAACTGTAAATAATAAACATATATAAAATCATTTATTGACGAAATAAAAAAAAAATTCAGGGCCAAAAAAAAAAGCAATGACCACAGAGGCGCAGTTACGTTTCTGATGTTGTCGCCGTACTAGTAATATTCGAAAAAAAGGAGTGGAATAAAATGATTTTTATATATAGAGAACAAGGAGAAAACACACGTTTATTATTACATTCTCAATTTTTTTTAACCGCCTGCTGTATTGCTTGGTATGGTCAAGTTATGAGTGGGGTTGTTCAATAATCATTATTATTATTATTATTATATCACTTAATATTTATATCCAAATTCCCCTCTCTTACTTTAATAATATATAAAAAAAAACAACTGTCTCCTTTTGGTTTAAAAAACCACGATTTACCACAACACTATTTCCCCCTTCCCCTTGCATTTTTTTTTGGCCTCCTCTTTTTCTCTTTTCTCTCTTTTTTATTTTATTTTGAAGTCATAGTTTTTCTTTATAATAAATTGATATATTTTCAACATATAAAATAATCTTTTCTTACACGCCTCAGGGGATTATATTTCTCTTTTGTTTTCTTTTCATTCTATTCCCGCCATAACACATTTTATTATTTATACCCCATCATGCGGAGTGACGATAACAACAGCGGCAACATTAATAATAATAATATATCAAAAGCAATAGATTGTGTACCATTATCATCAGATAGTTCTATATTTACAAAGCATCGACATACCAGCAACAATAATGTCAGTTCACAGCAAAATAATATCAATGATGATGAAGTTTTATTTGATAAATTAGAGCAAGAAAATGCACGATTACCACCTCAAGTAAATATTAAGATTATATTATTATTATTTTAAAAAAGGATTTCTGATCACAAAGAAAAATATTAATATCTAAAAAAAATTGGAAACGCATGGTGCTTGTCATTCATTGCGCTCAGCCCATATGATATTTATATACAAACAAGACACACAAATTGACCATTTTTATATATGTACTATATTTAGGATTCCACCATGTTTATACTTGCCCAAATCCAACGACAAACGGCATTATTGGAAAAACAACAACAGACGCAACAAAGCGAAGAAGATTGTCAAGATTTTTCTACTATACACCATCATCATAATGAGTTAAAAACCCAGTTATCAGCTGTTGTCCAACTTAATCAAAAATTAGCAGAACAAGAAAGGCAAGAATATTTAGCTATATGGGAAGCGGTGATTCAAGATTTTGATCGTGTAGCCACCATGACGCCTCATTTGTTATCTGTCAAGTTACGGTCCGGTGTTCCCGATGGTGTGCGTGGATTAGTTTGGCAAGCAATGTGTAAATCAGCCTCTTTACATTTAGAAACAGTTTATGGACAATTATGTCGTGAACAATCTCCTCATGAACGTATTATTAAACGAGACTTGGCTCGAACATTTCCTTGTATTGATATGTTCAAACAAGAAAATGGCGCGGGTCAGTTGGCTATGCGTCGGATACTAGAAAGTTATAGTTTGTACGACAGTGAAGTTGGTTACTGCCAGGGACTTGCCTTTCTTGTCGGTCCACTTCTTTTAAATGTAAGAAAGAAATTTCTTTAAGTGAACATATTGGTAGTCTTATTAGGCAACTTCTTAATATATGTATTTTGTCATCAATATATGTGCATACACGCTATATATTAATTTTACCTATATGTTAATAGATGCCAGAGCAGCAAGCGTTTTGTGTATTTGTTCGGTATGTGTGATAATAAGTTATTTTTTAGGCGTTTTTTATTGCTGTTTCTGTCGTTAGGATTCGATAGTGTATTTTTATTTAATCCTTTGTTTGTTTTTCACTTTGTTAACTATGTGTAGATTAATGGAAACTTACGAAATGCGACCTATGTTTACTATGAATATGGCTGGGCTTCAACTTCGTCTATATCAATTTACTCATCTATTAAATGAACTCTTACCAGATTTGGCTAAACATATGAATAAACATGGTGTTCATGCCGCAATGTATGCTTCGCAATGGTTTCTGACCTTATTTGCCTACGTTTTCCCCATGTCACTGGTGCAACGTATTTATGATATTGTATTTGCGGAAGGAGCGGCTGAAACCATAATGCGTGTAGCGATCGCCATGCTACGTCGTTCTCAAGAGAAAATCTTACAAGAAACAGAGTTTGAAGATCTTTTAGACCATGTCACTTCACGTAAATTGATTGAGCCCTATGCTGACGACGATGCCCAAGTGATTCATGACGCCACATCCTTATCATCCATTATTACTCGAACCAAAATGGATTCACTTGCCGATCAATATCAAAGCACAAAGAAGAAAAGTGACAAGACACAATCGCAACAACAACAACAAAGGTTTTGGAAACGTAAATTAAAGCGTACACCCAGTAATGGAAGTCAACGTAGTATCGATTCAACAGCTTCCGTTTCTTCCACAGCATCGTCTTTGCGAAGAACACATAGTGTAGGTGGTGCAAGTGCTGCTGCTGTGATGGTCAGTAGTCTTAGCAATGGTAATGGTACCAAATACGTTACTTTGGAACACCATGAACAAGAAATTCAAAAATTATCTTGGACATTAGCACAATTGAATACCAAGCATCAACAAACTATCAATCAATTGGTTGAACTTAAGATGGATAAACAAGATGTTGAAAGTGAACGAGATGCATTAAAAATGACGATTATAGAACTAGAAAAAAGTAAACAGCAGCACCGAGAACTACAAAGTCATTGTGCATTATCGATCTCATCATCGTCAAGTAATAGTATTGTAAGCAATAATCAAGTTGATTTCGCATTTTCAGAAAACAGTACTCTATCACCTGTATCATTGGCATCATCAGCGGATGAAGATTCGACTTTGTCCAATAATATTATTATGATTGACGATGAACAAGAACAGTTAAGAACTGAATTGGTACGCCTCAAGGTAGAAAACTTTGAATTACAGCAGCAAGTAGAAAAGCAAAATCATGAACATGAAGATATGCATGTACGGTTGGATATGGTGAATGATGCCCAAATGGCATTAGTGGAACAATTGATTACAACTAAGGCCGACATGGATGAATTAATGAAGGAAAAAAAACAAAAGGATATGGAATGGCTCGAAGTAACAGCAGAAAACAAAGAATTGAGAGAACAATTGGCTCAAGTAAAAGCCAAAGCGTCACAATTAATGATAGATCATACGCAGATGGTTCGAAGAGACCTTGTTAACGCTATGAACGATAAAAACGTCAATAATTATGATAATATAGCTATCACAACAGCAAACGCTCAACAGCAACTATTTGAATCAACTACAAAAGCAAAAAAGGAAAGGCTTCAACGTCGACGAAGTACCAATGATCTTTGCAGTAAGCAATTAATGTTGAGTGGAATCAACAACGATAGCAATTACGAATCATCCACCATGTCAGATACCTTTTTGGTTATGCGAATACGAGAATTAGAAAGATCATTAGCTGAAGTTAAGATTCGACTTGTCGAATATGAAGCAAATCAAGACCAACACCAGGATCAGCGCCCACAACAACAAAATCCATCACCCACATCATCGACAGTTCTTGCTGACAAGAACGCATCCTCTTCAATGCATACCAGGACGGTGTCCAGATCAGGATCTATTTATGGTCGTATGTGGCATGCCATTACTCCTCGAAGTAGTAGTACTATAGATAGATCAATACCATTCTCATCCTCACCGTAATAATTTTTATTTGTTAGCTTTGTATATTAATTTTAAATATTATTATTTTTTTATGTAATAAGATTAAATAATGCATTTTCGATATTTCTCACATGTAATCCTACTTTGGATTCCCGAAAAAATGCTTACCATACCATTTTTACATTATCGAAGAGTTTTACCAAAAAAATAAATATACATAGACTTCTTTCCTCCATTTTCTATTTTAATAAGCATTCATAATTTTTTTTACAAAAAAATAGAAAGATGTCCAGTCAAGCCCGATTAACTCAAATCGCTCGACATATGGGTACTAAATCAGCATTACCAAAAAAGCCATCTACATTCCGGGATCGTGGCTGTTATAAACACTTTTTACCTATTCAGTCAAGGTACTACTAAACCAAAATATAATCCATTATTAGACACACACACGTACATAAATATATATTTGTATATATTTATTAAGTGCTAATAATAATCTATTATCATTATCGCATTATTAGATGGAGTGATAATGATCAATATGGACATATCAACAATTCTATTTATTACTTTTATATTGATACGGTTGTTAATGAATATTTGATACGGAATTGTGAATTGAATCCACAAGATACATCGAAAACGAGACCTATTGGATTAGTTATCGCGTCCTCTGCTAACTTTTATGCACCAGCATCTTATCCAAGTCTTCTTCATGCTGGTTTAAGCATTACTAAAATGGGTCGATCCAGTGTCACTTATCGAGTAGGTATCTTTGAAGGAGATAATCAAGAAGCGAGTGTTGTTGGTGGATTCACACACGTATTTGTAGACCCGATTTATCGCCGTCCCGTACCAGGATTACCTGAAAATATGATAGTTGGCATGCAAAAATTATTGGTTGCAGAGGAGCAATAAAATCATTACACGTTTTTTTCTTGTATATATATTCCGATCCATGATAAGAAAGAAGGAGAGAGAGGGAAAAAGAACAAAAGAGTATTTCTGTATGTGTGTTACCAAGGGAAAAGAAAAAGAGGATGTTGCCCAAGGTGGAGAAGAAAATTCCTCATAAAATAAAAGAAGTTGTCTACTATTAGATGCCATACAAAGGTTTTTCCAGAGAGAGAAGAAAAACATTCCCATATGTCCTAGAGTTTTTTGCCACGGACTGAAATTTATGATAATTAGTCCAATCATATTATGCCATCGCTGTCATTGAACTCGATTGGCTTGAATTCCTTGAGTCGCCACGTCAATTAGCACCATTGTGCTCTTCTATATATAAACCCACTTTGTTTCTCCTGCAAACGGACCTTCTTTTTTTTTCCCCTCCTCTCCTCTTCACTTAACATATTCCTTTTTATTCGCTTCTTTCTTTTTCTTTTACTTAAAACGTGCGTATTCACATAAAAATAACAACAAAATGAAGATTCCTACTTTGGCTGCTGTTCTTGGCTTGACTGCTCTTGCTTCCGCAGAAATCTTTTTACACGAAACCTTTTCTGACAATGAAGGATGGAAAGACCGTTGGACCGTGTCAACTCATCGTGAAGACCTTGGTAAACTTGAAGTCACTCCTGGTCAATGGTTTGCTGATAAGGAGAAGAATGCTGGTTTAAGAACAACCGAAGATTATCGATTCTATTCTGTTTCTACTCCCATTAAGCCTTTTGAAAATAAGGGTAAAGATCTTGTCATCCAATTTGATGTCAAGAATGACCAAGATATTGATTGTGGTGGTAGCTACGTTAAGGTAACTAAAAAAACGCGTGACAATATATATATGTATATATATATATATATATATATATTATGGGAGATAAAAAAAATAAGAAAGCTGAACAAGAGCAATTTAATTTATTTTAGCTCCTCTCTGACAAACTTGATCCCAACAACTTCCACGGTGATAGCGAATACAATATCATGTTTGGTCCTGATTTCTGTGGTAGCAAGGCTATGGTTCATGCTATTCTCAATTATAATGGTGAAAACCATAACTTAAAGAAAACTGTTTCTGCACCCAAAGATTTGTATACTCATACCTATACTTTGGTTATCAAGCCTGATCAAACTTATCAAGTTCTTGTTGATGGTGAAGAAAAGGCTGCTGGTGAATTGGTTGAAGATTGGGACTTTTTGCCACCCAAGACTATCAAGGACCCTGATGCCAAGAAGCCAGAAGATTGGGTTGATGAAGCCGAAATTGATGATCCAGAAGATTCCAAGCCCAAAGGTTGGGACGACATTCCTGAATTTATCGCTGACTCCGATGCTGTCAAGCCTGAAGATTGGGATGATGATATGGATGGTGATTGGGAGGCTCCTTCGTAAGTTATTATTATCATACACTATTATTTTTACGGGGAGAATGGATTACAGATGAAGAAAAGAAAAGAAAATTAATATATTTTATTATTATAGCATTCCTAATCCTGAATACCAAGGCCCCTGGAAGGCAAAGCGTATTCCTAACCCAGAATACCAAGGTCCTTGGGTCCACCCTGAAATCGATAACCCCGAATACAAGGTCGATAATGAAATTTATGCATACAGCTTTAATCATCTTGGTTTAGATCTTTGGCAAGTCAAGTCTGGTACTACTTTTGATAACCTTTTGGTCACTGATGACATTAAAGAAGCTGAAAAGATTCGTGAGGAATCATTGGAGTTGTCTAAGCAAGAAACTGATGCAAAGAAGGCTCATGATGATGAAAAAGCAGAAAAGACAAAGGAAGAGCGAGAATTTGTTGATGAATCAGAAGGAGAAGCTAAGGTTGAAGAAGAAGAGGAAGAACTTGTCATTGACTTGGATGCTGAAGAAGATGTAGTAGTACCTGAGAAGAAAACTGAAGAAGTTAAGGAAGAAAAGAAAGAGGAAGCTAAGCGACATGTCAAGGATGAATTGTAAATAACTCTTATAAAATGTTCTCCTCTTCTCTTTCGTACATATAATTATTCGATCTTACAAACATAAATCACACTATCATAATCTGACAACAATAACAACAAACGTAACTCCTTCCAAACACAATTAACAGCACAAGGAACATTAAAAAGAATCTCTTTTGCATATCATACTTATCATTTTTTCTATATTCCCCCTCTACTCCCACTTCACTTTTTTTTTCTCTTTGCTTTTTTGTAATGTTTACCCTTTTCTCATAAGAATAAAAAAAAAGAAGAAAACTTTCCGGTTTTTCAAAAAAGTTTCACCTCGGGTCTGTTCCTGATAATGAGACCTAATATAAAAGTTCAATGATTTACGGAAAAAATCTTAAATTATCTCTTTTTTACAAACAAACAAACAAGAAACTATTATGCAAACAAACAAAGATTTTAACAACGGGAAGCAACTAGAAGATGATTACCAGGAGTCTAATATTAAAAAAACATTATCTCAACAGGAAGAAGGAAAAAAAGACTCCAATGATCGATGTTGTGGAAGTAAACGTGCATCATATATATTAAAAGGATGTCTTTTTACAGTCATTTTATTGATTATTACTGCCTTAGTTGTATTACCACAAGTGTTTAGTGGTACGGCGTCTGCTGTCGATAATAGCAATGATGCCAAGTCTCGATTCCCCGCTCCTACATCAGTAGATCCACCTTATCCAACAAACACTACATCGTCTCCAAACAATAACGATACTGCCTTTACCCCAGATCCACGTCTTCATCAATCATTTTACGGAATTGACTATACACCTCATGGGACTTTATATCAAAAGCAATGTGGTGTTAAATACCAAGATGTACTTGAAGACATGAAAATATTACAACAATTGACAACACGTATTCGCCTTTATGGTATGGATTGCGATCAAGCCTCTATGGTTTTGAGAGCAATTAAACAACTCAAGGCCAATATGGGTGTTGTTTTGACTTTGTGGGTGGATGGTAGCTCTGTTACTTATAACCGACAGTATAATATTTTCTGGCAAGTACTGAAAGAATTTGGTTCAGATCATATTCTCGGTGTTTCTGTTGGCAATGAAGGTAATAATTATTAAGCTGTTGTACAAATATCGGGGAGGAGGAAAAAAACAAAATATTAACTGTCATAAAATCTAATAGCTATTTATCGTGAACAAATTGTGACAAGTGACTTAATCAAACTTATAAAAGATGTCAAAAATCGACTACAAAAGAGTGGTCATTCTCATGTTCCCGTCTACACAACTGAAATCAAGGATCTTCCAAACCTTATACCAGAAGAAGATGCTGTCATGGATAATGTTCATCCTTTTTTCGCTGGCACATTAGTTGAGGACGCCGCTAATTGGACTTGGGAATATTTCTTCAATGTGGATCAATATCCTACACTATTAACGGCGAAACAACTTGATTTGAATGCATCACAAACGAAACCTGCCATCATCAGTGAAGTTGGATGGCCAACTTATCCAAAGGATAGTAAAGTAAAAGCAGCTGAACCATCAGTAGATAATCAAAGAATTTTATTGGAAACATTCATTTGTGAAGCTAATAAACGACAAGTACCCTATTTTTGGTTTGAATTCAAGGATCAGCCATGGAAAGCCATCGAGTTTAATGAAACACGTGAATCATATTGGGGATTATTTGATAAGGATCTTAAATTGAAACATGCAAGATTACCCGATTGTTATACTGATAAATGGAAGAAGGGAAATAATACGGTGATTCAACCAGAACCTCTTCGTTCTTTAGATTAATAATGATTAAATAATAATGTATTGCCATTATTCTATATATATATATATTTGATAATATTAAAATTATCTACTTTTCATATCTATTATGTATACATGTAATTTATAATAATTATAATAACAAAATCTATTTTTGTACAGCATTATTTTGTTGATATTCGTTCTTAATTGGTGGTGGTTGTAATGGAGGCATTTTAAGTGTTGCGCGTACACTGGGTATCCGGAAAGCGATGTTTTGTACCACACTATACCATGTTGATGTAACCCAATAGAGTCCAAGTGTCATTGGTGCATGTGCAGCAATAGGGACAAACACTACTGCTAAACATCGAAATGCGTTGGTCATTACTTTCTGTGTTATCGTTTTTTCTTTATCTTTGGAAAGCCATGCATTCAACTAATAAAAGATATTAGCGAAAAACAACACATGTTATTATAATTACACACTTATATATAGGAAAACGCTTGATAACAAATGGGTTGCTATGACAATAACTCATATAATTTACCTCTACATTCAATAAAGTACCAGCACCTATCAATAATGGGAATGTCATTGTAGGATCTGGTACTGTAAGATCCGTTACCCAACCAAATCCACCTTCACTTAACCCTTGTGTAGGACCATCCGAAGTTTGGCCATACCATGGTAACGGATAGCCCGTCATATGTCTTAAAGTAAGTGACATGGAAACCCATAACGGTATTTGAACATACGGTAAAGCCAAAAGCTTCCATCGGGAACAGCCATAATGCGCATAAATTTCACCAACTTTTTTCCGGTATTGTTTTTGTAATTCTCCGTTATATCGTGCATAACCCCACCCCTTTTGTTTGGATTCACTGGCAATTTGTGTTTTTAAAGTAGTACCCCAACTTTGTATCATGGGTGCCAACTGGATCATTTTTCCAACACTTCTTTGCTGATATACTGCAATAGGTAACGTTAAACTGGTTCTTAATAAACACGTGAGGCCCATAATGGTTGCCCACCAAGGTAACTCTGTATGAACTGCTTGAATGAGAGATTCATTGGCAGCCAAGAGGACTGGAAATTGTGTTGACGCGTTTTGAAAAGAATTATTGATTGGTGTTTTTCTTTGATGTCGAATATAAGTTAGTACCAAAGAACGAATGCGTGGCATATTGCTATATTATAATTTGAAGAGCAACCAAAAAAAAAATGGAAGCTAAAACAAATATAGCCTGTTTTAATAAAGTGACTCGGTTTCCATCTTCTATTTTATAGATTAGATTTCATATAACTATTTTGCTTTCCAGCTTGTCAACCCGCTTTGTTTTTAGTTTATTCCCCCTACATTTATTTTATTTCATCATGAAGATTTATACCAAGACAGGAGACAAAGGTATTTATTATTAGGAAGGAAATGACGGAAAGTTAGTATAGTAATTCTAACTTCAAAACTACACAAAAACAAAAAGGTACTTCAAGTTTGTATAACGGTGAACGACGTGACAAAGATGATATTATCTTTGAAGCTCTTGGTAAGAAAGAAAAAAAAGTTTCGCGTCTTTTTATTATTATTATAAAAAAAAAAGAATATTCGGGAGAAAGTATAATTAACTGAAACGTGTTACAGGCACCACTGATGAACTTACTTCCAACTTGGGGTAAAGTATAATATATTAAATATTGGGTGTGGGTGATTGATTTGGAAATACAATAAGAGAAAAGAAGTAGAAGAAAGTTTCTAAAGAAAGAAATATATACTTTGTTTAGATTGGCACTTGAGTTTTGCGAAGAACAAGGTGATGTTGAGAAGCTTTGTGAACAAATTCAATGGGTAATAATCATTCTAAAAGTAGTTTTAATAATGCTTTATTATTTGTTTTGATTTTTCTTTCTTCTCATTTTTACTTTTCCTTTCTTTATATCTAAGATCCAACGTTGTTTGCAAGATATTGGTGCTAATGTCGCAACACCTCGTGATAATTCCAACGAACGCAAATTAGGTAATTAAATGAAGTTATGTGTGTATATGTGGCGTAAACATTTCTGCATATTCATTCTATCAATCCATGTAAATAATAACACATATTATTTATAGCTCGTACAGTCTTTGATGAAGAAGGAAAGGAATGTGCTAAATTGGAAGAAGCTATTGATGAAATGTATGGTCAATTACCTCCATTGAAACAATTTATCTTGCCAGTAAGTACTTGAAATAATTATTGTTTAGATCATAAGAAGTAAAGAACAATTTTAAATTAATGAGGCTTAAAAAAATTAGTCGGGTGGACGTGCAAGTGCTTCTTTGCATGTTGCAAGAACTGTCTGTAGAAGAGCAGAAAGACGAGTTCAACCTGTAGTGCGTGAAAATTTGTGTGATCCTAGTACCGCCATCTTTTTGAACAGGTAAAATTTTTGTTGTTGTTTTTCTTTTCTAGTTGGAAAGTTCTTGATTATGGCTTGTAACCATCTGATTTTTTTTAAACTAAATATGTATAACATTATTATAGATTGAGCGATTTCTTATTTGCTGCTGCACGATTTGCTGCAATGAAGAAAGGAAAAAAAGAAGTGATTTACTGGTAAACAGTTGATCTCACGCGACCTATCAACTCATCCACTTATATTTAAACCCCTTAATTTTTTTTCTTACTTCACAGCCAAAAAAAATAAATAAAAATAAAGTCTTTGCATCTTTAAACACGCATCTTTTTTTCTTTTCTTTTCTTTTCTCCAGCTTTCTTTTTCTATCTTTGATGAAGTTTTCTCATCAAATACAGTTCAATGCAGTCCCTGACTGGGCAGAATATTATGTCCCGTAAGATATGATTAATAGTTACAAACTACTATGTGTTTGTGGGGTGAGGATGAATGGGTTGGATAGAGAACCATATAAAATAATAAATCATTAAACTATATATTATGAAAGAGCATTATTCTTTTCTCACCATCATCATTATTATTTTTTATCCCATGTCTTCCCTATTTTTTTCAAACGTTTTTTAATAAAAATAGGTACTCCAATTTGAAAAAACTTGTTTATTCCATTGAACGAGATCGTGTTACCAGTCACCACGCTTCCCGTACAACAGAAGAAGCTACAGAACATAGTGCATTACTTGGAGAAGGACAAGAACAGGATCGGCAGCATCCAGATACGGATAATGAGCGGTTCATTTTAGCATTGGATCGGGCACTTGAGCGCATTGTCAACTTTTATTCCAAGAAAGAAACAGAACTGTACGATGAAATGGATACGTTGATGGCCGATATGCAAAACCATGGGTCTATTCCTATCGCTGGATCGGCTCCTGTTACCAGTAACCATCATCAACATCCTCCGACTGCAGGTGCCAACGATATGGAACACGGTACTAATAATAATAATAATAATCCACATCATCGACGTTCAAGAAGTAGCAGCGATTTTCCTCGACGTGAATCTCTTGTTATGGATGATGAACTTCCACCCAATATCATTTCACAAAATACAGCTGACACCGACCCAGAAGCAGCATTGATAATGATTAACAATAATGGAAAAGATATGACGGAACTTAAACGACATACAGTAGATGTCTTTGTATTACTTTCCGAATTAAAATCGTTTGTTTCATTGAATGCTACTGCATTTGCCAAGATTCTAAAAAAGTATGATAAGACCACAAATAATGAATTAAAACGTTATTATACATCTAATTATGTTAGCAAGGCTTACCCATTTCGAACCACCACAAAACAAAAATTGAATGCACGAATCCAACTGATCGAACGAGCATATGCAAGCCTGTCGGAAGGTGATCTGGATGCAGCTATAGACGAACTCAAGTCACATTTACGAGAGAGGATTGTGTGGGAACGCAATACAGTATGGCGTGACATGATCGGTCAAGAGCGTAAAATACAAAGCGTAGGCGTTGGAGGAAATCAACATAAAACAGTTCATTTACGATTTCTTGGTCAATTTATTGAACGACAGACCGCACAGCAATTTGGATTCTTAATTGTGAGCCTTTTAGTTTTTGGTTTGCTCTTGTTTCAGATTGAGCTTTTTTCTTCTGTTGAACAAAACCGTTGTTTTGCCATTTTGGTGTTTGCAAGCATGTTATGGGCAACAGAAGTTATGCCATTGTTTGCTACGGCCATGTTAATTCCATTTTTGACCGTAACATTACGTGTGATGCGATCGCCCGATTTAGTACGACTTACAGCACCTGAAGCAACAAAACAAGTGTTTTCGGCCATGTTTTCTTCAGTTATTATGCTTTTACTGGGTGGGTTTGCTATTGCTGCGTCATTGAGTAAATATGGCATTGCTAAAGCCATGGCAACTTTTGTCTTGTCTAAAGCTGGAACGCGCCCTAGCCGTGTATTATTAGTAAACATGTTGGTGGCAACCGTAGCTAGTATGTGGATCAGTAATGTTGCAGCACCCGTGTTGTGCTTCTCCTTGATTCAGGTACCACAATAAACAGTGTATAAAAAATAAACGTTTGCATGTTTATGTTTGGCACATTGACACGAAAAAGATAATGCTCATCACCCCTCGTTCTAATTTGTGTTTCTGCATATTCTATATAGCCTATTTTACGTACACTTCCAGTTGATTCAACATTCGGCTCATGTTTAATTCTGGGTATTGCATTGGCATCTAACTTAGGTGGTATTGCTTCTCCCATTTCTTCACCACAAAATATTATTGCAATTCAAAACATGAATCCACCTCCTTCGTGGGCTCAATGGTTTATTGTAGCTGTTCCGTTATGCATTGTTGGTACTTTCCTCATTTGGATTTGGCTATTATACAATTATAACCCAGAAAAACATACACCTCAAATCCATACGATCCGCGCGTCGCACGATCCTATTACGGGTACACAAATCTTTGTACTACTTATTACATTTATCACCATTGCATTATGGTGTCTGGCCCATTCCTTTGAAGAAATATTAGGCGATATGGGTGTGATCGCCCTTATTCCATTGGTTGCCTTTTTTGGTACTGGACTATTAACGAAGGATGATTTTAATCAATTTTTATGGACTGTAATTATGTTGGCAATGGGGGGTATTGTTCTTGGTAAAGCTGTTGAGAGTTCAGGATTGCTTCATACGATTGCGATCCATATTCAAAATATGGTTAAAGGGTTGTCGCCTTTTGAGGTTCTATCGGTATTTAGTTTACTTGTGCTTTTTATTGCCACGTTTATTAGCCATACTGTGGCTGCATTGATCATCTTACCCATTGTTGCTGAAGTTGGATCAGAAATGGCTGATCCACATCCTCGCTTACTTGTCATGGTACGTATAATATATGTATATATTTATTTGGGCGAAAAAATGGACGTATTCTCCAAAGTGCCGTCATGCTTAATAACTAAATATTTTCATCAATTTAGGGAACTGCGTTTGTTTGTTCTGCTGCCATGGGATTACCTGTCTCCGGATTCCCAAACATGAATGCTATTTCACAAGAAAACGAACTGGGTAAACCTTATTTGAAAACGACAGACTTTTTGCGTAATGGCGTTCCTGCTAGTTTCTTTTGCATGATTTGTATCGCTACAATTGGTTACGGAATGATGACTTTAGTTGGCTTTTAATATTCCAACAAAATATTCTTTCGACCTTTTTTTTAAAATAGTATACATATATATTTGATATATATATACTTTCCTGCTTATTAAATCGGAATTGTTATTATTATCGTGTCTGCTACATATTCTTATTATCCAAACTTTAATCTTTTTTCTTTTGCGCTTTTGAACTCGACGTTGTCATTATATACATAGTACATATAGAAAATAGAATTATATCCTTTTGCTGATGCTTTTTTTATATTATATATACTTTCATCCGTCCATCACAGTAAGATGAACTGTTTGTTTATTGAAGAGAATAGACAGAGGGTGGGCTTCGTGTTGTATTCGCTGTATTCGACATATACACTTCAGAATTATACATTCAAAATACTTTAATTTCCAGGATGTAGTAAATTTTTGCATGTATTTTTTATTATGACGACCGCTCCCCAATTATATGACAATTACGTGCTATTGTAAGAACTGCTAAGCATACTATAATGATAATAATTACACTATATGGAATCTTTTATGTTTTATTTCAAAGAAATAAATGACATTAACATAGTGGATTCAGCAAGTAATTTAAAATCCGATCATTAATGCGAAAGATTCCAGTGTTACATAAAGTTTACTGAAATACTCTAATCTTGATAACATGTATGTGTTTTTATAATTAGGAACCATATATACATTTTAATAACTTGAACTTGAAGTCATTCTATCCGCTTCGAACTATTTAATACTACGCTTTTACTACTACATTTAGGTTGAAATTTCTTATGGGAAGACTAATTTGACCAGCGCCTATAGCTTTCTTGCGGTATTTGGGGGGGGGTATAAAGAGTATTACTATATTTATAATCAGAATGTTTTGCTATCATGGAATGGGGTGTATCTAAATTACAGTTTCTTTCCAGCGAAATTGACGAGCTGTTGCCATTTTCACGATGTCATCCTGATGTAGCGGAAGCTATTACTTCTTATACTACTACACTGACAGCTCTTCAGTAGAATAGTATAATTCCTTTTTATCTTGGCTACATCATTATTTTTTTCTATTTTTCTTACGAGTTCGTTTTAATCAAGAAAGCATAATATATTTATTAATGGTAATGCAGCTCACTTGAATTAAAAGAATTTGTTCTACAGTACCTTACTTTCTGTTTCACAGTTATCGCTAGCGTAACTAAAGGCATTTGCTTGCATGTTAAAAATGTCTTACGTATCATGTTTAAATTTTATCTTCAATAACCAAAATAAAAATAAAAGCATAAACTATGTGAATAATAGCCGTGTACATTAATTACAATACTGCCAGTTATCGATACCATTTTTTTGTTCAAGCTTCCAATGACAACGCATATTTTAAACGACTGATAATACTTTACATATAAACGTTCTATTATGATAATATGTATTTATATTGTAATAGCCTACTATTCAAGAAAATGAAAAGCATATAAATGGGCATCAAAACTTTCTGGGTTTTTTTTTGCTTTTACCAAAAAAAGTTATATTTAGATATAATATATATGTACACAATAACCGGAACACAAAAAAAAGGAACCCGGATAAAAAGAAATGGTAGAGAATTATTGATTTACATAAAAGTAGATAGTAAATAGCGAATGTGTAGATGTGTTGTGAGTGTATAAGGATAAAAAAAATATGTAATAGTAATGTTAATATTAAAAATAATAATAAAAAGAAAAGAGTGTTTCAAGTGAGATAGTGTTATGAAGGAAGTAAATGTGCGTTTTGATTAGAAAGAAAATAAAAAGCACGTTGTGTTGTATAAAGTTATAGCCATAATAAAAGCCTATTATATGTTATTCAATTGAGTGGGTGAAATAATTTTTTCTGGAGACATGTTGCCTTGGGCATTTTCTTGGTTACGAACTTCACGGACTTGTTCAGAAACAATCTTTTGTTCACCTGATTGAGGATCAACGGTAACAATCTTATCAACATGATAATAAGCCATTTCACCAATTTCAGCAGCATCCAAACCTTGAAGTTCTACTTCAGGATCGACACGTAATGACAAACCAGGAATATGATCCATAACAAATAAAATGATATAAGTTATACAAAATGACCAAGCTGCGCCTGCCGTTGCATCAGCAAGTTGATGTCCGAGCTGAATCCAGTTATGGTTCATCCAACCACCAGCAATTTCAGTTACACCATCCAAATTAGCAATATACTGTTCAGCAAAAAGACCAGTCAAAATACTGCCGACATAACCGCCAACACCATGTACAGCAAACACATCGACAGCATCATCAAACTTGAGCAAGCGCTTAAGATGAACAGCAAGATTACAAGAAACACCACCTACAAAACCAATAGCTACAGCAGGTCCTGGACCAACAAAGCCAGATGCAGGAGTAATAGCTACCAGACCAGCGACAGCTCCAGAACAGAATCCCAAGGCAGAGAATTTACGTTCAATGCGATAGTCCATAACAAGCCAGGTAATAGCACCAACAGCAGCAGCTAAGTTAGTGACAACGCAAGCCATAGCAGCACGCATGTTGCCAGCAAGAGCAGAACCACCATTAAAACCAAACCAACCAAACCAGAGAAAAGCGGTACCAAGGACGACGTTAGACATATTGTGTGGTTTAAAATCTTCGCCATTGCTAATACTACCATGACCACGACGCTTGCCAAGAATAATAGCATATGCCAAACTAGCAAAACCAGATGAAATATGAACTGGTGTACCTCCTGCGACTATAGAGTATATTGAATAATTAGATTAACATTTTTTTCCTAGTAATGAATTGCTTCTAAATATTTTTGCTGAATTATTTATTCCACTTACAATCTAAACCACCAAGCTTTGCAGACCATCCATTAGGATTCCATGTCCAGCATGCAATGGGATCGTAAACAATAGTAGACCAGATAAAAATAAAAATCATCATAGGGAGAAGTCGTGCACGTTCTGCAGCAGCACCAATGGCTAAAGCAGGTGTCAAAGCAGCAAACATGCATTGAAAAATAGCGAAAACAATATCAGGGATTTTATCACTGCCAATGGATGGATCGCCAAGTACGTTACGTAAAAGAGCGTTATCCATGTTACCAATGAATGAAGAGGCGGTCTTACTGAATGTCAAGCTATAACCCCAGATAAACCACTATTATTATAAACACACGAACAAAAAATAATTATTATTAGTTATATTAGCTCAATATATACAGGAACAGCCAAATTTAAAGCTATCGGTTGATAAGTGATGCTTTTAAATATTTACCTGAACAGTGACAACAACGAGTGACATCAAACAGCACATGATTAGCGACAAGGCATTTTTGGAACGAGCCATACCACTATAAAAGTATCCGATACCGGGGATCATGAGCCAGACAAGCCCCATACAGAGCAAAATAAATCCGACGTCGCCAGAACTAAATTGACTACCATACTCAGGATCCATAATTTTATATAGAAAAGAGTGAAAATGTATGTGTAAGTGTAAGTACTTTGAAAAAGAGATATGCAAAAAAAAAAGATGGGTCAAAGGAGAAGAAGATGGTTTTTATATAAAAATAAAAAAAATAAAAGATATCTTGTGTGGGTTGGATACTTGATTTGATAAGAAAAAAAAGATAGGGCGAACAGACACCGGACCTTGAAAGATTATCAATGCCTTGCCAATCTTCCAAAAAAGGAACCCCCGGCTTTTTTTATCATTTATCTTTTTTATGAGTACCAAAAGATCCTATATATTTTGCTGATGGGTGGTATAGATTGCTTCTAAGTTAACACGATATACTAAATTTTGAAGTGTTTCAATATTATTGCTGCGCTACTAGTTCATGTATAATATGCTTTCTATATGATTCTTTTTCAAGGGAGTGATATAAATAGCTGTAATAATGAATAAGAATAATTTCCTTGAAAGTTTTTTTTTTACCTACGCTTCAAGGAGAAGGACAAGTCACCTTACATTATCTATGAGTAGTATGTCGTTAGTTTTACTGATAAAGCTGAGTTTGATTTGATTTCCTCCTTTTTATTTTTCTTCGAAGGCAGCTTTTTTCTGTGCAGGGAAAATATCGGGGTTTTGTTGTTGCTTGTGGCCCAACCACGCTAGACCCTATTACTTATCTAACCAGAGCAAAATTAAAGAGGTTTACAACCCTGAATCCTTTCTCGATCTAGTTGTTCCAGGAGCACATAATCCATGTATATTCAAATAGCCTCTTTGATAATTATTTCTACAAAAAAGAGTTATCTTATTATCTTAAGTTACCATACATATCCCGGGTTCGAGTATTTATTGTTTCTGTTATCTTGTACTTCCTGTTTTTCTTACTGATAAACTAAAAAAAAAAAACCACAGCCATTTTTGATGTTCTGCTTCTTCTTTCAGACGCTTTCTTACTTTTGTGTTACCAAAATACCACCCCTACTTTGTAAAAAAGAAAAGTTTTCCAATTTCCTCATTTAAAGATTATCTATTTTGATTTGTTCCTCGGATACGTATAGATAATGTTCATACAAAGAATCAAATCGGGTTCAGTACATTTACAACAAAGATGCAGTTCCGTTGTCAAAAAAAACCATTACTGTGTGAACATATAGAAATCCAATTGTATTTTTGATTTATAGCTTAAAGCTTTTTAGTCCATTGCTCTTTATAAATTATCTAGTATGTAGTGGCATAATTATGATTATATCATCATTATGATTATTATTATTATTCTTTCTATACAACAATTACTTTATTATAATTACATTACGTAAAGATTATTACTAGCTAGGATACTATAGGCAAACACATTTTTATATACCTAAAAAATGCTTATCACACGCCAGTCTTTCTAAAAACCAGTTTACAACAAGCAGCCTCTTAGTTACAACAAATAAGCCGGTGTTTTTTGTCTTGTTACTCTTCTTTTTCCTTTTTTTTTTCTTTTACGAGGAAGGTATTTTTTTGTAATTTAGATATAATTATAGTTTTTTTATGTTCACTGCGTGCTAATAAAAAGTTGATGTAGTACATAAGCCATTGACAACAACAAGAAAAGAAAATGGCAAGGTGTCCGATCGGCAAATAATTTGTATTTCCAGATTATTTTTGGAAGAATCAGTTGGTAAAATGATAGCAAAAAGAAAAGAGAAGAAAGACCTGTCCACGAGGTCAAAACCCAATGAATAAGGCTCCAATTTTTTTTTATATCGTATCGTATCTAATTTACATAAATAAAAATTCTTTGTCATCGGGACGATCTTATCCTATCTGAGGAAACACAGATTTCTATTGTAAACAGAACGCAAAAGTCGTAAATATTACAATCTGTGGCTATTTGACATAGCAGAAGAAAAGCACTCATGGTTTTTTGAAATTGCTGGATTTTCAAAGGTTAGTCAAAATAAAAATCATTATTAAAAAGTAGAGAGTAGATGGAAAAGAAGAAATCGTAAGACTAAAAGAATATACAATTACTTAGTAAATGGTCATTGATATCGGTAGCACAAATTCTTTATTTTGAAGGGAAAAGATAACAATTTTGTGTTGCTGCTTTCCGATAAAATATAAACATGCATCTTTTGTGGAACGAAGCTACTGGGCTATGAGCACTTAATTATCCAGTATGATTTATCAATCTTCAATGCTTATTCCGCGCATCATATAGTAATAAAAGATAATATAAACTTATGAATTATTTGGATCATTCGACTTTTATGTATTCAGTACAAATATAACTGGAAGTTAGTAACACATTCTTTGAAGTTTAAACTGATCGTTAAAAACGGTCGTGGAAACAAAAGGAAGTGAAGGAGATGTTTGGTCTCTTATAATGTAAATACGGGATCTTACAGAGGATCCCCGTTAATTTCATAGAGACATTTTCCATTTTTTTTTGTGAAAATAAAGGGGTGTGATAATTAGCGGATACTGTGAAATTTTTCTCCAAGAATGTGCACATATTGAATACTTCAGCTCACTACTGTATATCTTTTATTGTATCAAAATATGTATTAATTAATAAATTATTACTATACGATTGTTCTTGATGCATTTTTGTAACTATTTCTTTTTTTTATTTGAGCACGTCTATAACACTTTTTTTTTTCTTTTGAAAAAAAGTTATATATAGTGCAGAGATATTTTATTTTTTATATTATTACATTTTTTCATCTTTTTCTTTTCATCTTTCTATATTTTTGCTTTACGTATATATATCAAAACAAAAAACAGTAACCGAATCTAACGTTGGCTTGACAGCTGAACAGTATAGTATTCTGACTGAGAAAAAAAAACTTAACCCACGAACCATGACAAACCGATCGCTAGCATGATGGGCTAAAAGTGAATTCAAGCTGTTTAAGACACCTGATATTAGTACTATATGCAAAGACTTGAAACGAGAAAAACAAGAAGAGAATAAACATTGAATAAACTTTTCATAAAAAACATGCAAATGGCGTAATAAAAAAAGTAACCCATCCTGTATACTAATTTAATTACAATCCTTATATTTATCACATATTTTTTTTTTGATTTACATACCGTTAAGGATTCAATGCCGCAAAGTCCTGTGAAAGTGAAATTAAGGAGGATGTGAAAATTTTCTTATGTTATTTTTACCATTCCTTCATTTTTGTGAAGTTATTTAGGTGTGAAGATTAACGGATATGAAATTAACGGGGATCCTCTGTTATTATGTAAATCATTAAGTGTAATGACAATTCGACGCTATAAGCTTACTCTCTTATTAATAATGAACTGTATACTTATATATATATATAGCAGCGTTATTTAATAAAAGAAGCAAAGATCTTGTTCCATGTTCGAAATTTTAGATAAATGTATTACTACTTAGCTTTTATTATTGTAGATCTCATAACACCTGTTGGATATATGGTAGCTTGAAAGTTATAATCTCGAATTAAACTATTTTTTGATTACAGTAATTTCTGCATAAACTGAAATGATCAATATATGATGAGAAAATATTGATTTAGTGATAAAAAAAGATAGAAGAAAAAAAAACACAGACTTTTTGTTTTACGTACACAATTTATGCTTATCGAATGCCGAAGTAGCCATTTAAGCATAGATGTTCCAAAACGTGATGAATCATATTTTTATGTTGACACACAAATTTACGTAGTGATAATTTTACTCTTTTCCTTCAATTAGCTTTTGTATAATAAAATGATTGCATATCTCTTTACCTTGAAAAAATCTATTATACTCATAATTACATTACTATCAGATTGGCTGTATAAAAAAAGTTACATACAAAACTATTTTGCTGCATTGGCTTTATACTACCTTCACTGTCATATTATTCAACAATTTACTGTTTGTTACATAATTCCGTTGAAAGCAGTTGTTATTTATCGAGTGTTATATGAATAGGTTATCATTTTCAAAAAGTTCTCGATGATTTATATACAAAGTATCGTGACATTTATAGTATTTTAGCATCGTCAGCATAATGGTGTAACCTAGTCTAAACTACCTTCTGACTTCTTTTGATGACTAATGTACATGACATCTCAACATACTTGACAAGTATCATAACTCTTGGTGAATCGATGTTATTTTCATACCTATAAATCTGCACACTCGGAACTATACTTCATTTATAAAAAAAAACAATTATTCATAATATTGTAACTGGCTTTCCAAAGATACGTAAAAAAATATATATTTACTTTTCTAATTAGTACAAAAGGTATATGTGTATTCGTGGGTATTATTAAAAATCTGAGTTGCTTTCCCATCTTTCCTTTTTCTTTACTCACTTTCACACACTTTCTATTTTCTATATAAACCAACACACAGAATCGTATTTTATTTCACCATGGGAATCAGAATGAAAGCAGCACGTTTACTTGATAATTTACCATTGCGACCGGGATTATTGACTCAATCGTTACCAGCTGATTCATATACTGAATCTATTGAGGATCTTGCTGGATCGCAAAGTTTACTTAAAATCTCACGTGCTGTCCATAATGCTGCGTTTTCATATACCTTACCCGATAAAAACCCGGACCCAGAACTATTAGCAGTTTCACCAAAAGCTTTGGATGACATTGATCTTGATCCTGAAGAGATTCGTACCGATGAATTTTTACAAGTGTTTTCTGGAAATAAGATATTGGAGAATACTCGACCATGGAGTTTGTGTTACGGTGGTCATCAATTTGGGTAATTTAATAGCTATTTTCTTTTTACATCAGAAAATTAAATTTCATATTCATTAATTTATTGTAGAATTTATGCTGGTCAACTTGGTGACGGTCGAGCTATTTCTTTATTTGAAACCGAAAATCATCGTGGTGAACGTTGGGAAATACAATTAAAAGGAGCAGGTCGTACACCTTATGCACGTAATGGAGATGGGTATGCTGTTATGCGTTCTAGCATTCGTGAATTTTTGATGTCTGAACATATGCATGCTTTGGGTGTTCCCACGACTCGTGCATTATCACTTGTTGGTACTTCTCGGGAAATCTTTAGAGATGATGCTCTTCCAGGTAAAATAAAATTCTGATTAATAATCATACTGAATCTGTTTTTTTAAACTTTTTTTTTTATCTAATATACATGATGTATTATTTTTCAATTTAATAGATGAAAAACAACCAGAACGTGGTGCAATTGTTACTCGTATGTCACCATCATGGATTCGTTTTGGAAATTTTGAAATTTTTTATTCTCGTGATGATATGTTTAACTTGCGCATGTTGGCTGATTATTCAATTAAAAATGTTGTCAAGGAGGAAGAAGATTATAAACCATCAGAGTTGGAGGGTAACAAATATATGCGTTTTGTCCGTCGTGTAGCAAAAAATACTGCCAAGATGGTAGCAGAATGGCAAGCAATTGGTAAATATATAATACATACTGTATAAATATCGACAAGTATTGAATAATTGGATAAAAGGGAGTGTGTTAATAAAATATTATTTTATATATAAATATAACTAGGTTTCAACCATGGTGTGATGAATACAGATAACATGTCGATTTTAGGTATACTAGATATATAATCAAAGGATAAATCTTTTTAATATTATTACTAATAGTAAACAAATTCATGCATTCTGAATAAAACTATACTACTAGGTCTTACTATCGATTATGGACCATATGAAATGATGGACTTTTATACACCTGCCAATGTGTGTAATCATTCAGATACCGCTGGCCGTAAGTTATGTTCATTTATTAGTTTGTATCGCTTTCAAATATAGTAGCACTCTGGTTCTAATTTTTCTGCATAATACATTCTAGAATACGCATTCAAACGCCAGCCTACAGTCTGTATCTTTGATCTTTTCAAATTTGCAGTCCCACTTTTTGAACTTATCGGTGCTGGTGATAAAGTGGATTCCCTTGTGTATATTCCCAAAGACAGCAAGGACTCTTCGAATGCAACAAATCAAGCCACGCGTAACGAGTATCGTGAAGTGGGTAAAATAGAAGTAACCAAACTTCTTAGCGAAGAATTCTCCAATTGGTTTATGGAACATCTATTATGGCGTATGCGTCAAAAGCTAGGTCTCAAATCGAACAAAGAAAAAGCTAGTGACATGAACGATGTAGTGATTCCGTTATTGGATTGGATGAGTGAATATGATATTGATCATCATCGATTCTTCCGTTCTCTTTCTTCATACCAAGTAACTGATGCTGGTGAAGAAAAAGATGCAGAAACTCATTCCATTGAAGTTGTTCCACGCGAAGCAACAAAGGAAGAAGAAAGTAAAAAGGCGTTGAAGCCTTGGTTAGCCATTTATCGCCATCGTTTGTTGGCAGAGGATGGACACTTGGACAATGGCGATCGACAGCGGCGTATGAATTCTGTTAATCCACGATTCGTACTTCGAAACTGGATTGCTCAAGAAATCATCGAAGCATTCGAAAATAAAGAAGAAGCAGAAGCCAAACAAATACTTGAATCAGCTCTTCAGGCTTGTATTCATCCCTTCAGGGAACACTATAATGACGAAGTTGTTGAACATTGGATCAAAGAACCTGTCCCAGAGGTATGATTTTCTCCCTTTTTTTTCTTTTTAATATATTTTGCTGATATATATGTGCCCCCGCTAACTAATTTATTATAAAACGTTACGTATCTTTATATATATATATATATAGTGGGGCCGTGATCTCAAATGTTCCTGCAGCTCATAAAAAAAGGAAGGAGTAAGATATAATTGTAATAATAAATAAATAATGAATATAATGAAGAAAAAAAAAGCGATATGGTAAAAATAATACATAAATTAGAACGAAGAAGGGTAAGGGAGGAAGAGAGAGGGTGGGGGTATAATAATATATAGGCATAATTTATAATTTAAATCCAAGCATCGCGATCCAACATCCATTCATCACTATTTTCTCCAGGTACTTCTTGTTTATTGGCATTCTTCACACGATTAGCCATATCATTAAACATACGAAGACCATTTCCAACCATATCTTCACCCATATTACGTACATTTTTAGCGACCTTTGTAAAATCAAACAAATCCTCTTCATCTTCATAGTGTGTTTCTTCTTCGTCTTCTTCTGGAACATCATCAGCCCATGATGTTTTCAAAGTACGTTGACTATGGGAATGATGTTGACGTCGCTCATGTTGTTGATGATAATGATCATCTCCAGTTGTCAATAATGGATCTTGATGATTACTTTCTCTTGACATTGGCGGTGTATTAGGAAATTGGCGACTGTTGTTGTTTTTGTTTTCATCTGGACCAGCAAGAGTAGCAAAAAATGACGATGGAGAAAATACACGATCATTGTTAGCATTAGTAGTACTATTTTTATTACTATGACTATTGTTACCATTGGCCAGGGCAGCTTCATTCAATTGACTCATGAACTTGCCAGCAACTTCCATGAATGAACTACTTCGCTTGTGCTGTTGATGAGGTTTATTGCGTGATGTTGCGGAGGAAGAAGTTGACATAAGTGGATCATACGATGGTCTGATAAGATTACAATTCATTCCCATTAATACGTTTATTTCATTTTATTTTACAATTTATTCATATATTTTCCTAAGCAGCCAACTAGTTAATCCCACATTACCTTCGTTTTGGAAGATCCATCGACTGCCGCTGTTGTTGAATGGGTTGCTGATGTTGTTGCAGCTGTTGCTGTTGTTCTTCGTCATACCCATCCTCATCTTCCAAACTCATGATTATATTTTTCTTGATAAATGCAAGTTTTTCCGTAAAATCATCTAATCGATCACCTAGAAGAGATTGCGCAACCACCGCTACAGATGATCGACGTCCTGAAGTACCAGCTCCGGATTCATCTCTATCCTTATTCCTATCTACTTCTCCGCCACTACTTTCAAGTAATATATCATGAGTTTTAGGCCTTGGGGAAGGTGGCTGTGACATGGCTCTTAAAGGAGCTTGAGTTGAACCTGATTCTCTTTCTTCTGGCGGTGGTGGTACATGGAATTCTCTGGATTTGTTGCTAACTTGAGCCGTATTGTTATAATTATTACTAATGTTTTGGTGACTAGTTTCTCGTTCGACTATTGTTGTATTACTGAAATCTGTAAGTTCACTTGTTGTCAAAGGAGACATAGTAGTAACAGCTGTAGTGGTATTATTATAAGATTTATCGATTTTTTTTTCAGGCACTGGTTGTCGTGGTCGAGAACTATTGGTGTGACCGAAATCTGTAAGCTCTTGTTCCGCTGGTGCATCTTTGTTGTTGGTAAATTCTTGAAGTTCTTTTACGGGTTCCTCCAATAAAGATTTTGAGTCGGTATTTTTACTAATATCAACAAGTTCTTTCTCAACTAGTAAACTATCATTGAAATCCTGAAGTTTTTTTGTTTGCGCTGAGTATGATGAAGATTTAATATCCACGAGTTCTCGTTCGGCAGGTCTACTGGTGTTAAAATCGTCGAGTTCTCTTGGCTCCTGTTGTGCTGAAGATCCTGAATGAATATCAACAAGATCTTGGTCCACAATTGGATTACTAAAATCTTGAAGTTCTCTTTCTGTTGTTGATGATTTATCTATACTTTCGAGCTCTCTTTCCTGGTAATGATCTAGTATATATGATTTCGAACTCATGTTGGCATTATCGTCACTATTTTCTTCTTTTTTTAGTTTTGGAGGAGTCACATCTATTAATTCTTGCCCATAATCTTCTACAGTTCGACTCGTACGCTTTTTTTGTTCTTCTTCTTCCTCTGTTTTATTGCGTGATACTGGATTTGCTGACGCACCGGTATTATTATCGCTCTCCATAACATTATTCTACATAATTCTCTTCCATGTTAGTTTACAAACGTATAAAAACCAGGGACCAACTCTCCTCCCTTGCTCTTCTACGTTTTTGCATAAGATTTCCCAAGCCTGTCTCTCTTACTTTGGCATGATCATTAATGACAGCAGATATACGATGGTCTGATAAAAATTGAGCATCATCTTCTTCAAAAAAATAATCTTGTTCTGGCATGACTCGACGTTCATTTTGTTCAATAGTGGTATTTGAATTAGTAGTCGCAAATGGATTTCGAGATAAAAATCGATGAGGGTCTACTGCAGCTTTCCCTGAAAAAAATGTGCTACCACCACTACCACTACCAGTGATAATATCGTCATTGTTATCGTCATCATTAGGATCTTGAGCATGTTGATCTAATAAAGGTTCAATACCAACAGTTGTATTTGGATCTAAATAATCATCGAGAATACGCGAACTGGGATTGTTATCGCCATCTTCTCCAAGTGTAAGTCGACCACCATGGCGAGGACCAAGACATTGTGTAAAAGGCCAAACTGGCATAATACACGAAGTACGATGGAAATGTTGCTGTTCTTCGTCAGTATCGTCATCGTCTTCTGGTAGTCTGATAGGTTGTTTTTGACGTCTTTTTGAAGAAGTGCAAGCTGCTAAAGGATTCATTTATCTATATAGATATATGTATGTATGTATAAAAGAAAGGTGTGGGGGAAGAGGTGTTTGGATTAGAAAATTAAAAAAGTAATATAAGAGAAAGCGGAGAGTTGAATCTGCGTGTGTATATAAAAAAGAGAACAAAAGTGAGCCATTCTTACCAAATTAGACGATTTTGTACGCGATGAGAAAAAACAGTTTTAAATTAAGCTTATGCCAAATAATAAGTTTGGGCTGTTTACTAGAAAAATTTAGAATTATTTGAATAAAGTTTATATAAAGTTTCCAAACAGTCGTCTTTCTTTTTTCTTTTTTTCGGTTCCTATTAGGAAACAATGGAGTTGTACTGTGTGATACACAATACCCTCATTAATTAGATTAGCTACTATATTATCAACTCAAACAAACTCTTTAACTCAATATCTTATCATATAAACCGTACATATTGGCTTGGTTGACATAGTGTGTAGGTATTATAGCCCTGGTTCATATTAATAATCAACAAGTGATGATTTGAGAAGCTTCTGAAAACTTTGCTGTTGGGTGATTTACTCACAAACACTCTTCGCGTCGATATTTTATAAGAACAGCAAAAATTAAGTAATTTATGGTATATTTCTCTATGATGTTTTTATTAGTGTTGTAGGTGATTTCAATACGCCACCATGTTAACGTTATTTGTATACTCCGGAGTGTTTAATAATTTATGCATGAAGGGCTGAGAAACTATATAATTTGTAGCATAATTAGTAGTGTAAGGAATTGTTGCTTTTTAAGGTTTTCCGGCTTTGGGAGATAAATTTCACAGCATAGAATATGTAGTAGTTGCTAGTCGTTTTTGTATATAAAATTAATTCAGCACAATATTATTCTAATCATATATATATGTTATTGTATACCATACCTCCATTGCTGATGCAAAATTACTGTATAAACCACGAGTTTTTTAGGCACGTACATATACATAAAAGAAAAAGGAAGGGTTAACGAGCCGCGGGGATTGAGATATATGAATTTCCCTCCTTTCTCTCGATTTATGCTTAGATAACTCTTATTAATGACGAACAATAATATAGTTACACCACATTTCGTAAAAAAAAGGAACAGTTAAAAAGGAAGAAGTGTATTTGAATATGCAATCAAATCCCAAAAAAAGGAAGAGAATTGATCAATGCTCAGAAAATAGAATATTCAAGGAATCTTATTATGTCACAAAATAAGAATGATAGCAATTATCAACAACAATTCCCTGCAAATCCCCTTCACATATTTTTTGATGGTAACAGGGTAGATCTTTAGTTTAAAAAAAACGAGGCAAACCAACGTGACAAGTGCCTCAAATAGCAATTTACGCAGTTACACAATAATCCATAAATTGATGAACCGCCTTCTTTGTGCCTTCATCTTATTACCATCTCACTTCCTCTCTTTTCATATATTTTTATTTATTAGTTTATATATTATTATTATACTCTCCTCAGACTCTCCTTTATTACTTTTAGACACATATCTTATTTAATTAAAAAATAGAGCTATGGCCGTACCTAGATCTTCTTCTTCATCGTTCTTACCAGTGCATGTGCTTGCCCAACAAGATCGTGATAGTGGAATTTCAACAGAAGGCGAATCTGACGCAGAAATGTTTAGCAGTACTAACACAAGTCGACCCACAACATTATTAGCACCCATGGCGACGCGACAACAACAATACCCATTCAGTGACGACGAAGAATTACCTTCCATTCAAGAATCACTACAACAACAACAAGAAAATATCTTAAATAGTGAAGCTGTGTTTAGTTCAAAAAGTTATCAAAATCACCAAGCAGAACAAGCCATGACTTCTATAAAACAATTATTAAGAGAAGATTCTTGGAAAAAGGCATTAAAACATAAAAGCGGTGTTATTGTTTATATGCTCAGTTCATCATCATCGAAACAAAACAGTCTCAATAATAAGGCACCGATATTTAAAGGTGAAACAGTCATTCATGGATTTTCACCACAATCTGTATTTTATGTTATTGGAATGAGAAAACTTTGGGATCCTGCGTAGGTTTTTTTTTAATCATGATATATATTTTTTATTTATCACTATGGAAACTTAAAAAAAATCGAATATTTTTCTAATAGATTTGAAGAAGGCCGGCTGATAGAAAATTTAAACGAAACAACATCAGTTACATATGAATCATATCACTCAACTTCATCATCCAAGTAAGCTTTATAAAAAAAATCTGTTTGAGAACCTTAATTTATAACTTGGCGCTAACAGATAATTTATATATGTATATTAATTGACGAAAATAGAGCATATGATGTTTCCGTTGTTGAAAGAATCGAATGTTCAGCAGATGGTGTTATTTTATTTGCATGTACAAGTATAGAAACCCCTAAAATACCCAAAGTGCCTGGTCGAACTCGAAGGCAAATGAAGGTTATTACATATTTCAAAACAACAAAAAATGTTTTTAGTATTGCTATTATTCTTCCATGTATGATGGAAAAAAATTAGATAAAATGTTTATATAACATTAAATTATTATATTTCTAGTTACAAGGATGGATTTTGAAACCATTACATACAACACCCCCCTCAACGAAAGTAACGTATATTACTCAAGAAAGTGTAAAAGGGTGGATTCCCGGATTGACAAAAAAATCACTGGCAAGAAGACCACTCGTCATTGCTGATGTTCAAAATTATTTACATCAAAAAGCCGAACGATCGAAAGATACCAATAGATTCCCCGCATCACCAAATCCTACTCAACAAATTTCTTCAGATATTACCTATGGTAATACTACTACAACATCTAATCTCACCACTTCAACAACATATGGTGCTAATTCCAATTCCACTTTGTTAACTTCAGGTGGACAACGTAGACCTTCAATTATGGCACAGAAACAACAACAACAAAAACCGAAATCAATTTTACAAAAAACATCATCGACAAAGTTAGTATAATAATAGCTGGCATATATATTTGTGTCATGGTAAAAGTAAAAATTTCAAAAGTTAACTTACTTTATTTGGATATAGTCTGTTACACCCGAAAAACAATAGCATACAAAGTATATTAACGAATCCACCACCGCGAAACTCTTCACTTTCTTCACCCACAGCCTCTCGCTCTTCTTCTGTCACACGAAAAATCAAATTCGCCGATGATGATATGTCTCAACGTAGTAGCACACCTTCTTCAATTGCACCTTCAATAATCAATAACTCCTACAACGAAGGAAACAATAATAATGCTTATCAAGAAAATATCAGTTCAGCATCCTTATCAGCAGCAGCTGTTCTAGCGGCACCATCAACTTCTCAACAAAGTATTAGTAGATTATATCCACCTTCACGACATAGAACTAGTCGAAAACAATGTATAGAAACTTTAAAGCGACTCACATCAAGTGATTTGGATGAGTGGAAGGAATTAGGCGAACGTAACAGTAGTAAACTATATTCGAAATCTGTGCAAGGATCCGCATTACCGATTCTTCGAGGTGACGTTAAGATTAATGGTCGATGGACACCAGAACAAGTTTGTTCAGTTATTCAATGCTTCGGTGCACGTAAGATATGGGACGAATATTTTGAGACGGGTCATATTGCCGAACGGTTTTCACAAAAAGAATATTTGGTGTATACTCAAATGCGCAGCATATTTCCTATTCACAGCCGAGATTTTTCGTTATTGACAATGATTGATAGTGATCCAGTCTCAGGAACCATTCATGTTGCTTCTACAAGTGTATCAGATGGCTTAATACCAGTTATCAAGCCCCATGTACGTGGCCAAATTGTTGTTCATGGATGGGCATTACGTCCAATCAAAGGGAATAAGGGCGTTGAACTGACATTCGTTTCACAAATGGAGCTGGAGGGATCAACACCATTACCACCTGCGATTATTCGACAATTAACAATGGAAGTACCTGCATGTGTAGACCGCGTTCAATGGTATCTTCGTCAACACGGCTGTCCACCTTATATTCGTCGTGTGGCAGGAAAAATCACTCAGGAACAATTTGATTCCAAAGAAAAGACGTATCGTATTTCATTTACAGCAAAACATAAACCATCACAAAATCGTCAGCATAGTAATTGGTGTACGGATATACGTACAAATCCATCCATGTATGGTTCTGGGTTTAATGTACAAGTAACACCTGCAGAATATACTCGTGTGGAATTACGAGCGGATGATATGGGTATTCGGGTATATACCATGGATGATGCGGTGGAAGGACATTTAGTAGAAGTGGCAATTATTCCCAATTTGCCTGGGTCTGGTCCCAAGTTTACTTGGAATGGACAATCATTGAAAGAGGAAAAGAAAGAAGAAGAGAAAGAAAAGAATATACCCACTGTTAAAGTGGAACGAGTACGGGTATCACAAGAAGAGCATTCTGATCAACAGCAACAGAAGCATCAGGAAGAAACTATGCCAGCAACGATGCCACCTACACCACCATTATTGGCTACGCCAGAGCATGAAGAAAAGCTTGAACCTTCTATTTTATTACCACCTAGTTCTAAACAGTCTCAGCTTCATTCTGATCAACGACGACTTGAACCATTAAACACAAAGTGGGACCCATCTGAAGCATGTATGTTTTATAAATAACTTTAATCTCTTATTTTTTTATTTTAGTACTTCACACTTACATTATACATAGGGTTCCATTCTCTACATGATTCGCGCGTAACTACACCAACAACAGCAACAAGTCGAGATGTAAGTTTAAATATAAAAGATATAATTAATTTGAATAGTCTTTTATGTAAAATGGTAACTAACAAATAATTGTATTTATTTAGTTTATGAAACGACGAAATAGCCATGTTTTAGTTATTAGTGATGAACTCTCGTTTACTGGCCCACAACTATCTGTCATCTTTTTACTCATGGCATTATGTTACTATATGGGCAAATTTTCCTGTCGATGTTAGAGAAAGATATATATTTTCTCTTCCAATTACTCGCTTTACATTTACATCTTGTATTAATATTTATTTGTTTTTTAAATAGTTTTTTTGTTTGTACATAAGAAAAATTTCAATATATTTTTATTGCCATAGAAAGAAGGCCTAAAAAATCACTACGATTGACTATTGCTATTATTTGTATTAATTTTAATACTTTTACAATTTGGATTCTTGAGGTTCCTTATACAAAACAGCCAAGCCATTGGAAAGAACCACGCGATCACCGACTTTTGCATTAAAAATGACACCCTCTGTCTTTGGCTCAGGACCAGGAACCTTCCACATGGAGATAGTTACAGTTTCGCCTGGTAGGACAGGTTTGGCAAACCGAGCATGAATGGATTTAAATCGAAGACGGTCATTATCACCAAAGTTCTTAAGAATTGAGTGAGCAGATTTACCATACGAGCAAAGGCCATGAAGGATAGGTCGTGGGAAACCAACAGCTTGGGCGATATTAGGATCGGCGTGAAGTGGATTGAAATCACTAAAATGTAGATATGTGCGTGTCAGAGAAAAAGATAGCGAATAATTTTGTAGCACATATACATGTAAAGTTCTATTTTAATTTATAATGTAAAAACCTTACCCATTAAGACGGAAAATCAATGCTTGAGTTCGAGTTGTACTAAAAGTATCAGTAGCATCGGCAGGTCGATTAGGTGGAATATGAGTTCTTTGTTTTGGACCTTTGGGCCCCTATATATATATATATTTTAGCAACATTAGTAAATTTTGTGTCTTTATATCATTTATATCAAAATAATATGAAATAAATTACGTACGCCCCAGCCTCCATAATCACGAACAAACATGCCAAGTGACAAACGATAATAATGAACATTATCTTTTTCACCATAAAGATCAATTACGCTGTCAAGCAACATACCAGATTCTATTATATTTTTCACATGTTATTAAAATTTTCCCTTTTTCTTTATAACGAGCCAGATCAACTGTGTCCTTTCAATTATATTTTTTTAGGGGCACGTGATTGGGTATTTTTTTTTTCTTTTTGAAATATTACGTTACCTTTGTCATAAACACCACGAAGTGTTTTTACGGAACGGAATCTACCTCCTTCAACAGGGAAAGGATTTATTACTTCAACGGTTTGTTCACCATGGACAATCTTATTAGGGTCATACCATGGCATACCAGGGACAGAACCGCCTGCTTGCCAGCGTTCAATAAAGGAATTGACGTCCCAACCATCATCCTTTAGAAGTAATGATACGGGATAAGTGGGAAAGGGACCAAAATCCATATCCAACTCATATAACCATCTTAATTCATCTTCTGGAACACCGATTGAGAGTGCATACAGTAAATAATCTCGACGTGTACATGCTACCTATTTTTATTATTAATTTGTGTCATATAATTAACCACTTCAGACAGTATAACTACTATTTTGACTTACAATATCAGGTTCTCCTACGTGACCAACAGCTTTTGATAAATCCGGCTTAAATCCTTCAACAGGCATGTTATTTTTTTTTTGAGTACTCAAGAAAAGAAAAAGTTAAGAAAAACGGGGAAGAAAAAAGAATTCAAAATATTAAAAAAACGTGTGGGGTAAAGAAGAAAAAAAAAGTCGGAATGAAGTTTGATAATGCATTTCCCAATCCTTGTTACACGGGTGGGGTTTGGGTCAGTACTGGAGTCGTGCGATGATCACACGCGCATAATCCTTAACCTATATTGTATGTAATCGTTTTTTGTTTTAATTGGAAATTACCAGATGTAATCTAAAAACTTATAAATTGAAGGACATCAAAAGATAAATAAATGGTAAAATTCATAATATGTACTTTTCTTTAGTATACTGAGGTATACCTTTATATATATAAAGAATATAAAATGCCATGTATACACTGAAATGTTTTTTTACTAATGTAATAATCGCGTATTACGACCAGTTATAAGTACATTGTATAAATAGCTATGTTTTGTATACCACTACCACCCCATGCACACAATTTTCTCTGCTTAAATTCGCCCAATAAACCCCTTTATTCGTTTGTTAGCAGGGTTTTAAAGGCCCACATTAGTCACTAACATTGACTAACATTAATTTCATCCACCGACCCCTTTTCCTTTTTAAATAAAACGCCTCCTTTTTGCATAGTGTCCTTCTCATAATTTTTTTTATTACTTTTGCTCATCTTACACCAAATGTCAACTCAATCTCAACCACCTTCTCCATTAAACGTAAACCTCGTTAGCCATTTTGAAGAGGAGAAAACTATGCTTCCTTATAAGACCGCCAAGCGTAATATCTCCCTTTGGAATCTCTTTATCTATCTCGCCCGCCATGGAACCTACCACGAAAAAAGAAGTATGTCAGCTTTAATACATGTAAAGAGATAAATAGCTTACACCATAGTTATAGAGATAGGATTACCTGAAAGATTCAAATATAAAGAATCCAGGCAACAATTAAAGGAACTCTTTTCTGAAGCAAAGAATAATGAGGATACAAACCAGTACCTGAAGGAAAGAGTAGAGGAGGAGAATAAGAGAAAAGCTGGTCCTCCAACCAGACCTGAAGATAGAAGAACACTTGCAAAATCCTACTTAGATCAAATTGGTATTCTTTTGGCCGAAATGGAATCAAATCTTGGAGTAGATGCAGCTCTCACTCTCCACTCCAAAACTCCAGACGACATGGATAATAAAATGGTCCACACCAATTCAGGTATGTAAAACATTCATTTATTATGCGCACTCATCAATATATATATATTGTTTTAGATGCATCGGAACATGCCATGTCCCCTCGAAATATTTACACGTCGTTTGTTTCTGGATGTAAAGGTAATCATTAAAATAATTATAGCGTCCAACTGAAATTGTAGCTGACTAACTCTACATCTTTTCTATAGAGTATAATGAAGATCTAGGTATGTATTGTTCGTTTTTATCCATCTATATTTGTTTGACACAAGAACTGTATTGTTATAGAAGCAGTACAGCAAGAGGAGGGACCTAAATCCAAGCAAAGAATGGAATAGAAAGATGCAGGAGCCAGCAAAATATTTGAAACAAGAATATAGTGAGTTGAATGGATACATGTATATATCATATTTTGTTGATTAATGAAATCCTTCTATTATATAGATGCAAAGTTGAATACCAATGCATCAAAGTTTCCTTGGATTAGCTTCAAAAGAAGTGCCAATGGTGCCGGGTTGACCTCCCATTATTATAATGAGAGCCACAAACTTAAGCTTGTTGGATTCGATTATGGAGTGAACCAAAAAACTGGCCAGTATCATACAACAGCTGTTAGGCCTACGGAGATGGGTGGTGCAAAGTTAGACGAGTTATATCGAGAGATTAAAGCTAAGATAGTCAAGCTGCTTTCGCCTGATGATGGTAAGTCTCTTTTTAATATAGATGCTTAACGTAGGGGATCCAATTTTAGCTTAAATTGGATAACGAACTGTTACAAGGATGTTAAATAATAGAAATTGATATACAAAATAGATGACTATAATAAATATTAAATTACCTTTCTTGTGTCTTGTTCCTCATGTCTTATTATTCTTTTTTATGTGTGTGTATGGATAATTTTTAATAAATTGTGTAAAACCTGTTTTATTATTTTGTTCTCTTTTTTCTCTCGTTATTTCGCTTTATTCGCTTTTCTATTTTTAAAAAAAGAATCTACATTCGTCTTACCATGCCACCTAAGAAGATTAGAAGTAAAAAATACGATGATAGAGTATTAAACCCTGAAAAGTATACTACTCGACATCGTCATAAACGTGATGAAAACAACCATATCATATTGGATAAAAATAACAAACCAGTGGTAGAATCCATCCAAAAGCGACTATTGGAGGTTGATAATCCCAATGCTAGCTCAGAAAACGCAGAGAAACGTGCCCGCACTGAAAGCTCTTCACAGCAACGTGGTATGGTTTAAATAGAAAATTGTGTTAAGCTTGACGAATTATTAATTAAAGAATCTAGAAGAAACAGATGAATACTATGATGATCCATTCATTGGCGCAGACAACGATCAGCAACTCATTAGGATTCATCAAATGAGGGTACAACAAAACAATATTGTTTGGGATGATACGATGCACAAACTTGTAGATGCGTATATAAACTCTTTTCGAAATGGAGTTCCAGATTACAAAGTATCTAGACCTACTCATGTAAATCCTTGTAATGGTTGTCAAAATCCAAATTTGCGTTCTCTCTCAGTTGATTGCATTTACACCACTGGTATGAGATTACATATATATAATTGGTGTTTATAGATCTATATAAAAATAATACCTTCCAATAGGTATTATAAAAGAGGAAAACTTTACTTACTGCAAGAATTGCTATTCATCCGCTCCTGTCTTTTTTATACAACATCATTTGTTTGTGGCAACTCCTAAAAACACTAAAATGGCCTTTCATCTTTCGTTGTTGGAATTCTATACCACTCTTCGAGGCTATGGCCATACGGCTGTTAATGCTTTTGGAAGCACTATGTCGCACGTTCATACATACCAAGTTAGTAACTACACGAGATATATTACTATACAACTAGATATAAATTAATGAAATATTTTTTTTTTCATTCTATATTAAAAAATATATAATATTGCATTGCAATATTACATTGTAGAAAGATGAAACGTTGAGTAAAAATCTTGGGTATGCATTTTTCAGATACTTGGAACTCTCTTCGCTTGTAGAAGAAAAAATAGTATCTGAAAATCCATTAGTAAAAGAAAAAGAAGGCTGTCCTGCTTGTCCTCGGGTAATTTGAGTAGTTCAATTCAATTACCACGTGTACAGTAAGAGAATTAATAATAGAAAACTGTTATTGATATTTATATAATAGGACCGCATGTTCATTGCTTTAGATGGAAATATGCAGCTGAAACGCTATAAAGCTAATGAGTACGACAAGGAAAAATATATCAGCAGTCAGTATTTCTCTGCTGATCGAAAGCAAGATCAATATGAGAACTTTACTTCCGAGTCGAACGACAATCCTCAATCCTGTGAGAGAAATTTCAAAGCAACTGTTAATGTCTCTCGTGGTGATCCAAAGTGCCATGAATGCGGCTTAGTAGGAAGTATCTGTGCTCGGCACGATATCCCTTTAGAATTCACCAATATTTATGAGTCAGGAGAAGGGTAAGTTAATGCTAGGTACTAGTGTGTGATTTGAAATAAAAATATACTAGATTCATTTTATCAGTTTGCTAATCTACCATATTTAAAGATTCAAGTACACTCTCGCAATTATCAACGCATTGCTCCAGATACCTAATGCGAGAATCGTAACTGTGATGTACGATATTATTTGTCGTATTAAATCATCTATTAAAGTAAGCAAAATTCCACAGCATATAGCAGAAATATGTAATAACCAATTTTAATAATATAGAACTTATTTATTAATGACTTTCATGTATATAATAGAAAAATTTTCCTGGGCTCAGTGGTGATGGCACCAAAATGGCCGTTAGTGTTTTCCATGCTTATGCTCATACAATGAAATGTCAAGTGGATTTTAATCCACGTTATGCCAAGGGTTTAGGTTTGACAGATGGAGAAGGCATGGAACGACTTTGGTCATACTTGGGCCAATTTGTATCAATAACTAGACCAATGACTGCAAAAAACAGAATGTTGACCCTCTGTCATGCTATATCATTTCAAAGCAATTCGTATTGCAAATTTGCGTACGTTTAAAGAATGCATAAATATTTCTGATAGTTATTGTTGATAATTATACTAATTATTACTGAATTTATAGCTGCAAAGTTAGCTCGTCGAAAAAAGAATGCAAATAAAGTACTTGTCAATGCAGTGAGCTATTTACACAGCAGACGTATTTATAGATCAGATCAAGAATTACAAGACGAGTGGAATAGCCTTGCCCAAAAAATACGTGATAACAATTCAGTTAAATTAACTGAAAAGGAAGAAAATGAAGAAAAATATATTCATTCTTTGGATATTTTCTACAACACAAAGTAAGTGCACTATCGTAGTATCTTACGTATATATATGACTCTATTATTACTTATTATGTTGTATGGAATAATTAAAAATTATAGAGAGCAATTGGATGAAGTTCTCGAAAAAATAAGACAGCTGCAACAGCAAGAAACTCTTGAATCACAGGTGGAAATATTGGATCTCTTGACCGATCTGCCTTCGTTTGAAACATCGTTTAGCAAATCGCTAAAAAAAGTAAAGGCTTACGAGCGAAAGCTAGGCATTAGAGAATGTGATAGATAGACAAGAACTCCCAAGAGTTTACCACTGCCCAAAACAGAAAGAAATTAACAAACTGTAGGATTGCAAAGTCCAAACTCAAAACTCTGCTTATTGGTCAAGCAATGTTAAAGGACACCCTCCATCGCTCAGGCAAACTTTGTAATAAGTAAAAGAAGTAAATAAAATGCTCGGAACTAACGATATATTAAATTAGGACATACAACAAGCTCACAGATGCTTAAATCTGCCGACAATGCAACAACAAGAGCAAAAAAACTTCTTTCTCAGTACAATGATGCATGCAAATCACTGGATCCCAACTTTAAATATATCAAGTTTGATGACATCAAGTCATTAGAAGACTGTCCATTTTGGGATGCTGATATCACAACGGAAGAGATTGATTTCTGTGCTCTTCGTCAGTACATGAATAAAATGCGCGCTATAGAGGAACTCGATTTGTTGGAGGTAATTGTTTAATAGACATTATTTATAATTATAATGTATATGCTACTAACCAGTTTGAATTACATTAAAATTTTATTAACTTGTAGGAAGAGGAGATACAATTTAAGTTGTATGCACTGCAGAGATGCCAGCAACTTGCTGCTGCAATCAACAATGAAACGCGAGGTGATGGATACAAAAACCTGATCGCACGTAAATTACCTGCTGCTGAAAAGCTATTTACAAAGGTATACAATGTATCATGGCAAGACTATTGTAATAGCCAGACACAGCAACAACAAAAACAACAACAACTATCACCAGATGAAGCACATTCATATGCAGACAATGGTAATAGTGGCGATGACGAAGGAAGAGATGATAAAGGAGAAGAGGAAGAAGAAGAAGAGGAGGAGGCGTGTCCCGAAGATTCTCTAATGGTCTCATTCGCAGATCTGATCATGGGAATGATGGGCACCGAAAATGGTGAAGATGTGGAAGTGTTGCAGCGAGAGTTGGGCATACAGGAAGACATTGAAGCCGATAGTATGCCAACAGAAGAGTAGCTTTACTCTATACGTATGATACGAAAATACTTTTTTTTATTTATTTTATTCATCTATTCACCACTTATTATTATTATTCCAATTATTTTTATCTCATTTTTGCTTCATTTTATATATTTACTTTTATTTATTCCATTCCATTTCATTTTGATTTACTTTATGCGTTACTATAATTGGTGTATATTTATTTATCATCTTTATGCTTATCATATTTTTGTAGTACTTTTATTTCCTTAATCTATTTATATGCCCATGTATTTAACTTTGTATGATTCCTAAATATATGTTTAAAATAATTATGCATTATATTCTTCATTTCATCTCTAATAAGTATGGTATATCTGTAACTGATCATGTAGTTGAATATAATAGCCATATATTGTTTTTATATTAGGTCGTATATACTTTTTCAAATTATCGTAAAACGGAGGAAAATAAGCAGTATCCAAAAAAGGAGGTCGGTGGATGAAATTAATGTTAGTCAATGTTAGTGACTAATGGCCTTTAAAACCCTGCTAACAAACGAATAAAGGGGTTTATCGGGCGAATTTAAGCAGAGAAAATTGTGTGCATGGGGTGTCTTTTAGGCAACTATTCGACTATTCCACCAATAATCACCATAGAAACCGCGCTACTTTCTATTATTTATATTTTCAGCAACTCTTTTACTCAACATTACGTCAAATTCTATTAGGTTTCTTACCTCTCCACCTAAACATACCATCACGAAATCAAGTTGGGTATAATTTTGGAGTACATCCATCTTGCAAAAAATCGTGTCTGCTTTATTGAATATTGCTTAAGAACGTCATAACAGTGATTGAATTTCGGCTGAGCTTTTCCATCATTTTATCACTATACTCTTTAACTACTATAACGACCATACTTATACACTGTACTCAGTATCACTATCCCCACTATCTGGTTCCACCACTGGAATCATATCTTTGATCACGCACCTTTTCGTGCAGGTACTATAGCAAATGTCATTGACAGCAAAATCTACCTTTTTGCAGAGGAGGATCATGTAGAATGATGAGCTTCAGGTCGAAGTATTTCACTAGTCATCCCTCTATTTCTATTTTCTTGTCCTTTCTCCTATCTAATTTTCAATTATCCATTATCTTACTTGTAATCACCTCTCTCAATTTTCATTTCCTATCGATTAATTCCTTATAAAGGTTGATGTTCTTCCTCTAGACTGCTTTTGCGCACTCTGCTTTTTCTTTTTTGGGTACACTCATTGAATTTATTGCGTGTCCTGATGGGGGGGTTGGCACATTAACTTTTCTTTTTTACAAATAACCTTTTTACAATGTGCCATCTGTTTTAGAAAATATATATTTAACACATAGTTATTTTTTAATAAGTTTAATCTTTGATATTGTTATTAAGTATATTTGAGAATATCATCCAGTTCCAAAATAATTTTAAGTGTGTACCAAATAAAAAAAAATTTAAGGTGCAGTTTAAAAAACACCAGTACTCTCACTCTGCAATAAAATATAATAAAGAAACACAACATGATTGCAAATATTGCTTACAAAGACAGTAAGATTTCTTTTTTAAAAAATAATTAAAATTAGTACTAATTGTTTGATTTAAAGAAATTACATCTTGCCTTTTAAATTTGACTGAAAATGGAGAATCTATTACTTGGGAGAATTTCATAAAGGTCATGAAGGATGATATAGTTGCTTCTTATAAAAAAAATAAACTTATTACTGATTTCAAAGGTGAATGGAAGTCCGATTTTAACATTGTTGCTAAGTTATTAAATATGGATGTTAAATCAAGCAAAGATAACTGGTCTATCGTGGAGGAACGCATTCAGACTTCAAAAAAAACGAGCAGCCATGATTCAACTGATGATCAAGAGGATATCCAAAATTTTTCGACAGCGTCAAAGTCGAGCTCAAGACAATCAAGCACAGAAAAAAATTATATATTGACAGCTGCAGAAAAGGAGAAATACAGGATGATGTACGAGTCGTTAGATGTCTCAAAAATGTGGACATTATCGACGGGAAAGATAGTTGAAAAACAAATTGCGTTATTTGCTTCGAAATGCACTTATGAGCATCCAGCCCACTCGTTAATTTTTGACGTATCGGACGGAATATGGACAGAGTACTTCACTCCAGAAGAAATAACAGAGATTATGAACACGAAAAGAGCTCTGTTGCCTTCGCTGCCTGAAGAACTCAGGAATTACATTGACACTTTTGATAAAGAGTTTGTTGATCCGGTTAAATTATAGTTTATCATACACATTTTAAACTCCGATATGATGTTTAATTATTTTTTTACTACAAAATTGAATTTTTCTATAAATTTAAAATAATAATGTCAAAATGTAATAAAAAAAATAATATAAATTATTTTCAAGAGAAATCACATATTAAAAAAAATATTATAAAGTATTATTAACACCTTTTGAAGATTTATATCAATATTTTATTGATGAGAATAAAGCAATTGATTATTTATTTCAAATTAATATATTACAAATAAGAGAAAAATGTGATAAATGTAATAATAAAATGGCATACTATCAAAATTTAAATTGTTATAAATGTTTAAATTATAAGTGTAGACAATCTATTTCAATATTTAAAAATACTATATTTTATAAATCAAACTTACCAATACATAAAATTTTACATATATTATATGAGTTTTTGAAGAAATCACCTCAAAATAGTGTTGCTGTTTCATTAAAAATAGCACCTGTTACTATTAGTTATTATTATAATTTATTTAGGAAGTTAATAGTAAATAATACTCTTGATAATATAAAAAATGATATACTTGGAGGTAAAGAAAAAGAAGTTGAAGTAGATGAATCATTATTTAATAAAAGAAAGTATAATAAAGGAAAATATAAAGCTAATGGTGTATGGGTGTTAGGTGGAGTAGAAAGAGATACAAAAAAAGTTTTTACAATACCTGTAGAAAAACGGGATCAAAATACATTGTTACAAAATATTAAGAAGTATATTAAACCACAAACAAAGATAATAACTGATTGTTGGAAAGGATATATTAATTTAAAAGATAATGGTTATCACCATGAAACTGTTAATCATAAAAAATACTTTAAAGACCCTATAACAAAAGCATGTACAAATACAATTGAAGGTACTTGGAATGGTTATAAACTTAGTATTAAACCACAATATAGAACAAAAAAGTTTTTATATAACCATTTATTAGAATGTCAATGGAGAAAGAAACATTATAATCATAATATCTGGGATGAAGTGTTTAATGTAATTAATTTGGAAAATAACAAATTATCTAAAAAATATAAAGTAATAAATAAAGATAGTCTATTTAAAAATTTAAATTTTACATATTCTATTCAAATAAAGAAATAATTTAGATTATAACTATTATCACATATAAATTATAAAAAAATTAAATATATTGTATAATAATAAAAGATAACTTAATATATACAATAATAATGGAAGAAAATCCATTTTTAAATCAAAACTTTTTGAAAGATATTAAAAGAAGCTTTGTTCCAACAAAATTATTTAATAATAATAAATATAATTTTAATGTTATAGATGTTAATTTTAAAATAAAAAAAGATAATATTGCATACATTACATTGAAGTTAAGCTCAGGTGAAAAATATGAGCATATATATATATTAAAAAATAATAAAGAATATAAAATAATTGATGAAGATATTAAAATGAAACTGTAATAAAAAAATTATGTATTTTAAAATTTAAAAAGAAAAAAAAATATAAATTATCAAAAATTAAAAGTATGTATTTCAAAGTATAATATAACCGTTGATCCTTTGGATCTTTATTATCAAGCACATAACACTGTATTCCATCCTTTTAAGGAAAAAGACAAAAAATGGGTACAGCAAACATGTTTATCAGCTGCTGACTTATATCTGTATAATATACTCGACAAGTACAACTCCCTCGAAGCCAAAGTAAAGCATCATGTGTGGAGCTTCCTTTATACCTTGTTTGATGGATCAGATGTGAAGGTGGAGATTGGGGAGAAGAGCAGTGTGGCGTCTGCTAATAGAAGAAACGGTGAGAGAAGATTGGAAGGACAGGAAGCCAGACAAAGAAAAAACATGGGCAACAAGATGGATATGCTCTTTTTTTATGACGACTGCGAACTTGGATGCACAGAAGTTGGGAAGAATTCTGTTGGTGTTAACGATGATAAGTATATGGGAGATGGGATGTTGAAGCTCCCGAAGGCAATGAAAGATATGCTATGTATGGCTGCAAAATTCTGTCCGAGCAATTTGAGGGACTTTAGAATGATTGGATATGTTATCATGGGTAAGCACTTTAAGTTACAAATATGTATCAAAGACCGTATCTTCTAACTTATTTTTATTCAAGGTTTAAACTTAGAAGTAGTCATGTTAGATTCTCCTGTCGGATACGTTAGCAGGATTGTTCGCACAGATGTTTTCAAGTATCCAAAAAAGATCAATTCTTTTTCAACAGATATCATACCCATCATAGAAATAATATGGAAAACAAAAGTTGTAATGGAGACAACTATGAAAGCTATTGAAAATCGACAAAAGAAAATAGCGGACTTTTGTTCTGCGATACCGACACCTGTCATTCCTCCTTGTTTCAACAGATCTGATGTTAAAACACCACAAAAAAGAAAATTCGTAGATTAAATATTTTGATGAAAATATTAGTAGCACAATACTTATCATGAAAAGTAAACTAATTACGATTTCTTGAATTAATAGCTAAGAAAAGCATACCTATTTTTTACAAAAACAATACCGAAATGATCCTGTTAATAATCAAGCAAGTCTAGATCAAGTTCCATGAAAAAGAAATCACAATTATGAAATATCAAAATAGTATAAATATCTCTTCATATCTTAGTTTATTTCAAAATAAATAAATACAGCGACATGTTTAACAACAAGCAGAGTATTCATATTCTCAAGAAAGCATTGAAACCAAAAAGTCAGGACTTGTTACAAATTCCATGTACTACTTTGCGAGTAGCATAGTGCTCATAAATCTTCTTTATCGGGTCACAAAAATGTTTTCTTACGTACGTACCAGATGTAAAATTTTGAATAGTTCACCATTCTCAAGCGCAAATCATTGCATACTAACATTAGCAATCGTCATCAAAACGCACCCCATTACATGTTTATCATGCAAATGCACCAACAGCTGTCAATCCCACGACATAAAACCGAGGACCCATTATCATACTTTTTCAACAGCTTGCTACGTTTAAACCAAAATCAGACTCTAAAATCCAATAGCTTCAAAATAAATGGCCAAAAAATATGTCATCTCTTAGCAGACCTATCCAGATTATCATCAACAACCAAGATCAAAGCAATAGCAATACATGGTTTCAGAACCCGGTAAAGTTCTGTTAAAATGGATTGAGCTTCCTTCTCCTCCTGAACCAGACTAGGTATGCCACGCTATATATATATAAAACATATTAGGTATGATTTTTATAAAAAAAACCATAATGCTTCACGAATCTCCTTCTCTTCAATAACATCACCCTAAGAATCTTTAGCCTAGTATGAAGATACATAGATGAACATTTCTTGATTTGAATAAATAGAGAATACATATAAAATAAGAATATGTTTAGAGTTCTAGATTTTTAAAAATATAAAATATATATATATATATTTAGTTATTTACAAAGAGTAATTTATACACGTTTTTCTTTTTTTTAAGTAGATGAACATTTTCTTTTTGCACCTTTTTCTTCTCCTTCTACCTATTCTCTGTGTCAATAACAAGGTTTCTTTTCCCTTCTATATTGTTTTTCTAATATGTCTCTGACAAATATGCCAAGCCTGACGTTGTGTTCAAGGGAGAAATGCTTTTTAAATAAAACAAACAACTTTCACCATATCCATTAATTATCCCCTCTTTTTTTCGCATATTTCTACACAACAAATCTTCTTTTAGCTCAACACCCAATGAATCCGGGTTTCTTTGTTTACGTACCTAGTTCTTTCCCCGTTAACCTTTTCCTTGTAATTCCAGCAGGATTTTATTTTTATTTTTCAAAAATCGTGAACTGCCCCAAACAAGGAAATTAGCATGTCAACCGGACGTTGCATTTGATGGGGACTTTAAAATATATCATATCATCAATTACAACTATCAACTAGCCATTCGGAAAAATTGTCTCGGTCATCCATATGACAATTTATATAACTACAAATTAACAGACGAATCATTGCCAATTGAACTAAAGTAAGCTATTCGACAACATAAAAATAACAATCCTTCCTCAAAAGGGTCGAAATCAATGGATCAAAACAGCTCTCATAGCTTGTCGCCAAATAATATGAGTAGACCCAACAGAAGAATTATTTTTCAAAACGCAGCTTTTTTTTAGTAATTTGAAAGGGAGAACGCTGCTGTTAATTCAAGAAAATACAAGACGAATATTACAGTCAACCCCCGGGTTTTGCATACCTGAGATTTCCTGATTTTTCTTTTGTTGCAGAACCGAAGACTCGCAACGAGTGAGACTTAATAAAAATATATATTAAATAGAGCATTTCAAAAATTATCTTTTTGCTGACATTTTGGTAATTTCCTATGTATTTGAATAGCCTAATAATTTATAAGAATGCTATATACGCAAGAATTATTAAATTATTGTATAAATTAGCCCAATAAACGCAAATCCACCAAAAAGTTTGATGCAAGTTTCAAGTTGCGATTCTTTTAAGTGTTTTTAACATTTCCAAAAACAAAGGGTACATAACTGGGAGATTTGCAAAAATGGGAGTTGAAAACGGGATTTGACTGTTAACCTGTTCTCAGCCTAGAAATCAAAGAATGCCAGGACCAAGTTGTTGCTTCTTTAAACAACCCCTCAGTTGATAGGTTGCAGGATTACGAAGTGGTAGTCCCTCATATTGTGGAGTCACAAGTTGAAGTGGCAAATTGACTCGGAGAGATAAGCATCTAGAAATTAGAATCGATTATTTTTGGCATGGAACAACAGGTACAGTACATGGTACGGAATCAGCAACTGCTATTCACAAACCAGTGTTACCCCGGATTCCCAAATTCAGTCATTGATGGTGTCCCAGAGTCCATTGACAATTCTAACTTTGCTCCTACCATTTTTCGTCTTTGTCTATGTCTTCGACCCCCTTCTCCTTCTCCCTTCTCCCCCTTCTTCAACGCCATCATGGAGCCATCATCTCCTACCGCCCTTCCTCCAGCCCTGTCGTCATTTTCCCCACAAATTCGTATATCACACTCTCCTCACCTACGAACTTTTATAAATAATAAAACCGCCACCACCCATTCACCATATCCTAAAGAAAAGAAAAGAGTTAAATGGATCACCTATGACTCTGAAGCATGAAATAGTGTATTTCTTCAACACTTTCTTTTCCCTCCCTCTTGTTTTATTTCATCTTATTTTATTTTCTGTGCACATATTCTTTTCTATCCATTCTCCTTAATCCCAACGCTGATTAGAAAATGATTTCCTTCTATAGTCTCTTAAAAAATACTTCTTCTTTCCGATACAACGTTGTTAACTTTGAGGATGACTACATGATGGGCCACAAGATCAATAAGGTACTATTATACGTAATCTATAGCCCATCTTGTCATCTAATTTTTGGCAGCCTAATTCACCAATTGATTTTTTTAAATATTAAGTAAAGTTGGATCTTTGATATTGTTCTTTCCTATCGATTCACAGCCGAGATATTACAAAATAATATAACTGTTATTTTTTTTAAAAGTTTCACTAAGATAATGAATTCCATTGTTACTGCGTTTTTTCACTATAACTACGTACGTACACTTATACGTACAAAGCATTTTTTTTTTGTTCATAAAGGCGAGATTAATAAAGGAATAAGGAAAGTCTGTTCCAATTTTCTTTTTCTATAATTTACACAAATAATTTCCTTTCGAAAGAAAGAAGGAATCTAACCCGACAGTTAAAGTATTTTAGCCATACTTTGATATGTTTGGTGCTGATATTCATAAAGTACATAATACATATGTGATGGATTTAATTTGTCAAACTCATACTAAACCTAAAATTTCAGCAGTTACTTTCTAACGATAACATAGAAGTTAGTTATCTGATTTTAAACGCGAATCTTCAATCAGATGTATGATAAATAATAAAAAGGTGTTGTTGTTCTTCTTGGACATACTTGAAGACACATACTACTGAATCAATATTTATCTCCACAAAAAAATTAAATAGTAGTATAGGATATGTCCAAGAACATCATGTACATTTATTGGAAAACCTGATGACTAGCATTCTGTTAATATAAATTTATATGTTAAAAATACATACCTTTCTTCGTGTTATGTTTCATCATATTGCCATTGAAAACCTATAAGGGTACTATCTTGTTTATGTTCTTCTAGTATTTAAAAATATATCAAGTCCAGCAGTTTGTGAATATTACTAGTAAGTGTAACTACTCCCAAGTATTTTATTAGAAACGAGCTTTTACTTTTGAAATTTTATCTATAATCAAGATTAAGCGACTTTCTTTTACCAAAAGAAATTGATATAACTTACACTGGGCCACCTCTCAAGCTTTCTAACCTGTCAAGAGAAAAAATAACATGCTATTAGTTTGAAGTTGCATGACGCATATATCGGGTTCCCCTTTATCCCGCAGCGAATAAAACTTGCTCTTGGCAATATTAACTGTTTAACCCATATAGAAAAGAAAAAATATAACTAACATGAGCATAACTCAAAGCTTTTATAACAATCATTATGGGACAAGTACTTTTGCTTGTCTAATCCTTTTACATATATTTATTATTTGATCACGCGATGTCATTTTGTTTATAGGGTGGTGGTAGATAGTTTATTAGACTTTACTATACTGTACAAAGAGAATAAAATTGGACGTGCTGTGCACGCATTACTATTATACCTATATTGTTATATTAGGCATTATAATAACGAAAGCTTCCGTGCATACTACAACTCAAAACATCTGGTCATAATGATTTTTCATTGCATTTTTTTAACATGCACAAATGAAAATTAATTATCTTTATGAATACTTACAATCGAAAAAAAATACTATGGGTTTAAAAATAACCTGCTTCTATTTTCTGCAGGATTGTTATACTATACTGCCACTATTTTTATGATGTAGAATCTGATACTTAAGGTTTAATGCTTAATATTGATAAATACATCCTCTTTTACTCCTTCCAATGAACCTTTCTTATAGTAAACAAGTATACTAACGTAAATATATTTTCTGCCTCTCTCACTCTACCTCTCTTCCTCCAGCAGTTATATCTTATGTGTACAGATTTATAGTAACAGTTATTGTATTATATCTTTATGATCCAGAGCTTTTTTTTTATCTCTTCCGATTGTATACGTATATAGTTGTTACTATGATTAACTATACTTATTCATGCGCCTTCTTGTCAAGGTGACGGTGGTAGGGGGGAAGCTTGGTGAGGTTTTCAACATTACACAATAAAAATAATTGTCGGTATACAATTTAAGGGCCCTATATATAAGTAAATAAAGCAACGGTTATCATTATTAAATTGTTGCGCGCCATTGGCGTTTTACTTTTTAATGCATTTTGCTAGAATGACGAAAATATAACTTAATACTTGCCAACATTTTTACAAACTCTTCATAATTGATAACTCCGTCCTTGTTTGCATCAGCTTCCAATAACATTTGTTCCAATTCTGCTTCTGACATTCTTTCACCTAGGTATTTTTTCAAATTGGTGTATAAGGAAAAGGATGAGAAGGGAGAAGTGGGGATTTATTATGAGTTATTAATCGTCGGAATAGAGCTTACCCAAATTACTCATAACTTCTCGTAATTCATTGGCCGAAATGGTCCCATCGTTGTTTTTGTCGAACACTTTGAAAGTTTCCAATAATTCTTGTTGTGCATCATTCCCATTGAATTTTGTTCTATATAAACGCGCCGTATAATAGAAAGAATAGCAGTAAAGAAAAAAAAAAGGGTCAAAGCTTTATTATAAGTATATGTCTTTTCCCGCTTTCCTTCCTTTTTTTGAAAAAGTCATTATTATATATACCTGCTGAGCATACTCAAAAATTCTTCAAAATCGATCGAACCACTACCATCCGCATCAAGTTCCCGAATCATACTCTTAACTTCAACTTCAGAAACTGACATGTTTAATGCTTTCATAACACCGCCAAGCTCTCTTGCATCGATTGTTCCGTTTCCATCCTATATATGTATATATTTCAATATTGTTATATATGCATATATGTAAACGGTACGTTTATTTTTCACCTTCTTTTCTGTCGCTCATGACTGTTTTTTTTTTCTTATGTACCTTATCAAATTGTTGAAAAGAAGACTTATATTCTTCGATTTCTTCTTTTGTAAATTGATCAGGCTGTATAATAAAGAAAAAAAATAGGTATTAAATTTTATCAGAAAAAAAAAAGGTTTTCCTTCTCTCTCCCCTTCCCTTCAAAAATAAAAAAAAAGAATCCCTCAACACCCTCCTTTCTTATCCTGTTTTTTTTTCTATAACCATAAACAAAAACAAGACAAAAAGTAACCCCATGATATTAATGACAGGGTACTTTCATATTTCTTTTTACCATGTTTTAATAGAAAAGAGCAGTGGAAAAAAAAAAGGTCAGAAACAGGCTTATAACGCGTTCAAAAAGGTCGAAAGCGTGTGAGTGGGAGAAAGAGAGAGAGAAAAAAAAAGGAGTTAAAAAGAGAGAAAAAGAAAAAGATTACGTAGGACACTAAGTTAGTGCATTTATTTTATTTTATATTTATATTTATATTTGTATTATTTGTGACACTGTTCATCATCCGAACCGTTATAACATGAAGAAGTGGCGGAAGATGGACATGAGGTCTCAAACATAATATTATTTTGAGGATGAACAAGACAACCAGGACATGTACAAGTTTCACCGCAGTAACATGTTACTATTCTTGTTCGGATAGTGGTGGTAGTGGTGGTATTAAAATTATTATTATTATTGTTGTTGCTGTTGTTGCATGGTAACATTGTATTATTGGTTGTTAGGGGTGTGATGGTTACCATAACTGATTCTGCAGGCGCGTCTAAAGATCGTGGCAAACATGTATGTTGGGGTATTAAACTACCACAAAATGATGGGACTGTCGTTGGACAAGTCATATTATTATTATTCGTTGTTGTAGTAGTGGTAGTAATAGGTATACTGAGAGCATTATCATTGGAGGATGAAATTATACTACTAGACTGTTGCTGTTGTTGGAGTATATTGTCGAAAAACGTAGCCACGTCTTCTTCATTTGTAGGTTGCTGCATCTCTTGCGTAAGTGTCGATGGAGCAAATAACATATCAAACTCCGTTGGATGTAAGAAAGGCGGCTGAGGCGTATTTGTTGCTGTAGAGGACGATGATGACAGAGTAGTTACTGTTGATGTTGCTGCAGCACTCGCAGCCACAGCCATTGATGCTGTTGCTAAACCGGCTGTTCCAGAATAAGAAGTGATTGTCGGAGAAGTGGATAATGATGAAGAACAAGTTTTTCGACGTTTTGCTGAAGAGAACAACACTCTTGTCTTTTCAGTACACGTACATTCTCCTTGTTGTTCTTGTCGACAGGATGATTGATTATCTATTATTACATATATTTATATATATACAAATTCATGGTTATTAACTATATATGTATATCCTCGTTACTAATATCATTATATAATTGGATAATGATAAACCTACTTTTGTTGTTATTATTATTGGCAGTCGTACAAACACATTTTGCATGGATTTGTTTTGTTTTTCTTAAATCTCTACAGTAAGCACATTGACTCACAGGTCTGCCTTTCTTTCGAACCTCCATAAGAGGACGATCCACATGGTTGCAATTGGATGAACGATGGCCCTAGATCGGGAAAAAAAATATCAACATTAAAAAATTGTAATCGCCCCCAACCCGTAGTTTTTCTTTGTTATATAAACAATTCCTCTCCCCCCCCCACCCCCAAAACTCCTTTTCAAATATATAATTTTGTATAAATATAATATATAGATACAAACCCTGATGCACGAGAGGCATGCGAATTTTACACCGTCGTAAAACACCATTCGTTATTTTATTCTTTTGTTGATGTTGTTTTTTAAGAGAAAAAAAAGATTTTGAGTTAAAATATATATATATTAATATATATGTAAAAAAAAAAAAGAAAAAAAAAACGATGAACTGCTTTTCAAAAGCAAAAAGAAAAAAAAGGGGGGGTGGGGAGAGAAAAGAAGTTATGAAAAAAAGGTCCAAAACGTCTTGATTTTTTTTTTTTACACTTGATAAGAAAGAAAAAGAAGAAGATGATTTATGATAGTGATGATAAATGAATGAATAATAACAATGAAAAAAATAATAATAATAAAAGCAAAATGCAAGTAAAATAATGAAAAAGCTCGAGTGCAACAAGGCTCAAAGAGCTTGATACGAAATTATAAAAGACGCAAAAGCGACGTTAATAAAATATTCAACACTATAAACGATGTTGTTGTGGCCAAAAGTACTAATCATAACCAAATTTTAAGGGAAAAATATGTGTTTTTTTTTTCTGTATAAATAAAAAAAATATATAAAAGAATAGAATAATAATATTAAATGAATTTATGTGATGATAATAAAATATGAAATAATAGTGATAATAATAATAAAAATGAAGGGTTTTTTTTCTTTAATATAATAATGAAAAATAAAAAACAGGTAAAAGAAAGAGGAAAGAAGTGAAAAGAAGGAAAAACTAGTTTTCTTTCTTTTTTTTTTTTGTTGATTTACTTTGCATTTATAAAACTTTTTTGGTATGTGGTCTGGTAACGAAAATGAGTAGCTAATTAATAATAATTAGCTTGCAAACCATCAACACATTAAAAAAATTGTTTTTCTTTTTTGACCCCCTTAATACCACACGATAGAATATCTTCTTCCCCGCCATTTTTTATTACATTAACCTTTCTTTTCCATCATTTTTTATTATTAAAACAGCTAACAACGAATAACAGAAATAATAAAACCATTATAAAAGTAAATTAGAAACAATGCAGTTGACGCCGGAATCTCTCCAGTCACTGTTGATCGACCTGAATCATTTTATTCATATCATTCTCGGATTAGTTATAACGTTGGTCATCTGTGTTGCTTTTCGAGCTTTTCCATTCCATCACGATTATTCTTTTTTTTTCTCGGCTGCTCGATACTTAGGATTACAACATCTTTTGACTTATATTTATTATACATTCAACTTGTTATACACTCCAGTATCACTTGTCAGCTCAAAGAAGAATAAATATAAAAAACGAAAACGATATTCATATCAACAACAACAACAAGTAGTGGATTCGATCTATAACTCGACAACAAAAAGTGTTTCTGAATTACAATCTATATGTTTACGTGATCCAACGAGTAATAATAACAATAATAGTAACAACTTCTTTGGTAGTAGTAACAACAACAATAACAACTATTACGTCTCAGGACTTGTTAATACTGGAAACACTTGTTTTCTCAACTCTGTTTTGCAGGTAATATATATATATATATATATTAGTCTTTTTTTTCTGAAAGGCTCTATAAACTCTGTATATATAAAAGAATATACACATCTAATAAAGTATTATATTACTAAAGGTTCTGTCATCATTACCGAGATTACAAGAATATCTTGATCAAATTCAACCTTCATCCAAAAATAATCGGCCAGTTTCATGGTTTTTAGCAACAACTTTACGTCGATTAACTCAACCTATTACGAAACATTCATCGTTCAAACCTATTGACATTGTATCACTTGTTTCAGATCGACGTATAAATAGTCGTGATCAGCAAGATGCTCAAGAACTTTTTCAATTAATAACAAGTGCTATCGATGTGGAAGCAGGATCATTAAAAAACTCAATGAGTCGTGATGGGTTCATTGTTGGAGGAGGGTTGAAAGACGTTTTTTTAATGAAGTCATCTTACCAAAAACAACAACAACAATTAAAACAACAACGGTTAACTTCACCACCACCATCATCATTACCTTATCGATTAGAAAATCCTTTCACTGGCCTTTTAGCAAGTCGATTGTCTTGTATGCAATGTGGTTATACTGTAAGTTATTTTGTTAACTCATAATCATTATTATTTTCAATTCATATAAGTATAACGATTAAATATATATATATATATAGGAAGCTATTCGACACTTTTCTTTTAATAATGTACAACTCACCCTTCCTGATACAGTAAGTAATAATAATCATAGCCATAATAATGATAGTCATCTGATAAAAAAACTAATTTCATGGACTGGTTCTCTTAATCATGTGATATCTAGTCTTCGACTACTTTGGAAGACTGTTTAAAAGAATTTACAGCCATGGAATACCTTTCCGATGCCACATGCCGAAAATGTGCATTGATTGATTCTGTTAGTTCAATGTCCGCCCAAGTGGATGCCCTAAAGGATCAAGCCAAAAGAACTCAAGATCGTACTAGTAGAAGAACTATACTTTCTGAAATGGTCATACTAGAAAAACGACGAAGAGAATTGGAACATAAGTTAAATGTTGGAGATATTAGTGATGATGTATCTTCAATACGAGCGGTGAGTCGCATGTCAAGTAAACAAGTCATGTTTGCCAAACCACCCAAAATTTTATGTTTACATCTATCAAGATCCACTTTCCATCCTTCCGGTGCCATATTCAAGAATGGCTGTCGAATTGTTTTTCCTGAATATTTGGATTTGTCTTCATACAGTACGAATGGAACATTGAATACGCAACCTCATGAACCTATATCATCATTACAAACAACAGCAAGGAATGAAGGTCGATATAAATTAATGGGTACGATTGTTCACTATGGTAGCCATGATTTTGGACATTTTATTGCATATAAACGGCGTCTTGTTGCAGAAACATGTCATTGCCGACAATGTAAAGAAGAAAAAGAAACACTCCATGGGGATGAAAATATTTGGTATAGAATTTCGGATGAACAAGTAGACGTATGTACAATAGACGAAGTTCTACAAAGTAATCCCTACATGTTACTGTACGAATATGTCACTACTCCTAAATCAACACCAACAGCACCAATTACCCCTTTAATAACTACATCTCCGTTAACAAATTCATCAACAACGACTTTATTTCAGCATAATAACAAACAATTTAATATCACTACTCCTATTTTATCATCTACATCATCTACAAGCGAACAAGAAGAAACATCTATAGAGGCCTTACGAGTGGCAAAACAAAAACAAAGACAACATATTACAAAAAAAGTAGACCATGTAATTGGTAATAGCAATGATGATGATGATAATGACCTTGTACCAAGAACAGCAACGGCTACAGCACCCATAACCATATCAACAACGAACAATAGTAATAATAATAATAAGCTGCCGGCAGCATCATCATCCTCATCATCGTTATCTTCATCACCTTTGCAACAAGGCTTACCACACTATATGTCAACAAGGAATGTCACAAGACGAAGTTGGGTTGGACAACGGCGTCAGAGCGCACCCGTTATTTCCTTTTAGCTTGTTTCATTTTATTTTATCTTCCAAAAAAAAAATATAAACCAAAATTTATAATGAAGTCAGGTTTACTTCATTTTGATATCTACTCTTTAGTTAATTAATAATAATAATAATAATAATAATAATAATAATAGTAATAGTAATAGTAATAGTAATAGTAATAATAAGTATTAAAAAGAAACAAACAACTTTTTTAGAAATGTTCTGTTCACCTTGTCTCTTTTTTTTTAATTTTCTCTTATGATTTGTTTGCTCTGTATCATATATATGTATGTGTGTAACCCTTAACTGCTCTCTTCCCCGTTTCCCCCTCTCCTCCGAAAAAAAATTCATGCATGGTTTAATAATAAGGATGGACCACATTATATCATTCATCTTTGACATTTTAATCATCATTATTTTATGATATGAATCACTATTATTATTATTATCATGATACATGGACTTTGGGTAGTAGTATTACTATTACTATAACTTAAAAACGACTGTTCATAATTATAGAAATAAACAAAAGGCTCTTTAACAACTTAGAAGAAAACAATTTTTGTTAATAGTTTATATTATTTATTATTATTATTATCATTTTTTTTTAGCTGAAACTTTTAGGATCGGTTATATCGGGTAAAAGAAGAGAGCTAGCATGTCCTATATAAGCTAATTGTCGATTGGTAGCTATTGTTTGTCTATATAACCTTTCCAATGGTGGTTCTTCTGGACGATGTTGTAATGCTAAATTATATATGTTATTATTACTATATTTGTTTGTATTCAAAGAGAAGAAAAAAAGAACATACCCAACATGACAGAATTAAGTTTTGTTGCTAATGTTTCTCGATTAGATATGTCCATTAAATATGACATTCTACCTTTGCTTGGATCTGCATAAGCAAAAAGTGAGAATATTTCCTATATATATATATACACATAATACATTATAAATAATAAAGTTCTCATCACTTTGAAAATAAATAAATAAAAAGCCTTTCTTTTACTTTTAATCTTGCTTCCACTTCAGGTCTTTGGTCATATCGATATTCATTTTTTAATTTTTGACCATAATCCATAATTTTTTCTAATAAAGTATCTTTTGTTGTTTCTTCATCAGAAAGTACAAATCCACTATCCATGAATCCATCATTCTCATGACTACTATTACTTTGTCGACTTCTTTTTTTTCTTTCTATTACTGTAGATGTCTTTTGTTGTTGATGAGGTGATTGTTTGTTACTGTTATCTTCATCAACATCCATAGTATCATCTTCTTCATTATTATCACTAATACTAGCAGTAGTTGTACTATTATATGATGATGCTGGCGATCGTGATTGATTTTCATCTACGTGTAAACTATATTCTCGAACCATTTCAATGAATTTTCTTGCTTTTAACTCAAACATAATATCGTGAGCAATTGTATCTTCTTCTTCCATACATTGAGGAAAATAAGATTTGGCAAGTTCAATAGCTTTATCAATATCACCTTTTAATATTGCTGAACGGATATCTATTTTATAACATATAAATACAAAAAGAAAAAAATCATATTATTAGCTGTACTTCTATTTATTTTTATCTCAATTCTTTACACACACTAAAGCTCAACATATTTTTACTTTGTCGTCTAAATATATCTTCTTCCTCTTTATCATCTGCTTTTGAAGTTCCACTATGTGATAATGCCAATATTCGTCCAGAAGCATGCTTAATATTATTTAATGCAGCCTTGGCTGTACCCATATATCCTTGATATACAAGATAAGTTAGAACAAGTCGATCCATAGATTCTCCTGTATGTATCTTATTTTCTTTTTTCATGACTTGATTGAATATTTCATCTTTTCGCTCCTATACATTATAAACACAACTATTAGTTGATGAGCATTTTTTTTAAGAAAAAAAAAAGGGAGAGAGAGTAAGAGAAGGAGAGAGAAGAAAGGGATAATTACTTTAATATAATGAACAATATCAAATATAAAAGGATCTTGCCCAAAATTAACAGTAACGTGTTCACCAAGAGTTCTTAAACCAACACAAGGATATAAATCCATGGATAAGTTTAATTTTTGGAATGCTATACCTAAATAAGTCCCGTTCTTGGTATAAAATGCTGTTTCATCTGCCATATTGATACCACATCCAATAACATCTCCTGTTGAGAAACGAGGTCCATATGATTTTCCTGTACCAGATTCTTCAAACGAATGACCATCATCACCATGGTATCCCCATGAATCTTTATCCCACCCTATAATAATTTTCAATCCCCCTTTTTGTTAATTCCTTGAGTTCATTTTAATTTTTCTTAAACTTTTTAATTTTACCTGGTAATCGATCCAACCCATTCTTTGCAGAACAGAAACCCATTCCAATAAATCCGTCTTCTCCTTTTGAAATAATTTTCATCTCATAGTAGTAAATTCCACATTGATGTCTTATCGGAAAGTTACTTCGGACAGAAGCTGCATGGTGTTCGGTTTTACCAGGTCCTATTTTCTCTCTTTTTTTTAGTATATATGGTATCACAGTTAAAATAACTATATAAATAATGGAAACTATTTGTTTATCTATTTTTGTTTATTTACCTGTATACACCAAATCGAGTCCACCATTCTCTACTTCAAGATGACGTGATTTATCGTGACGATTCCATAAAGATGGTAAACGTAGATCTGGTACATTATTATCATTATCATTATTTATATTGTTATGATTGGATTTAGATTTCAATTGTAATTCGTGTTGATCTCGCTGTTGTTCTCGTAACAACGTTGCATAAAGGGTATTTTGTAAATAAGTAGGGATTTCTTGTTGTTGTTGACAAATGGAAGAAGGTGTTGTACACCGTCGTTTAGCACTACTGGAACCACTGTTATTACTATCTGTACTTGTTTGTAAGAAAGGCAGTGGTGTCATAAAACCATTGGGAGTTGGTCGTAAAGGGGAGGAAATAGTAGTAGTGCTAGGGGTGGTGACTCTAGAGTTATATGCTCCATTATCATTATTATTATTATGTGTAGTCATTATATTATGTGCATACAAATGAATAAGTAGAAAAGAAAGAAAGAAGGAAAAATGCAACACTTTCAGTCAAAAATCACGCGAAAATATTGGGGGTTTCTGTTATAAAATACCCCCACAGATCGTCGATTCCGTCAGTACGTTTTAGATAAAATTCATGCCCGATCTGAGTTTACTCTCCCTCTCCCTCTCCCTCACACACACACTTGGCTGTTCAGAGTTTTTACACAAAGTTTCGAATAACATTAATTTATTTATTTATCATCGTCATCATATGTAAAGTAAACTTTACTGTACCATTAATATTGACGGATACTCAAATTCTACTCAATTAGGAAATACTCTAATGTACTTCTTTTTGTTTGTTATTTATTTATGCATGATACACAAACACCAATGCTTCAACTACTGATATTATTACTGTATAGGTAGCTTTCTATATTATATGTAACATATAGTCAACATTATATAATTATGACTAGCAGAGCCTGGTTATAGTAATTAAAAGAAAAGAGTGTTCGTATCAAGATTAGTTTGATTTATCTTTTACGGCGACTGAAGCGTGGGATTATACTTCTATGTATTCCTTATTTAGTTTAGTGAATTATTCTTCTTTTGCTTATGATACTTCTTTTAGCTCAATAAAATTTGTCTTTTCATTATGACATGACACTCTAGCAACACATTAAAACCATCTAATTTTCTGCTACCCTATATTCGCTAAAATACTCGTCTCTTAATAACAGTTTATAAAACGATCCATTACATATAATAGCGATCGGTAAATAAATAAAATAAGCGCTACTATGATATCATTACTTTTTAATATGCACTAAATGCACTAGCAACATCTGATTTTATTTTTCAAACAAGTTTGAAAAATTACAACAACCTGAAAAATACACCTGTATATTTCAAGTGACTGGATCAAATCACCAGCATAGCGCTATGCATCCACACCCTTATGTTTTATTTTTATTCTATACCATATTTTTCATTATATATATAGATATATGACAATTAAAAGTATCATACAATTGAAGAAAAAGAGATAATCTAACGGAGAAGATGCACAAACAGCGTAGTGTTAAACTTTGTGAAAGTTACTTTTTTTTTCTCTTGTTATATGTGTGAACAAGTGACCAGGTAATAATATCCTGGAGATAATATTTATATAGGCATTTTTATGTTGTGTATAAATGACAATTCCACTTTGATAGCTTCTGTTTTTAATTTTTAATTATTTTATAACAACTAGCTCTACAGGGAATATACGTATCAACTAAAAAACCCCGTATCTGAGCTTATAGATGTAAGGCACCCCTTTTCTATCAGGAAAATCAATATGTCTGTATTCTAATAGCACTTTTCTTTTCTCAACATAATAGCAACTGTGCATGAATTTACCAACTATAATAATGTTTAGTATTATTATTTATAGTATGTCTTAATCTTTGTTGTATTGGTTTTGGTGCTTTTCATGTGAAAATATATGCAGATAGCTTGGTTTCTTTATGATTGTCTATCATCAAAGTAGTTGAAACTACATATAACAACAGTAAATAATAACAATAAGCTACCACTATTATTTACCAACACATCACGCTTGGCTATTCCTGTATAACTAAAATATGTATTTTATAATACGTATTCATGCTTTAATTATGTCTACTATCATACTCTCTGTTCAAAAGATGTTATGACCTGGTTTTCTATCTCCATACATAAAGTTAACATGTTTAAAAAGAGCTAATTGTAAAGGATAATTCACTTCTCGGTTTTATTCTCAAGTACAAATCTTTCTTGCAACCAATAGTCGGATTCATCCATCCTATGGGAAACAGAAAAGGAAGCAACCAGCATTTATTATGGAGGGCCAGCTGGTGCACTTATTTTTTTTTGAAAAAAGAAAACCATTTACTTTTTGAGCGGTAGCAAGCAGTCGTTATTATAAGTCTTGGATATATAAATTTGACTATAAAAGATTTTCGTATGAAGTGATCAAATCAGTAACTTTTTAGGTACTTGTACATGTGTACCCTATAAAGTAAAAGATCACCAAAGTAGACTTGCTATTATCGCAAGCTAATTTTTTAATCAAACTCAGTAGTCGCTTGTAAATGTCTGCATGGTATGCAACAACATATGACTTAACAATAAAACACCCTATATATATCTATAGGCATCCAATTACTTACAATCTCAATGTTTAAGAAACATTAAATCTCACTTACTAGAACAATATTTTCAAGCAAAGTGTCAAAAAGCAATATGCATTTTATAATGCCAAATGATTTTTTATAATGATTCTTTAAACAAAAAACTGGAAAGAAGTCTGAAAGAGTGTATTTCATCAAAATAACAAATATTTGTGTTGACTCCTATATTTTTATTTTTAAGTTATGAACATGATGGTAGTTTGATTAACCAACTGAAATAATATCATTCGATATTGAAAAAGACTTCAGCTTTATTACAGTCATAATCATTTTTTTAAAATGCATATTTTTATACAATTATTTTTATGAACAATATGCCACCAGTAGCTCCTTTAGGGACTCATTTAATTAAGGCATGTAATATAATTAGCAATCAGTTTGAGTTGAGTCCATAATGATGCTCCGCCTAATATGCTCATTTAAATTACAGCCACCTGTATATACAAATAATATTATTGAAAATGTGGGTAATTCAAGCATGAGCTTTCTTTTTATGAAACAAATATAATAGTACGTAGTAGAATAATAATAGAGGTGATATAACCATTTATAAAAAAAAAATAAGACATTAGACCATATATATATATAAGTAGAGAAAAAAAGAATAGGAATAGGTAATAATAAAATAATAATGATAATAATAAGCTGTATAATAAAGACAAAAAAGAAAAAGAAAACTGTAGTATATAATATATGTATAGTAGAAAAAGAGAAGTAGATTTTAAGGGGTGTTAGCGGATGTGTATATAAGTATGTATAAAAATAGCATATCAGTAACGGTTACTGTTGAGATGATTGTTGTTGTTGTTCCGATACTGCTGTTGCTATCGTTTTGAGTGGCATAGGTGATAATCCTTTGAATGGATGTGGTGCATGGTGCTGTTCTTGATCGTCCTCTTCATTATCAGAAACAACAGTAGATTCTTGCCCTTTTAATAATTGAAGATCGTCAATATCTTCATCGTCTTCATCAAATACCGCTGCGCCTAAATAAAATATATACCATTTATATAAATTATAAATTATTAGTATGACTACAACCCTCGTTATCCCAAAACTATAGCTATTATATTAATAAGAAAAGAGCTTACCATTCATGCTTTTTTCAATGGATACAATTGCATTAGGTGCGCCATCCATGTAATGAACACTATTGCGATTGCTTCGACCAAACTCTTCACGAAGCCGTAATGTTGCTTGTCGTTCAATACGTATTGATGGTGGTGGTTGCGCCTGTACTAGAACACGCTCTTTGTTGTTGTATTCTTCAATAGGATCATTTTGGATTTCTTCTTGATTATCATCTCCAAGCATTCTTGGCGCTGCATCACCATCTTCTGTAGTCCAAAAGATATATTCAAATTCACTCATGAGCAAATTAAAAACAGTCGCTGGAATACCTAAAGTAAGTGAGAATACAATGCTCACGTTTCGCATTGTCATTTTGTTTATATCTGAATTTCGAATAACCCCAATAAGATGAGCAGATAATACACGCAAAAGTGTATAATTTGCTAATGGTAATAAAGATACAAGTCGACCAAGTTCGTTAATACGATCTTTACGATCAAGTAAATCTAATAATATATCAAATCAGAAGTTTAGCATCATCAGGATTATCAAGTCTGTGCAATATTTAATACTAAAACAAGAATATATATATATAATAATTTCTTACCAATAACGTGCATGAAATCGTCCCTACGCTCTCGTGTAAGAACTGTTACAGGTAGTTCACGTAACCACAGTTTCAATAATCCAGCAACAGCGTGAACATCATAGTCTTCTTTTGCTGCCAATAGATTAATATCACCTTCTTGATTGAATCTTTGTTTGAGTTTTTGTATAACCATGTTACTGCCGCTTAGACGATACAAGCCTTCTTCCATAACTGCATTCTTTGCGTCTAAATATTCGATACATCGATAAACAATAGCAGGTAACTCACAGCTATCTGATATACGAGATACCCGGATAGCATCTTCAAGCTGCACACCAAATACTCGTCGATTGAACTTATCAGCATCTTCTGAATGCCGTTCGCTTGAATCATTAGATGATCTTGTTAGCAAGCTACGGAAACCGGAGGGCACATTGCTTGTACGTGGAGGTTCTGTTGTCAAGTTTGTACCACTGACATTATTGTGATTGTTGCTGTACCCTGTTGATATATTGTTGTCACTACTGCTGCTACTAAACATTTTCTTGCCCCACATTGTAACACGGTTTGCTTTTTGTCTGCCCTTTTTATCGTTTGACGATGTTTCGTATGAAGTGCTGAGTAAGTCTTCGCTACTACGAAATGCACCAGGAATAGGTGAAGTCATATTGGACCGTAAACGAGCTAGATCCTCCTCTTCATTTCCTCCATCACTTTTACGGCGAGGGGGAGTAGTATGAGGGGGCGGTGGAGGAGGTGACGAAGGCATGTCATTATTACCAGGTCCTGAGGTTACAGGGTTACTGGGCGACGATGTGGAAAAATAAGCGTTTGAAGATCCAGTACTACTATCTGTTGAGGCCGATGGCGTCAAATGGGTAGCTGCTATAATAGATTCGTCATTATTACCATTCATAGCCAAGGTACTACCACCATTAGATGTTAATGGTTGATTCCGTTGCTGTACCATTGGTGTAGATGTTAATTTATCCATATCTGGACTATTCTTTATACTTTTAATGGGTGCTGCAGCAACTGGGCGAATTTCATCTTTGGATACTTTACGCTGTTTTTCTGACTTCCTGTTATTAGTATTGTTGACACTGTTGTCGTTGCTACTGTTGCTGTTGCTGGCTTTTTTAGATAGGTTCTCATGATCAAATCGAATATTATTAAGTAAAGCTTCAATCCATTCATCACGTTCTTCATCCGAGTTGGCGCATAAAATATGTTTGACGATCCCACTTGGACCAGATCGTTTTTGTTCGAGAATTAAAAATGCATGACGATAGAGACCCGTTTCTACATTACCAGGTGCTTGGCGACCAAGTTGAGCATTTGTTAACTTTATTGCACCTAGGTAACTTCCATCTTTCTGTAAGATTTAAAAACAGTTAGAGAGATTTTTGAATAAATAAAGGGATTAGCGTGTACTACCATCCAAAAAGGATATTTAAAAAAAACAGAGCCTAGAACTTACAGATTCATAGTATTCAAGTGCGGCGCCATTAATTTTGAAATAGCGAGCTTTCCAGCCACCAAAATTCTTTCCTCGTTTAGTGAGATAGCCAGCTTTATGACCTGCACGCTATTATAATAAACCATTTATTTATTTTATTTAGAATAATGAGAAGTAATTTTTTGGTTGGGAAAAAAAGTAATAATAATAATAGCTTACATGATAATTATCACGCTCAACAATATTAGTTGTTAAGAATTCACAAACGTCTGAGATATTTATGTATGGCAAAGAAATAATATGTTGTAAATATTGCTCCAGTGCAACCTGTATAATAATTAAATTATTCATGCAAAAATAGAAATTTAGTATAAACCTCTAAATAGCCAAAATAATTTGCGTAACCCCAAATTTTTTTTTTGGATTACCTTTCGTTGATCGGTTTTGCTTGGTGCTCGATTGCTGGTAGAAAATAATTGTTTATCTGGCAGTTTGCCAACTTTACTTCTGACATGACTTTGTGCCTTGATCTATCATTTTATTGTATTATCTCTTTCAGAAATCTTATTTTTTTTTATAAACACTTGACATTTAACTAGAATCATCTTTTACCTTTGTATCCAAAGCAAGAAAATTCGAATAAAGTTTTTCTACACGCCAAAGTTCTTCAAATTCATTGCCACGTTTACCAACTGATATAATAAACGATACCACTTCTCGTCCTCTGTCATTGGTTGTAATGTTGGATCCAATTACTTTTATCATGACAGTACTGATGTTTTTAGCTGTTAACGTGTTTTTATCATTTACTTTTTGTGGTTGCTGCTGTACTTGCTGAAGTGAGTTCTCCTGTGGATGCTCTTGTAGTTGCTGCTGTGGTTCATCTTCTAAATCATCTTCTGTCTCTTCATCTAATCCTAATGGATCACTAATGATCATACTTTCACGTTTGTTGGCTCGTGAATTATTATTAGGGATTATTAAAGCACCATCCGAAAACGATGATGTCTTTGGTGTACGAAGCATTATAGTAGGCGATGTTGGTCGTAAAGATGGATCGTATTCTGTAGTACGACGAGGCATGGGCTCTTGTTGTTGCTGACGTGCAGCTGCCTTTCTCTGCATTTCTAAAACAGATGCTGATTTACTTGCAGATGGAACACCATAATACCCACGTGGTGGCTGTTGCTGTTGTGGTGGTGGTCGATGCTGCAGCTTTTTATGGTCCTTTTTATGCAGCGAAGATTGATATTGAGCATACATATGCGCATCCTTTTCAATTATTGCTTGCGGTGATGTGGGAGTCTGTGGCGGTGGGGGCGTTGATGGAGGGGGTGAAGCAGGTGTAGATGGACGCCGATCTAATACTGCTGGTGGGGGGAGTGGGGGAGAATTCATTTCACTAAAACTTTCTGTTGCTACCATCGCGGTATTTATGGTAGGATGAATAGGATGAGAATGATTATTATTATGCTGTTGTTGTTGTTGTTGTTGTTGTTGATGCGGAGCAGGGACAATATGTCGATATGGTGACCTTGGAGGCAATGTAGGCTGTGATTGTTCATTCTCCATAATTTCTTTAGCTTGCTCGGTCGAAATAAGGCCTCCTTGTTGTTCTTGATTGTTGCTAAGAAACCTATACTCAAGATGACTTATTCTGTCACGAAGTCCATCACGTTCAGCTACAAGAATGGCATTGTCCTTTTGGAGATTCTGAATCATGACGCGTTGTTTTTCAATGATCTTCCACAATTGATCGCCCTGGGACTGTATATGTTGACTCGTTGCTGTCGTTGTTGTCGTGTGTGGAACACTGTTACCATATACTGCCACTTCTTGCTGCTGACGGGTCATTATTTATAGCTAAAGCTGATTATCGATATTATGTATATATGTGTATTTATAGTAGAAAAAGAAGAAGATAAAAAAAATTAGAGGAAAGGGTATAATAATGAACTCTTCTTTTTAATATGTAATTAATATGAAACGAAAGGAAGAGGGTTTTTTTGTGTTGTTAGAAAAAAGGAAAGAATAGAGTTGCTAATTCGATAAATAAAAGGAAAAGAAAAGAGAGAAAGCGAGAAATAAAAAAAAAACTTAATTATTGTTTTTTGTAAAAGGGTTCTCTTTCTCACTCAAAAAAATATAATCTCTGTTTCGCTTCCCAAGATAAATAATAGTTGAAAGAGAGAAAGGAGGAAAAGGGTTCTGGAAAAGGAGGTTCACTTACAATAAGCATACAATAAAAATAAAAATAAAGCAACACAAACTTATTAACATTATTAGCCGAAACAGTCAGTGTTGGTGTATCGTATGACAAAGTGAAAGGATAAGCGACACACATATTCACAAGGCAATAATTATGAATATCATTTTTGTATATCCCGCACATCTTAATGTTGTGCAACCATTTCACAATAACGAGGGTTAAATATGCTTAGCGAAGCTCCGCTTTTTCTTCTTGTCAAACCGTTAGTATTATTTTTATTATTATGTACTTCATATTATTTTGACAATAACATATAAGCCCGCGTAACATTTGCAAAAAAAAAGGAGGATACAATTTCTTTGCTGAAAGAAGGGGAAGGTAGGGAGGAGAAGTAAAAACGGAGAAAAATGATTAAAAAACAATTCTACATTTCTAGTTATCCTTATCACTATTATTTAGATAATGTATATAATATATCTTTCTCTTTTTATATGTACTAGTCAGAATGGATGATTTCAAGTTCTTGGTCAGTCTCCATGGTTGTGTAGTACCGCCAAGCTAAATCTAGTTTATACATGAACAGCCCCTTATTATCTCAAAACTAATCGGGAGAAAGAGCCAGCTCACGTTTATAATTATGTGCCTATGTTTCCTTTCTTGACACCTTATATATATACTCAGCGTAAGGTTTCATTTTTGGCAAGATTTTTACTATGTAAAGTTTTGAATAAACCTTCTTATTGTCCTAATGCGTTATTATATTATCTGATCCCTATTAGTAATCCCTGTTGTTATGGTGACAACAGTAAAGCTTTCTTCCCCCTCTATATATATATATGCATATATACCAGAGTTATGGTTAATACGCAGTAACAATATGATAGCTTGTGGTTTTAATAACAGTGATTATAAAACTTTATTTATTTTTTAATCGTCTGAACCAAATTGACGCCATACTGCATTTTCGTCATTTTCATCATCATTGGATTGTGCTCGTTCTTCCTTTTCATATTGTGATGCATCCACAGATACATCTCCTTCGTCCATATATTTTGTATCTGATAATGCCAATGTCTTATCTTGTTCAAATAATTGTCGACCTTTTAGAATTTTGAAAATAGAAAAAGATCCAACATCAGATTATGCATAAAAAAAGAAACAAAAATTCTTCTCCTCTCTCCCTCTCTTATCTCCCTAGCAATAATAATATCATTTGATCCTTTTTTTTCCTTCTTACCTGTTAATTTGTTTTTGAGCTCTTTGGCACGTGCCTTCTTTTCTTCACTCTCTTGATCAGCTAATTCCTTCTCAAACTTGGCTCTCCATTCTTGGAACCGTTCCCACGTCAACTTGGTGCCGCGGAATCGAGCGTTTTCGATTTCTTCTTCTTTACGACGACGTTCTATATCTGCTTCCTCCCGTGATCGTTGTGAATCCTCGAGAATTTGATTTAATTCTTCCTTGGCAAGTGAGGCCATTGTAAAAATCATGACCATACCCAATGATTCTTCAGCCTATTATATACATATACATAAATGAATATTTGTTAACAAAGCAAACAAATCTCTCCCAATAATAATCCAAATATTTTACCCCATTTTTTAGTGCATCCATCACTCTTTCTTTTTGTGCATCTGTCAGCCTTCCTTCGACTACATCTACGCTATATTCTGGTAATTCATCGGGATACGTAGGGGTATATTTGACCCACAACGATAGTGCACCTATATTATCATTTATAATATTTATTTATTTTCAGTTAGCTTACATTTATATAATGACCATAACAAAAAACTAGATGCCAAAAAAATAAAACACATACATGACTGGTCTTCATCTTGGTCGTCAGGGAAAATAGCAATTCTAAATTCATTATCACTGATTTCTATAATATAATATTATATTTAATATGAACAATGTCTAGCAGAACGTTTTAGAAAGATTGTTAGCAAGCTAGTCCCTGAGACTATTGCTTACCTTCAAATTCCTCGGGATATATAGATTGAAGAGCTTCTAATTCATTTTGTTGTTCTTCCAAATAATCTAAAAAGAAAAAAAAAACCATTTATTCTGTTTAATAATAATGAATCATTGTAGCTGCTGGGAAAAGATAAACGTCTTTATACTTTTCTTTTTTACCTGTCATTGCGGGATCGATCAAAAAATATATCTAATCGTTCGGGTAAAGAAACTCGTATAGCTTAATAGAACTATCCATCCAAATAGCGTGACTATGAAAATTGAAAGTTATTGGAATAATGCCGCTCTCTTTTCTCACAGTCTACTATTCTCCACATCCCTTCTGTATGTCCATATCATTAAAGCTTCTTCTATTCTTATCTTAGCCTTTGCCTTTTTTTTCTGTATTTGATTATTAAAAATATCGTGATAGTAAGAGTTTAATATGGCGAAATAATTATGTAATGAAAAAATTCCCTTTTTTTCCAACAAGTATTTCTATTGGTAAATAGACTTTATCAGATCACCAGGTTACTTCACTTTACCACGTTCTACAGTACCATGACGGTTGTGAAGCACTGATTGGTGGCCCTTCGATATAAATATGGGTAAACTTATGTGGCACCACTTAGACGATTTTTTTTTACCAAAGATTATAATGTTGAAAACTGACTATAACAGCAACTGTGAAAAATTATAAAGGATTCGCTGATAGTGTTTAATCACATGCACTACATTTACTATAAAATGATTCATAGTAATACCACTGGAAGCCTTTTATTCTCTGTTATATCAGTAGCTCTGAAAACTCACTTTTCTTTATTTTATAAATAACACTACTAAGATAAGAAGAACACGTTTATCATTATAAATTTAGAGGCCTTCTAATACTAGTACGAAAAAAAAAACTAAGCAGAAAAAGTACACGATGTTACTTTTAAAAAAATTAAAATAGAACATTTGGAGACAAGAATATTTAAGCAATAACCAGAACCAGAAAGTTCAAAGCCTTTCTAATAGCAGGATTTTTCCTGATTGATGACGATACCTTTTTCTTAGACGTTAGTGTTGGGAGAGCAGCCGGTGGATATATATAATATATGTTTGGCAGGAAGGAATTGTTTTTATATTGTTTGTATATCATAAATAGTAGAGCCTTTATAGAGGCACAATTTGTCTACACATGTAAAGTCTCAGTTTCTGTCCCAGTTTAGATGGGACGTAGTAAAAAAAGTAATGAGTAGGAAAATATATAACATCAGACAATTTAAAAGCAATAGATATAAAAGAGAAGAGGCGAAAAAGAATTCAAATTACATTAGTCCATGAGTATAACTATGGACAATACAAAGATGCTTATTTACTATAGAAAACAAATAGCTGTGAAGCGTAATAAATTATGATACTCTCATTTGATGTTTTCAGAGTAAAAATTTTTATCAATCATGCGAAAATTGTGCTCGGGTCTATTCTTAGCTATACCAATATTAGCTTGATAATTATAAGTAGCCTTAAAGAAATTAGTAGCAGTGCTCTGAATACAATCCCCATTAGAAATTTTACTCCCTGCGAACCACAGTAAAAATATGCGGCTAAACTGAAAATCCTTTGTTTCCCTCTTCCCCCCCCCCCAAAAAAAAAAAAAGAGACCTGCCAACCATTAAGAAAAATTTTGTAACATAATCATGATATCCATTAACTACTTTGAGAACCGATCGTCTTGTGTAGGCCAATGTAAAGCTATTCAATCTAACACTCTATCTATGTAAGTTCATTTGTACGCTATTTTGGTTGTCTATAATATTCTCCAATGGACAGTTCAACAGGTATCCTGCTTATGTTAATAGTAATTAATGACAATCATTATAACTATTATGCTTAGTAAAATGCAATATTTTGATACATATCAGAACTTCACTCCTTTACATCATGATAACAATTAACCTACTTTCCATTATTCAGCTTTTCATTTTTATAATTTTTAATTTACAATAAATTACACGATGCTGCGTGAACCAAAAAAAACTGTTGAAAGATATAATGACTTATCAATTTATCTTACGCTGGTCAGATTAGGAATCCTTACACTTCACCCTTTATCAAAACTAATTCGCTAAGCTCGACAGCACTAAATGCCAATTTGCTTTAAATAATAAAATAATTTGCAGTAGTAGAACAAGATAAAATTAGTACCGTATGTCACCAGCTTCTTCTTTCAGTGGTACGATATTTAACCAGTTTAATTTTAGCTACAAGTATTCCGCAGCATATACAACTATGAGTTACTCAGTGCTCAGCAATGCATTTTTAGATTATTATTATTTTCTGTACACGTTTTTACCGGAAAAAAGTTACCATATCGAATCACCGGCGCCAGATATTTCCAGGAAAAATTTACACAAATGTAGATCACACAACATAAAAAATAATACCTGAATGTTTGGATAGTCCTTGAATAATGCTTTAGAATAATTCCTGAATTACGCTTGATGTATATAAAGCATGTACTTTATCCAGGCACCATTTTAAAGCAGTATTCAAGCATTATCCAAGCAGTAAATTTAAAACACTATTCATGCATTATTAAGGTATTACTCAAGCACTAAATTTAAAGCGTTATTCAGACATTTTTCAGGCACTATTCAAACATTAAATGAAAATGAGTTGGGTTCGGGCATTATTCAGGAATAAAACGAAAACGAGTTGTCCTATGGTTAGGAACTTTTCAAGTCTTATCAAGTAGTGGCCAGTAATTCTTGAAGTTGGTCAAGGATTTTTATGCTAACAATCTCCAACAATAGTAAAGGAAGTTATAGCTTGCTACACTACATCCAGTGTTATATATATATGACATAATATACATATATATTAGAGAGTGTACAACTTGTTTTCTACTCAGATTTTTAAGTAAATATATTTTTAACAGTATCATGGATCATAGCCATTACCATAGGGTAGTAAGATTTTATTCTTAGCCAAATAAAGTAAGATCGAGTACCATAAGACAGCATGCCACAAAAACTATTAAGCAATTCATGATAATAATAAATAAATAATTTAAGGAAATTGATATAATGTATACATAGCCATAGTTAGAGTCGATGAATGGTTCTCGTATACATAAATCGGTACTAATATTTTTCTTGCATCTTGTTCTTGCTTATCTATGTACATACCATAAAAAAATGAATTTCACCAAAATAATGTTGTGGTCCTACCGCATCAGTTGAGCCTTTTTTTCCTTTACATAAATTTCTGAAAACTCAGTTATTTGGTATATATTTACGTTATGATAACTGTATGTAATATTCTTATACGTATATCAATAATAATAATATCAATATACAGTACACATTCACGTTCAACTCTATTACAACAATATAAGCCCCTGAGTAGTTTCCTTATAAGTAATTAAACTACTGAATGTACGCATTCTAGTTTTTTTATGTATTATATCTACTTCTAATATACAAGAGTATTTTGGTTCATTGTAAAAGTGGTTTATTTAGTATATTAACCTTTCAATAAAAAGATAGGCTTGCAGGTTTTATAGCGCTTTTAAATAAGTCTATGACTAACCAGTGGTATAAAATTACTTCATCTATCAAGGATACTTTTATGCCTGGATATTGCCTGGATATTGCCTGGATATAACCTGTAATAAGAGTAGAGGTCCGTTTAGTAGTTTATTTGCTTTTTGTTCCGCATAGTTTATTTATGGAAGATAGTAAGCTGGAAAACACTTTTTGAAATTCATACATTATACATAAACCCTATTTTTTCTTTGAATATATTATGACTTATTATCTCCTTTTGGGGTTCATATATCGTTACATTGTTGCTGTAGAAGATTACAAGTTGAATTACGAGCGAAGGTGTGCCAAACCAGAATAAATACAAGAAACGTACTATACGTATCTCACCCATTATTAAGCTGATCCTTTTAGTGTATAAATGCTCTATATAATAAATGTGTTGCCATGATTTACTATTTTTTTATCTTATAGACATTACAACACCAGTCAATTGGTCTGTACGAAATAGAGACTGATCGTCCATTGTGTTATTATCGTGATATGTTTCTGGATACTCAAAACATGGAAATTTCTTGTTTGCTTTTGACTGACTGTTACGTAGCAGTATAAAATTTGAGCAATTATATTACTATATTATTACATATTTCAATAAAGAAATGAATATTGATTTTATACACTTTATGCATACGTTATGATATTGCTGTTTAGTTTAGGCTGATACTAGACTATTGATGGAATTCATGGTAGACTGAGTGTCCGTATCCAAAAGTCAAACAAGATATTACATAAGAATGAATTGATTAACTTTATCTTTTAATCCATTGGATAGAACTATCTTTATAATAAAAAGAAAAATAAAAGGTAGAAACAAAGCCGTTCACTCTATGATATAAAAGCAATAATTATAAAACACTCTATAATTGCCACCAGTAGGAATAATGCCGAGTATATTGTTTCATACCCTTTAAACATAATGAATTTTTCTTCAATACAATTATATATAACCCAGTAGAGTATATTTTTACTTTTAACTTTACGTACTCGTTATTTTAACTATGTCGCGTCTCACTGAATCCACCAACAAACTATACAAACTGTTTTGAAACAAAGTCACTTTAACAGTGTATTTTTTTTTATAGCAACAAGATGAAAAGGTACATATGTTTTTTTTAGAGGACCAGCAAAACATTCAAAGATAAACGCGTGCAAAAAAAAGGGGGGGGTAGATTTGAAAACAATGTTTATTATAATAATCAGTTATTCGATTATAGAGGAACATTTTCTATTGTAAAAGAGACCTGTTTTAAAAAAAAGAACGCACATTCACTTTATTGTCCTGCGCGACTAAAGGTCCAGATCCCCAGATAATGTGAGGTAAGCGTGTCTTTATGCAAAGTAAAAAATAGCATGTGTGTGTGTCACCATGGCAAGATCGCTAAAGCTATTATTCTCTTTTTTTCTTCTTCACTTTGTTTTTACTTGTCTGCATCATATATATTAAAAAAAAAGTCAGCTATACAAAGGCATTGATACATGATAAAGGATGTTACCATTGTTTCGGGCTCAAAAAAAAAAGCATGAAAAGGGTCTTTTTCGAAGCTTTTTTTTTCTGTTCTTTTCTTTTGTTTTCTTTTTCCTTACACCCGCAACAAGCAAGTACATTTTTTCCCTCTATCTATTGTTTTTCTTTTTTATGATTTTATTATACATGTTACTACTTTTGACGAGCTTATTCTTATTCTTATTTTTTTATTCTTTTTTAAAGGAGGTTGTCGTGTCGCGTCATTTCCTTGAAAGGTGTGTGTGTGTGTGTGTGTGTGCGTGTGTGTGTGTGTGCGTGTGTGTGTGTGTGCGTGTGTGTGTGTGTGCGTGTGTGTGAAAGGCGAGTGCGTTTGAAAGGCGAGTGTGTTTGAAAGGTGTGTGCGTTTGAAAGGTGTGTGCGTTTGAAAGGTGTGTGCGTTTGAAAGGTGTGTGCGTTTGAAAGGCGAGTGTGTTTAAAAGGTGAGTGTGTTTAAAAGGTGAGTGTGTTTAAAAGGCGAGTGCGTTTGAAAGGTGTGCGTGTTTGAAAGGTGTGTGTGTGTTTGAAAGGTGTGTGTGTTCGAAAGGTGTGTGTGTTTGAAATGTGAGTGCGTTTGAAAGGCGAGTGTGTTTGAAAGGCGAGTGTGTTTGAAAGATGAGTGAAAGGTGAGTGTGTTTTTACTCTTTACTATCTTCGGATAGAAAAGGGGCCGATGATCCAGTTATCAACTGGGGAGGTCGGGTCCTGACGCAATGCCACCTCCATGTGGTAGGGCCTGTCCACGTAGCTTTTTTTTTTGCGAAAAAAAAAGCTGCGGCCAAGAGCATTGCAGTTTTTATAACAAATATTTAATTATAATGTGTTTGTAGACCATTGGGTTTTTGCTTAGAATGGTTTCTTTCTGTATTTTTATTTTATTATTGATAATATAAATAAATTGTCGTCTCTTTATAATAATTCAAAGCCTAAATATATTAAATTCAATTACTGGTTACCATGGCATAATGATCTGCCAAATTTAGTTGATAAGATTCCCAATGATAGGGTTAACAGAAGCATGTGCAAATAGTATCTAGGGAAATGTAATATTTGAATTGAATATACAAAAAAAGTTTTCTTTTTCTTTCTGGCTTTACAGCGGTACACATACATATACAACCCAATTAAAGTAAATAGTTAAGCAAAATAATAACCTTTTCTGTAAACAGCAACAGCTAAATTGTTAAGTTTGCATGACAAAGAGCCGCTGTCGCAATCCATTATGCAGTTACTCCCATCGGTAAAGTAAAATCAACTATTCTACAAATGCAAGAGCACAACAAAATAATTGAGTATTCCAAAAACCGCGTAGAATATATAACAGGCAGTAAAGCAATAAGCAACTTTCTCGGGAACTACGAGCATACGGATGACCTTTTTAATAAATTGCAAAAGTAGGATTGAGTCTTTTTCAGAAGCTACTGTTGAAAAATTATTCCCTTAAAAACTGAAAATGCCGCCTCTATTGAAGAAATAATGGTAGTTCTACCTGTGCGATTTTTTCTCTTAGCGGTGCGATTTTTTTTCTCGTGGGTTTTCGATTGTAGTGGCACAGCGCCAACTTCATCGGGGGGGGGGGGCTGTGCTGTTTGTTCCTTTCTTTATATAATAGCTTCTTAAGAATAATATTGGCTTTAATTGATTTTACACTATTAAAACCATTATACTAAAATATATTATATAAAGATGTGTTGATTATTACTTGTTGTTAGTACCGACGTGTTCGGATATTACTCACAAAAAAAGAGAGATAATACTCTTGAATTGTTTGATTAAAGCAGCTTTAGGTATTGGTGCGATTCTTTATTGTTTTAAAGAAAATACAAGCGCTTATCCGTGCGATTTTTTGTCTGACCGTAAAATATGAGAAGAAACTGTGCGATTTTTTTTTCATTCCTGAATGGCATTGCTAACAGTTTATTTGATAATGTAAAAGTTTGTCTACTTTAGTACATAATATAAAAATGTATTGATTATGACGGGTCATTAGCACCAACTTGCTCGAATATTATCTACAAAAAAAAAAAGATAATACTTCTGGAATATTTGATTAAAATGGCTTTATTGGTGCGATTTTTTTTTGTAGAAATGATCTTCATGACTACACAGATTTCCCATCAGCATAAACCATTAGCTTTTCGATTTAACTTAATATTTTACATATCTTTTATAATGTAATGTTCCAAGTCAAAATCATATAATCCAATAAGTCGATTATATCCATTTGTAATTTCATTTTAATAAGCAAATTATGTATAAAGAGCTTTTCGTCTGAGGCCAAGGGTTCAAAGCGAGTCAATAATTATCCATTTTGATGTTCAACAGAGTTGCAATGTACTGTATAAAAACAGAGTATGTTACTATTCACACCATCTATTTTTGAATGTATATCACCAAACTTCATCTTATATGGGAATTTGTAGCAAATTTTATATAATTCGGGAGCATTAAACAATACGACACTAATCAACAAAAATGGGTAAATCGTATAATAATGTTTTCTTGGGCAGCATAACTGCTGGTACAGTACTTCGAACTATACTTACCTGACCCTGTCACAAGAAGATTGGATATGGCTGTTGGTGTGATACCACTACAATAGAAAACCCGCGAGAAAAAAATTCCACAGGTAGAACTACTCTTATTATTATTATAATTATAATTATAATTATTGGATATATTTCTTCAGCCCTTTTCTTTTATTACTACAAACATTCTTTTTAGTATTTTTCATTTCCTATACTATTCGACGTCCAGAAAAGCATTTTTTATTGTAATATAAAAGAATACTAAACACACGATTCAGTAATTCAAACATTGTGAAACTCTTTTTGGTTCTATTGTTATTACTATGCATGTAGCTATAATAATTTATAGTCATAATGCTATCGCTATCATCACTACATATATAGGTCATGGAGGAGATTGGGCTGTTCAATTACTGCCACTGGTTATATATACTATTGTCAAGAGGAAGAATGAAATACAAATATTCATTCAATCTATTAGTAGAATTGACAACAAACAGAAGAGCGCGGTTTATATAATTGTATGTATGTAACCGTTGGTTCAAATTGTTTACCAAGGTAATAATTATAGTATCTATCTAATGCCAACCTATTTTACGTTACATATAAATTCTTTCTGACATATAACACCTTTTCTTTTGTTATAGTAGCTCAATACAAAGTAAGCTGCTTGAATGTTTATCCTATTAACAAGAAGACGATATTTCTTTTACAGATAAATTTTCCATGAAATAAGAGTTGATATTATAGGAAAAGCGCAAACAACGACACGGATGCCTTAACGCAAAATATCTATCGTAAAATTTCTCTTTCATTGAAACAAAATTATTCATGTTTGGAGCAAATAATTCGAAAAAAAAAATTGTATCATAGACTTCATTTTGTCCTGTTTCGCAAATAGGGGTTTTTACTTTTCATCATTCCCTTTCAGACGAGACCGAAGCGAAAAAATCTTAAAATAACACAGCTGCTCATCTCAAGCCAATAAACTTTAAAATTCTAAGCGTAGATTTTCACATTAAACCAACTTGGGTGACGAAATGGATTTTTTTTTGTTTCATACAATAACTTTGATCATTATATGTATATGGATTTACACGTATATGGATTTTCACTTTGTATGTTTTTAACTGCTGTTCTGCATCATGTTATCAATATTTGCTATTACTATAGACATCAAAGTTGTTGTTACAATTCACACCTGCCATTGCAAAATATGTGATTCTGTCAAGAATTAAATTACACCGCCGTTGTTAATTATCACCTCCTGCCGATCACAAAATACACACCGCCAATCAAAAGAACCCCCCAAACGCCAGCATGAAAAAAGGACCCCGCCAATCATTATAAAATTCCTGTATAATTTTCTTTACCCACCTGATCCTTTCCCTCCCTTAGACATCGGGCCATAATGCATTAGTCGGTTAGAAGCTCATAACTAAAACATTATTTATATTTATTTTCACTATGTAATCGATTGATTGCAGCCAAATGATGTTGTGAAATTGCAAACTTATTATATTGAGTAGCAATTGCATACTAGGTACGTTTCTCGCTTTTTTTATTGAAACTAGCTATTATGTACGCGTACTATGAGATAATGAGGGAATATAAGAAAACATTGGCATTATATTTTGATAAATTCTGTCTATTTTTTGATGATGTGCATCTTTACGTCATCAAACTAGCCTATATTACTACATTTTACTTTACTTCTGAGCTTGTGTTTATATTGACCCTACATAATTAACAAGCATTTTTTATCTATAAATGATAGACATATATATTTGGTCTTCTGTCCAATATGTATATAATAACTTTAATATAGAGTATCTTGTGCTAACTATAGTTTTCCTTTCCACTCTTTAGCGATGGAACGTCAGCTATCATCGCTGTTATAAATACTAATCAAAACATAGTTTTCTTTCCTATTTATAAGATGCTTTCTCTGTTTACATTATTAACTAGAAGAAAAACTATATGACTATTAGGATTTAGTGTGGTTACCACAATGTAAACCTAATAACATATACTAAACCATACTTACATTTATTGGATGAGTGTCACCATGTTTCTAAAAACATACATCACATCTAACAAACTATAATTACATATAAATCCGCATAAACCAAAACCAAGGTACAGAAACCATTTTTGTGATACATATAATTTTCGCATGCTCGCGCATAAATGCAGAATACTAGTAAAGTGTTTCCATGCATCCACTATATATTTACAATAGCGATAGGTAATCTAATCGATTGACAAGTTACCAAGTATAATATTATTAAAATTACGTCTGTCTCACTTGATATTAAATATAATTACTATAGTATTTACAGAATAATATGAAACAATAAGATTTGTTCCTGCATTGAGCCAACTTTTATAAAACAGTACCAAGTTTCTTCTTATTTCCCTTCGCTTTTTCTTGCTGTTCCTTTTATGTGTTTTTTTAGTATATTCTTTACACATATAAACAAATATTTTGCTGTTTGAAAGGAGAGATGAGAAAAATAATAAAAATCACAAACAAACAAAATAAAAAAGAGCAGAGTTAATTTTGTCGCTTATTATTTACATAAATAATATGTCATGGGATAGAAGAAAAACAAAAAGGTTTTATTTGTAAAGTTATTAGAAATATTTAGATAGTAAGTTCTACTACTATAAGCTATTGTTGACTTCTAACCTTAATATATGATAAAAACTTACTATCCTCTAGTCAATCTAGATGTCGTGCATTTTCTTTTTGTTTAATATACAACCCAATAATAAAGGTTCATCAAAAGGGTAGAGATAAAAAAAAAATAAGAAGTATTTTGTAACATTTTGACAACAAGGAAGTATGCTGATCAGTAAAAGGATTCATAACTTTTTATTTTTGGAAATATGTAATACAAGTGGATTCTTCTTCCTTTTTTCATGTTGGGAAAAAATGACCCGATACTAGTTGTAAAATCCCGATTTCTTTACCCTTGTTGGCTTGGGAAATATAATGCATGTGTAATGTAGAACAAAATAATGATAACATTTTCATGGGGTCCATTTATGTAAGATACATACTAACCCATTTTAATAGCATTATTTATAAAACTATTACGGATCTAATGCCGAGTTTTTTGGGTAGTATCACTATCAAATAAATATATGAGCGCATTATGCTAACACTACGTATGAAATAAGAGGCTGTTATTTAGTAAAATAATCTCTGTATGATACAACATAAGAGACCAGTATCAATGTGTAGATATATGAGAAAAAGTCATTTTTTATCTCCTATTCTACTACATGTATTGCTTTATGTTCGGCTTTTTACTATTACTATTATTTATGCTATTGCATCATGAGGCCCATGTAATAAAAATAAAATATAGTGAATGATGCGTGAATCTTTTACGGGTAACCAATCGTAGAGCGAAAGATATGCGTATAGATAGCAATACACTCTTGGATAAGTTGCCGATAATTTGGAAATAATGACGGGACATTATGAAATAATAATATAGTACCAATACAACACATCATTAGATATCTACCAAGTAATGTGATCAGAAGCTTATATAACTACAAGACCACGTTTATTGTATTCTTGACGGATAATGGCGGTTTGTTTTATCATAATTCTGGTTGTGGCAACGTGACTTTTTTTGACCAGCTCATTATGATGTAGTTGCTCGTTATGATCGGGCCGTTGAAAGAGCCGTGCAAAAGAAGAAGATTAATTTTCATTGTTTTAACAGCAACTTCATTTTATCAGCATATATTCTGTTTTTTTTTTGCGATGCTAGTAGTTTACATAAGCTTCTCTTTCCTTTTTCATTATTGATTGTTTCATGATAGTTATGGTTATTGTTACTGATTGATTATGAAAAAAGTATTATATGTTGCTCGATATATCTATAAACAACAACAAAGAATGCGTAAATGATTATTATATCCACCCCCCATCTCTTCTTTTTTCTCCTTTTGTACTACGTACGTGTTTCAAACAGAAAAATAATGTTATAATTTTAGTCACTGCTTGATGTGTTATCTAGGAAGTATATTTTTATAATAATATAGTAAAAAAAAAAGAGGACCACCATATATTTATTACAAACGGCAATGGGTTTTTTGAAGAAAGCGAAAAAAAAAAATACAGCTAATATATAATAATAATAGTAATGGTAATGGTAATATATATAAAAAAAATATAGTATATGTATATGTATATGTATAAGAAGAAAGGAAAAAAATGGGGGGAATAATATATATAGATATATATTTAAAGAAAATACATACAAAAAGAAAGAGAGTGAACATTTTAAAAAATGGTGGGAGTAGGGAAAGAAGTAAAAATACTAGGAAAAAAAAAAGGCTTTACAAAAGATGAATGATAACGGATGAATATAAAGGAAGAGGTGTCAAAGTATACAGAAGAATAAAATAAAAAATAATAATAATAAAACCCAAGCCGTATTCCTAGGTGTTTGCGTATTCAGAGAACGTAAATATTCCCTCACGGGAATAACGTCGAATCAAACAAACAATTAATTAACAACAAAACATGAAATAAAAATAAAAGGTATGCATGAGTGAGTGAGTATGGGTTTTGAAATGGGGTATGGGAAAAGTTGTATACGAGAAAAAAAAAAGTGGTTGGGGGAAGAGAACAAAAGTATGAGGGTGGCAGAAAAGGGGGCATATAAAAAGTTGTACGTTTCTGGGAATAATGGTTGCTGATTTGAAATAATAATGGGGGTGGTTTGTGCGGCTTTGTTCATGTGTGCGTGTGTGTGTATTATAATAAAATAGTAATATTAATCTTTAGGAATAAAGAAAAGCGGTTGAACTGCCTCTTCTTCTTTCTAGTCTTATTGTTATTATCAAGCGTGGTATTGAGGTTGTTACATTCGAGTGTTCCTAGCCCTTCGTGAAGAATTTTGGTGGTTAAGTTGATTAAGTGTTTCTTCAAGCTCTCGAACGCGTTGTTGATAATTGTGCAAATCTTTTTGCATCATTCTAATTTGTTCAACACTCTTGCGCAAAATGGTCCCTTTGTTGAGTCGAGCAACACCACCTTCTTCTGCTGTCAAAGATTCAGGCAATAAAGTGCCCAACTCCTGAATACGATCATTAATATTGTCTCGTCGACGTCGCTCCACTATTATATTAAAGAATGGTTCGTTAAATCAAAACTGGGACAAAGAATATGTATTATGAAAAAAGTCCATTAAAAAAGAAATATGGGCTCTTACCCGCATTATGTGATTCTCGTCGTCGTCGCCGTTTCTCCATAATTGCTTGTAGACTAAAAAAAAATTATAATGTTATTAGGTTAGCTTCTATGCACATAATATACATACTACTATTATTATAAGCTATAAAATTAATACTTTCTCTCATCCCACCAAAAATAAATAAAAATAAGTATATCTTGTTGGGTTCACAAAAAGACTTACTTTGCTTGAGCTGCAAAATCACCATCATACGGCTCTGTTTGATCTCCGGTTTCTTGTTGCATGCTATTTCGATTATTATTCCCTTGTGGATGAGATGGCTGTTGTTGATGATGGTCATAAATAGGTTGGTCAGCCATGATACGACCGGGACCTGGGGCCATGACGGTTGCTGCGCCTTCATCCACCAAAGAAGGATGGTGCATGTGGTTATATCCAATATTAGCAGGAGCACTTACTGCGAATGATGATGGTGTTGACTTGTAATAATACTCTGAGCTTGTTGTTGCTGTAGGGGAATAATACATCATATTAGGATTACCAGTTGTATTTGTTGTTGCATTATAAGGATAACGTTGTTGTTGCTGTTGCTGCTCATCTACTAAACTGCTATTGGATAACCGTTTATGATTACTATTAGGTGAATAGTTTGACTCTTGTTGTTGTTGGTCATACATATAATTTTGTGCTGAATCATGATGCTGAGTATGCGAAAGTTGTGATGGTTGTTGACGGAGTATGGGCGATCGTTGCTGTTGGTGGTGTTGTTGAAGATCCGGTGGTGGCATACCGGTAACGGAAGAAGTCGTAGTAAGCTCCGAATAATCGAGATCCGATAAGTTTGGTGAACTTTCTTGAGGATTTTGATGCTGTGCAAAGAAAATATGTTGACTATCCATCATTTGTGTAGGATCTAAGCCAATAGCTGCTTGGTCTTTGAATCGCATTTGCTGAAGATGGTAAGATGTTGGGTGTGCCAAACGTGAAGAGGGTCTTGGTGTCGTTTGTTGGTCTTCTGCTGCGCCAGTTAACATTTTATTATTACGTTTTTTTTTAATATATATTTTATATTATATAAATTTTATCTGTCTCTTGCTCTAAGTCAATGTAAATAAAAAATGAAAAAAAAAAGAGTTTAAAAAAAGGTGTCGCTTTTTTTAATGGAAGAAAAAGATGTAAAATAAAAATAAAGAGGAAAGAAGAAAGAAGAAGAGAGGTGGGAAAACAAATATTTATCAAAGTTTTATAAACGATGACGCGCGCGGACCAGCGCAAAAAAGAAAAAACCGTAATACAATAGAGAACCATCATGGGAATGAAAAAAAAAAAAAGAACTTTTACTCTGCAACTGCAAAATGTAATGTACTCGGTATGACAGAACCCAATTGAGCTAGCCTATAAAAACTTTTTCATTGATGATGAAAGATACAGTACCGTTCCTTTTATGGAACACAAAGTAGGCTCGGCATCTCGTTACAAGAACGGGGGGGGGAGAGAAAATAAGAGGAAGGAGTAAAAAATAGTGTAAAAAGAGGGGGGGGAGTTACAAAAAAAAAGTTCATAACATTTACTCCGTTTCTAGTAAAAATGCAATTATGCGCTTTTTCCATTATTATTATTCCTGCCTTTATGCATTTTAACTAATATGTACAAGAGTCGAAGAAAAGACGTCGCGCTCTCTTGGTTAAGGAGAAGCTTAATAAAAAGGTGGACAGAAAAACTATTAAGGCCTCGGGAATAAATAAAAAGAAGAAGTGATAGGATCGACGTCGTATATTTTCTTTGTCGTTCGTTTTTTTTTTCTTTTACTTCTTGATCGTCCGAACTATTTTTTCTTGTCACACGATGCGGAGAATGCAAATGACGGGAGTTTAGAGATGTTGCATTACCCGATTATTTTTGTAAAAGGGTATGCATAAAAGAGTTCATGTTTCATGTTTTATGCCATAGTAACGTTCTTCCGTTTTTTTTTTAACAAGTTGATACTGAAAAAATTAAAAAAAAAATACTGCTGCCAAGAAGATGTACAATAAAAAAAAAAACTATTTTATCTCGCCAAGAACAGCTATTCAACTATAAAGATATTTTTCCTTTTCAAAGGGAACAAGATGCGGACTATAAAGTTTAAGAAAAAAGAGAGAGGCATTACTTGCTCTTTTTTTTTTCTCTAGTACATAATGAATGTAGACTGTGGTTTTTATATTGCCAATGTGTCAATGTAACAACAAAAGTTAGTGTAATCTTATTCATTTATTTGGAAAAGGAACGGCATTGTTTTAGGACCGAATGGACTCGATATTATTTTTTAATCTAGTAGTTTTTTTTTCTTATTTGTATAAACAAAAAAGGTAAGTTTCTGTGGAGGCAAAGTCTGTCACGCGAATACTATCTTGTGTATATGATAAACTCTTGCCTTTTTTTCCCGCCAAATATTTTCATTACACTGCAGAATGCCATCATGTCATAGCTCTTTTTTTACTTTGTGTAAACATACATCTATATTAATAATAACGAGTACTCCGTCAACTTATAAATATATATATATATATATATTGCATCTGGGAATATCAAACGCTGATTTGATATGGGGACGTCGTCCCAAAGAAAATAGCCAGATGACAAAAACTGGTTCGAATTATCTATTAGACATGGGATTGAATCACGGGTCTTTTTTAGTGGGGTAATTTAAAGAAAAAGAAGATGCACACGAGTGCATGATAGCCTTTAACTTATTCTTATAATTTAATATGTTTTAGTTATTCTTTTATGTTTCCGAGATATTTAAAAGAAAAAAGAAATGCAATGGTATGGAACAATATATAAATCAACAAAAATGACTATACAATATGTACCCAGGATATTATAGCAACAGCTGCTTATTTACTTTTCTTACGATGATAAATTCAAAAATAGCACATCATCAAGTCCACAAGTTGGGGCTTTTTTTCTTAGCTTCACACATAATTTTTTTTTTAGTTTTTGGTAAATGATTGGTGCTCGCAAAGTTATAACCGAAAACGATGATGGGTTACCCAGTACACAAAGCATGGAATAACAATATTTATAACAGCTTTCTTTCTTTCTAATAAGAAAAAACAAATCGAGTATAGTAAAAATAATAATGACAACAGTAGCTATGTAACATAAAGCATGAGTAAACTATATACCAGTATGGTAGCTACCTATATCTAGTGATCTATTTCAATTGTCTTTATTTTTCTCTTCCGTGCTTCCGTACCCAATCCATCATTTTCATAGTATATGTTTCTTTATTGAATTTTTTAAACTTAAATTTAAAAACGTAATAACATGATTTTTAAGCCATTACTGAAAGTAACACCAAAAATATTTATCCCTGAACATCTTTAAAGTGCTTTTGTTAAAGATAACGTCATTTTTTCTCTTTAGCTGTTCCTGACATTTCACAATTGATTTAATAAATATCAAAAACGGCATAAATAATAGACTCCGTTTCCGTTCCGCACTCTTTCTTCTCTTTCTCTCTTCTCACAAAAACAATAACCTTGTTTCATATAAAAAAATGAACTCAGCAGTAACAATGAAGATGGAATATTAAAGTTCCATCTCTTTATAAATATTATTCGTATTTGAAAATTTTTAAAGAAAAAAAAAACATGACAGTAACTGTCAATAATCTGTACCAGTGTAATACTTTTACTAATAAAGTCAATCAACATGAGCTGACATCATCACTATCATCATTATCGTCAACTGATGAGGATGAAGGATGGGGTTTTCCTCTATAAAGAAAACATTATCATCAAGCCTGTGATCTATTTTCACTATTTCGGAGAAGCCTTACATAAATCACTTGACTTGAAAAGAAAGAGTATACAAGGCAATGATCGTCTAAACTTTAAAGTGCTTAGCAGGGCAAAGAAAAAGTATAACTTTTTTTTTCACCCGTCGAGTAATAATTACCACGCCAACTATATCGATGAAAGATCTAATATTTAATATAAAGACAGAGTAAAAAAAAAAAACAAATCACATTACTAAAAAATGATATTACTATTAATGGATATGAGCAATAGAAACAGACACTGATAACTATATAACAGCTTTTTGTTCTATATGTAGATAACAAGAATAGTTAAACAGATACTATTATCTATAACCAGCAATTTTATTTTCAATTACAAATATTGCATCAAAAGTAATCATATACTTCTAATATTCACTACTAGACAAGTCTTGTTACATAATGAAAATTGTAAAAGAAAAATTGAATTTATTTGTCTTTTCAAAAACTATATCAAGTACCTTTGAGTAAGTTATATACAGAAAACACCACTATTATTTTCTCTACAAGTATTTTTACCGCGTACTACGTCCATTATTATTACTTGATAATAAATACTAGTCATATTAGATTGAATTTACTTATAATAAGAGAAAGAAAAAAATGACCAAGTGAACGCCGCGTCTTAATAGGACATATCCGCTCGAGTTCGATCCTGTTAGCATAGTGATATGAAAGACCTTAAGGGCAATAAGAAAAATTGAAAAAGGTACTGGTCATAGTAATACACCTGGTATATTCAATTTTAAATATTTTTGGAACGATGTATAGTTTAAAATTTATATTTATTATGGAAGACTAGATTGACCTGCACCTATGGGTATATGGTCGCTTCCTTGCGGTACGGAATGAAAAGAATAATAATATTTACAAGGTGATATTGGGGTTGTGGCAATAACTGAAAAACCCCAGTATGGGGGGAACGATGTATATATCAATCTATTGATTAAATGAAAAAGTACTATTTTGTTGCTGCTTATAAAGTTTTAACACTAATATAAGATACAAATATAGTCTCTAAGTATTCAGGGTGGTATATACACTCTCTGCATAGTATTTGTGAAATAAACAGAAATATGGTTTGTACCTTTGGTGCTTGAAGTCAATATTTTATTTCTTATAATTGATGTTGGTTGATCTTTACTTCCATAAAACGCTTCTCCTCACATGTCATGTTTTCAAATACCATGTACTCTTTTTTTTTCTTTTTTTTCTTTTTTTTTCACTTTTGTCACTTTTGTCACGATTAGTACAAAGAGCGGTACAGTTTCCAAAAAGCCGCGGGTACGTGATCTAATCAAACCGGAAATATATTTTCTGTCATACGCCATTGACAACGGAATTAGTAACATACTTATACAAATTCAATTAAAAAGTATTGAAACAATGGATAAATTAAAAAGTTGATAAAAGAATAAGGAGAGAAAAAGGAACGATATGGCTAAATGTAACGTATGGATTATTACATGTCAATCAGATGTAATAATATATAAAAATAACATTATAATACGAGTTCATCCGCAGCTACTTATATCTATCCAAGTATTGAACTGGAAAGATGTAGAAAAGAATGTCATGAGCTTTATATTAATAAGGTTCAATAGTAACAATAATAATCCATTATATCTTTTATATCTTCCATTGATGTGTCTGATATAAAATAGTAGTAATAATTGACATTTTTGATGCCTTATTTCATATTACTATTGCTTCTTTCTGGAAGATTTCACGCGCTGTGAGACGCGCTGCCTCCAGGCACAGATCTAGGGACTAGTTACTTCTGCCCTTCGAGACTTATGTATACTGGAGTAGTTTTATGTTTAAAAACGTATGATATAGCTGATTTTAATTTTGGAAACTCTTGGGTAGCACCAAGCAGTGAATGAGAATTTGGTTTGCTGCTTGCTATTTTTTCACCTTCATACTGTAATTCAGCTTATGTAATTACATGGATTCTCGAACCTTTAGATATCATTGTAAAAGAAAAAACAATGTATTATTTTTTTAAAAATGTATAATCAACTTATACAGCATAATTGAGAGGGAAAAGAGGTAATATAACAGGTAACAGTTTGTGTCTACTGAGGTTGATCTATCAAATCAAGTAAATATTCAATTGGCTCAATTAATCATTTCACTGTTCCTAATAACTCAAAAGATTGTCAATATAAGCTTGATCAGTTATCAAATTGAGCTACTTTTATATAGTGCAAAAAGAAAATTATAGCTTCTCTTATAAAAATGGACACAAACCATCCTAACACTTTTATATGGTTATAAAAAATAAGTAAAAAATAATATTCTTACTATTATCATAACTATTTTCTCTTTACTGAGTAATGTATTATGACATCATACCTTTTTATATGCTCCATCACGATCTATATCAGGGTAAATAGTGAATATACTACATCTAATATATACAAGAAAGTGCCTTTTTCTGAAATCTTTTACTAACACCACAACATTCACTCCTCCCAAAGTCTTTTTTATAGTACAAGTCGTAACCCTTCTTACTTTTTTAACAAGTAAAGCTTATATAGTTGCACACGGGCAAAATTTCTGTGAAAAGTACACCATCATATCTACTTTCTTGTTATTTCTATTATATTTATTAGTCAGTACCGGAAACACAATTGTCAAAGAGCAAAAGCATAATGTTTTTTTTTATCGTTTCCATCTCCTTTAATTTTCTTCATACATATACAATAAAAGTTATATAATGTAAGATATATGAGCCATAGCTGTAGCTCAATAATAATAGAATGCATAAATTTTTTATTAATAATGTTTGGCTTTTTTGTTTGTATTTGGGTCTTATTATTATGATTGTTATTATTACGTATTGCCCTGAACAATAATATTGACTAATTTAGTAATAATTGTTGATGTCATTTAATACCATCATGATCAGTCGATGGTGAGAAGCGGAATTATTCTTTTTTTAACCGTGTATAGATAGAATCATTATGCGATACATTATTAATAAACTTGTGGTCAACATGATAGTATGTCACTTGAGTCCCAAGATAAGAGAGAAGAGGGAAAAGACAGGGTTCCTTACAAAAGATCGGCCAAACTCAAATATTTTTTCATGAAAAAGTCTATATATGCATATACCCCAAAAGATTTATTGGTATAAAGTAAATATATCACCAGTACATACCATTAAGCACATGTATATTATTAGAAGGAGAAAATGCTTTTTTAGCATCAGGACCTACTAAAATGCTTAATTACTGATCGACATATAATATCATTTGACATGATTATATGTTTTTTTACTAGAAAATACTTTGTATTAATCTATCATAAAACAATAATAATAGCAAGAATAATAATAATAATAATATTAGTTATAATGAAGAAGAAAAAGAAGACCCCCATAGATATTCATAAGAAAGGAGTAACAATAACTAATAATAACCAAGAAAAAAAGGTACCTTTCCTTTTTTGTTGCAAGGAGCAACAACAACAACAACAATGTTTACATTTTATAGAATAAATCAATTCACGGAACACATTGTGAAACCCTCTAATGCAATATATTTTACTTATAATCAATAATACTCAACATATATATATATATATATATACCCCTTTATATACATTCATTACATTGTATTATAAAAAAAAAGAATCGGTGGCGAGTTATATAGACTATATAGTCCAGCTAGTTAGAATGAAGTAAAAAAAAAACTTGTTTATAATATTTAGTTAAACCACGAGGATTCATGCTGTTTGTTTTTTTTTTATGTTGAAAAAAAAAGAGTAAGAGACAAACACTAGAATAATAACTCTTTTACCAAAAAAAAACTTTCCAGTCTCTTCTTTATCTTTTGCTTTGGTGCATTTCTTTGGTGCTGTCCAAAAAGAAAAAAAAAAGTACCTTTATTTTCCTCTCTCTCTTTATCATATCTCTCTCTCTCTCTCTCCGCTCAACTTTCTTTTTTTTTTTCTCTTTCTCTCTCTCTCTCTCTTCATTTCACAGAAGCATATTAGAATATACATTAAACAACGAAATAACCCTCAATGCAAAATAGTAGTAGTTGGCGTGGAACGACACGACAACGATCGCCACTTCATTTTGATGGTGAAACAAGTAGTGAACCACTACAATTTGGTTCAGAACCTTCTTTGACCAAAGGATCTCTTTTTGGCACCGATTCGTCCTTCAACATGATTCCAGACGAATCTTCATTTCACCTTTCGAATTCACCTTTACCTTTGGAAATTCCCGATTCCATCAGTCAGAACGATGTGATATTACAAGGAGACGAAGACGAAGACGAACAAAAAACTCCTTTACCAGATAAAAATACTCAACAACAACTCTTGGAAGCCCAACAGCAGCAGCAGCAGCAGCAAAGACCTACAACAACACAGAGTTTACTAAATGACCATTCAAGTTTATTTGATCAAGAAAGTCGACTTGAGCTTCAGTTTGAAATATTATCTATGGCAGACGCGAATATCCATTCATCATCAGATAATAATACAAGTGCAACCCAACATACTAAACACTCTCTACACAATGATAATAATGATATCAATAAAAGTGATGTGTATCATGATGAGACTAGCACTAATGGAAATAACAATAGTAAAGCTGAAGCACAAAAGGAACGATCAGCTACATTGACTCTAAAAGAACAAGAAAAGGTAAATAAGGGAGACTTATAAGTTGTCCTTGTCGTCATAATATCACCCATTTATTATTATCTCATATTTCTTTTTTTTTTGTTACTAAATTAAAAAAAAATTTCGTTGTTTTACAATAGACAATCGATATATTAAATAAGGAAAATTTTGGATTAAAGCTTAAATGCTATTTCTTGGAAAAACGTTTAGATGATATTTCTCCAGATCAAGTGGATAATGCTCTTAAGGAGGTAAAATAAATTGTAAATGATAGTTTGATATCGATTTCTTATTTTTATAGAGTCTAATTAAAAAAAACTAATATTTCTGTATATAAAAATAGAATGTGGACCTTAAAGTAACCATCCAAACACTAACACAAGAACTGAAACGATACAAAAAAATGATACTGGATTTACAAGAAACCGTGGATATCTTAGATCGTAATAATCAGACATGTCCTTTACGTCATGGTATGTCCAGTGGAGAACAAGAAGAATACGAAATAGCATTAACTAATTCAGCACAATATCAGGAAGAAAATAAACGACTACATAAAATGGTGGCTGATTTGAATGCTGAAAATGCAAAACTTCGTGTACGATCATCACGTAACTCGAGTCCTATGCGTATTAGTCGAAGTAATAGTAATGGTAGTGGCAGTCGACATAATAATAATAACAATAACCATGACGACGATGGTAGTGATTATTGGGTCAATCATCGTAGATTACAGCCCAACAATAACAATAATAAAGATGAAGTTGATATGTATCGAAAAGAATGGTTACAAGCAAAACAAACAATAGAACGACAAAATCAAACAATTCAACTTTTGCGTGAAGAAAATGGATTGAATAGTGTCTCAGCAGGTACTCGAACACCGGCACGGTATAATCCAAATGATAGTCTTGTACGTTCCATTTTGTCCGATCGAGATGCTTATGTATCTAAGGCAGAACATTATTTGAAATCAAATCAGGAGTTACAGGAGGTAAAAAAAAAAAAATTATTTATTTATTTATTTATATAGCTGTTATTGTTTATAGTAATATATGTATAAATATTTATGCAAAAATTTTAATTATATTAGAATCTTGGACGGATGCAAGAAAGGAATTCCGAAGTCGTGGCTCAATTAATAAATAAGAATAAAGAAATTGATAAGATGCATGAAAATATGGATGATTTGGTACGATCTTTACATGATGCAAAACAGATTTTACGTAGCAAATCAGCCGAGTGCCAAAAGTTACGACAAGAGTTGGATATGTTACAAGATCGTAATAATCGAGTAAAATCCTCCGTCAATGTATCAGAACTTGTTGAAACATTAAATGAATTACGTCAAGAAAATTCGGAACGTACAAAATTAGTTGAAAAATTAAAGGCTGAATTGAACGATCGAGATTATGTGCATCGAAACGAAATTGCCAAATTGGATGCTGAAATCGAACGACGTGAACAAGAATTTATGGCACTAGAAGCTCAGGTTGTCAAGGTAACTTAATGTTTTTATGTAATTTTTTTTGGCATTATTATCAATTATCACCATGACAATGGAATGTTATATATAATTTTGTCATGTCACAAACATTCGATGTATTCGGAGAGTGCTACCAAATTAATTTTTTTCCCTGAAATTAAAAAAAAACAGGTCATGAATGGAGCTGAAAAACTTGAAGCACGGGACAAGGAAAAAGACAAACTAATTAAAGAATTGGAACGTCGACTTCATGAACGATCATCTGCTGAAGGGGATTATGATGAAGATCTTGAACGGTTAGAAGAAGAGTTACGATTAAAAGACGAACAAATCGCTAAATACGAACAACAGTTGGATGATGTGGATACCCATGAAACAGATTTGACCGCATTGGAAGAGCGATTTATCCAAGTGGAACAAACTATGCAACATAAGGATGATCAAATTAAAGATCTTGAAGAAGAACTTGAAATGATGTTACAAAAGACGCAAGAAGCTAAGAATCGATATGAAGAAGATCTTCAAATATTAGAACGACAGTTTCAAGAAGTGGAACAAGCCATGCGTGAACGTGATGTGCGTATTGCTTCTTTGGAAGGTCATCTTGATGCCCAAACAGATGCTATTCAACGTGAAAAAGGAATTCACAAGGAAGAGATTAAAGAATTGGAAGATAAATTACATGAAATGGCCGATTTGTTACGAGAAAAAGATATGTTGATGGCCAGTTTGGAATCACAGATGGAGCATCGTACAGCGGGAGCAAGAGATGCTGCACAAGCTTATGAAAATGATTTAGCTGATATGAAAGAGGTATGCGAATAAACGGGAAAAGCAGAAAGGGAGAAACATACGTTATTTGTAGAGATGGTGGGAAAAAAAAAAGGGTGTTGATTGTTGAAGTATATTTGGTGTAACGAAAATATTAAATAATTTCTGTATATGACAATACATATACATTTATAGCAATTGGGTTCACGCATGATTGAAGCGGAAGAAGAATGGCAATCAAAATTGGTGGATTTGGAAGAACAATTGAAAGCTACTGAAGATCAATTAAAAAAGGATCGTCGTCTTGCCAATGAAAAGTTAACAGAAGTTGCAAATGCAAAACGAACTTTGCAGCAAAAATTGGAAAGTGCAAATAAGAAGAATGGTCTATTAAATGATCTTTTGGATCAATATCAACGATCATCAGAGGTAATATATATTCTTATTTATTTATTTTTTGTGTGTAAGAAAGAGAATTTACTTTTTTTTGTTTTTCTTTATAGACAAAACATGGTTCAAGATCTACGCAAACACAACAAGCATTAACACGATTGAATCAAGAATTACAACGTGAAATTCAAGATCGTGATCGTGCTTTACAAAATGAAAGTACTCGTTTACAAGAATGTGAGCTTGACTGTGCACGACTCAATGAAGAACTTGAACAATTAGAACAAGAAAAACATCACCTGAATGATCTATTAACAAGAAGAAATAGTATGATCACGCGTTTATTTGAAAGACTTGAGGTAAGACAAAAGGATACAATTTATTTTATCATTAAAAGAGAAAGTGTGAGGTGATATATATATATGATAATAGTATTAATAAATAATTTAATTTATAATAATCACAGACAACAAATGAACGTAAAGCAGTTATGGAAAGTGTTTTGCTACGACAGGCAACAGAAGAAATAATTGACAGTAGTAATTTAGATAAACGTGTAGATTCTGCAATGAGTTCACGATAATAATTGGTAACAATGATAATAATAATAACAATCCATATACTAGCATTATTTATATACACATATTCTAATCTCCATACATATATACAAAACAACAACAAACACGCACGAACATCTATCTCTTTCATTTTTACTTCATTATACTGCATAATCACACTCCCTATTTTGTACATAATATTATCTATATATATATATACACCCTATCTAAAAACAAACACATTTTATACCCTATATTCAATCTTTACTTGTTAAATATATATTTGTATACAGAAAAAAAACCATAGAAGAAAGAGCCAAGTGTTTGAAACTCGCGGAGCCATAAATTCATAGCGAATAAACGTTTTACCCATCATGGGGAGAGATAAGATGTAACAATTCATTGGTTACGATAAATAGAATAAATCTTTACTCCGAATTTAACCAGAGCATAAACTGTTATTTTTTAATGATGAGATGGATAAAACCACACAACTTTTTTTTTCCTGGTAAATAAAAAGTGGGGGGGGGAGAGGGAAATGATGATGATAATAAAAGATGGGGGTGTTAAAGATAAAACGTAAGATAAAGAAGGGAAGAAGATTCCTTTATGCAAAAAGATAAAAAAAAAAACCATCAGAAATAACCAAATAAAGAAAAGAGACCATGGAAAATTATAGCCTAAGCAAATATCGTCTGTTTTTTTTTGTACACCCTTCGTATTTTTTTGGGGGGAGGAGAAGAAGGGGCTTTTTAAGTGTACTTTTATTTTTGAATCGTTGGGTGTATAAACGTGTGAGAGTATTATAATTATTTTACTGTTTCTGTTAACTGCCAGAAAAAAAAAAGAATAAATAAGGTCAATCAAATCTTCTTTCTCTTCCCTTTCTTTTCTCTTCTTTACACTTCTTTCACCTTTATTTATTTTTTACATATTATGGCTCCTGTTGTCACTCCTGAAATTACTTCGAGCGTTCACTGGCTCTCTCAAATGAACGTTGATGTTGAACCCACTGCTGGACGCAAGTCTAGTATCATTGGTACTATTGGTATGTATATATATATATACTTAATGCTTTGTACCCTTTATTTGCTAAAGGGTGCCCCCGGCCCTTTATTCTTTTTGGAACGCGTTTTTTGATTCTCACACAGGGTCCGCTTTCTCTCTTTGAAACTAACCTTTTTTTATATTGAATAAAAAAAACAAATAGGTCCCAAGACCAACAGTGTTGAAATGATTACTCAACTTCGTAACGCTGGTCTTAATGTTGTTCGTATGAACTTCTCTCATGGTTCTTATGAAGTAAGTCATTATTATTATCTATTTGTTCTCTGGTAATCGCGGTATTCGACGGGATTTTTTTTGACTGCGGAGATCTTCCCGAATTCAAAAAAAAAAAAAAGTTGGGGGATAAGATACACAATCGTAAAAAGATCAAATGGGATTAACAGCGATTATTATTGTTTTTATGTTATTTTAGTACCATCAATCTGTTATTGATAATACACGCAAGAGTTATGAATGTAAGTTTAAAGAAGAAGAAAAAAAAAGAACGAGTTTATTAACCCTCTCATCATTTTATATAATAATAATAGTATATCCTGGACGTCCTGTTGCTATTGCTTTAGATAACAAAGGTCCTGAAATCCGGACTGGTAACATGCGTGATGATATTGAATTATCTATCACTGCCGGTCATGAAATGATCTTTAGTGTTAACCCTGAATATAAAGATATTTGTGACGACAAAGTCATGTACTTGGATTACAAGAACTTACCCAATGTCATCAAGCCTGGTAAAATGATCTATGTTGATGATGGTGTTCTTTCCTTTGATGTCTTGAGCATTGACGGTGAAGATATTACTGTTCGCGCTCGTAACAACGGTCGTCTCTGTGCTCATAAGGGTGTTAACCTCCCCGGTACCGATGTTGATTTACCTGCTCTTTCTGAAAAGGATAAGGCTGATTTGCGATTTGGTGTTGAAAACAAGGTCGATATGGTCTTTGCCTCTTTTGTTCGTCGTGGCCAAGATGTCAAAGATATCCGTGAAGTTCTTGGTGAAGATGGTAAACATATTAAAATTATTTCAAAGATTGAAAACCATCAAGGTGTCATGAACTTTGATGACATTTTGGCAGAGACTGATGGTGTTATGGTTGCACGTGGCGTAAGTAATTCTACTTCTTTTAAGGGGGGTTTAGTGATTAATAAGATAAAGGGATAAAGGGGGTTAGATATTGAAAGGCTAAACGGCTTCTATTATTTTCTTTATTATATGGCGTTGTTGTTGATAATAGGATATGGGTATTGAAATTCCCTTGGAACGTGTATTCATTGCTCAAAAGATGATGATTACAAAGTGTAATCTTGCTGGCAAGCCTGTCATCTGGTAAGTCAGCGTAACTTTTGATTGATTATTTATTTTAATTGGAAAAATTTAGTAATTAAATGTCATATGTTTTTAATATTATATTACATTATAGTGCCACTCAAATGTTGGAATCTATGACTGTAAGCATCGACCGTATATATATATAGAATTATGTTAAAAAAAATCGTCTCATATATTTATAAACTCTAATTATTTATTTCTTTATAGTATAACCCTCGACCCACACGTGCTGAAGTATCTGATGTTGCTAACGCTATCTTGGATGGTGCTGATTGTGTCATGTTATCTGGTGAAACTGCAAAGGGTAATTATCCCGTCGAAGCTGTTACTACTATGCATGATATTTGTCGTTTGGCCGAATCCGTCTTCTGTTATCCTGCCACCTTTAACGAATTACGCTCATTGACAGCTTTGCCTACTGAAACAACTGAAACTGTTGCATGTGCTGCTGTCAGTGCTGCTCATGAACAATCCGCTGGTGCCATTATTGTCTTGACCACCTCTGGTAAAAGTGCTCGTTTCCTTTCAAAGTACAGACCCCAATGTCCTATTATTGTTGTCACCCGTAATCCACAAACTGCTCGTCAATCCCATTTGAACCGTGGCTGTTTCCCATTCGTGTATCCTAAGCCCAGCTCTCATCCTTCTGCTGCTTTGCTGTCTCCCAGTGCCGCTCATTTGAGTCCTGCTGATGTTGCACCCTGGCAAGAAGATGTTGACGCTAGATTGATGTGGGGTATGGAGCAAGCTATTAAATATGGGTAAGTAATCTAATACCATTATGCGGATCATTTAAACTTGGATGGAAGAATCGTATAATAATGTTAAATGCTTTTATTTCTTTATTTATTTCTAGTTTGTTGAAGCACGGTCAACCCGTTGTTGCTGTACAAGGCTGGAAGGGTGGTCTCGGTAATACAAACACTTTGCGTGTCTTGTTTACCCCTTAAATTTGTCATATTTTTCAAACCAAATAATTTTTCAACTTCTTGTTCATCCCGTTCTTTACCCAATTATTCATTTTTTTTTCTCAAACCCGCACAAACACACACACACACACACACACATCCACTCACACTGAAACTTCTTTTTGTTTTGCATCATATATCACCTCTTTTTTTTTGCAAATATTCTGTCAACATATTACATATATACATATATATCTTTTTTACTTATATAAATAAAAAAAAAGAAAACCAATAGTTTATTTACTATCATATTTATATAATCATAAGAAATCTTTTTTTTTAGAAGTTTTTGTTGGAAAATGAGTTTGATAATATAATCAAGTTGTTTCATTTTAGTGAACCAGCTTTCCATATAAGAGCATAAAATTTGATCGTGTATGGCAATCAATCCGAAAAATCGGGCAAAATTAGAAACAGAAACTATATGTTTAAATACATTTTTCATTTTATTATTGTACTTGGCAGTAGATCAAAAAGAATATCAATGTATGCTTATCGAGTTCTATCTGAATGGGAGAATTGGAAAATCGCGGAAAAAAATGGGGTAGGATCGCTGCAAAGATAAATGGTAAATGTTGGATTTTATAGCGGGAATAAAAACATTGTTTGGCATAATACAAGGGAACCAATAGGCTTTTTCTTTCTGTACCTGATATGATTTTTAAATCTTTCAAATCTGGATTAAGTTTTTTTTTTCACTTGGCAATCCTATTATACCATTCCTGCTTCTAGATTATTTTTGTACTACTATGATCAGAAAACGTGCCATCCATTATTTTTATATTCTATGAAAGATAACGGAGAATTGGTTCCATATTTTACTATTACAACATTGGAAGTTAAAATTCAAGCACCTCGAATGAATATTGAGCTATACAATTTGATACTTCCCTATGTCAAATGAACTTTAGCTATCAATTATTAAAGATGAACATGATTTAAATGAAACATATATGTTAATTTACATTTACTTATATATGGACAATATTGTTGGAGATGTTAAGAAGACGACCGCCAGTGCATCAAATAATAGCTTCCAACTATGGAAGTCAGTTAATTTTGGTTTCTCATTAAGCTCAATCATTTCCAGTTTTTTTACTCGCATTACTTGGTCATTTCTACTTTTTACTCGCTAATTCTTTGATATCGTTTACTTATTCATCGATTCGTCATATTGTTAAAAAGCGTCAAGTCACTGCAAGATGCCAAAAAAAGAATTACCCTGTGGAGGTGCACATTTGATACGAGTAGAGAAAAATTGTATTTTTCGAACCAAAGCTGAAAAAATGGAGCTTCAATAGTCAATCAGCAGTTATTTGACAAAAATGATTCTTTGAGTGCCATGTATCGACGATTCAATGTGCGATGTGAAGTAAGAAGTTATATCAAGAACCTGATCGGATGTGCCAAACAATTAGAAGCAAATGTGAAGGCCATAAAATTTTGTTAAAGTTGATTAATAATAATAAAAAAGCAAATATACTAACTTGCTTTTTATATACATCGAATTCAACGCATGGATTAAAACTTTTTGGGTAGTGAACCTTTCTTATTTGGGGTTGTATTGGTACACAGAGCTAATAATCATTTTTTTTTAATTTACAACGGGTGATAGATCATACTTCTTGATAATTCCCCACACTAATATATTAAGCATACTCGACAACCTGGTGTTGTATAAGTAGTGATTCATTAAGAAAAACTTTTTTGTAGTTTTATGATAACAATTCCCTCCAACAATCCACTAAAATTTACTAACCATTAGTTGCCTGAATTTTTTTCAATAAAGCTTTTACCATTCAAATAAACATAGCCCGCCAGCTTTCTTCTTGCTGTCTTGTCTTGTTTGGTTGTTGTATATCTTTCGTTATTCATATTAATGCTTTTTTGTAGAAAATAAGATTATATGCGCCTCAGCTTTACTGCGTAATTAAAAGTATTCAAGGAATCTGTTAATACAACGATTCTCAAGAATGCTTTCACAAATGTCTACCGAGTCATCAAAAGATTCTCTCTCTCTTATTCCGTGTCTGTCTTTTTTGTCTCATATGAGCTCTCGTGTGCCTTGCTGAAAATATGCCACTTTGAGGCGTACAGGAGAATAATAATTAAAAATAAAATAAAAATAAAATAAAACGTCGAGTTCTTTGAAACAGTACTTATTCTCCAAAATAGAATATAGATTTTTATTCTATGTGTAAGCTGGTCTATTTATATGAACTGTTCATGATAATGGATTATTTATGGTATGTCATCTAAAGAATGTATCTCAAAGAATTTTATCTTGACGTATGATGATAACCTTATTTTTAAACAGATTCTTTTTAGCTCTATCGGGGGTAGACTCTTAGAATCCCTAGTATTTTTACACTCTTGATTCCATGACATAACAGTCGCTCATTAATAAATATTTTCTTTGGGTTTACAGGGGCTATTGCTATATCTTGTGTTTTTAGCAACTTGATTAAAACAATATTATGCTTGGATAACTATATTAGTATTAAAACTTATATTGATGGAATCTTTTTATAACTTTTACTTCTGTCGAAGAATGTGTTAAATACTATGTTCTCTAGCATCCAAATGGTGAGACAGCTGAGCAAGAGTGGCAATAGTTGACTTGTCTTTTTGTATAAGATGATACATGTTATGATGAGAAGCTTCTTATATGACATTTGTTGTTCTGGTTGCATTTTTAAGAAGTTGATCTCATATCAATGTTTTAGAGCGAAATATTATGCTACTGATCTCTGGTTCTAATTACCACAATATCTACTCTTTGATACTTAAAAAGTCTTTTGTATTAATCCTTCCATGTCAGTATCAAAAATTTCTAGGATAGTCGTATTATAGGTACATTATCTTGCAGTACTATAGGAAAACATCAACATAATCTCTAGAATAACCAATTGGCCGGTTTTGAAATTCTTACAATGGGGGTTTTTTTAATAGTAGTAATAGAATTTTTGAGATATGCCTCTAGCTTCATTCTTAAAGAAAACTAATGTTGAAAGACCTGAAAAAAGCCCAGTTCTTTGAGCTTGTGAAATATATATGATGATGCTATGCAATACATGGTTCTCTATCTTCATCTGTAGATATTTTCAAATCTTTAATCATAGCAATGCGAGACAATTTAGATTATTTAAATTAAAACTTTATATATATAGATTATTAGAAAGAAACAATATAAATAAAATCTATCATTACTCTCAAAAATATATAAAGTAAATAAAAAAAAATGTACTATTTAGTAATATTATTGAATTTAAATCGGTTCTCAATGTAGAATGTATTGAAATTCTTCAAGCTCAAACCACCAAAATAGCCAGTAAAACGCGGATGTACATATACTCCAACTCTTTCATAAGAATACCAGAATCCCACAAATAGTAGCTGTTATTGAAGCAAGCATAAGTAAAGTCTATAACGATTGGATGGTCGAGAAAATCTGCACAATAAACGAAGATGGGAGATACAAATGGTATGCAAAACCCCTTTAGTTTAACATCCATTGGAGATCTTAAATACTCACAAAAGTCGGCATTAAACTTATCAATTATATTTGTAAGTGATTCAATGTGGTGATTGTGGTATTTATGGATATGAATTTAACAGGAAAATAAGGTAAGTATAAAAATGATGACAGAATGAATTTTGTGAGAATCTTTCAGGTGTTTTATCATATGAAAATAATATTAAGATAAAAAGATATATGATAATTATTTCTACTACAAGTAAGTTTTATATATATATGTTTTAGATGTGTATTTTCCTGTATCTGTAGATAATGTTATATTATGTTAAATGGTGTACTATGTGAATATAAATAAATAACTTATGTTTGATTGTTATATTTGTATATTGCTATAAAGTGTCACTGTGGTAGAGTTATTATTTGTGTATTTAGAAAGTAGCCGATGGGAGATTATTTTGACGTGTGCCATACGACAATGAGGTCCAAAAACGCACTAATGAAGATAAGAGATTTACACAGATGAAGGGGAAGCTTTTCATAACTGAAGTCAACTTTTTTTTTCGTAATTGGTACACCTGTTTTTTAGGGATTAACCAAGTTCTCAAAGCAAAAAAAAAAAATAAGAAAAAAAAGGTAACTAGTATAATAGTCATGCCCAAAAATGAATGCAAAATCATGTATGTATCATATCAGTAGAATAAAAAGAGACGTTAAGTCAATGAACAGAATTGGACTGAGATTTATAAGCATAAAATACTCTCTCTACTTATATCATCAATGGAATATATCAATATATGCATATGAGTATATGTGATTTTTCTATTTCTGATAACTGCGTAATGAATTAGGGGTTCTCTCAGTTCGGTTCACCGACAGTACTTTGATGGTTCAGAAATGTCAAAATGTGAGTAATATACAATGCCGAAAGACTTTTTTTTTCCAACTGAATTCCGATTATTACAGAAAAAGCAATTACTTTTTTTAAATGGAGAATGGACGTGATGATTTTCAGTTAGGGTGCCAATGTATAACCCCACCAAAGGGAAAACAGTAACAGTAACTATTGAATGTTTTTGGTTGATACAGTCGAAGGTACTCTTTTTTTTAAGAAAAAGTTCAAAGCTGTTGTATTGAATGGGAGTATGGAGATTATTGTTGTTGCATCCGTAAAGTAATCAGCCAAAAGAAAAAAAAAAGTAAATAACAATTGTACTGCTGTTACATCTGCAATGATAGTTATTTTAAAAGAAAATTAATGGTCAAAAAGAAAATAATGGCGGTGTTAAATAAAAGTTATTATGCAAGAAAGAAAAAAATAGTTGCTAGCATGCTAGGTATACATTTTGGAATTCCCTTCCCAGCTTATTGAAAGAAATAAAATTACTTCCTATTATTACATATTTTAGAGAATGTACATAGAGCTGTCTTTGACTTTTCTCAGTTTTGTTCTTATATACACTCCCGATTGTCATTATGCCTTAATACTAATAATAATAGTAATAATAATAGCAGTAGCTAGGTCACTTTGGTAGATAAAATACAATGCTATATTATTACTGTAATATTATATTGTAATAATAAAGATAATATAAAATAATAAAATAATAAAATCAAAAATAGAATAATATACATTTAGTTATATAATGTAATAGATATTATACAATAAGATAAAAGAGGGTAACTATTAAAAACTATAATTATTATAATTCTTTTATAACTAATATAAAAGAAATATGATAATTAATAAAACCTTTAGTAGTAATAATTTAGAATAGTAGTAGTAGAATGATAAATAAAAGTAAAAGTAGGAAATAAGTAGATAAAAGATAAAAAGCCATCCAGGAATGAACAGACAGTGAACAACAGATAATTATTACATCAGGCAGAAATATATAATACTTGCATCCTTAAATTAAAATAATTACTTTACTTTAAGCTATTGTACTTTATGGGTGAAAATGCACTTGCAAAACTACGAAAAACAAGAGCTCTTATGGCGCAATTGGCTAGCGCGTCTGACTGTTAATCAGGAGGTTGGTGGTTCGAGCCCACCTAGGAGCGAATTATTCTCCTTCAACAAAACAATATATTTTTGTTTATTTTTTTTATTATTAATTATTTTACACATCATCATCTACTACTACAGTAGTAGTAGTTTTATTTATTTATTAGGAATATTATTATGTTATAAAGTAAAAAGGCCATCTTTTGTTGTCTATTTATTACCTTTGTATTGTTTTCCTGTGTGGCTACAGTATATCATTCTCCATTATTGTTTTATCAGTAAAAAATACATGTATGTCATAGCCAAAAATAACAACAATAGTAGTAGTAGTAGTTACATCTACAGTTGAACCCCGTTTTTGCACAGGTGGGATTTTGGTCAAAAGGTGTGCAAAAAACGGGGGTTTACTGTACAGATACCATTTTCCTGAATTACTTCTGTGTTGATTTTTATGATACCATGCAGTTATATCCATATTATCTATTAGAACACGTACTCAATTCACAATCATTCCATGCATTATGTTATTATTATTAATCTTTATTTTATAGGCCTGCTATTAGTTGTTTACCCATTTATAATCTAGCAACAGTACTGCAACGGATAGTTTTGCTAGTAGAGTCGATATGACCGTTGATGGCCGAATTAAAAATTTGTACATTTAAAATAAAAATTGAATTTTTTTAATTTATATTTGTAGTCTCCTACAAGAAAAAAAAAGAGCTGGTAATATATACGGTGACAATTTGTTCTTTTATTTAATGCCTTCTGCTAAACACAGCGCTAGGTTTGGCATATTTGTTTGAGACAGCTCATACATGTATGTAAAGAGAAAAATAAAAGCCCTGATGGGATGGCAGAAAAAAAGACAAAGGAGTAAAGTAAGAGGTAGTGGAGAAGGATTGAGTAGATACAGAAAAAAAACAGTGTTAAAGGTTTGCTATTGGCAGGTGTGTTCTTATGTGGGGGAAGGGAGAAGAAGTTTTTTTGTAAAAAAAACATGATCCCCTCCTTCTAGGCCTCTTTCTTTTATCTTTGATCTTTTCGCAACATATTAACATACTACTATAGCTACGTAAAAGAAAACGCGTTTGTTATTAAATATAAGAAATATGTTGTTAAGCAACACTTGTCATGGTAATGGAATCTCACGTTTTAATCTTACTTTGACACGGAATGTTACATGATTTTTTGCATGTGGAGGATTTACCCCGACGCGTAAAAAAAGTTGATTTTTATGCAACATGTTACTAGATTGCGTAAAAAAAACGCGTTTATTCTTAAATAAAAGAAATATGCTGTTAAGCAACACTTGTCATGGCAATGGAATCTCACATTCTAATCTTACTCTGACACGGAATGTTGCAATTTATACACTTGTTAGTTTTTTTTTTTGACCCGGTACCTCTTACTTTCACCTACCTACTTTATGCAGATTATTTTCATTGCTCCGCATTTACTTCAGGTAGATCGCTATTGTTATTACCGTTGGTGAACATAAAAAAAAGAAAATGATTTTTTATCAAAAAGACTCCCGTTCATAATATAAAATGAAAAGCATTTTGTTTTAAGCTAGTGTCAAAGTCATCATGTTATTAGTTGAAAAGTAGTTTGAAAAGTATAGTTTTATATAGCAGTAAAATATCATTTGAATAGACGGGATTCTAGACCCACAGAGCCCTTTTATGCTTTATATTCTGTAGCTGGGTCTTTCTTGACTTCCAACACTTTTTCTTTCTCTTTCTTTCCTACCAACTAAACTCTTTTGTTTTTTGAAATGTACTTTCAGTAACTTTGTCTTTCTACATTCCTTTTTTCATTTTCTCTTTCCTTTCAACATTCAAGTAAAGTAAGTATTTCTCTTTTCTTTTGACAATTACTTTTTGACATTTATTTCCAGTTACTTGTAACTTTATTTTTCCTTTTAACGTTCCTTTGTCCACCTTCTCTTTCCTCTCAACATTCAAAAAAAAGAGGTAGATTAACTACTACATTTTTTTTGGTTGGTGGGTTCGACATTTACTTTTTAAGTTACTTGTAACTTAATTTTCTCTTCTTCCTTTTGACATTCCTTTTTGCATTTTTTCTTTCTTCCCAACATTAAAAAATAAAAAAGAGGAGCAGTGATTACTACTCTTCATTTTTATTTTTAACATGTACTTTCAGTTACTTGTACCTTTTCTATTTCACACCTTTTTTTATTCATTTATCTTTTGACATGTACTTCAAATTTATTTTTTCTTCTTTTGTATGTTCTTTTACACTGTTTTTTTCTTTTTTTTTTATTACAATGGCCGTCTTTCATGTTGCTAATTTTGTCTATAGCTTTTTATTTTTATTATAGCTGTATGTTTTTTTCTCATTCACTTGGAACGGTGCGCATAAACGTCGTATTACCAGTAGACCTTGAAACGCGAATATTATGGTCTATAAAACTTTACTGCCTTTATCCCATTAGCTTAATAAAGCATGACGGTGTCTCATATATTCAATGGTGAGCCTCTGATCTGTTTTAAAACTATTATAACGGTTAGCAATCTCCCATAATTCGTTATAAATAAGGTTTTTCCAATGTGTCAAGATGAGTTTCAACACTGGACGTGTACTACTACTACTCGGGTTTATATTGGTGCAGTTGGTGCATGAAATCTTTTTTAACCGCGCACACATTTCAAACTTTAATTAGAACCAGAATGGTGTATTGTTATATTACCCAGGTAAATAATGATATTTTTTTAATGAAACTTTCCGTTATATCAATCCGCTTCTATGGCGTTATTTTAAACGAAATTTCTTCTATAGAAGAAAAAAAATGTTAATATTGTTTTTATCAAACTACGTATGACCTAATATATAGATATTCCGTGGCTGACTTGACCTTAGCTTGTCACTATTCCATGAGCTGGAAGGAACACTATAGATCACAGGATGGGCTATATGACAACGTACGTAGTCTAACACACAGTGATTCAAATCAACGTGCGTGTAATTAGTCCATGTATGAGCCAATGGTTATGCGTGGATGAATTGAAGTGAAAGAACAGAAGAATTAGAGTCCAGGTAAATCCATGTAAATAGCTGTGTGTAAGTAAATGCATGGAACTTGATTGGTGTATATGAGTATGCTGAAGCCATTCGGTGGGGGCAAATAAATAGACGTAAAAGGGTGCTGGCACCGGAATGAGAGTGAGAGTGAGTATGTGGAACTGAAGAGTCTAAGTGAAGGAGTACAACTAAATGCGTGGACGTAAATGAGTCGAAATGAATAAGATGCTTTACTTTATTACTTTATTTCTTTTTGATTTTTTTAAATATAGATACGATGAACAGGACCAATGGAAAACTGTATCTGGCTGGGGGTAAGGATAGGGCATTTTTATAGGACGATCAACTGGAGGGCAAGCGATGCAATTTTCCACGATTCGACGACGACGATTACCTTGGCGACATGGCGGCAACGGTAATAATAAAATGAGTTGCTGTGAATATTAATGACTAGAACATTTTTATTTATTATTTATAATATATAGACACGACGATCAAGACCAATGGAAGACTGTATCTGGCTGGGGGTAAGGATAGGGCTTTTTTTTGTAGGACGATCAACTGGAGGGCAAGCGATACAGTTTTCCTCGATTCGACGATACGCTTACCTTGGCGACGACATGGTGACAACGGTAATAATAAAATAACATGCTGTAAATTCTAATGACTAGAACATTTTTTCTTATTTTTTATGATATATAGACACGACGATCAAGACCAATAGAAAACTGTATCTGGCTGGGGGTAAGGATAGGGCTTTTTTTTGTAGGACGATCAACTGGAGGGCAAGCGATACAGTTTTCCACGGTTCGACGACGACGGTTACCTTAGCGACATGGCGGCAACGGTAATAATAAAGTAACTTGCTGTAAATACTAATGACTAGAACATTTTTATTTATTATTTATAATATATAGACACGACGATCAAGACCAATGGAAAACTGTATCTGGCTGGGGGTAAGGATAGGGCTTTTTTTTGTAGGACGATCAACTGGAGGGCAAGCGATGCAGTTTTCCACGGTTCGACGACGACGATTACCTTGGCGGCATGGCGACAACGGTAATAATAAAATAACATGCTGTAAATACTAATGACTAGAACATTTTTTCTTATTTTTTATAATATATAGACACGAATATCAAGACCAATGGAAAACTGTATCTGGCTGGGGGTAACGATAGGGCTTTTTTTTGTAGGACGATCAACTGGAGGGCAAGCGATGCAGTTTTCCACGGTTCGACGACGACGATTACCTTGGTGGCATGGTGACAACGGTAATAATAAAATAACTTGCTGTAAATTCTAATGACTAGAACATTTTCTTTTATTTTCTATAATATATAGACACGACGATCAAGACCAATGGAAAACTGTATCTGGCTGGGGGTAAGGATAGGGCATTTTTATAGGACGATCAACTGGAGGGCAAGCGATACAGTTTTCCTCGATTCGACGATACGCTTACCTTGGCGACATGGCGGCAACGGTAATAATAAAATAACTTGCTGTAAATTCTAATGACTAGAACATTTATTTTTTATAATATATAGACACGACGATCAGGACCAATGGAAAACTGTATCTGGCTGGGGGTAAGGATAGGGCTTTTTATAGGACGATCAACTGGAGGGCAAGCGATACAGTTTTCCTCGATTCGACGATACGCTTACCTTGGGACATGGTGACAACGGTAATAATAAAATAACATGCTGTAAATTCTAATGACTAGAACATTTTTTCTTATTTTTTATAATATATAGACACGACGATCAAGACCAATGAAAACTGTATCTGGCTGGGGGTAAGGATAGGGCTTTTTTTTGTAGGACGATCAACTGGAGGGCAAGCGATACAGCTTTCCACGGTTCGACGACGACGGTTACCTTAGCGACATGGCGGCAACGGTAATAATAAAGTAACTTGCTGTAAATACTAATGACTAGAACATTTTTATTTATTATTTATAATATATAGACACGACGATCAAGACCAATGGAAGACTGTATCTGGCTGGGGGTAACGATAGGGCATTTTTTTAGGACGATCAACTGGAGGGCAAGCGATACAGTTTTCCTCGATTCGACGATACGCTTACCTTGGCGACATGGTGACAACGGTAATAATAAAATAACATGCTGTAAATACAATGACTAGAACATTTTCTTTTATTTTTATAATATATAGACACGACGATCAAGACCAATAGAAAACTGTATCTGGCTGGGGGTAAGGATAGGGCATTTTTATAGGACGATCAACTGGAGGGCAAGCGATACAGTTTTCCTCGATTCGACGATACGCTTACCTTGGCGACATGGTGACAACGGTAATAATAAAATAACATGCTGTAAATACCAATGACTAGAACATTTTTTTTATTTTCTATAATATATAGACACGACGATCAGGACCAATGGAAAACTGTATCTGGCTGGGGGTAAGGATAGGGCATTTTTATAGGACGATCAACTGGAGGGCAAGCGATACAGTTTTCCTCGATTCGACGACGACGATTACCTTGGTGACATGGCGGCAACGGTAATAATAAAGTAACTTGCTGTAAATACTAATGACTAGAACATTTTTTTTATTTTTATAATATGTAGACACGACGATCAAGACCAATGGAAAACTGTATCTGGCTGGGGGTAAGGATAGGGCTTTTTTTTGTAGGACGATCAACTGGAGGGCAAGCGATGCAGTTTTCCACGGTTCGACGATACGATTACCTTGGCGGCATGGCGACAACGGTAATAATAAAATAACATGCTGTAAATACTAATGACTAGAACATTTTTTCTTATTTTTTATAATATATAGACACGAATATCAAGACCAATGGAAAACTGTATCTGGCTGGGGGTAACGATAGGGCTTTTTTTTGTAGGACGATCAACTGGAGGGCAAGCGATGCAGTTTTCCACGGTTCGACGACGACGATTACCTTGGTGGCATGGTGACAACGGTAATAATAAAATAACTTGCTGTAAATTCTAATGACTAGAACATTTTCTTTTATTTTCTATAATATATAGACACGACGATCAAGACCAATGGAAAACTGTATCTGGCTGGGGGTAAGGATAGGGCATTTTTATAGGACGATCAACTGGAGGGCAAGCGATGCAGTTTTCCACGGTTCGACGATACGATTACCTTGGCGGCATGGCGACAACGGTAATAATAAAATAACTTGCTGTAAATTCTAATGACTAGAACATTTATTTTTTATAATATATAGATACGACGATCAAGACCAATGGAAAACTGTATCTGGCTGGGGGTAAGGATAGGGCATTTTTATAGGACGATCAACTGGAGGGCAAGCGATACAGTTTTCCTCGATTCGACGATACGCTTACCTTGGCGACATGGTGACAACGGTAATAATAAAGTAACATGCTGTAAATTCTAATGACTAGAACATTTTTTCTTATTTTTTATAATATATAGACACGACGATCAAGACCAATGGAAACTTTTATACTATTATTATAAGTAGTAGTAATCGATGGGTGAGTGTACTCGGTAAGTGCTGTAAGTTTTAAGTTTCTTACCTGAGAAGCTCGGGAGAAGGAGAAGCAATCCATGTTAGTAATACTTGTCCGGGATTATCATCTTGATATTGCTGCTGAGTGGAACCTGGATGTTGATTAACAATTAATTCGGCTAAGATTGCACATATGATAGGCCATAGAACTTTTAATCGTTTGGATTCTTGATGCAGAAGATGGTTTACGTTTTGGCATGCAATTAGGAGGATAAGAGAGTGGATAATTGGTTTTGGTAATGTGTATTTTAAGACACTTATGCATCTGGAGGTATTTTATTGAATGTTGTTTGGTAAACTGCGATGATAAACATGTCATGCGCGTTTTCGGTTTGCCACTAGGAAGGCTGGCAATATATACAGGACTTTACATTTGTCTCCGGACACAAACCCACAAATTTACCGCATATAAAATATAATTTATCTGCATACAAAGGACAAGGCTGTCCGCTTATGATGAATGACTTTTATCAGTTTTGAGAGTTAATTTATTCGCTTAGAAAAGATAATTTTTTCCGCTTATAAAAGTAACCTTATCTGCTTACAAAGAGTAAACTTCTTCGCTTATAAAAAATACGCTTTTTCATATATAAAGAGTAGAGATAGCTTCATACAAATGGCAAGATTGTACACAAATAAAAAGTAACGATGTTTCCAAATGAAAAAAAAAAATGAAGTGATAGAAGGGGTTTTTCGCTACCGGAGTTCTATAATCTTCACAAATGAAGAGTCTCTTCTTCTTTTCTTTACTTCTTTTCGTAAGCTTGACATGTTCAGATTATTGACGTTTTCCATTGGTACACCTTGTTTTTCTTTTTTTATGAGAATAACAAGGAAGGAGAATTGAGCTGATTATGGTATACAAGCTTTGATGGAAAGGGTGAAACCCAAGTATGCATGTAAAAGGGGTTCAGTTACTTTAATGGCGAGTCTTTTTTATTGAAGAATGTTCTTTCGTGGCATTCCGTGCTGTTGTGTATTGTTAAGAATGAAGTAAATGCTGCAACAATCTTTCTTCAGCAACTTTTCAAGTTGGCTGCAATTCTTCAGTTTGAACGGCTGTCATGGTTGAACATCCGTTGCTGCAAATACGATCGTTTTTTCCTCCATATTTTACAAAAGAAGGAGTTTATTGTCCTGGTTGTTAGCAGTACACGTTTTTAACTTTGTGAAAGACCAACAGGACTCGGGTTTTACTGTTTGTTACCAGGCATTTGCTCAGTAGTAACAGCAACGCCTGTCCTATTTTTTTTAACAAGATACCTACCTATTCCAAGGTGGATGATCCCATCAGTTACATGGACTTTTGTTTTGGTGTGGTTCAAATTATCAGCTGCATAACAGTGACTCGGCTTTTAGATTCAAGTTGAAGAGTTGTCACAACTGGCCTGGATGAAAGTAATCCTTAGGCAACCTAGTAAATTTATTTTGTATCTCCTGAAAATTTCGTTCGATTCTGTCCAAGCGTACCAATTGATATGGTTCTGGTCAGACTAATATTAAGCGATAGTGCAAAATCAGTGATAGCTGTTGGAACCAAGGCACAAAGCAAAACCCGAAATATGTTAACAAGTTGGATCTTGTGCTCTATATAATGCTGACGAGGGATGTGATGCGAACATTTGGGGAATTATAATAAGCCAGCATAGTATGACCTAAAGGAGACTATAGATGTATTCTTCACAAGTGAGTGGTGTTGCAGGATGCAAGTCTGAAATTTTGGTGGGCAATTGATGACAGGTAAAGATGTGTGTCAGTGATAACATTTGGCAAGATGGCGTGGCAAGAATAATGTTTGGCAAAAACCATTCTCATCCGTTCCTATTTGAAAGCGCGTCATTTGGGATCAACATACACGCGCTTATGAGGGAATCAATACTTTTTTTTTTGGTAAGCTTTGCCAATGAACGTTCTCGCCGTGCTTCTTGTTGGATTATTTGAAATTCACACAACTTGCTGATACATTGGCCTTTTTAATTTCTTTTTTTTCAAAATAAACTTTTTTATTATACAAACAAATGTGTAGATTATGGTTCTATGTGTGTTTTATATGTATGACAGTAGTAAGGGTCATGGGTAGCACTTTTGCACATGTGATACTTTTATATTATTGTGGGAGAATATTAAAGTAATGATATTAGTACACCCACAAAAAACCCCTCACATTTTTTTTATATACAGGTACGTAGAAAATTACAGTGTCAATAAAGATGGTTGTATCAGCATTAAATATAATCATGTGAGAAAAGTATACAAGTGGCCGAAATTAGGGTTCATATTTCTTTGATCGGCATTACCGACAAAGAAGCATTAATTATTAAAACATTTTTACAAGTATTGCATATTATTAAGCATCGTCGTAAAATAGTATAAATAAGGATTGAATCGCTCACTTTCTTATCATCATTGACGCTTTGTATATTATACTTAATATTTACTTTACTTTATTACCATTATATATTTGAGAAGCCAAGTTTTTATTAGTTTAAGTATTCCCTTATATCGAAAAAAAATATACAGAATCCCGCCACAACGGAGTACTTATCATGTTCGGTTTACTTTAGATAATCATTGTGTTGCGTTCTTGATAATACTGGTATAAAAAAACATATACGTAGAATTGTATTAGACACCCCACTAAAACTGGATGGTAAATTATTTGATTTTTAAACGCATCCGTATCACGTACTCATAAAGTTTATGTTTCTTTATGTAGAGTGATTTGGTTAACAAATGGCAAAACAACATTTTTTTTTCAACAAGGCAACATTTTCAGTATTAAGGGAATGATTTTTCAATAGTAGCTTCTGAAAAAGTGACAGTGTAATTTTCAAAGAGACCATCTGCATACGCGCAGTTCAAGGGAATGCTGTTTATTGTTTTACTGATTGTTATATATTTTACGTGGTTTCTTAGATACTCAACTATTTTGTTGTGTTCTTGGCATTTGTAGCATAATTGATTTACACTACCAATGGAGATAACTGCAATAGTGGATTGGAACAGGAGCCCTTTGCCATGCGAACGTATTAACTTCGCTGTTGTCGTTTACAAAAAAAGTGATTATTTTGCTTAGCTAGACTACGTATTTACATTATATGTATGTGCACCACTGTAAAGTTAGAAGATTTTTTTGTAGTTATACATCCGATTCAAATATCACACCTCCCTAGCTACTGTTTGCATATGCTGTTGATCCAATCATTGTGATTTTTATCAGCTAAAATCTGTCAGATCATTATACCATGGTAACCAGTAATTAAATTTCTATCTTAGGTCTGAACATGTAAATTATTATAAAGAGATGACAATACGTTAATTTATTTATATTATTGGTAATAAAATAAAAATACAGAAAGAAACCATTCTGAGCAAAAACCCAATGGCTTACAAACACATTAAAATCAAACATTTGTTATAAAACTGCAATGCTCTTGGCCGCAGCTTTTTTTTTTTTGCAAAAAAAAAAAAAAGCTACGTGGACAGGCCTTACCACGTGGAGGTGGCATTGCGTCAGGACCCGACCTCCCCAGTTGATAACTGGATCATCGGCCCCTTTCCTATCCGAAGATAGTAAAGAGTAAAAACACACTCACCTTTCACTCACCTTTCACTCATCTTTCAAACACACTCGCCTTTCAAACACACTCGCCTTTCAAACACACTCGCCTTTCAAACGCACTCGCCTTTCAAACGCACTCGCCTTTCAAACACACTCACCTTTCAATCACACTCGCCTTTCACACACACACACACACACACACACACACACACACACACACACACCTTTCAAGGAAATGACGCGACACGACAACCTCCTTTAAAAAAGAATAAAAAAATAAGAATAAGAATAAGCTCGTCAAAAGTAGTAACATGTATAATAAAATCATAAAAAAGAAAAACAATAAATAGAGGGAAAAAATGTACTTGCTTGTTGCGGGTGTAAGGAAAAAGAAAAAAAAAGAAAAGAGCAGAAAAAGACAGATCTGAAAAAGACCCTTTTCATGCTTTTTTTTTTGTGAGCCCGAAACAATGGTAACATCCTTTATCATGTATCAATGCCTTTGTATAGCTGACTTTTTTTTAATATATATGATGCAGACAAGTAAAAACAAAGTGAAGAAGAAAAAAAGAGAATAATAGCTTTAGCGATCTTGCCATGGTGACACACACACATGTTATTTTTTACTTTGCATAAAGACACGCTTACCTCACATTATTTGGGGATCTGGACCTTTAGTCGCGCAGGACAATAAAATGAATTTGCGTTCTTTTTATTTATTTATTTATAAAACAGGTCTCTCTTTAATCGAGTAACTGATCATTATAATGAACATTGTTTTCAAATCTACCCCCCTCCTTTTTTTTGCATGCGTTTATCTTTGAATGTTATGCTGGTTCTCTAAAAAAAACATAATGTATCTTTTCATCTTGTTGCCACCTATAAAAGGAATACACTGTTAAAGGGGCTTTGTTTCAAAACAGTTTGTATAGTTTGTTGGTGGATTCAGTGAGACGCGGCATAGTTAAAATAACGAGTACGTAAAGTTAAAAGTAAAAATATACTCTACTGGGTTATATATAATTGTATTGAAGAAAAATTCATTATGTTTAAAGGGTATGAAACAATATACTCGGCATTATTCCTACTGGTGGCAATTATAGAGTGTTTTATAATTATTGCTTTTATATCATAGAGTGAAAGATTTTGTTTCTACCTTTTATTATTCTTTTTATTATAAAGATAGTTCTATCCAATGGATTAAAAGATAAAGTTAATCAATTCATTCTTATGTAATATCTGTTTGACTTTTGGATACAGACACAGTTTACCATGAATTTCATCTATGGTCTAATATTAGTCTAAACTACGTAAACAGTAATCTCAATATAAAAAAAAATCAGAGCAGTGATAAAGTATTCATTTCTTCATTAAAATACACAATAGTAAAAAAAAGATAATTATACAGCTAATGCTGAAAAAAGAAAACGCAGAAAAAAAGCCTTATGCTTTTAACATACATCATATTATTATATATCTAATTTTATTTGAACTACGTAGTGTACTCTTATTAATTTGAATAATCTATGAAATATGAATATCGAATTTTATGGAAGTTGTCAATAAAAATTATAAAATTTATTATTTAAATAAAAAAGAACCCCACACGCTCGTAATTTTATTTGGTTGAAATTGAAGGGTTAATCATTAAAGCAATGTCTAATTAAGCGTTTTTTGAAACTCCAGCCAACAACTTTCTTTTTCAATTGTCAAAGTTATTAGTAAAAATGATATCAGCATAGAAATGATTGTTATCAGGGTAATGAAAATTTATCCAGCCTTTTTTTAAGGGTCTAAAGGTACAAGATCTAAAGGGAGACAAAAAACATTTTACTGCATGACAACCATTTTTACATGGTGGTCCGTGCGTACAGCTGTCTTATTGATATGGCTGTAAATTTTACCAAGCGAGTTTTTTTAACAAGTAATTTGACCCACTGTGTTCGGTTTTTTCTAAGAGTTATGCTACCCAGAGCTATATATTATAATCAAGTATATATACTTGAATGATATAAACTTAATCGGTATTTATAGCTTATAAGGCTTTAAAAACTATTGCGAGATTGTGCGTTAGCATTGACCACATGAAAACATTGCTCACAAAAGTTGAGTTTCAACTTTAGCTTTCATAGTATTCTTGCTGTTTTCAATGGTAATATGATCAGTATAAAAGCCAGCTGATCAGAAATGTATACAGTACGATTAAAATTATTTATATTTTATTGACTTTAATGAACGCTGTGCTCGGGTGAGCTTTTTCGCTCCAGTCCGGTCTGAAAGGAATAAAGAAAAGTAAAAAACCCTATTATAGGAATAGGGAAAAAGGAAGAGAGGAAAGTTAAAGGTTGGATGATGGTAAATAGTAGGCAATATGTGAGAGAATAAGAGAAAAACATATTGAATAATAATTGATAATTTGAAAAAAGAAGCAGAAAAATAATAATAACAATAGGGACTACTAAGAATATGTTGTGAATAAGTGACAAAATAGAAAAGAAACAATAGAATACTTAGCCATGATCAGAAGAAGGAGGATCAATCCAGTTCAAAAAAGCTCTTCCAGGATCTGGGTTGTAATATTGTTGTTCATTAGAATCGGGATGTTGATGTGCGTTGAGTTCTGCTAATATTGTACAAATAACTGGCCAAACGGTTTTAAGAAAATTGATGCGGCGAGTTGATGTTGGTGCTGATTTCGGTAATTTGTTGAGTATAAATGATAGTGGATCAGATGATTGTTGTGTAGTTATATGTAGTCGGTAATGCATATTTAAGCAGGTAATAGCATGTTGTTTAGAAAAATGACGGTAATGACAGGTTTTACAACTTTAGGAGTCCCTCCAGGAAAAATGTATACAGTACAGTAGACCCCCAGTTTTTGCACTCCTCCAAAACTGAAAAACTCTGGCTCCACAACTCTTTGAGGAAAATATCTACAACACTTAGGAAACCCTGTAATTCGCAACTTGCAAAGACACAATGGATAAAAATTATGTTTAAATATGTTAAATATTGTTATATCTTGTTCGTTAATATTTTATCTACAAATAACAAGATTGAACATAGAGCGACAAGATTGAACAATTTATAACAAGCAACAAGGATGAACAAGGAAATCTAAAGCGTGATAACGATAATTTTACGTATCACTTTCTCTCCTTCCTCCTCGGTTCTTCTCTCTTTTTTATTTCTTCTTTATTATCTCATCTGATAAATCCACATTATAATATACAGCTAGACAATTTGTTTTATTTTTTATGTTACATAAACAACTTTCGTGATCGAGAACTATATTTTTGCTCTATATATAAATGAGTGTATAAAACATCTTACTAGTATATTTATTATTATTATAATTTATATATAAATTAGTTACCGAGTTCGAGTAACACATCGACGAACAGAGGGTACTAGACAACGAGCTATAAAATCTCATAGATGTTAGAAAAATCATTCAATTTTAATACACAGCGATTATATAATAGAAATCAATTACTTTCAGAAGTAGTGTTTGTATTGTCTTGTTCAGAGCTGTATGTGGGTGCTGCTTCATTACTTGGGGAAGTTCCACTACTACCTAATTAACGTCGTGATACGCGTGCACATCTACGTTTACGTCCATCTCCACAAACAGCTGCTGTATCATGTACTAGTGTTGATTTCGCATAAAATAATTTACATTTACTTCACAAGTTGAATCGTTTTTTTTATAACCAGCTTGATCATTCCTTGCCCGATGAACAGATGTTAATTTACTTGAGCAATAGCTAAAAAATAAAAAATGTTAGTTTCTTTTCATTTTTTAAAAAAGAGATATACGAAAAAGTATCAGTAAGTAATGATGTTAGAACCATTATATAAAAAGTCAATGCCTTCGTTTTTAGATGTAGTCGAACTATAAAAAAAGGGCCAAGATAAGAGCTTGAAACTAGGATATGATACATCACGAT